>CM035845.1:347049837-348249837 GCA_020510985.1 Pholidichthys leucotaenia
TCTCATCTTCTCCAGGTCCAGGGATGAACACCGGGTCCACGTGAGGCGGGTCCTGCAGAGACTGCTGGAGAACCGTCTGTACGTCAAGGCGGAAAAATGTGAATTCTACGCCAAAACAACTTCCTTCCTGGGGTTCGTCATCTCCCATGACCAGGTGCTTCCGGACCCAGCGAAGATCAAAGCAGTGGTGGATTGGCCCACACCAACCTCTCGAAAGCAAGTTCAGCAGTTCATCGGGTTCGCCAATTTCTACCGCCGCTTTGTCCCGAACTTTGGAGCCATCGTCGGACCCCTGACCCGCCTCACCTCTCCTAAGACCCCATTCCGGTGGACTGAAGAGGCCGCTTCGGCCTTCCAGGCGCTGAAGACGGAGTTCTCCTCCTCCCGGGTTCTCAGCCAGGTCGATCCCGTGCTGCAGTGCATTGTGGAGGTGGACGCTTCAGACACGGGGGTGGGGGCGGTGTTGTCCCAGCGGTCCCCAGCCAATGGAGTCAAGCGACCCTGCGCCTTCTTCTCTCGGCGCCTGTCCCCGGCGGAACAAAATTACGACGTGGGGGACAGAGAGCTTCTTGCCATCAAGCTTGCCCTTCAAGAATGGCGTCACTGGCTGGAGGGGGCAGCCTTGCCTTTTGTGGTCCTCACTGACCACAAGAACCTGGAGTACCTGAGATCTGCCAAGCGTCTGAACGCCCGCCAGGCGCGTTGGTCCCTGTTCTTTGCAAGGTTTAAGTTCAGCATCACATATAGGCCTGGCTCCAAGAACGGCCTACCCGACGCCCTCTCCAGGCAATTTGCCTGGAGAGGCCGCAGATGACGTTGCTCATACTATCTTGCCCAGGTCGTGTGTCGTGGGGGCTGTTACATGGGACATAGAAGACAAGATCCGGAGGGCGCAGGAATCGGAACCGGACCCTGGCGGCGGACCGGAGGGGAGGCTCTTCGTGCCATCTGCCATCCGGGGGGACGTTATACACTGGCTCCATACCTCCAAGCTCACCTGCCATCCTGGAGCTTCGCGGATGATCGACCTTCTCCAGCGATCCTTTTGGTGGCCAGGTCTGCGGAAGGATGCCGCCCGTTACGTCCGGGCCTGCCCCGTCTGTGCTGCCAATAAGTCAGGTAACGCCCCCCCTGCGGGTCTGCTCCAGCCCCTGCCCGTCCCTGGTAGGCCCTGGTCGCACATCGCTCTGGACTTCGTCACCGGGCTCCCTGTCTCCAACAACTTTGACACAGTTCTGACCATCGTTGACCGTTTTTCCAAGGCCGCCCACTTCGTGCCCCTACGTGGACTTCCCTCAGCCTTGGAGATGGCGGACCTCCTCATCCAGCACGTGGTCAGACTGCATGGAATCCCGGTCGACGTGGTCTCCGACCGCGGCCCCCAGTTTTCTTCGGACGTCTGGAGGTCATTTTGCAACGCCCTGGGAGCCAAGGTAAGCCTCTCCTCCGGCCATCACCCCCAGTCTAACGGGCAGTGTGAGCGGACAAACCAGTAGCTGGAGGCTACGCTCCGCTGCGTAACTTCATCTAAACCCACGTCCTGGAGTTCTCATCTCGCCTGGGTGGAGTACGCCCACAACACCTCTCGCTCTACGGCCATCGGGATGTCGCCCTTTAAAGCATCCTTGGGCTATGATCCACCCCTGTTCCCCGCGCAGGAGGGCGAGTTGGCTGTTCTCTCTGTCCAGGCACATCTGAGGCGATGCTGTTCCCTTTGGTCCACGGCGCGTAATGCGCTTTTACGCACGGCGGAGCGCAATAAGTCTACGGCGGACCGACATAGGAGACCTGCACCTGCCTACCAGGTGGGACAGCAAGTTTGAGTATCCACACAGGACGTAAACCTAAAGGGTGAGAGGAGAAAGCTGGCTCAACGGTTCATCGGCCCTTATCCCATAACCAGGATCATCAACCCGGTGGCTGTGCGTGTGGCTATTCCCTCCTCCCTCCGCATCCATCCCACCTTCCACATCTCCAAAATCAAACTGGTGGTCTCTGACCCCCTCTGCCCTCCACCTGCGGCGCACCCCGCTCCCCGGATGATTGGTGGCCATCCGGCCTGGACCGTCGCTGACATCTTGGACGCCCGACGCCGGGGTCGCGGATTGCAGTACCTGGTGGATTGGGAGGGCTATGGACCCGAGTGGAGACAGTGGGTGCCTTCCTCGCTGGTGTTGGACCGGTCACTCATTTCTGAGTTTCATCGAGCGCACCCGGAAAAACCATCGCCAGGAGGCGCTGCTAGAGGGGGGAGTACTGTTATGACTCGCCGCTCATCAGCGGCTCCAGCCGCGCGCACACCTGCTCCTCGTCAGCGGCGAGGTATTTAATCCACTCTGCCCTGGGCTTCGGCCTGAAGCCGTCTCTCTACTTCGGCCCCGTTGCTACTACGGATCTCAAACCTACTAGCGAAGATATCCTGGGTAAGCTCCCCTTACCTCTCTCCTCTAGCTTTCCCCTGTGCACAGGTGGACATCCCCGGCGGCGGACTTCATCACCTCGCCGTTGGCTCTACGCTGCTGCCACAGGTACCGCAGGTCGCTGTCTCCGGGCTCCGCCCTTGTCGACGCCAGCCACCTGTCACAACCAAGTAAGCCAGCTATCATCATCATTTCCCTGTATTGGTGTGGTGCCCGTTACCCTTCTCCCTCTGCTCTCTCCCACAGGGTTGTCCGGCTGTACGGCCTCCTGCCCCCGTGCCTGACGCAGACGCCACCACCAATACATTCTTATTCCACAGACACGCAGCCATACACTTCCCTGTTGCTAATAAAGCTGTTGAATCTATCCTGAGCCTGCGTGTGTGTTTCCTGGGCCGTGCGTTATGTCAGGGTCTAAAAGACAAGTTGAAGGTTTGGATGAGGAAACTATTTTGTCTAACTCACAAAGGTTGATTGGAGTAAACTCATCAAGACAGACCTCAATTGAAGGAGTTGTAGTAGTTACAGTATTTAAGTTAACTGTGGGAAGAATCTGATTGATTTTATCTATGATGGATGAAATTTTATTATTGAAAAAGTTCATAAAGTCCTGAGTAGTAAGCTCTAAGGGAATGCTAGGATTGACAGAGTCCTGACTCTTTGTCAGCCTGGCTACAGTGCTGAAAAGAAACCTGGGATTATTCTTGTTCTCTTCTATTAATGCAGAATAATAACTCGTTCTAGCTTTTCTAAGAGATTTTTTTTATAAATTTAAAGATGATTTCTCCAAGCTAAATAGATTTCATCTAAATTAGTGGAGCGCCATTTTCTTTCTAATTGACGAGTCTTCTGTTTTAAGCTACGAGTTTCTGTGTTGAACCAAGGAGTTAGAAATCTCTGATTAGACTTTTTCTTTTTTAAGGGGGCCACCAAGTCTAGAGTCTGATGCAGAGAAGCTGAAACACTATCCACCATGTTATCAATTACAGAAGGAGCAAGCTGTCTATAGCTTATTTCCGTTGTGTTGACACATGGCATAGAGGAAACAATCTGCATAAATTTGGTAACAGCATCATCTGAGAGGCATCTACTGTAATAATATTTTTCTTTAGGAGCCAAATAGTCAGAAATAGTAAAATCAAAGGTTAACAGACAATGGTCTGACAGTACAGGGTTATGAGGAGACACTACAAGATTTTCTATTTCTATGCCATATGTCATAACAAGGTCCAATGTATGGTGGAGGTAATGAGTAGAATTTCCTACTTTCTGAGAAAACCCAATCGAGTCTAATATTGAATTAAATGCCACATTAAGGCAGTCACTATCTACATCCAAATGCATATTAAAGTCTCCTACTATAATTATTCAGGTTATTTATATAATCAGGAGTGTTACTGACTTAAATAAATACAGATGAACACTGATTAAGAAAATTAAGACACTATAAAAATCCATATCCACACACACGGCAAGAATAGTTTTTTTGACATACCATGTCAATGTACTTTAAAAATAAATAAATAAATAAATAAAACAAACAAAAAAACTTATGACTGACTTGAGTAGACATCAATTATCCCCAGTTGGAGGAAGTCCTTTGACACAGAGTGAGGAAATTCAAACTCTAAAAATATGCCATTATGCTGAACATAAACTACAAGAGATGGAAAATGATATTGATCCTGATAACCACTTTTTCAATAATATTCATAATCATTGTGAATATTACACTGAAAAGCAATTCAAAAGTCAAGTGCAACTAGATGGTAAACTATCAATAATACACTTCAACAGCAGAAGTCTTATCAAAAACTTTCCACAGATTCAGGACTATTTAAAACAGCTAGACAGAAAATTTACAGCTATCGCAGTCTCTGAAACTTGGCTTAATGAAGAGCAGGCTCCCCTGATGGCAATAGAGGGATATCAGATGTTTCATATTAACAGATCTCAAAATAAGGGTGGTGGTGTTGCACTGTATATTGATGACATGTATAGGTATAAACTTGTAAATGGAATGTCCTTTGCATTACCAGGGATTTTGGAATGTGTTACTGTTGAGACTGACCAAGATAAAACAAAAAATCTAATTATAAGTTGTGTATATATAGAACGCCGGGAACTTGCATTGAGACATTCAGAGATAAATTAGTCGAGCTGTACAATAATATTACTAGCAAGAAAATGATAGTAATTTGTGGATATTTCAATATTGATTTACTAAATCCATATCAACAAAATGTAAATACAGAGTTCATGAATTCTATGTACAGTATGAGTCTATATCCCACAATAACACATCCCAGTAGAATCACAGTTCACACTGCTACACTTATTGACAACCTGTTTGTTAATATTATTGATAAGAAAATAGAAAGTGGATTATTGATAAATGATATAAGTGACCATTTTCCAACCTTTGCACTTATGCATGGCCACACGGGGGCCAATACAGAAAAAATTTTAAAATCGTTCAGATACAAATCACAAAATGCAATCAGTTCTTTTAAAGAAGACTTGCTGAAGCAAGACTGCACAAAATTCTATGTATCAGATGTAAATGAAGCCTATGACACATTTATGGACATTGTAACCACTCTTTATGAAAAAAAAATGTCCATTAGTAAAGAAAAAGCTTAAACATAAATTTTCCGATAAGCCATGGTTAAACAAAGGATTACAAAAGGCGTGTAAAAAGAAAAAAATATTATATAAAGCTTTTCTAAAGAAAAGGACAGAAGCAGAGCAGCGGTATAAAACATACAAAATAAGTTAACATATATAATAAGATGTAGTAAAAGAGACTATTACAGTAAAGAACTGGAGAAAAACAGAGACAATATTAAAAATACATGAACAATACTTAACAATATTCTTGGAAATAAAAACAGAAATACAAGCTACCCAACCAGTTTTTCAAAAAATAATAAAACGACTCACAGTGTGAATGCAGCTTCACCTGCAGATGAATTTAATAACTTTTTTGTTAACATTGGTCCTAATTTAGCTCGAGAAATACCCAATACGGCACCCACAGGTGATACAATAAGCAAAAACACTGCTATAAAACACTCCATTTTCATAAAGAAGACAGACGAGAGAGAGGTCATTGAAATTGTTAAATCGTTTAAAAGTAAAATATCTATGGACTGTGATGGTATTGACATGCTCTTAGTCAAAACTATTATTGAATGCTTAGTGAAACCACTGACGTATATCTGTAACCTGTCTCTCCAAACAGGTATATTTCCCAATGCAATGAAAATAGCTAAAGTAATTCCAATATACAAGACGGGTGACAGAGAGGAACTTTCAAACTATAGACCAATTTCCCTATTGCCGCAATTTTCCAGGATACTTGAAAAAATATTCTATTGTGGGCGACACACATTGTGGGCTCACGTTTCCACAGAGACAGGACTGCATGTGTATTGAGGGTGTCACGTCTGCAAGGACAAAGGACTCGAATCTGCAGAAGATAACAAGGAGGTGTGAGATTTGTCTCTTTGTCCCACAGAAGATGCCCCGGAGAGATTTCCAGTTCATCAGGAAATGAGAGACAATGGTGAAGAGTCAAAGGGATGCTTTGTGACTGTATGTTTACTGAAAACACCAAGTGACTTGAATTCTGATGCTGGAAACATATAAAAGGGTGATGAGATATGATTCTTTCTCTTTCCTGCTTTGAGAATGCTAGAAGCTGTGTTCTGTCAATAAAGCTGGTTTACGACTAAACTCAGCCTCATCATTTGAGCACATCTTCTACACTGGTGACCTACGACGAGAAATGAGCAGACAGAATTCTCCCGAGCGGGGCTCGGCGGAAGCCAGCCTGATGGCCGCCTCCACGATCCGGCTGCCCGATTTCTGGCAGCACAGCCCGCGCTCATGGTTTAGCGCAGTCGAGGCGCAGTTCAACCTCCGGAGAATCTCCAACGACGACACAAGATTCTACCATGTGGTAGCGAAGCTGGACAGCAACACGGTCCAGAGAGTGGAGGATCTGGTTAATCATCCACCAGACAGCGACAAGTACAGCGCATTGAAGGACGCGCTGATCAGCCATTTCACCCCTTCAGTCCAACAACGAGCAGAGGGACTCCTGACGTTGACGGAGTCAGAAAACGATAGACCTGCGGACCTGATGGTGAAGATGCTGAAGCTCAAAGACTCTGAGGATGGCGAATTCATTTTCGCCCACCTTTTCCTTCGAACCCTGCCGCCAGCAGTGAGAGTGGCCCTGGCAGAGTCGCCCCGATTGGCCAGGCGAGACTACCATGGGTTGAGCAAAGAGGCGCAGCGGTTGGTCGACGCCCACAAGCGGAATGCAGTTTCGGCCGCGGTGGCTAGCCCGGGAACGGCGTCCGGAGACAGTGCAGGTCCAGCGGCCGCGGCGCCAGACGCACCAACGACGGCGGCGACGGGAGCCAGACGACGCGGAGCGGAGGACGGCCCGTGCTTCTACCACCGCCGTTTTGCAGAGAGAGCGCACAGGTGCATCCCACTGTGCAACTTTAAGTGCCAGGGAAATGCCAAGACCGAGGGCCGGTAGCAGCTGCGACCCTCGGCAACGAGAACAGGCTGCTTTACCTGACGGATGCACGCTCGGGGAAACAGTTCCTCGTGGACACGGGCTCTCAGCTGAGTTTCGTCACACCCACCTACACGGAACGGCTGATGCCTTCTAAAGCTCCCTGGGTGTCAGTGTCAGCAGCGAACGGCTCCACAATTAAAACGTTCGGTGAGAGGACCATGCTTCTGTCCTTACAGGGCCGTTCATTTGAGTGGACATTTATTGTAGCAGCAGTCAGTTTCAACATGTTAGGGGCTGATTTTTTGTGCTCACATGGTTTATTGGTTGACCTTGCTAATAGACGTCTGATTAATGCACTGTCCTTTCATTCTATTCCCTGCACAGCTTGGGTGGCCCCGCCGACTGCACATGCCAGCGTCTCAGCTGCGGGTGGTAAGTTTCACACATTGCTTGCTCAGTTCCCAGCACTCACAGTCCCCACGTTTTCGGCAACGGCGGCTAAACATGGGGTGGAGCATTTCATAACAACCACCGGCCCTCCAGTTTTTGCAAAAGCTCGGCGCTTGGACCCAGCTAAACTGGCCATCGCGCGCGAGGAGTTCACTAATCTGGAAAAACTGGGCATTGTTAGACGCTCCAAGAGCTCTTGGGCTTCGCCGTTACACATGGTCCCAAAGGCTGACGGCTCGTGGCGACCTTGCGGCGATTTCCGCAGGTTGAACAACGTTTCAGCTCATGACCGCTACCCGATTCCACACATTCAGGATTTTTCTGTTCATTTGGCGGGGGCGCGCATTTCTTCTAAAATAGACTTGGTGCGCGGTTACCACCAGGTTCCAGTGCGCGCGCAAGATGTACCCAAAACAGCGGTCATAACTCCTTTCGGCCTTTTTGAGTTTTTGCGCATGCCTTTTGGCCTCAAGGGGGCCGCGCAGACTTTCCAACGCATGATGGATGCAGTTTTACGCGACCTTCCTTTCGTGTTCGTTTATTTGGACGATATTTTGGTAGCCAGCGCGTCCGAGGGCGAGCACGAAAAACACCTCACAGCAGTTTTTCGGAGGCTGGCAGAGCACCGGTTAATAGTTAACCCAGCGAAGTGCCAGTTTGGGGTGGCGCAGATTGAGTTTTTGGGACATCGCATTTCAGCAGAAGGAGCGGTTCCTCTTCCAAATAAAGTGCGTGCCATAACGGATTTTCCGCAACCTCAAACGGTCAAGGCGCTTCAGGAGTTTCTAGGGATGGTTAATTTTTACAACCGGTTCCTCCCAAGCGCAGCACGGCTCATGCAGCCATTGTACACCGCGTTAAAAAAACAAAAGCCCGCAAATAAAGTTGAATGGTCTCCGGAGCGGGAGCGCGCTTTTGCCCAGGTCAAATCAGCCCTGGCAAACGCAGTTTTGTTAGCGCACCCAGTTCCAACGGCCCGCATGGCGCTCACCACTGACGCTTCCGATGTAGCGGTGGGGGCGGTAGTTGAACAGTTTGTGGCAGGTACCTGGCAACCCCTCGCGTTTTTCAGCAGGACTTTGCGCGATATTGAGTGTAAATACAGTGCGTTTGACAGGGAGCTTTTGGCCCTACACTTGGCCATCCGTCATTTTCAGTTCTGGTTAGAGGGGCGACGTTTCACCGCGTTTGTGGATCATAAACCGCTAACGTTTGCGATGGCCAAAATTTCAGAACCTTGGTCAGGCCGACAACAAAGGCAACTAGCCGCAATATCGGAGTTCACTACTGATATTCAGCATGTCGCGGGTAAACACAATGTTGTGGCAGACTGCCTCTCGCACGCGGTAGCACCACCAAGCCCCATAGGGACAGACTCTGTAGCCGTGGCCGCGGGCCCGGGCAGCGACGCGGGAGCGCGCGCAGCCCCAGTCTGTGTTGGGTTAGATTATGCAGCCATGGCTGCGGAGCAGGTTAACGACGCGGACGTGCGCGCGCTCCAGTCTGGACCAACAGGGTTAAGGCTGGAGCACAGGGAGCAACAAAGTGGTATGCCCCCACTAATCTGCGATGTCTCCATGGGACGGCCCCGCCCCGTGGTGCCAGCCGCGTGGCGTCGCCGCGTTTTTGACTCGGTCCATTCTCTCGCGCACCCGGGGGTGCGCGCATCGATTAAGTTGGTGGGGGAGAAATTTGTTTGGCCCGGGTTGCGCAAACAGGTCAAGGAATGGGCGGCAGCCTGCGTAGCGTGTCAGCGAGCCAAAATACACAGACACACTAGGGCCCCGTTGGAACCTTTTCACATCCCCGCTAAGCGTTTTGATCACGTGCATGTTGACTTGGTGGGCCCGCTCCCATTATCACACGGGCACACACATCTTTTGACGATGGTGGATCGCACCACGCGCTGGCCAGAGGCGATTCCTCTGACATCAACCACAGCGGAAGAAGTTGCGCGAGCATTTTTAGCAGCGTGGGTTGCACGTTTCGGTGTACCGTCGGACATAACGTCCGACAGGGGTCCCCAATTTATTTCCGAACTATGGTCATCGATGGCCCGCAGCTTGGGGGTGAAGATTCATCGCACTACCGCGTATAACCCCCAGGCTAATGGTTTATGCGAACGCTTTCACAGGTCTTCAAAAGCAGCCCTCAGAGCGTCGCTGACGGATACAAATTGGGTGGACAAACTTCCATGGGTTTTATTGGGGTTGCGTTCTGCACCTAAGGAAGATTTGCATGCTTCCCCGGCTGAATTAGTTTTTGCACAACCTCTCCGTTTGCCAGGGGAATTTCTCCCCGATAATCCCGCACCAAATGGCCCCCCTGCTCAGCCGTGGCAGAGTGACTCGGGAGCAAACACGCTCCCTGGCCCGGTCCATCACAGTTTACCACACATTTTTGTGCCAAAGGCTTTAAAAAATGCAGAGTTTGTTTTTGTTAAACATGATGCTCAGCGTCCAAGTTTGCGGCCGTTTTATGACGGACCGTTCCGAGTGCTGGAGACCGGGCAGAAGCATTTTCTGCTAGATTTAGGGGGCAGAAGGGAGTTGATTTGCATAAACAGGCTCAAACCCGCCTTTGTTTTGGCTGATGAGGAAGTGCAGCTCGCGAGGCCCCCCCCCCCCCGCCCTGGCAGGCCGCCGAGAGGACATTCTCCAAAATCTTCACAGAAAGGTGCTAACAGCTTTAATCCACAGGTGCAGAGAGATGTTGCAGGTGCAGCCAAGCCAGGTTGCAGCAGATTCGGCAGAAAGTTAAAACCTAGGCAGTTGGTGGATTGATTAGCGATGTATGGAGTGTTTTGTGTTTTTCTTTTTTTTTTTTTATGCCATGCAGGTTTTGCCTTACTAGACGTTGGGGGGGGGGTAGTGTGGGCGACACACATTGTGGGCTCACCTTTCCACAGAGACAGGACTGCATGTGTATTGAGGGTGTCACGTCTGCAAGGACAAAGGACTCGAATCTGCAGAAGATAACAAGGAGGTGTGAGATTTGTCTCTTTGTCCCACAGAAGATGCCCCGGAGAGATTTCCGGTTCATCAGGAAATGAGAGACAATGGTGAAGAGTCAAAGGGATGCTTTGTGACTGTATGTTTACTGAAAACACCATGTGACTTGAATTCTGATGCTGGAAACATATAAAAGGGTGATGAGATATGATTCTTTCTCTTTCCTGCTTTGAGAATGCTAGAAGCTGTGTTCTGTCAATAAAGCTGGTTTATGACTAAACTCAGCCTCATCATTTGAGCACATCTTCTACACTATGAGAGAATTGACAACTTCATACTGAAGAATAATTTATTGTGTGAGCAGCAATATGGGTTCAGACACAAGAGGACAACTGCATTTGCTCTAATGGAATTTATAGAAAAAATATCAACTGCCGTTGAAAATAAAGAGTACTCAGTTGGGGTATTCCTGGATCTTAAAAAACGATTTGATACAGTGGATCATAATTTATTATTAAAGAAACTACAAAATTGTGGCATTAGGGGAGTAGCACTGTCCTGGTTATGTAGTTACTTAAAGAACAGATATCAGTATGTATGTGTTGGTAACAAAAACTCAGTTACTGAAGGTTACTTGTGGAGTCCCACAGGGTTCAGTTTTGGGGCCATTGTTATTCAATATGTATCTAAATGATATATGTAAAGTTTCAGAAAAAATGGATTTAATATTGTTTGCCAGTGACTAATTTATTATGCAGTGGAAGCAATTTGGAACAACTTTTGGATACACTCGGAAAGGAATTAGGAAAGCTTAAACTGTGGTTTGATTCAAACAAATTAACGCTCAATTTAAGTAAGACAAAATTTATAGTTTTTAACAACCATCACAACAACTTAGTATCTAAACTTGGTGTAAATGGTGTAGAGATTGAAAGGGTATCCGAAACTAAATTTCTTGGTGTAATAATTGGTAATAAACTGTGTTGGAAGTCACATATTAATTATATTAAAGGTAAAATATCCAAATCAATTGCAATACTACACAGAGTGAAATATTTGCTGAATCAACCCACACTATATACGTTGTATCATTCATTAATACTCCCATACATGACATATTGTACTGAAGTATGGAGAAATACATATAAAACAAGCATATATCCAGTCTTTATGCTTCAGAAGAGAGCTATTAGAATAATAAACAAAGCAGCTTACAGGGAACCAACAAACCCACTTTTTCTTAAATTAAAAGCTCTCAAGTTGAAAGATCTGGTTGACTTTAAAACTGCAGTAATAATGTTTAAAGTGAAGAATCTATCACTGCCCGCAAATATCCAAAAGCTGTTCCAAATAAGGGAGAAACAATATCATTTCAGAGGAACATGTATATTTCAAAAACCTTCAGTGAGAACTACCACCAAGCAACACTGTGTTTCAGTGCAAGGATTTTGGACCTGAATTAAAATCATGTTCAACGCTTGGACAATTTAAACAAAAACTAAAGGAAGAAATACTCCAAACATATATACAAGATGACATATAAAATCACATAAGGATTGACATATCCAGTCTGCATTGTGTTGTTGGTTAGTTTTTTTTTTTGTTTTTTTTTTGTCACATTTTGTCTTAGCTTTGTTCTGAATTGTAATCGCTCTTGTTTTGTTTTTCTTTTGAATTCTTGGATGGAATATGGGTGGGCAATATAAGCTGCGGCTTCAGCCATCACCCATTTCGGATAACTTATGTTGAACTGTATAATCAGAGGAGTTATTGTCTAATTTGACCTTGTTGGATTTTCTTTCCCCCTTTGTTATATTATTCTGTTTCTTTTAATCTGTACTTTTAATCTATAGGAAATAAAGATTGATTGATTGATTCATTTTTTTAATGATTTTTTGCAAAATTGCATCTTTTTAATTGTAAATTTGCAACTTTCATCTCATAGGTTTGTGATTTTTGGGACAACAGTACAACTTTTTTAATTGTAAATTTTAAACATTTTTCTTATTGATTTGTGATTTTTTTTAATTTTTTTTTGCAAAATTGCTACTTTTTTCTCATGGATTTGTGATGTTTTTGCAAAATTCTAGTTTTTTTCTAAAAAATTTGCAACTTTTTTCATACTTTTTAGTTTTAGTTTTTGTTTTTTTTTTTTCAAAATTGTGATTCTCTGGAATGTACAGGGTTTTTTTTTGCAAAATTGAAACTTCTCATATATTGGCAACTTTTTTCTTGCAAATTCATGACATTTTGCAAAGTTGCAACTTTTGTAATTCTAATTTACAACTTTTTTCTCATCAATTAGTGAATTTTTTTGAAAAATTGTAACTTTTTCCTTAATTTATCTTTTTTTCAATATTGCAACTTTTTTTTGTAAATTTGTAACTTATCTCAGAGGTTTGTGAGTTTTTGGAAACATTTAAGTTTTTTTCAATATTGCAACTTTTTTTTGTAAATTTGTAACTTATCTCAGAGGTTTGTGAGTTTTTGGAAACATTTCAGTTTTTTCAAAACTTTTGTAATCGTAAATTTTGACTTTTTTCCTCATAAATTTGTTTTTCTTTTCTTTCTTTCTTTTTTTTTTGAAAATTACAACTTTTTAAATTGTAATTTACAACTTTTATTTCCTAAGTTTATCTTATTAGTTACTACAACCCTGTCGCAGTAACTAATGTGTAGAATTTTTCTCAGGCATTTTGTATGGAATCTGTCCACTAGGTTTTTATTATTTTCATCATTTCTCTCCAGGTCTCTGAGGCATACAGGATTGTGGATAATATAAGTGACCTGTACAACTTGAGTCTGACATCCAAAGACATATTCTTGTCCTGTCAGATCTTATTCAGCCTCCCTATGCATGAAGTGCCTTTTGCTATTCTAGAGCTGACATCCTTTTCTGAGTCTTCATTGCTGGCTATGATACTTCCCAGGTAGGTGAAATTGTCTACCTGTTTGAGTGCATTGTTGTTGCACATCACATCCTGTGTCTGTTGGAAATCTCCTGCAAACATGAGCTTGCTTTATTCCTTGCTGATTCTGAGACCCACCTTGCCTGCAGAAAGTGCCAGGGTGGTTGTCAGCACCTGCATTCAATTTCATTGCTTGTTAGTAAGGCGATGTAATCCACAAAATCTTCCTTTGTTGAATGGTGTAACCACTCCTGTTTTTTCCACACTGATGGTCCAGCATTTGTTCTGACAGTGCATAAAGCATACTCATACATGTTCCTGATGATATTGCAGAACTTAGCTGGAATGCTATAATGCCTCATTATGATCCATAATGACTCTCAGTGCATTGAATTAAAGGCTTTCTTAAAACTGATGAAGTTGGTGACCAGCTTGTTCTGAAATTCCAATGTTTGTTCTACAACCACTCTCAAGGTAAGTATTTGTTCACTGCATGATCTACCAGGTCGAAAACCAGCTTGTTCTCTCAATTCTCATTCAAGAGCTTCCCTGATGCGTTTGAGTAGTATGCAACCAAAAACCTTGTTTGTTATAGCAGTGTTATTCCCCTCCAGCTATTGCAGTCTCTAAGGTTTCCTTTTTTCGGCTGTCTTAAAGTTTCTCCTAGTTTCCAGTTATCTGGAATAGTTTCAGTTTCTAGGGTCTGGTTAAAGAGGCTCGTCAGTTGAGGAGTCAGAGTGCTTGAGCCATATTTGAGAAGTTCCGGTGATATTTCATCAGGACCAGCTGCCTTGTTGTTTGACAGTTTCTTCAAAGCTATCCTGACCTTAGTTTCGGTAATGGGTTCTGTGTTGATGTTGATGTCATAGATGTCAGATGACACTTCTTCGTCTGTGATTGGGTCATCTGGTGTGAGTTGGTTTAACACCTCGCTGAAATGTTCGCGCCGTCTTTGTTCTTGTTCTTCTGGAGTTTGAAGTATGGCACCATTTTTAGCCACAATTGGAACTATTTTGCTGGTGTTGTCTGAAGACAGTTGTTTGACGAGTTGATAAAGAGTCCTGCTGTCATTCTTTCTCGCTGCATTTTTAGCAGCAGTTGCAAGGCTCTCGAACCACACCCGCTTGTCTTTCTTGCATAATCGTTTTATCTTTTGTTGATGTTTTTGTGCCTTTGCATATTCATCTTAGATGGTTTTATTTCTCTATTTAACTTTGCTTGTCTTCTATCATCTGAGTTTCCACGATTTATTGCTGATCCATTGTTTGGACTTTTTCCTCTTATGTACCTGATAGTATTCTCCCCTGCTGCTCGGATGCAGTTCCTGATGTTCTTGAACTGTTCATTGATGTTGCCAGGATCATTCGCAAACGCTGAGAACTTGTTACTTAGTTCCAGGTTGAATTCTGCTTGTTGATGGGGATCCTTTAATTTTGACACATCAAACTTTTTCCTTCTTATGGATTTCTTGGGGGCTTTCAATTTCACTTTCAGTTTGGCTATGAGGAGGTGGTGGTCACTGCCTACTTCAGCACCCCGATACGTTCTAACATCTGTGACAGTGGGCTTCCACCTCCTAGAGATGCAGGTATACTGTAGTCTGTCTGGTTTTTAGTTATCTCATTTGGTGATGTCCAGGTAATTTTATGGATCCATTTGTGTTTTGAAGAAGGTGTTAATGATGTTGAGTCCTTCAGCATGCACAATGACATGAATCTCTATTGTCATCATGAACAGAAGTTGAGCTGAAAGGACCGATGGTGTCTTCAAAACCGGTTCGGTCTGGAGAAATCTGAGCATTGAAATTACCTAGCAGTATCTTGATATGACTAACAATGTTATCTAGACATTGTTGAACTTGATTGTAAAATACTTCTTTGACATTTCATTTTTTTCCTCATAAATTTGACTTTTTTTTTTTTTTAAAAAAATGCTACTTTTTTTCTATTTTGCAACTTTTTTCTGAAAGATTTGTGATTTTTTTGCAAAAACGTAACCTTTTTTTATATGTATTTTGCAAAACTAATTTTTTCATGAATTTATTTATTTTTTTTATATTGCAACTTTAATTGTAAATTTGCAGCATTTTTCTCATGGATTTATGATTTTTTTTTTTTAAAAATATGCTACTTTTTCTCATAAATTTGCAACCTTTTTTCTCATAGATTTCTGATTTTTTTTTTTTCAAAATTGCAACATTTTGAACCGTAAATTTGCAACTTTTTTCTCATATGTCTGTGATTTTTTTAAGTCAAAATTTTAACTTTTTTCTCAGATTTTTTTTGGTAAAGCAAACTGTTTTCTCGTAAATTTAAGACTTTTTTCTTGTAAATTTGCAACGTTCATTTGGATGTACTTGAATAATAATTCAAAACTTTTTAATTTTTTTATTTGGCTTCTTTCATCATGTCTTTGCACCTTTATTACTGCTAATTTGTTCCTGATTTATACGTTTGTACCTCTTGCTAAATTGGTGACAACCCTTCATCTACCTTGTTATAAAACACCAACTCCCCCCTGCCTTTAACTCTGTAAAGAATAAATCACATGACTCCAGTGAGTTTCAGGTCAGTGTTCTTCAGGCTTCTGCATTATTTAAATTAAGCACCAGTTATTTCCTGTATTTAATCGCCGAGGCTGTCCTTTTGTGAGTTGACCTTCAGTGACGTTCCCGCTTTTCAAACCGGCGCGTACGCCTTTATTGTGAAACTCCATGGTAACCATCGGAGGTTAATTAGCGGGGAAAAAAAAAACCCTTAAAGACGGAGCTGGAACGGGCAAGGTGGGATGAATGCAGAGTGACGTGAATATGAACCAGCTGTGGCGAGGTTATGCCGTCTTTCACAACCCTGCTGAAACTTCCCCCACGTTCCGGACTGTTCCTTTAAACGGTGATAAACGAGGCGTCCGGCGGCGTTGGGTTTCATCGCCGCCGCCTCCCCCTTCCCGTCATACACACAGAGACACAAACACACACACACTTTCATGCTGCTCTGTCAGAGCCACCACTGCTCGCTCACTCTGGTTTTTAGCGTGTGCGTGTGTGTGCGCGTGTAATGAGTGTGTGACTATGGATGTGTGCCTGTTCCTGTGTGTGTGCTCCTGTGTGTGCTCCTGTTTGTGCGTTTGTGTGTGTGTCTGCCTGACGTGATGCCGAAGACGGCGGATTGAATTGCTAATGCGCCTCGGGGTGTGTGTGTGTGTGTGTGTGTATGCGTGTACGTGCGTGCGTGTGTGTGTGTGTGTGTGCAAGTGTGCGTGCGTGGCTCGTCTGGCTGGCAAGCGAGCGAGGCTGTTTAGCGAGCGAGACGAGCAGCGCCGCCGATGAATATTTAAACAGAGAGAGAGGGAGCGGGCGGGAGCAGCCATCATTTATTGATGTTGGTGAAGGGAAAGATGAATAGCCCGTCTGTGTACACAGCGCCGCTGAGGAGAGGCGTGTGTGCGGGAAACAGCCGGCGTCCCGGGCGTGAGTCGGCTCCGCGTCTGTGCGGGGAGGCGGCGGAGGGCCCAAGCGTGAAGCGGCATGTGGAGATTGGGTTGGCGCCCGCTGTGTTTTTCAGAACATTAAACCTTGGATCTGCGGTGCCGTGATGAAAGTGTGTCAGATAATTTTACAGTGTCCCAATGCTCAGGTCTGGGTTTCTGGAGGTTTCACCAGAAGTTGTGAGCCGTATCAAAGCTTCATTCAGCCCTGTCATCAGGGGTTTAGGGCCTACTCACACTGTGAACTGAGTCATGACCCTAAGTCCACTTCTTCTGAATAGTGTGAAAGCGCCACAACGCACTAACACTTCCTCAGCTTCAGGCTTCTTCTTCCTCTTCTTGCTGCTCCTTTTCGAGGTCACCACAGAAAAGCATCATCTGATGTCCTAATGATCCATATGTTTGATTTGGTGAGTATTTTTTCACCAGATGCTCTTCCTGACACAACCCTCCCCTGGTTTGTCGCTCCCCCATGGCTGTTTAACCAGCTTTCCTTTCCCCATTCTATTATGCTTAATACCAAGCTGGAAGGCAGGAAATATCATTTTATGTGGTCTCTAGTATGAGCTGGTTGGGGCATGAACCCACAACCTCCTGGCTGTGGTGCCAGTGTTCTACCACTAGGCCACCACTGTTGTTTTTCCCTCCCTCAACTTCAGGCTCATGACGTATCACCATTACGGCCAACAAGCATTTTAGAACAACAGCAGCTGAGGAAGAGGCAGGACTCCCTGAGGCAGCAGATCAACTAGAGAAGCCAAGACTTCTCTCTCCCCAGCCACCTAATCCAGCTCTTCAGAGAGGATACCAAGGCATTCCCAGGCAAGCTGGGAGACAGTCTCTCCAGCGTGTCCTGGATCTGCTCCTTGGTCTCCTCCCAGTTGGACATGCCTTAAATACCTCAGGTTGGAGGCATCCTGATCAGATGCCCAAACCACCTCAACTAGCTCCTTTCGATGTGGAGGAGCAGCAGTTCTATGCTGAGCCTCTCCCAGATGACTGAGCTCCTCATCTCTAAGGATGAGTCAGCAATTGTACGGAGAAAGCTCACTTCAGCTGCTTGTATCCATGATCTCATTCTTTTGGTCATTACTCAAAGCACAGGACCATAGGTGAGAGTAGGAGCGTAGATTGACTGGTAAATTGACAGCTTTGCCTCAGAGTTCAGCTCCCTCTTCACCACAACAGACCTGTACAATGTCCGCATCACCACAGATGCGTCTGTCAATCTCTCGCTCCATTCTTCCCTCACGCATGGATGAGACCCCAAGACACTTAAACTCCTCCACTTGGTGCACGAGCTCATCCCCAACAAAAAGAGGACAAATCCACCCTTTTCCAGCTGACCACCATGGACTTGGACTTGGAGGTGTTGTTTCTCATCCCAACTGCTTCACACTCAGCAGCAAACCATCCCAGCAAGAACTGTAGGTCATTGCCAGATGAAGACAACAGGACAGCATCATCTGCAAACAGCAGAGATGAGATCCTGTGGTCACCAAACATGAAACCCTCTGTTCCTTGTCTGCGCCTAGAAATCCTGTCTATAAAAATTATGAAACAGGATTGGTGACAAAGGACAGTCATGGTGGAGCCCAACTCTCAATGGAAATGAGTCCGACTGGGTATTGGCAATATGAACCAAACTGTCACAATGGTTGTACAGAGACCGGATAGCTTGTAGCAACAAGCCTGATACCAAATACTCCCGCAGCAGCCCCCACAAGAAACCACAATGGACAAAGGCAAATGCCTTCTCCAAGTCCATACAACACATGGACTGGTTGGGCAAACTCCCATAAACCCTCAAGGATTCTTGAGATGGTAAAGAGTTAGTCCAATGTGCCACGGCCAGGACGAAAACCACATTGCTCCTCCTGGATCTAAGGTTCACCCAACGGTTGGACTCTCCTATCCTTTACCCTGGCATAGATCTTTCCAGGAAGGCTTAGAAGTGTGATCACTCTAAAGTTGGGACACAGCCTCCAGTCCCCCTTCTTAAAGAGAGGAACCACCACCCCAGTTTGCCATGCCAAAGGTACTGTCCCCGACCTCCACACAATTTTGCAGAGATGTATCAACCATGACAGCCGTACAACATCCAGAGACTTGAGGTACTCAGGGCAAATCTCATCCACCCCCAGGGCCTTTCCACCAAAAAGGTTTTTAACCACTTCAGTGACCTCAGCCGCTGTGATGGGCAAGTCGTCCCCCTTGTCCTCAAGCCCTCCTTCCTCTGTGGAAGGTGTGTCAGTGGGATTGAGGAGATCCTCAAGTTTTCCTTCCACCGGCAGACAATATCCCCAGTCAAAGTCAGCAGCACCCCATCCGCACCATACTCAGTCTGGAAAGGGAGCTTCTTCCCCCTCCTGAGCCACCAACCAGTTTGGCAGAATTTGTTTGAGGATGACCGAAAGACTTGTTCCATGGCCTCACCGAACTCCTCCCACACCCAAGTTTTTTCTTCAGCAACCACTCGAGCTGGACTCTGCTTGGCCTGTCAGTACACCTCAGCTGCTTCAGAGATCCCACAAGCCAACCAAGCTCGATAGGACTCCTTCAGCTTGATGGCCCCCCTCACCACTGGTGTCCGCCACTTGGTTTGGAGGTTGCCACCACGAGATGCACTGACAACCTTGCGGCCACAGCTCTGGACAGATGCTTCAATAATGGAGGTGGAGAACATGGCCCATTCATACTCCATGTCTCCAGACTCCCTTGGAATGTGGCCGAAGTTCTTCCTAAGGTGGGAGTTGAAGACCCCCCAGACAGAGGCCCCAGCCAGATGTTCCCAGCACACCCTCACTGTGGTAATCCATCAAACTCATCACCAGGTTGCAATCAGTTGACAGCCCTGCACCTCTCTTTATCCAAGTGTTCAAGACATACGTATGGTCGCAGGTCTGATGACAATAACACAATTAATCATTGACCTATGACCAAGGGTTTCCTGATGCCAGGTGCACATATTGACACCCTCATGCTTATACATGGTGCTCATTATGGATAAACTGTGGTCGGCACAGAAGTCCAATAACTGAACACCACTCAGGTTCAGATCAGCCAGGCAGTTCCTCCCAGTCACACCCCTCCAGGTTTCGCTGTCATTGCCCATGTGTGCATTGAAGTTCTCTAGTAGGACAATGGAGTCTCTAAGAGGAGCACTTTTCAGCACCCCAGTCAGAAACTCCAAAAATAATGGGTACTCTGAACCATCATTTGGTGAATTGGCACAAATGAAGGTCAGGGCCCTTTTTCCAACTTGAAGGTGCAGGGAAACTACTCTTTCATCGACTGGGGAGAACTCCATTGTCTAGGCAGCAAGGCGGAGGAATACAAGAATACCCACCCCTGCTCGTCGCCTCTCGCCTGGGGAAACCCCAGAGTAGGCTAAGCTCCAGCCACTCTCCAGGAAACCGTTTCCAGAACTGGAGATATGCGTTGAGGTGAGCCCGACTATATGTAGCCAGTATCTCTCAATGTCATGCACCAGCTCAAGCCCTTTCCTCACCAGAGAGGTGACATTCTTGATCCATGGGGGGGATCACCACCTTTTCATGGGAAATTACAATATATGATATTGCAGTATCATATATATCAGGCCAACTTGCCCCATTAGGGTCTACCAAGGCAAATTGGTCCTTACTGAAGGGCCAGACAAAGGGTGGTCCATTAGATCAAGTGTCTACTCTAACCCATCCATTTGGGGGTTACTGGGACTGGAGGGCAAGTGCCTGGTTTCTGTCCAGAGAATCCAAGCAAGCCACATGGATTCACCCTCCAGTGGGATCACCACCTGCAGGAGGGATTGTAGTGCTGTGGGAACAGAGCGGCATGGATGGTTGGATGGAATTCCAAGCTAGAATTCATGAGTCACTCCTTTGCTGTACTGACCTAACCAGATGTTGAACATTTAGCACCTTCTAGTGGACAGAAAAGTCAGTTGATTTTTATTGCTGTTTGGTTTTATTAATGTTCGGTACTGATCGGAGAAGCTGTAGGCGTGGATTGGCAGCCACATTTCCGTCAGTCTGCCCCAGGGCAGCTGTGGCTACAGTAGTAGCTTAACACTACCATTGTCTGTGGAGTGAATGAATAATGCTTCCACTGAAAAGAATGTTTGAGTGTCTATGAAAAGTGCTATGTAAATCTGATGCATTATTATTATTATTATTATTACTTCGGTTAAAAAAAAGCTGTCTGTTGTTGTAACATTTATTAATGCTTTTTAAAAATATTTCAATACTGTGATACCGGTGTCTCTGAATTGATACGATATTGCTGAGGTAATGTACCAGGATATGACCCTGTATCTGTTTTTTTTTTTTTTACCCCAGCCCCAAGGACAGATGTGTTGAAGATCACTGTCAAGACTATAGCAATAACTGGCTCGAAGAGCCAAGTTTACATCGGGAGTACATCTTATAGAGGTCATTTGCACATTAGCAAGATGTTTAATACACTTCATTTTTGTCATAAATTTACTTCTTGTAAATTTGAACCTTTTTTTCTGAAATTGGCGACTTATTTTTTGTAGATTTGCAACTTTTTTTTTGCAAAATTTACAACTTTTCCTCAAAAATTTGTGACTTTTTTCATAAATTTGCTATTTTTTCTTTAAAATTCTTATTTTGTTCCTGTAAATTTGCAACTTTTTTTCTGAAATTTAAAAAAAAAAATTCTTGTGCATTTGGGACTTTTTTTCTCTGAATTATACTTTTTTTTCCATAAATCTACAACTTTTTTCCTGAAATTTGTGACTTTTCTCATAAATTTGCAACTTTTTCAGCATGCCGACATCTAGCCAACGTCTTGCCAACGTGCAAACAACCTCGGTAAGATGTTTGCCACGTAAACTTGCCAACAGTGGCGGGGCGTGTGTGCTGGTGGGGGCCACAGTCATTAGCCCGCCTGCTTCGGATGCCGCTAATTAGCCTCATAGCATTTTTAGCTCACTAGCTCAAGTCAATGTGCCGATGATAAAAGAACGTTCGTTAAACCTAGTGCTTTTTTTTCGCACTCCGGGAAAGTTGTTTCCACTTAAAAATCCTCCCCCGTTACTTTCTCCCTGCTGAATTATCACTGGGGGTGGGGGGTTGAAGGTGTTAATCTTGGCAGGTCAACAGGAAGGCGAGAGGTCGGAAGTCAGCGGCGCTGCGTCCTCCGCGGCAGCGGCAGGAGACAAAGAGGGAAGGCGAAGAAGAAGGAAAAAAAAGGTTTGGAGGAATGTTGCGAGGGCGAGCGAGGATGAGTGTGCATGTGTGTGGGAGAGAGAGAGCGAGAGAATAATGGAGGAGGGAATCGGGACGGTTTCAAGGTTCCCCTTTTCTATTCGCTCGCTCGCCCTCGGCGGCGTCTCGCTCCCTCTCTCTCTCATACACACACACACACACACACACACGGACGTGCACGTGCTCGTTTTCACGCTCGGCTGCCAAAACCTTCAACGGTCTCTTTTCTCTCTCTCTCTCTCCGGGCTGACATTCAGGCTCCTGCTCGCTCGTCCGCCGCCGCTGCACTCATATGACCCGCTCGCTCTTTTTCTCTCCTTTTTTCCTGAGAGGGAAAATAAGGAAATCAGGAGACCTTCATCACCATCATCAGCTTTTAACATAAAAAAGAGCAAATTTATGGGGTTGGGGGGGGGGGGGGTCGGACATCTCATGACAAATGCTGCAAATTTAAAGAAAATATTAACAAATAATGAAAATAGCAAAATTTTGGAGGATTTTTTTTTAATTCATGAGAAAAAAGTACTGGTGAAAGTTTTAATTGCGTTAATCGTGATAATTCACACCGGGTGAGTTAATCATGTTAATCACATCAACAGTGATTAATGCAATATTGCCATAGGCAGCACATAGGCGAGAGAGAGCTGTGTCGACTTCTTTGCATATAATGCGATTAAGCTATGCCCTTATTAGTGCGATTAATAGTCAGACCAAATTAGTCAGACCCCTGACTGCACAACAACCACTGCTGCCTGTAAAGACATCAAGTCCTGCTGCCCACTCCCCACTCCACCAACACCCCCCCACCTCCCAACACACAGCCCCCCATCCTGACCCTGACCAGGACCCAGGTGAGGACAGAGCTGAGGAAGATCAAGGCAAGGAAGGCGTTGGGACCGGACGGCATCAGCGCAAAGCTCCTCAAGTCCTGTGCAGACCAGCTGTGTGGGATTGTGACGTACATCTTCAACCTGAGCCTGAAGCTGGGGAGGGTACCACAGCTGTGCAAAACATCTTGTGTGGTACCTGTACCGAAAACTTCCCACCCCAAAGACCTGAACAGCTACAGACCAGTGGCCTTGATGTCCCACTTGATGAAGACCCTGGAGAGACTGCTCCTTGCTCACCTCCGCCCCCTGGTAGAACCAGCGATGGATCCACTCCAGTTCGCCTACCAGCATGGCATTGGGGTGGAGGATGCGGTGATCTTCCTCCTTCACCATTCTCTGTCCCACCTGGAGAAGCCCGGGAATGTGGTGAGGATCATGTTCTTTGACTTCTCCAGTGCTTTCAACACCATCCAACCGATGATCCTGAAGGACAAGCTGCTGCGCGCAGGGGTGGACCAGCACCTGTCATCATGGATCCTGGACTACCTCACGAACCGGCCTCAGTTTGTGAGAACCCGGGACTGTGTGTCCGACACAATCATCAGTAGCACGGGGGCCCCCCAGGGAACGGTGTTGGCTCTCTTCCTGTTCACTCTTTATACTGCGGACTTCTCACACAACACAACACACTGCCATCTACAGAAGTTCTCTGATGACTCTGCGATCGTTGGCCTCATCTCCAGTGGAGATGAAGCTGAGTACAGAGGGCTTATCCAGGACTTCGTGGACTGGTGCCATCGGAACTGCCTCCAGATCAACGCGAGGAAAACTAAGGAGCTGGTGGTGGACTGCCGCAGGCAAGGACAACCCCTCACAGCACCAGTAAATATACAGGGAACAGACATTGAGATGGTGACATCCTATAAGTACCTGGGTGTTCATCTGAACAATAAACTAGACTGGTCACACAATACTGACGCACTCTACAAGAAGGGACAGCGCAGGCTGTTCCTACTGAGGAGACTCAGGTCTTTTGGTGTACAAGGGGCGCTGCTGAAGTCATTCTATGACACGGTGGTGGCATCAGCCATCACTTTTGGAGTGGTCTGCTGGGGCAGTGGCATTACTGCAGCCGATGGGAAGAGACTGAACAAACTGATCAAGAAAGCTAGCTCCGTCCTGGGGCAGCGCCTTGATCCAGTGGAGGAGATAGGAGAGAGAAGGACGGTGGCTAAACTGTCATCTCTGCTGGAGTCCGAGTTCCACCCTATGCAGGACATACTGAATGCACTGAGGAGCTCATTTAGCAGCAGACTACATCATCCCAGGTGCACAACCGAGAGGTTTCGCAGGTCCTTCCTACCAACGGCTGTCAGACTGTACAACCTAAGCAGGGCTGCTCGCAGAGATAGCAAAAAGACGTAACAAACTAATAGTTTTTTTGAATGCAAAAGATGCAATAGACTTACACAATGGTCCTCTCCGGCATACAACTAGGAAAATACCGGTAGCTACGGAGGGTGAGAATATGTATGGGTGTAGAAGCATGCTCAAATAACGAGGCTGAGTTTCAGTCATAAAACCAGCTTTATTTGATAGAACACAGCTTCTAGCATTCTCAAAGCAGGAAAGAGAAAGAATCATACTTCAACCCCCTTTTATACATTTCCAGCATCAGAATTCAAGTCACATGGTGTCTTCAGTCAACATACAGTTACAAAGCATCCCTTTGAAGCTTCACCATTGTCTCTCATTTCCTGATGAACCGGAATACCCTCCTGGGCATCTTCTGTGGGACAAAGAGACAAATCTCACACTTCCTTGTTACCTCCTGTAGATTTGAGTCCTCAGTCCTTGCAGACGTGACACCCCACAATACACATTCAGTCCTGTCTCTGTGGCAGCGTGAGCCCACAATGTGTGTCGGCCACATGGGCACATAATCATACCATGTAGGATAACTAAGTAGACGGTTGTGCTGTTTCATCCCATCTAGCAACAATGCTCTGCACTGTGTGTGTTTATATATTTACATATTTATTCCATCTAGCTACAATGCTCCGCACTGGGTGTGTTTATGTTTATGTTTATATTTATATATCTATATATTCATTCCATCTAGCTACAATGCTCCGCACTGTGTGTTTATATATTTACATATTTTTTCCACCTAGCTGCAATGCTCCGTACTGTGTGTTTATATACTCATATATTTATCCCATCCAGCTACAATGCTCTACACTGTGTGTCTGTGTGTATATATATATATTTATAGTAATATGTACATATGTATATTAGCTGCTCTTGCTTGCTTGCTTTTTTTTTCTTTTCTTTTTTTCTTGCCTTCTGATTGTTGCTCTGAGTGTTGCTATCCCTGTGCTGTTGCAATCCTGGAATTTCCCCGTTGTGGGACTAATAAAGGCTTATCTTATCTTATTAATCACACTAATAGACTTAAATCGTGATGTGATTCAGAAGAAGCGAGTTGCTCTGTCATCTAAATGCGATTGAGGCCCCCCAGCCTCTTGAAGGACAGGTGGAGGCCCACTGACCACTGGAACAACTGGTGGAGCGGACTGCTCGACCTTTGGAACAACGACTGGTGGAGCGGACTGCCCAACCTCTGGAACAAGGACGGGTTGGGTGGACTGCCCAACCTCTGGAACAGTGATGGGTGGAGGTCCCCTGACCTCTGGAAGGCAGGTGGCTGAGGTGGATCGTGGTCCTCCTGCGGCTCCATTCTCAACATGGCCACCTCGGATAAGAGGGGAAAACAGGAGGTCAGTAAAGTAGCATCATAGTCATCAGCAGCAGAGAGTGGTGGGGAGGGCCCAGATGCAGGTGGAATCTGCACTTGGGTCCCCTCACAAGGAGTAAGGCAAGTCTTTTCTAAAATTAACATAGAAGTTAATAGAAAGAGTACTTGCCTTAGCTCCTGGTCTCCTGCTGCTGGAGGGACACCTCAAGACGAGCTGCAGGTGAAGCAGCAGCGGAACCAGGCTGCGCAGGCTGATCAACGGCAAACCCAGATGACCTAGACCGGGCAGCGATGACACCCAGTGATGACGGCTGACCAGCAGAAGGAGCTGCAGCTGATGCAGTCATGACAGGGGTGTGCACGTGGAGAGCAGCAGTCTCTGCAGGGGAGCTCATCCTCTCGGATGTGCAGGCCGTGGAGGTGCAGACAACCTCAGGAAGGAGAGGAAGAGTGGAGGTGAGAGGCAGCATGGAGATGGCAGCAGGAACAGTGAAGGATCAGAAACAGCAGATGGCTGTGACTGGGAACACTCACATGGAGCAAGGCAGTGTGTCTCATTAATGGGTGTTAAAACAGATGAAAGTACTTGCCTTTCCCTGCCCTCTGCCGCTGCTGGAGCTGTCACTGGCGATCCAAGGAAATCCCTCTGAGCAGCTGCAGAAAACCCTCAGAGTGCAGATGAGACGGTCTTCTGAGATGCCGCTGGTACAGGCGAGATGGCCTCGGGTAATGCTGTTGAGACGCTGACCTTGAGAGGAGCTGCTGACGATGCTGCAGTTAAAGAGGTAGGGAGCAAAACTGCGATTGAGGCGATCTCTGGCAACGCTGTGGAGGTGATGACAGGCTGGGTGAACAGCCCAGGTGAAACCAGTGGAGCGCAAGCTGGTGTTTGCGCAATGGAGAGAGCTGGTGCTGGTGATGATGCTTGGTGTCAAGAGGAGCGGCGTCTCCCAGAGCACTCCTTCCATCCAGGACCGCCAGATGCCAGTCTTGATCCCCGGGATTGCTCCCTCTCAATGGCACATGGCTCCCAAGGCACCCATAGTGCAGCGGGCTGCTGCTTGGGAGATGGGGGGAGATGCTTGTAGAGATGGGGATGAAACTGGAGCTGGTCTGCGATGTGATGGGAGAGACGCCGGAGCTGGGGAATGCTTCTTCATCGGTGCAGGTCGCGGCGTTGCCGAAATGTCTCCCAACGTCGTCCGATATATCTGCCGGAGGGTTGAGATAAACTGGAGCAGTTCACCCAACTCGGAGTAATGCCACAGGCTGGGGTATGCTCCCATTACCCTGGCTGCAAAATCCAGGCACTCCAGTGCTTCCTCCGGCATGTTAAAGGTGTAAACGGCTGAGGTGAGACTCTCAAGGAGCTGGACCGCTCGTAGCTCATCTGCGTCGGCACCCCCGACCATCAGTCTCCTCCTGCCTGCTGAGTGCAAGCAGGATGACGTCATATTCTACACTTTATTGCATGTATTGTTTATTTCTTTTATTTTATCATGTTTAATGTTGCAGCATTGCACCGAGACAAATTCCTAGTTTGTGTACTACATGAACAATGGCAATAAATCTGATTCTGATTCTGATTCTGATATTGTCACTTTCGCCCACTGAGTCCTTCACTGACTGTGATATACTGTCAAGTTTGGCCTGATGGGGCTTAAGGAAGGATGCTTGAATATAATTTATTAACAAATGACAACAGCACAAGGGTTGGAAAAACAATAAACTGAGCTGAAACACAATAATAATGCAGTGGAGAGGTGTGCAGGTTACGAAGAGAGCACCGTACTGAAGGAATGGCGTGAGCAGTATATGCAGAGCAGGAAATGATGACAATGCAGCACAGCCATGAATGATTAACACAAAGACAATTAGCCTTTTGTTTTCTTATTAAAGACAAGAATAGAAAGGAGATGTTTTTACCTTTACATGGCGGCGCGGTGGTGGAGTGGTTAGCACTGCGCCAGCACAGCAACTCACCCTTGGCTGGGGGATCCTGGGTTCGATCCCAGCCCCAACCAACAGTGATCTGTGTGGAGTTTGCATGTTCTCCCCTTGTCTGCGTGGGTTTACTCCGGGATTTCTCTGCTTTCCTCCCACATGCCGAAAACATGCAAGTTAGGTTAATTGGCATCAAACTGGGGATTCTAAATTGTCCTTAGGTGTGACTGTGAGAGTGAATGGTTGTCTGTCTCTCTGTGTTGGCCCTGCCATGGACTGGCGATCTGTCCAGGGTGTACTCTGCCTCTCACCCAAAGATGCTGGGATAGGCTCCAGCCCCCCCGCAACCCAAAAAGGATTAAGCGGAAGAAGATGAATGAATGAATGCTTCGACTGTCCACTGCAGTCTTCATCAGAAGTGGACAAGTGGACAGTCGAAACATGAAAAGGTAAAAACATCAATTCCCAGGCTGGCAGGGGTTGGAACCTTTCTGTGTGGAGTTTGCATGTTCTCCCTGTGTTGCGTGGGTTTACTCCGGGGGCTGCGGTTTCCTCCCACAATCCAAAGACATGCATGTTAGGTTAACTGGTTGTTCTAAATTGTCGCTAGATATCTGTTTCCTATAAGCCCTTAGAATAGAGGGTTAGTACTAGTGAAAAGCGCTTTGAGTGGTCTTTGTGACTAGAAAAGCGCTATATAAGTGTAAGTTAGTTAGTAGTAATTCTTGTCTTTAATAAGAAAACAAAATGCTAATAATTAAAAAGAAGACAAAATGAACATACTCGAGCTAACACAAAGACCAATAAAGGAAGAGTGGTAAATGGAACCATGAATTCTACTGTCTCCCAAAAAATCCTGAAGGAGAACGTCCGGCCATCTGTTTGTGACCTCAAGCTGAAGCGCACTTGGGTTCTGCAGCAGGACAATGATCCAAAACACACCAGCAAGTCCACCTCTGAATGGCTTAAGAAAAACAAAATGAAGATTTTGGAATGGCCTAGTCAAAGTCCTGACCTGAATCTGATTGAGATGCTGTGGCATGACCTTAAAAAGACAGTTCATGCTGGAAAACCTTCCAATGTGGCTGAATTTCAACAATTCTGCAAAGATGAGTGGGCCAAAATTCTTCCACAGAGCTGTAAAAGACTCATTGCCAGTTATAAACACTTGAATGCAGTTGTTGCTGCTAAAGGTGGCCCAACCAATTATTAGGTTTAGAGGCAATCACTTTTTCCACACAGGGCCATGTAGGTTTAGATTTTTATTCCCCCTTAATAATAAACATCTTCATTTAAAACTGCATTTTGTGTTTACTTGTGTTATCTTTGTCTAATATTTAAATTGGTTTGATGATCTGAAACATTTAAGTGTGACAAACATACAAAAAAAATGAGAAGTCAGGAAGGGGGCAAACACTTTTTCACACCACGATAGATAGATAGATAGATAGATAGATAGATAGATAGATAGATAGATAGATAGATAGATAGATAGATAGATATTTTATTGATCCCAAACTGGGAATTGTCAGTGTAACAGCAGCATGACACAGACAACCCAACCAACAGAAATAAGATAAGCTAAGCCTTTATTAGTCCCACAATGGGGAAATTCCAGGATTGCAACAGCACAGGGATAGCAGCACTCAGAGCAACAATTAAGAAGATACGGAAGATATAAATAAGAGCAGTGGATATACATACATACACATCAATATATAAATATATATACAAAGTGCGGAGCATTGTAGCAAGATGGAATAAACAGCATAACCGTCTACTTAGTTATCCTGCACAGTATGAATATGTACCCATACATATTGTCACCCTCTGTAGCGACCGATACTGTCCTAGTTGTATACTGGAGGGGACCATTGTGTAAGTCTATTGCGTCTTTTGCATTCAATGCTATTAGGTCGTCACGTTTTTTTGCTATCTCTGCGAGCAGCCCTGCTTAGGTTATACAGTCTGACTGCCGTAGGTAGGAAAGACCTGCGAAACCTCTCGGTTGCGCACCTAGGAGGATGTAGTCTGCTGCTAAATGAGCTCCTCAGTGCGTTCAGTATGTCGTGCATAGGGTGGGACTCGGACTCCAGCAGAGATGACAGTTTAGCCACCAGCTACACGGTGGCGCAGTGGTTAGCATTGTGGCAGCACAGTTTACCCTTGGCCGGGGGATCGTGGGATCATGGGTTCGATCCCAGCCCCCAACCAACAGTGATCTGTGTGGAGTTTGCATGTTATCCCCGTGTATGTGTGGGTTTACCCCGGGATTTCTCCGGTTTCCTCCCACATGCCAAAAACATGCAGGTTAGGTTAATTGGAGACTCTAAAGTGGCCCTAGGTGTGAATGTGTGTGTGAATGGATAAGGGATAGTGCCATATCGTGGCTGCTTCATCCATCCAGGTGGTGGATGACCCTCAATTTCCCCTCTGGGGATCAATAAAGTATACTCAATCAATCAATCAATCCTTCTCTCTCCTATCTCCTCCACTGGGTCAGGGCGTTGCTCCAGGACAGAGCTAGCTTTCTTGATCAGTTTGTTCAGTCTCTTCCTATCGGCTGCTGTAATGCCACTGCCCCAGCAGACCACTCCAAAAGTGATGGCTGATGCCACCACCGTGTTGTAGAATGTCTTCAGCAGTGCCCCTTGTACACCAAAAGACCTGAGTCTTCTCAGTAGGAACAGCCTGTGCTGTCCCTTCTTGTGGAGTGCGTCGGTATTGTGTGACCACTCTAGTTTATTGTTCAGATGAACACCCAGGTACTTGTAGGATGTCACCATCTTGATGTCTGTTCCCTGTATGTTTACTGGTGCTGTGAGGGGTTGTCCTTGCCTGCGGCAGTCCACCACCAGCTCCTTAGTTTTCCTCGCGTTGATCTGGAGACAGTTCCGATGGCACCAGTCCACAAAGTCCTGGATAAGTCCTCTGTACTCAGCTTCATCTCCATTGGAGATAAGGCCAACGATTGCAGAGTCATCAGAGAACTTCTGTAGATGGCAGTGTGTTGTGTTGTGTGAGAAGTCCGCAGTATAAAGGGTAAACAGGAAGGGAGCCAAAACCGTTCCCTGGGGGGCCCCCGTGCTACCGATGATTGTGTCGGACACACAGTCCCGGGTTCTCACAAACTGTGGCCAGTTAGTGAGGTAGTCCAGGATCCATGATGACAGGTGCTGGTCCACCCCTGCGCACAGCAGCTTGTCCTTCAGGATCATCGGTTGGATGGTGTTGAAAGCACTGGAGAAGTCAAAGATCATGATCCTCATCGCATTCCCGGGCTTCTCCAGGTGGGACAGAGAACGGTGAAGGAGAAGGACTTTTCTTTTTGAAGAAGCCTTTTCTTTTTGTGATCTTGTGAGTCGACTCACAAGATCACAAAAAGAAAAGGCAGAACAAGAAACATTAAAATCAGCAATGTCAGATCACTGCAAAAGAAATAATTACATCATGGACTGGGACAACGCAAAGATTATTGGATCGGAGAGCAACAGACACAAACGCTGGATCGAGGAGGCGATAGAGATCAGGAAGCGGGGAAAAGACACCATGAACCGAGATGAGGGGGCCTTTATGCTTTCCCACACCTGGGACCACATTCTCCAGAGACCATCTGACGGTGGGAGGCGGGGCCGGCTCGGTGGATCTGACAGATCTGCTGAGCTGGCCCTGCCTACGAAAATCAGCTGATAAATGTCACCTGGCAGCAATCAGCTGACTCTTCTGACGAAGGCTGCAGTGTACAGTCGAAACATGTTAAGAAGGTAAAGACATCTCCTTTCTATTCTATTTTTTGTCTTTTATATGAACAAAAGATAAATAATTAAAAGAAGACAATATGAACCTATTTGACAAATTAAAGTAAAATTACTTGGATAACTTTATTCAATTCAATTCAATTCAACTTTATTTATATAGCGCCATTTCACAACAACAGTCATCTCATAGCACTATCAACTGTAGGGGGAACCCCCACAGTTGCAGAAAGACCCCAGCAATCAAGCGATCCCCTGTGAGCAAGCACTTGGCGACAGTGGAGAGGGAAAAACTCCCTTTTAACAGGAAGAAACCTCCAGCAGAACCAGGCTCAGGGAGGGGCAGTCATCTGCTGTGACTGGCTGGGGGTGAGGGGATAGAGAAGATGAAAAGAACAGACATGTAGAGAGCAAACAGCATGATGGGGACTCAATCTATGGGAGAGAACAAACAAATGTTAATGACCAGCAAAAAAAAATATTTCATTGAGAGTGAGGAAAGGAGTGAGGCCCAGTGCATTATTGGAGGTCCCCCGGCTGACTAAACCTATTAGCAGCATAACTAAGGGAGGGTTCAGAAACACATGATCCCTCCCTAATTGTAGGCTATATCAAAAAGATAGGTTTTAGCCCTATTCTTAAAAACAGAGATCGAGTCTGACTCCCGAATCCAGATTGGCAGCTGGTTCCACAGGAGAGGAGCTTGATAACTGAAGGCTCTGCCTCCCATTGTACTTTTGGAGATTCTAGGTATTACAAGTAATCCTGCATTTTGGGAGCGTAGTGCTCTGTTAGGATAATACAGTAGTATCAGATCTTTTAAATAAAAAGGAGCCTGATTGTTTAGAGCTTTTTAAGTAAGAAGAAGGATTTTAAACTTAATTCTAAACTCTACGGGAAGCCAATGAAGGGAGGCCAGAACCGGAGAGATATGATCTCTCTTTCTAGTACCTGTTAAAACTCTTGCTGCAGCATTTTGGATCAGCTGAAGACTTTTTAAAGATGTTTTAGGACAGCCTGATAATAAAGAATTACAATAATCTAATCTCGAGCTAACAAAAGCGTGGATCAGTTTCTCAGCATCACTCTGAGACAAGATACTCCTAATCTTGGCAATATTACGCAAATGATAGAAGGCAGTCTTAGAAACAAATTTAATATGTGAATTGAAGGACAGATCTTCATCAAAAATAATTCCAAGTTTCCTCACAGAGCTATTAAGAGAAAGAGTAACCGCATCCAAACTGAAAGTTTGATTTGGAAAGGTATTTCCAATGTTTTTTGGACCAACAAGAATGACTTCAGTCTTATCTGAATTTAATAGCAGGAAATTACAAGTCATCCAAGCTTTGATTTCCTTAAGACGGGCTTCTAACTTGGCTAATTGATTACTATCATCTGGCTTCATTGACAGGTATAATTGTGTGTCATCTGCATAACAATGAAAATGTATACAGTGCTTTCTAATAATGTTGCCTAACGGAAGCATATATAAACTAAAAAGAGTAGGGCCTAGCACAAATCCCTGTGAAACTCCAAGACTGAGCTTTGAGTTGAAAGAAAACTCATTATTTACATGAACAAACTGGAACCTATCAGATAAATAAGATCTAAACCACTGCAACGAAGTTCCATTAAGTCGACCATAGTGTTCTAATCTATCAAGTAGAATATTATGATCGATAGTATCAAAAGCTGCACTAAGGTCTAAAAGGACAAGTACAGAAACCAGTCCATTATCAGATGCGATGAGGAGGTCGTTAGTGACCTTCGCTAAGGCTGTTTCAGTACTATGATGGATTCTAAACCCAGATTGAAACTCTTCAAGTAAACCATTTCCCTGCAGGTGGTCAAATAATTGTGTAGCAACAACTCTTTCTAAGATTTTTGAAATGAAAGGGAGATTAGAGATTGGTCTATAGTTAGCTAAAGCTCCTGGATCTAGCGTTTGCTTTTTGAGTAAGGGTTTAATTACAGCCGCTTAAAAAGCCTTTACATGGCCTAAAGTTAATGAAGAATTGATTATATGAAGAATAAAGCTACCAATAAGTGGGAAGACTTCTTTAAATAACCTGGTAGGAATGGGAATAAGTTGAAGGTTTGGATGAGGAAACTATTTTGTCTAACTCACAAAGGTCAATTGGAGTAAACTCATCAAGACAGACATCAGTTGAAGGAGTTGTAGTAGTTACAGTATTTAAGTTAACTGTGGGAAGAATCTGATTGATTTTATCTCTGATGGATGAAATTTTATTATTGAAAAAGTTCTGACTCTTTGTCAACCTGGCTACAGTACTGAAAAGAAACCTGGGATTATTCTTGTTCTCTTCTATTAATGCAGAGTAATAACTCGTTCTAGCTTTTCTAAGAGATTTTTTATAAATTAAAAGATGATTTCTCCAAGCTAAATAGATTTCATCTAAATTAGTGGAGCGCCATTTTCTTTCTAATTGACGAGTCTTCTGTTTTAAGCTACGAGTTTCTGTGTTGAACCAAGGAGTTAGAAATCTCTGATTAGACTTTTTCTTTTTTAAGGGGGCCACCAAGTCTAGAGTCTGATGCAGAGAAGCTGAAACACTATCCACCATGTTATCAATTACAGAAGGAGCAAGCTGTCTATATCTTATTTCCGTTGTGTTGACACATGGCATAGAGGAAACAATCTGCATAAATTTGGTAACAGCATCATCTGAGAGGCATCTACTGTAATAATATTTTTCTTTAGGAGCCAAATAGTCAGAAATAGTAAAATCAAAGGTTAACAGACAATGGTCTGACAGTACAGGGTTATGAGGAGACACTACAAGATTTTCTATTTCTATGCCATATGTCATAACAAGGTCCAATGTATGGTGGAGGTAATGAGTAGAATTTCCTACTTTCTGAGAAAACCCAATTGAGTCTAATATTGAATTAAATGCCACATTAAGGCAATCACTATCTACATCCACATGTATATTAAAGTCCCCTACTATAATTATTCTATCAGATTTCAGCACTAAATCAGCTAAGAAATCAGCAAATTTGGATAAAAATTCTGAGTAGGTTGATGGGGGACGATAAACTATGGCAAATAAAATTGGGTTTAACCTAAAATTGCTAAAGTGCCCAATACTGAGGACCAGGCCCTCAAAGGAATTATAACATGTTTTTTGCTTTACATTAACTAGTAATTTGGAATGGTAAATTGTTGCTACTCCTCCTCCACGACCAGAACTTCTGGGATTTTGACAGTTTAAATAACCAGAGGGAGTTGATTCATTTAAACCAACATAATCCTCTTGCCCTAACCAAGTCTCTGTAAGGGATATTAAATCAATCTGATGATCAATTAACAGATCATGGACTAACAGAGACTTGGGAGTTAGAGACCTAATATTTAATAAACCACATTTAATTTTTAAATTATGAGGAGGAACAGAGGCCAAATCATTCAATTTAGAGGCTTTATGTTTAATTTGAGTTTTACCAATATTTTGCTTAATCACTTTGGGATGCTTATATATTATATTTTAATTTACTTTGGAGGAAGCAGACAACGATTCTCTGATGGGGAAGACAGGGGCTAAGTTGAGGGGTGGTGGATGAAGAGGAGCTGCAGAGAGGCGTGTAAGACTGTGACTCTGCTTCCTGGTCCCAACTCTGAGTTGTCAAGGTTTTTGAAATTTGGATAAAAAAGATGCCAGATTGTTAGATAAATGAGAAGCACCATCCAAAGTGGGATGAATGCTGTCTCGTCTCATAAGACCAGGTTTTCCCCAAAATGAGCTCCAATTGTCAATGTAGCCCATGTCATTTGCAGGACACCACACAGACAGCCAGCGGTTCAAGGATGACGAGCGACTAAACATGTCATCGCTGGTCAGATTGGGGAGGGGCCCAGAGAATATTACAGTGGCAGACATTGTTTTTGCAAAGTCACACACCGATTCTACATTAAGTTTCGTGACTTCCGACTGTCGGAGACGGATGTCATCAATGCCGGCGTGAATAACAATTGTGAAGTATTTACAGTTACTTTTAGCCAGCATTTTCAAATTTGACTCGATGTCGCCTGCTCTGGCCCCAGGAATGCATTTGACTATGGCCGCTGGAGTCTCTAGGTTCACGTTTCGGACTACAGAGTCGCCAATGATCAGAGTTTTTTCCTCAGCAGGTGTGTCGCTGAGCGGGGAAAAACGATTAGAAACGTGAACAGCTTATCTACAACATAAGCTACTACAAGGTTAAATAGATGATGATCCTAATGAGTCAATGGATAGTACTGACTGTACAGAGAAGGATTATAAGGTGCAGGGTGAAATACAAGGTACCAATTATACTGTAAGGTGCAGTATGGAAGCATTGTTATGACCAAAATTCAACATCAGAGTGATTTATTGGACAATGAAATGGCATGTCGCAGAAAAGATTTCCTGTACCTGACCGTTCAGCAGCGAAGCTGTAGCAGTCTTCTGGAGAAAGTACTACACTGTCTGTCCAGTGTGTGGTGGAGTGGGTGATCAGGATTGTCTATGATGGATCACAGGTTGTTCAGTGTCCTCCTCTCCACCACAGATTCAAAGGTCTCCGGCCTGAGACCAATCACAGAACCAGCCCTCTTGACAATCTTGTCAAGTCTGTTGGTGTCGCTGGCTCTGATACTGCTACCCCAACAGACAGCAGCAAAGAGATGGCAGTGGCAACAGCGGCCTGATAGAAAAGCTCCAGTATCCTGTTGCACAGATTGACGGATCTCAGCTTCCTCAGAAAGTAGAATCTGCTCATCCCCTTCTTGTATGCAGCATCAGTGTTAGATTTCCAGTCCAGTCCGTTGCTGATCCTGACACCCAGGTATTTGTAGTCCTCCACTACCCCCGCAACCTCCCCCCTAATCTGCAATAGCTTTGAAGGCATCCTCTTCTTCCTGAAGTCAATCACCATCTCACTGGTCTTGCTGACGTTCAGTCTCAGGTGATTCTGCTCGGTCCAGTCCACAAATCTATCTACCAGTGCCCTGCACTCCCCCTCCTCTCCCCTTCTTATACACCCAACAACAGCCGAGTCATCAGAGAATTTCTGCAGGTGGCATGACTTGGTGTTGTACTGACAGTCATTGGTGTATAAGGTGAAGAGAAAAGGAGAGAGCACAGTCCCCTGTGGAGCTCCTGTATCACTAACCACCACATTAGACAAAACACTGCTCAGCTGGACAAATTGTGGCCTGCCTGTCATGTAGTCAGTAATCCAGGAGATCACAGAGCTGTCAACCCCCATCACCCACAGCTTCCCACCCAGCAGCAGTGGCTGAATGGTGTTAAATGCACAGGAGAAATCAAAGAACATAATTCTCACAGTGTCTCCTCCGTCATCCAGGTGCAAATGGGCTTGTTGCAGCAGCTAGATGACAGCGTCTTCAACTCCTAAATGGGGCTGATATGCAAACTGCAGAAGGTCCAGTCACGTTTTCACCTGCGGCCCCAGGTGGGCTAAAACAAGTCTCTCCAGGACCTTCATCACATGTAATGTGAGGGCAACTGGGCAAATAAACTGAGATTGCTGTCACAGTAAGTAAACACAAGATGATGGGCAAGATAGGATAACAGTGACCAAAGAATGAATAAGGTATAACTAAGGTTGAATATAACTGAAGGCAAGGAAGAACATACTACTAATAATGAGTCCAACCAGAACATAAGGCATGGACAAGGCCTGGAATGACCCTGTCCAGATCACGACAGAAGTAATCTGCAGTCATAACTCATCCATCTTGTTGTTGAGTGACTGGGCATTGATGAGAAAAAGACTTGGGATGGCCGGTTTGTACGGGTTAGCCATTAGCCTTGCCTTTAGCCCTGCTCTCTTTTCCCTCTTCTGTTTCCTGTGTCACTCCTACCAGTGCCCCTTCAGCACGAAGTGTGTGTGTGGGGGGGTGATAAGAGAGGGGTCCGCAAGCTTACCGATCTCTGGCGGAATGAAGTCCCAGCTACTGTTGCTAAAAGTGTTGCGGCTGTTTTCCAAAAGCATGAGCAGTTCAGCTCTGCTTTACTGCACATGTGCAGCTGCCCCGGAGAAAGGAAGGAAGAAAAAGCTCAAATATCCAAAATAGCAAAAAGGGCAGCTAAAATGTGAGTGCTGGGCCGCTACATCTACCGGCGCCGCCATTTTGCCATTTCATATTTATCTTTATTTATATACTGTATTTGTATTAATATTTTATTTAACAATTAAAAAATGTCCACAGTAGTATCAGTTATGTGTCCATGGTTACCGTGGTAATGCACATAGGAGGGATGTGATGTTGCAGGGTGTTTCAGATGGAGACATTTTTTGACGGGCTGTTAACTGTTATTCCCTGAGAATGGAGCAGGGAGTAAGGAATACCGTTGAAGTAGACTGTGGATCTGAATGAAGCTTAAATGTGTGTTATAGTACCCCCTAGCAGCAAGGAACGTAGATCTTAGAGAATGTTATTTTTTTTAAATGGGCGTGTGACAGGCATGAGTCAAGTCATGTCAATAATTTAATTCCTACAGCAGCACACATGCATCGTGCCAACATCAGCTCCAAGGGCCGAGTTTACTTCGGAAATAATAATAGAGGTCGTTTGTGCATTGGCGAGACATTGGCTAGACGTCAGAGAATGGAGTGTCATCGCCTATTGGGGTACTTTGTGCTTAATAATGGGCAGAGTTAATCATTTGTATAGAGTGTAAACACTGGCTAGACGCCAACGTCCAGTCAGTGTCTTGCAAATGTGCAAATGACCTCAATAAGACGTATTCCTGATGTAAAGTTGGTACATAACATAACATAAGCTAAGATAAGATAATTCCAGGATTACAGCAGCAAAGGGATAGCAGCACTCAGAGCAATAGTAATAAGATAATGAGATAAGAACTGGTTAGCCAAAGCAGTAAATAAAAATACATATGTACACAGTTATATACACAGTGCAGGAGCACTGCAGCTAGATGGTATCAACAGCATTACGGTTTGTAAAATTACCCTGCAGAATATGACTATGTAACCAGACAGTATATTTTAGACTTCGACTTCGACTTAACTTTATTAATCCCTTTGGGATGACTCCCTCTGGGAAATTTAAAATTTAAAATTTCCCACAGCACATTAAAGGAGCATACAGATCAGAAAAGCAAAAAAGAAAAAAATAAACACTTTGCATTTTAATCAACAGTGTTGTTGCTACCCTCAGTAATGATAGCCGGAGTGGTGGCTCAGTTGGAAGAGCATCCGCCCCACACCCGGGAGGCAGGGGTTCAAATCCCGGCCGGGTCATGCCTAAGACCATATAAAAGTGGAACTTCCTGCCATCCAGCTTGGTGCTCAGCAATAAACGGAATGGAGGAGGGAACTCTGTGGCGGCGCCTTGCATGGCAGCGGCCCTCTGATTCTGCACTTGGGGTGTGTGTGATTTACACTGTAGACCAGTCGGCTGCCTTTTGCAACAGCGGCTCGATTCCGAGTTTTTTTTCCCTTCCTCTCTCTTTTGATCACTTTTTTTTTTCACCCCACTTATATCACGGACACACAGATCGTCCTAAATGTCTCCTGAGCCGGTGGACGGAGCCACTGTTTATAGCAGGATACGATATAACAGGGAAGAGCTGCTAGCATTTAACCGCCACCCGGTCCCACTGGAAAAAATCGACATACCGAGAGAACTGAGGCGAAAACGCCGCGGCTGCCGGGCTGGAGTAAGGCGGAGGACAAAAAATATAAGGTACAGACCCTCCCTTCCATCTGTTGTCATGGGAAATGTACGGTCGATACTGGGAAAGTTAGATGAGCTAGCGGCTATCTCCCGTTATGATAGCACTTACCGGGAGTGCTCTCTCCTTTTGTTTACTGAGACGTGGCTAACTGAACTAGCAGCAGATGCTAACATTGAGCTGGAGGGTTTTCACACGATACGAGCTGACCGAACACCAGAGAGTGGCAAAACTAGGGGCGGTGGAGTGATAATGTATGTTAACAACAACTGGTGCAGATCGGGACATATCACTGTTAAACAACGACACTGCAGCATAGACATTGAGTTGCTAGCTGTTAGCATGAGGCCTACATATCTCCCGAGAGAACACTCACACGTGATCTGCATTGTTGTTTATGCAAATCCGACGGCGAACGCTGGGACAGCGCGTGACGTCATCCATTCAGTAACCAGCAGGCTGCAGACAGAACACCCAGATGCTCTTCTCCTCATCTCAGGCGATTTCAACCACGTTTCACTGTCTCCCATTCTGCCCACTTTCACCCAGTATGTCACATGCCACACTAGAGACAATAAAATATTGTCTCTAGTGCAACCACTAGTGCAACCACCCGAGCTGCGGAGTGCAGCTCGGGTGGTTGCTGAAGAAAAAACACGGGTATGGGAGGAGTTCATTGAGGCCATGGAACAAGAATTTGGGTCGGCCTTGAAGAGATTCTGGCAAACTGTCCGGCTGCTCAGGAGGGGGAAGCAGCTCCCTGTCCACACTGTGTATGGTGCAGATGGGGTGCTGCTGACTTCGACTGGGGATATCATCGGGTGGTGAAAGGAATACTTCGAAGATCTCCTCAATCCTACTGATATGCCTTCCACAGAGGAAGCAGGGCTTGTGGACGAGGGGGATGACTCGCCTATCACAGGGGCTGAGGTCGCCCAGGTGCTTAAAAATCTTTCTGGTGGCCGGGCCCTGGGGGTGGATGAGATTCGCTCTTAATACCTCAAGGCCCTGGATGTTGTAGGGCTGTCATGGTTGACTCGCCTCTGCAACACTGCGTGGAGGCTGGGGGCAGTGCCTTTGGCATGGCAAACCGGGGTGGTGGTTCCTTTCTTCAAAAAAGGGGACCGGAGGGTGTGCTCCAACTTTAGAGGGATCACACTCCTCAGCCTTCCTGGGAAGGTCTATGCCAAGGTACTGGAGAGGAGAGTCCAGCCGTTGGTCGAACCTCGGATTCAGGAGAAGCAATGTTGTTTTCGTCCTGGCCATGGCACATCAAACCAGCTCTTTTCTCTCTCGAGAATCCTCGAGGGTTTGTGGGAGTTTGCCCAACCAGTTTACATTTGTTTTGTGGACTTGGAGAAGGCATTCAACTGCGTCCCTCGTGGTTTTTTGTGGTGGGTGCTTGGGAAGTATGGGGTATTGGGCTTGTTGTTACGAGCTATTTGGCCTCTGTACGACCGTTGTGAGAGTTTGGTTTGTATTGCCAACACCAGATCAGACTCATTCCCAGTGAGAGTTGAACTCTGCCAGGGCTGCCCTTTGTCACCGATCCTGTTCATAATTTTTATGGACAGGATTTCTAGGTGCAGCCAGGGAACAGAGGGTGTCATGCTTGGTGACTACAGGATCTCATCTCCACAGGCGCCAAGGAGAGCGAGCCACTGCCCGCCACCCCTCAGGTTATAGAGTTAATAAACGGGGACCAGAGAGAATTGAATTCAGCTTATAGTGTTTTAATCCAGTTTATGAAAGATGAACCAAACCCAAACTTGTTTCACACCATAAAAAGAAATTTCCAGTTAACATGGTCAAAGGCTTTCTCTGCATCCAGGGACAAGATTGTAGTTTCTACGTTATTGATCTTGCAGTAGTCTATTAAATTAAATAGCCTGCATTTACTATTAGCCGAGTGCCTACCCTTGATGAAACCTGTTTGATCTGGGTGTATAATAAACAGACTTATCCTTTCCAGTCTTTTGGCGAGAGCTTTGCAAATTATTTTAAGATCGACATTCATAAGTGAGATGGAATGGTAGCTGGATGGAAGCGTAGATTCTTTTCCAGGTTTAAGGAGCAGGATAATATGAGCCAAATTCATATTTGGAGGGATTACATTATCTTCTTTAATTTGGTTCACCATTTAAAAGAAAGTAGGTGCCATCAAAGGCCAAAATTCTTGATAAAATTCTACTGGAAAACCATCTGGCCCCGGAGCTTTGTTGTTTGGGATGTACTTAAGTGCCTCCTGGAGTTCAGACACCAGAAGAGGTGCATTCAGAGCTGCAATCTGTTCATTATCTAATTGTGGTAAGTTAATATCGTCCCAAAAATTTATTTATCTCTGAGTCAGATGGGTTAATCTGAGATGAGTAGAGGTTTTCATAAAACTTCCTGAAGGAGTTATTTATTTCTTCAGGCTAATGGGTAATATTTCCAGTCATATCTTTAATAGAGTTGATAGTTCCATCCATCCATCTTCTACCGCTTTTCCAGAGGTCCGGGTCACGGAGGAAACCGTTCAAGCAGAGAAGCCGAGACTTCCCTCTCCCCAGCCACCTGCTCCAGCTCTTCAGAGAGAATACCAAGGCATTCCCAGACCAGCTGGGAGACATGGTCTCTCCAGCGAGTCCTGGGTCTACCCCGGGGTCTCCCCCCAGTGGGACGTGCCCGAAACACGTCAAATGGGAAGTGTCCAGGAGGCATCCTGATCACATGCCCATACCACCTCAACTGGCTCCTTTCAATGTGGAGGAGCAGCGGTTCTACTCTGAGTCTCTCCCGGATGACTGAGCTCCTCACCCTATCTCTAAGGGTGAGTCCAGCGATCCTACGGAGAAAGCTTATTTCAGCCACTTGTATCCGCAATCTCGTTCTTTCGGTCATTACCCAAAGCTTGTGACCATAGGTGAAAGTAGGAACGTAGATTGACTGGTAAATCAACAGCTTTGCCTTAGAACTCAGCTCCCTCTTCACCATAACAGACCAATACAACGTCCGCATCACTGCAGATGCTGCTCCGATCCGTCTGTCAATATCTTGCTCCATTCTCCCTTCACTCATGAATAAGACCCCAAGATACTTAAACTCCTCCACTTGGGGCAGGAGCCTGTCCCCAACCCGGAGAGGACAATCCACCTTTTTCTGGCTGAGGACTATGGATTCAGACTTGGAGGTGCTGATTCTCATCCCAACCGCTTCACACTCAACGGCAAACCGTCCTAGCAAGAACTGTGGGTCATTACTGGATGAAGCCAGTAGGACAACATCATCTGCAAACAACAGAGATGAGATCCTGTGGTCACCAAACATGACACCCTCCATTCCCTGGCTGCACCTAGAAATCCTGTCCATAAAAATTATGAACAGGATCGGTGACAAAGGGGAGCCCTGGTGGAGTCCAACTGTCAGTGGGAATGAGTCCAATCGAGTGTTGGCAATATGAACCAAACTCTCACAACGGTCGTACAGAGACCGAATAGCTCATAACAACAAGCCTGATACCCCATACTCCTGAAGCACCCGCCACAAAAAACAATGAGGGATGCGGTTGAATGCCTTCTCCAAGTCCACAAAACACATGTAAACTGGTTGGGCAAACTCCCACAAACGCTCGAGGATTCTCAAGAGGATAAAGAGCTGGTTCGATGTGCCACGGCAAGACGAAAACCACATTGCTCCTCCTAAATCTGAGGTTCGACCAACGGCTGGACTCTCCTCTCCAGTACCTTGGCATAGCTGGTTCCTGTGGAACCAGCTGCCAATCTTGTGGAACCAGCTGCCAATCTGGATTTGGGAGTCAGACTCGATCTCTGTCTTTAAGAATAGGGTTAAAATCTTCCTTTTTGATATAGCCTACAATTAGGGAGGGATCATGTGTCTCTGAACCTTCCCTTAGTTATGCTGCTTATAGGTTTAGACAGTCGGGGGACCTCCAACAATGCACTGGACTTCACTCCTTTCTTCACTCTCAATGAAATATATATATATATATAGATACGTATATATATATATATATATTTTTTTTTTTTTTTTTTGCTAGTCATTAACATCTGTTTGTTCTCTCCCATAGATTGAGTCCCCGCCATGCTGTTTGCTCTCTACATGTCTGTTCTTTTCATCTTCTCTAGCCCCTCACCCCCCAGCCAGTCACAGCAGATGATTGCCCCTCCCTGAGCCTGGTTCTGCTGGAGGTTTCTTCCTGTTAAAAGGGAGTTTTTCCTCTCCACCGTCGCTAAGCGCTTGCTCACAGGGAATCGACTGATTGCTGGGGTCTTTCTGCAATTGTGGGGATTTCCCCTACAGTTGAAAGTGCTATGAGATGACTGTTATTGTGAAATGGCTCTATATAAATAAAGTTGAATTGCATGGTGGCGGAGTGGTTAGCGCTGTGCCAACACAGCAACTCACCCTTGGCCGGGGGATCCTGGGTTCGATCCCAGCCCCAATCAACAGTGATCTCTGTGGAGTTTGCATGTTCTCCCCGTGTCTACGTGGGTTTACTCCGGGATTTCTCCGGTTTCCTCCCACATGCCAAAAACATGCAAGTTAGGTTAATTGGCATCAAAACTGGGGATTCTAAATTGTTGTTAGGTATGATTGTGAGAGTGAATGGTTGTCTGTCTGTCTGTGTTGGCCCTGTGATGGACTGGCGATCTGTCCAGGGTGTACCCTGCCTCTCGCCCAAAGATGCTGGGATTGGCTCCAGCCCCCACCCCCCCCACGACCCGAAAAGGATTAAGCGGAAGAAGATGGATGGATGAGTTGAATTGAACTGAACCATCCCAGGGAGGCTCAGGAGTGTGGTCCCTCTAAAGCTGGAGCACACCCTTTGGTCCCCTTTTTTGAAGAGAGGAACTACCATCCCGGTTTGCCATGCCAAAAGCACTGCCCCCAACCTCCACGCAATGTTGCAGAGGCGTGTCAACCATGACAGCCCTACAACATCCAGGGCCTTGAGGTACTCAGGGCGAATCTCGTCCACCCCCGGGCCCCGCCCACCAAAGAGATTTTTAAGCACCTTGGCGACCTCAGCCCCTGTGATAGTTGAGATGTCCCCCTCTTCTGCAAGCCCTGCTTCCTCTGTGGAAGGCGTATCAGTGGGATTGAGGAGATCCTCAAAGTATACCTTCCACCGCCCGACAATATCCCCAGTTGAAGTCAACAGCGCCCCATCCGCACCATACACAGTGTGGACAGGAGGCTGCTTCCCTCTCCTGAGCCGCCGGACAGTTTGCCAGAATCTCTTCGAGGCTGACCAAAAGTCTTGTTCCATTGCCTCACCGAACTTCTCCCATACCCAAGTTTTTGCTTCAGCAACCACCCGAGCTGCACTCCGATTGGCCTGCCAGTACACCTCAGCTGCTTCAGGAGTCCCACAAGCCAACCAAGCTTGATAGGACTCCTTCTTCAGCTTAATGACCCCCCTCACCACTGGTGTCCACCCCTTGGTTCGGGGGTTGCCACCATGAGATGCCCCGATGACCTTGCGGCTGAAGCTCTGGGCCACAGCTTCAACAATGGAGGTGGAGAACATGGCCCATTCAGACTCCATGTCTCCAGACTCCCTTGGAATGTGGTTGAAGTTCTTCCAGAGGTGAGAGTTGAAGACCTCCCGGACAGGGGCCTCAGTCAGACATTCCCAGCACACCCTCACTATACGTTTGGGTCTACCAGGTCTGAATGGCATCCTCCCCTGCCATTGGATCCAACTTACCACCAGGTGGTGATCAGTTGACAGCTCTGCACCTCTCTTTACCCGAGTGTCCAAGACATACAGTCGCAGGTCTGATGACACGATAACAAAATCGATCATCGACCTGCGACCTAGGGTGTCCTGGTGCCAGGTGCACATATGGACACCCTTATGCTTGAACATGGTGTTCGTTATGGACAAACTGTGGTTCGCACAGAAGTCCAATAACTGAACACCACTCAGGTTCAGATTGGGCGGGCCGTTCCTCCCAATCACCCCTTTCCAGGTTTCACTTTCGTTTCCAACATGTGCATTGAAATCCCCCAGTAGGACAATGGAGTCTCCAAGAGGAACACCCTCCAGCACCCCAGTCAGAGATTCCAAAAAGGGTGGGTACTCTGAAACATCATTTGGTGTATAGGTACAAATGATGGTCAGGACCCATTTCCTATCCCGACGGCGCAGGGAAACAACCCTTTCATCCACCTGGGAAAACTCCAATATAGAGGCAGCAAGATGGGGGGATACAAGAATACCCACTCCTGCTCGTCGCATCTCACCCGGGGCAACTCCAGAGTAGGCCAAGCTCCAGCCCCTCTCCAGGAGACTGGTTCTGGAACCGGAGCTGTGTGTTGAGGTGAGGCCGACTATATTTAGCCGGCATCTCTCAACCTCATGCACCAGCTCAGGCTCCTTCCCCACCAGAGAGGTGACATTCCACGTCCCAAAGCCAGTTTAGGAAGCTTGGGATCAGATCGCCAAGGTCTCTGCCTTTAACCGCCACCTGATCCACATAGCACCAGACCCCCATGACCAAAAGCTAGTTTTTTAGATAGTTGTTTTTTCTTTATTCAATCTAAGCTGGTTCGCAAGATATCGCCCCGATTTATTACTGTGTTCAAACATCTCAAGACGCAGTCTTTGTATTAAAAACTGTGCTCTTTTGTTTGTAATTTATTTTAATTCCAGCTTTAATTTTCTCAGATCGTTAAGTGTTTGTTCCTGTGAGGAAACGGCACAGGTCATCTCCAGTGATTTAATTTTCTGTTCTAACTCCAGTACCAGTGCTTTTTTCTTTTTTATTCTTATATGAACAGTAAGAGATTATTTTACCTCGCATGACCACTTTTGCTGCTTCCCAACGAACACATGGGGATATTCCTGGCACATCGTTATTTTCCAGCTATGACTCCAACTCTTTATTAAAGGAGTTAATGAAGTCTATGTCTTTTAGTAGTGATATAAGATAAGATAAGATAAGATAAGATAAGATAAGCCTTTATTAGTCCCACAATGGGGAAATTCCAGGATTGCAACAGCATAGGGATAGCAACACTCAGAGCAACAATCAGAAGGCAAGAAAAAACAACATCTAGTAAACATATGTCCATATTACTATAAATGTATATATATATAGACACACAGTGCAGAGCATTATGGCTGGTGAATGTGCAGCAGAAAGTCTAAGCTCTCTCTCCGCGGATGCAGCGGGCCAGCTGGAAGTCTTTGGGCATGATGGTGACCCCCTTAGCGAAGAAGAGACCACCAGGTGGGCCTCGCTGGTCTCCTGCAGAGCCATGACGGCGAAGCTCAGGAAACGCAGGACGGTCTTGAAGTCCTGAGCGATCTCCCTCACCAGGCGCTGGACGGGCAGCTTAGGGATGAGCAGCTCCGTGGATTTCTGGCAGCGACAGATCTCTCTCAGAGCCACGGGCCTGTGACGGCGAGGCCTCTTCACTCTGCCGGTGGCCGGAGCGCCTCTCCGAGCAGCCCTGGTGGCTAGCTGTCTCCTGGGGGGGGGGGGGGGGGGCTTCTTCCTCCAGTAGATTTTACGGGCGGTCTGCTTGGTTCTTGCCATCGCTCTTTATTATTCTGTCTTATATTTCTTTCACGCCGCCTAAACTCCAGCCCGGCACCCGCGTCATTTTCGCTACAGCTCCCGGTATGTCGAGTTTCCCATTAGCACCGGGCGGCGGCCAAGTGCCAGCTAGCACTAGCTCCTCCCCGCTGTAACGTCTCCCGCTGCAAACCGTGGCTCCGTCCGCCGACCCGGGAGACCCCCGGGGTGATCCGTGCATCCGTGATATATATACAGAGTGAAAGGTGTAGAAAGAAGAAGGAAGATAAAAAAAAAAAAAAAGTCTGTTGCAACAGGCAGCCGACTCGTGTGGCGCCGCCGGTCCGGCGGAACCGGAACCGGAAAATATATTAAATTTCCTGCTCCTAGTTTCCCTTGTAGCTTTCCTGTTTACTAGTGTAAGAGATACTGGATGGAGATCGCTAATAGCTTGATTTGAACATAATTCAGTTTCTGTGATATCCCTCACATTAGAGTTACTGGCTAAAAAGAAATCTAGACTTGAATGTGAACTATGATCTGATGAAAAAAAGTGTATTCCTGAAAAGCTGGGTGAAGAGAACACCATTCATCGCAAAGACCAAAATCATTCATGTATTGTTTGAGAGTGTCAGTAGCCTGCCATTTTCGGTAATTCCCTGATGTACTGAGCCTGTCGATTGTAGGGTTTAATACCAGCTTGAAGTCTCCTCCTATTATGAGTGTAGTGTCCAAGTGCTCGAGAAAGAGAAGTGAAAAAAGTGTGAAATAGCATGAGTCGTCAACATTTGGGCCATAAATGCTTGCAATACATAGATCCAAATTTTGAACTGAGGTTTTTAGTATTATAAATCTACCTTCTGGATCTGTTATGGTATTATTCACAACAAAGCGTATTCTTCTGTTTACCACTATAGCTACCCTCCTTTGTTTAGAATTAAAGCCGGCTGTGTACATGTAGGGTAATTCCGGGGAGGTGAGCGCATCTACAGATGACTTAGAGACATGTGTCTCCTGCAATAAGACAAAGTCTGCTGTAGATCCTTCAGTCGATTAAAAACTTTTAGCTTCTTCTCCCTGGTATCAATTCCACGTATGTTCCACGTGACAAACTTAAATAAGATAAGATAAGCCTTTATTAGTCCCACAATGGGGAAATTCCAGGATTGCAACAGTACAGGGAAAGCAACACTCAGAGCAATAATTTAGAAGATAAGAAAATAAGAGCAGTGAATATACATACACTACCGTTCAAAAGTTTGGGGTCACTTAGAAATTTCCTTATTTTTGAAAGAAAAACACTTTTTTTCAATGAAGATCACTTTAAACTAATCAGAAATACACTCTATACATTGCTAATGTGGTAAATGACTATTCTAGCTGCAAATGTCTGGTTTTTGGTGCAATATCTACATAGGTGTATAGAGGCCCATTTCCAGCAACTATCACTCCAGTGTTCTAATGGTACAATGTGCTTGTGTAACGGATGCCAACTAGTACTGTTCGGCGTAGAACGTTAGTAAACCTCCCTCCCAAAGCCTCATACAGTATCGGTAGCGCTGAGCTATCGGTCGGACCTTTAGCTCAGCACGATCGTGCTGTGTGTGTCTCTGTGTAGTTAACTGTGAGGTCGCGGGTTCGTGTCCTGTGTAGGGCGAACTGCACTGATGACCTCAGTTACAAAGTGGTGCTGTGAGCCCCAGATGGTAGCGCTGAGCTACCGGTCGGACCTTTAGCTCAGCGCGATCGTGCTGTGTCTCCCATGCTCGAACTGTGTAGTTGACTGAGAGGTCGCGGGTTCGTGTCCCGTGTGGGGCGAACTGCGCAGGATGATCTCTGTCACACTTGCTCATTGCGTCAGAAGGCTAATGGATGATTAGAAAACCCTTGTGCAATCATGTTAGGTCTGCAATGCTGTAATTGCTGCAAATGGCGGATTCTTTAACGAAAGCAAAGTTTGAAGGAAAAAATTATTATTTCAAATACAAATCATTATTTCTAACCTTGTCAATGTCTTGACTACATTTTCTATTCATTTTACAACTCATGGTGGTAAATAAGTGTGACTTTTCATGGAAAACACAAAATAACTGTCTGGGTGACCCCAAACTTTTGAACGGTAGTGTATGTACATATAAATATATATACACAGTGCGGAGCATTGTAGCTAGATGGAATAAACAGCATAGCCGTCTATTTAGTTACCCCACATATTATGAATATGTACCCATACATATTGTCACCCTCCGTAGCGACTGATATTGTCCTAGTTGTATACTGGAGGGGACCATTTTGTGTAAGTCTGTTGTGTCTTTTGTATTCAATACTATTAGGTCGTCACTTTTTTTTTTTTTTTTTTTTTGCTATCTCTGCGAGCAGCCCTGCTTAGGTTAAAAAGTCTGACAGCCGTAGGTAGGAAGGACCTGCGAAACCTCTCGGTCGCACACCTAGGATGATGTAGCCTACTGCTAAATGAGCTCCTCAATGCATTCAGTATGTTCTGCATAGGGTGGGACTCGGACTCCAGCAGAGATGACAGTTTAGCCACAATCCTTCTCTTTCCTATCTCCTCCACCGGGTCAAGGCGCTGCCCCAGGACAGAGCTAGCTTTCTTGATCAGTTTGTTCAGTCTCTTCCTATCGGCTGCTGTGATGCCACTGCCCCAGCAGACCACTCCAAAAGTGATGGATGATGCCACCACTGAATCGTAGAAGGTCTTCAGGAGCACCCCTTGTACACCAAAAGACCTGAGCCTCCTCAGTAGGAACAGCCTGCGCTGCCCCTTCTTGTAGAGTGAAAAACTCAGAATTGAGCCGTTGTTGCAAAAAGGCAGCTGACTCGCGTGGCGCCTGAAGTAGAGGGAGCTGTGGACATGTTTTCACTAACTGGTTATGTGCTAAAGACTAACTAAATATGCCTATGTGATTATATGTTCGTAATGTATGCATATGTGTGTATATACTGTATATGTTGAGTGTAAAATATACACCTACACATATCTGATTGGGTGTGCGCGCATGATGTTTCTGTTCCATTTGCCTGCAGTTGCAAGCAAATGGGGTGCATGTACTTAAAGTTATTTCCTATAAACCATAAGTATGAGAGAAAACAGACATGAACGTTAGTAAGTGCTGAAAAAATGCAGATAACACACAACAACGACATAACGACTTCAACAAAATTAACTACAACAGACAAACAAGCAAACAACAACCTCGGCAACAAAGAAAAAAACATTTTGAGAAATGTTAACATATTAAACTGAGACTGAATAAGAGACCTGCGCACAATCACACTCTTTTTCCACCTGTAGCTAAATAAAAACAAAACAGCTTCTAGAATAACCAGGGCGTTATAATTTCATTCATAAACAGCTTGCCATCTACAGACGTGAACAAATTGTTGGTACCCCTCTGTTAATGAAAGAAAAACCCACAATGGTCACAGAAATAACTTGAATCTGACAAAAGTTGTAATAAATAAAAATTCTATGAAAATTGACCAATGAAAATCAGACAATGCTTTTGAATTGTGGTTCAACAGAATTATTTAAAAAAAAAACAACTCATGAAACAGGCCTGGACAAAAAAGATGGTACCCTTAACTTAATATTTTGTTGCACAACCTTTTGAGGCAATCACTGCAATCAAACGATTTCTGTAACTGTCAGTGAGACTTCTGCACCTCTCAGCAGGTATTTTGGCCCACTCCTCATGAGCAAACTGCTCCAGTTGTCTCAGGTTTGAAGGGTGCCTTCTCCAGACGGTATGTTTTAGCTCCTTCCACAGATGTCCACGTCTGTATATACAGTCTATCCACAGAAACAATAGCTCGTTTACCTTCTTGGATGTTTTGTTTCCTAATGGGGAAAAGCTTCCTTCTCCTTTTCAAGATTTCCTGTGGAAATTGATCATTTAGACCATAATTGGTGTTTTTTAAGCTGTCTGCCCTGCCTCTGAACCAAAATTTTTTGCTTGAAATGCTCAAATTTGGCAACAATACTGTAGGTCTGGGATGTTTATTCTGGGAATTTTTTTTTTTTTTTTGCCCAATTCGGTGGACTCGGTGGAAGGTAATTGAATTTGTGACTTCGGGGGATAGTTTCAGTTGTGTTGACATAAATTCATCGGCCAGCTGTTCTGGATTTTCATTATTTTTTTTAACAATTCCAGAAAAAACAAGGTTATCTCTCTTGCTGCGTGACTGCTAATTGAGAACTGTTTCCTTTTCAGTTTTCTCTCTCAGCAACACCAAGCTGCGTGGTTAGTGTGTTTACTGACTTTTTTAGGCTATTATTTTCCTCTATGAGAGAGACGAGTTGTGCTTGACTGAACTCTGAACTCTCACGCAAACCCTGGAACTCTTTATGAAGCAGCTCGACCAGTGCCATTCTACCATCCATGCTGGTAAGTTTATTCTCAATAGAGAAAAGGATGTCACTAACCTCGGTGCCCTCCCATGATTTCTCTGGTGTTATTTTTGGCGAGTCTGCGGGTCTCGGTCGTTTAGACTGAGAAGCAGGGATGGGACACACACTCACCTGCTCCATGACACAGCAATGATAATAAAACTCGTCAATATAGTTCTTTTGTTCCTCCAGCTCCGTACGGTACCAAAAAAGAAAGATAGACACAAACGGTCATTTAATGAATTAATTACAAAGAGAGAAGAAAAAACTGCCTTTGGAAAAGTTTAAGTTCGGTCGACGGGAGTCGCCATTTTGGATTATTGCGCAATAGTCTCGAAACGGCTCGCGATCACGGCCACCACACCACAGCATCGGCCCCCACACCTCATCTGTGTTGTTTTCAGATGATATTGTCCTGCTGGCTTCATCAAGCAATGACCTACAGGTCTTGCTGGGACAGTTTGCCGCTGAGTGTGAAGCGGCTTGGATGAGAATCATCACCTCCAAGTCCGACTTCAAGGTCCTCAGCCGGAAAAAGTATATTGTCCTCTCCGGGTTGGGGACAGGCTCCTGCCCCAAGTGGGGGAGTTTAAGTATCTTGGAGTCTTATTCACGAGTGAGGGGAGAATGGAGCAAAAGATTGACAGACAGATCAGAGCAGCATCTGCAGTGATGCGGACATTGTACCGGTCTGTTGTGGTGAAGATGGAGCTAAGCTCTAAGTAAAAGCTGCCGATTTACCAGTCAATCGACTTTCCTACACTCACCTATGGTCACGAGCTTTAGATAATGACTGAAAGAATGAGATCATAGCTAAGCCACTCTTTCATTATTGCCCCCGTTGCAAGCGGGTTAAAACCATAATAAATGCCTCCACTTCTTACATACCTCTTGTGCTTTTTTTCAGCGTTTAAAGTACTTTTATAAGCTCATGTTTCTCTCGGACAGTGATGCTAGCGAGACACTCTGCCTGTCAACTGGAGCGGTCATGCAGACGGGGCACTTCTGAACTCCACGCAAATGATGGTCACGCACGTTGTTTGTGTGCACACTTGCGGACCATCGTTTCTTCATATTTTTTTCTTAAATCTATATTTCCTCATAGAGTGGTGGACTAAATTCAAGCGTAGCGTGATGCCACCCGGAAGTGTTACCAGAGGAAACCCTGGTCCAGTTTATTGTTCAGGTGAACACCCAGGTACTTGTAAGATGTCACCATCTCAATGTCTGTTCCCTGGATTTTTGCTGGTGCTGTGGGGGGTTGTCCTCGCCTGCGGCAGTCCACCACCATTTCCTCGGTTTTCCTTACATTGATCTTGAGGCAGTTCCGCAGGTACCAGTCCATGAAGTCCTGGATTAGTCCTCTGTACTCCACATCATCCTCATCAGTGATGAGGCCGACGATCACAGAGTCGTCAGAGAACTTCTGTAGATAGTAGTATGGTGTGTTGTGTGAAAAGTCAGCAGTGTAGAGGGTGAACAAGAATGGAGCCAGAACTGTTCCCTGGGGGGCCCCTGTACTGCAGATGATTGTATCAGACACTCAGTCCTGGGTTCTCACAAACAAACAAACATCAGTAGCTAAGTTAGTGCAATGGTGCAATAGCTAAGTTCAGTAAGCTACGTAATATGGTGACCGATTGAAGGGTATCAATGTACACAAGACGAAAGATCATAGAAGTGTGCGTTCGGTCTAGACTTGTCCATGGCACTCAAGCGTGGTTCCCTAATGAGAGGCAAATTGCCAAACTTGAAGTATGCTGGACACAGTGCCTGAGAACTATGGCGCTGGAATGCTTGTGATGATGAGTAAAATGCATTTCACTTTGTTTATTCCAAGGAAGATATTTTTAAATTGACAATGACTGTGGCCATCAAAGATTTTATCCCAGTGCAGTATCTCAAGTGGATTGCTCATGTGTGTAGGGGTGAAAATACCAGTCTTACGAAAAAGGCTTTATTTGCATTGCCATCGAAGAAATATTAGAGAGATCCCTGGCTGAAGATCAGCAACTTGCTGGGTGTAACATCTGAACAGGCAAAAAAGGTTACCCAGTCCAAATCTGAGTTCTGCAAGATCATAGACATTCATTTTGTCCTGTCCCCATACTGATCAATTGTGTCATCAATTGGCAAATCAGCTGTACTGTACATCAGGCCAATGTTGGCACAATGTTTGTGTGCTGGTGGTGGCAGTGCCCCCTAGCCATGTCACATCACAATATCACAGATACATTTTTGTTCGTGCTGTCAGGGCGTGGACTGGGCCCCATTTCCTCACCTTGAGTTATAGCTTTGTTCCTTGTTTTCAGGCCACGGGCCCAGCCCCTGTCCTCGCTTTGATTTTGTATTCTGTTTTTTTCTGTCTTTATTATCATTCATTATCATGTCTGCTTTTGTATTCCATAGATTTTTCCTTGCTCGGTCCTTAGTTGTTTATTATTAGTATTAATATCATGGCCCCTGTGCTTTTGTATCCTTGGTTGTCATTGTTAGTATTCAGTCTTGTTTATTAGTATTACTCTTATCATAGTCATGTTTGATTGCTCTCTGTTATTCCTGTCACTACCTGTGTTTTTTGGTTTGGCTTTATTTTGACAGCGTCTTCAATTTCCGTCTTTGCATAGCCTGATTTTGCCCTGTTTAGTTAAGTGCCCACAGCTGTCTGTAATTTATGTTTACCTGCCCATTTGCTATTTAAGGGATATCGTTCCTCATCTGGGCACGGCATCCTTGTCATTTGTTAGCATTTGCCCACGCTTCTACCTGCCTGTCTTGTCCTGCCAGCCTAAGTTTATTTTTTGTTCTGTTTGCCTGTTCTTGCCTGCCTGAGTTTTGGATTATTATTTACACCCTCAAACTGGTCTGGGTTTGGGCCAGCTCAAAAATAAACGTGTGAACTTTAAGTCTCGTGTTTGAGTCCAGTTTTCCAACACACACCGTGACAGTAGGATGCTGTCAGTTATGGACCAAGCAGATTTGAAGTTTAATTTAATGGGCCTCGATCAGGAGGAAATTTGGGTTGCTTCTGTCATCGAGGACCTCATCGAGGATGTCTGCACCTTTCACACACCAGAGAAAGCCCTCCACGCCCTTGCAGGTGCAGAACAACTCATTGAGGGTTTCCTTCCTTGCAGCGGTATCTCCAGCTCACTGAACTCCTGCGCTCCATACCCAATTTACAGCGGATGCTAGTGAGGCTGTCACCAGCGGCAGGAGAGGAATGGAGAGAAGGGGGACCTACACGAGCCAAGGGATGTGGCTCGCGGCTTGTGCCAGCGCTGGCAGACACAGCGGCCCGGCTTTTCATCTCTGGCGGAGGCGCTCCTGGCCTCCCTGTCCTCCTCCTTTGACAATACAACTCAGCACCATGCAGCGGCACCTCGTCAGACAATCTTTGTCATCTCCCGGGAAGGATTGGCTTACTCCTCAGCGGCAGCAGAACGGGAACAATAGCAAATACCTTATTATTTTTTACCTCCAGTAAATGAAAAGTCTTGCCTTGTTCCGGGGGAGAGGGCTCAGTGACAGCCACCTACCATTGCTGCTGAGCTCTTTACTGCCCTCGGCTGTTACCTCTGCTGCTGTTTATATCCAACCATCCTCATCTGTGTCTCCCCTTTCCCTTCTCCCAAGCATCACATCTGGGGTCCTGTCAGCAGCTGCGTCCTCACCTGTCAGCACGCTGCAGCTGCACCCTCTACATATGGGTTCAAAGCAGCTGTAGACTCCCAGCCTGAGTCTCTACCTGGCATCATGCCTGCAACTCTGCCTGCCAACCAGCCTGATGCTCTCCCTGTCATCATGCCAGCAGCTATGCCTGTGAACAAGCCTGCAGCTCAGCCTGTTATCAAGCCGGCTGCTCTGCCTGTCATCATGCCTGCAGCTGTGACCTCTACATGTGGGTTCCAAACAGCTGCAGCCTCCCAGCCTGATCCTACTACTGTCGGCACACCTGCAGATTTGCCTGTCGCCATGTCTTCAGTCTTGCCTGTCGTCACCCCTGCTTTATCTGCCACACCTGCTGTTTGGTCTTCAGCAGCAGAATCACCGGGGTCCTCGTCGGCAGTGGAGCAAGAGCTCAGGAAAGTCTTCTTCTTTGGATTTTTAACATCTATTTTAGAGAGGTCTTGCTTACCTCTTAGTGGGGGGACTCAGTTGCAGCTACCATCTGTTCCTGGGCTCTTCCCACTGAGCTCCACTGCCACCTGTTGTGGTGACGGTGGTGTTGTTTTCCTCCTCGTCTGAGGTGGCTGTTTCAGGGATGGATTCCCAGACGTTGGGGTTTGAGGACCTTCAGCCATCATTGTCTGGCTTCTCCAGTAGTCGGCTTGCCTTGCCTGTTCCAGAGGCCGGCAGTCTCCTCCATGTGTTGCAGAGGCCGGAGAACCTCTAACATATGTTCCTGAGATTAGTGTGCACCTGTCATCTGTTTTACAGCAAATTCAGTTCATTTCAACTTTATTTATTTAGGGCCATTTCACAACAACAGTCATCTCATAGCACTTTCAACTGTAGGGGAAACCCCCACAACTGCAGAAAGACCTCAGCAATCAGGCGATCCCCTGTGAGCAAGCGCTTGGCGATGGTGGAGATGAAAAGCTCCCTTTTAACAGGAAGAAACCTCCAGCAGAACCAGGCTCAGGGAGGGGCAGTCATCTGCTGCGACTGGCTGGGGGGGTGAGGGGATAGAGAAGAAGAAAAGAACAGACATGTAGAGAGCAAACAACATGATGGGGACTCAATCTATGGGAGAGAACAAACAGATGTTAATGACCAGCAAAAAAAAATATTTAATTGAGAGTGAAGAAAGGAGTGAAGCCTGGTGCATTATTGGAGGTCCCCCGGCTGTCTAAACCTATTAGCAGCATAACTAAGGGAGGGTGCAGAGACACATGATCCCTCCCTAATTGTAGGCTATATCAAAAAGGAAGGTTTTAACCCTATTCTTAAAAACAGAGATCGAGTCTGACTCCCGAATCCAGATTGGCAGCTGGTTCCACAGGAGAGGAGCTTGATAACTGAAGGCTCTGCCTCCCATTGTACTTTTGGAGATTCTAGTTATTACAAGTAATCCAGCATTTTGGGAGCGTAGTGCTCTGTTAGGATAATAGGGTAGTATCAGATCTTTTAAATAAAAAGGAACCTGATTATTTAGAGCTTTGAAAGTGAGAAGACGGATTTTAAACTTAATTCTAAACTTTATGGGAAACCAATGAAGGGAGGCCAGAACCAGAGAGATAAGATCTCTCTTTCTAGTACCTGTTAAAACTCTTGCTGCAGCATTTTGGATCAAGTGAAGACTTCTTAAAGATGTTTTAGGACAACCTGATAATAAAGAGTTACAGTAATCTAATCTAGAGCTAACAAAAGTGTGGATCAGTTTCTCAGCATCACTCTGAGACAAGATGCCCCTAATCTTGGCAATATTACACAAATGATAGAACGCAGTCTTAGAAATGAATTTAATATGTGAATGGAAAAACAGATCTTGATCAAAAATAACTCACAGAGCTATTAAGAGAGAGAGTAACCAAATCCAAACTAAAAGTTTGATTTGGAAAGGTATTTCTAAGGTTTTTTTGACCAACAAGAATGACTTCAGTCTTATCTGAATTTAACAGCAGGAAATTACAAGTCATCCAAGCTTTGATTTCCTTAAGACAGGCTTCTAACTTGGCTAATTGATTACTATCATCAGGCTTCATTGACAGGTATAATTGTGTGTCATCTGCATAACAATGAAAATGTATACAGTGCTTTCTAATAATGTTGCCTAACGGAAGCATATATAAACTAAAAAGAGTAGGGCCTAGCACAAATCCCTGTGGAACTTCATGACTGAGCTTTGAGTTGAAAGAAAACTCATTATTGACATGAATAAACTGGAACCTATCAGATAAATAAAATCTAAACCACTGCAACGAAGTTCCATTAAGTCCAACATAGTGTTCCAATCTATCAAGTAGAATATTATGATCGATAGTATCAAAAGCTGCACTAAGGTCTAAAAGGACAAGCACAAAAACAAGTCCATTATCAGATGCGATAAGGAGGTCAGTAGTGGCCTTCACTAAGGCTGTTTCAGTACTATGATGGATTCTAAACCCAGATTGAAACTCTTCAAATAAACCATTTCCCTGCAAGTGGTCAAACAATTGCGTAGCAACAACTCTTGCTAAAATGTCTGAAATGAAAGGCAGATTCGAGATTGGTCTATATTTAGCTAAAACTCCTGGATCTAGCGTTGGCTTTTTGAGTAAGGGTTTAACCCCTTGCACTCTGGTCAATTTCCCTAAAAACGCCAAAAAATAACATACCCAAAGTAAATCAAAAGCTGTTCTTCAACCCTTTGCAGCATCTTCATGGGGTTGTTCTCATTTAAAAGAAAACACTTTGAATTTTTTGGCAAAACAGTCATAATCTCTCTAAGTGCTCCGGCCACTGAGTAACAGTCCTCTAAACATACTGAACATGAAGAAAATAAATTTTGCCTGGGTGTTTTTTTGGATACAAATGCTTGCAAATAACACACAGCTGTCAGATCCGGACTGGAAAATGCAACAGAAATGTAGAACCAAGTATTATCCAGCTGAGGTCAAAAGTTTGTAACAATACCACAAAAAATTAATATATTACACAACTTTCTTCACAGGTTGTTCCCAGGCGTTTTTGAACTGTGCCAAATTGTGCCAAATGGCACAGTTTGGAAAAAAGTCTGTAACTTTTGAATGATTCAATATAGAAGCTTGATGTTGGGCTCTAATGAAAGGTGACACTCAGGGCTGTGTGTGTGTGTGGGGGGGGGTTGTATATATATTTGTTCATTCATTCATTCATGAATGAATAAACAAGCCCCCACACACAAAGAAGCATGCCACATAAAAAATGTGTGGCTTTTTTTACAAGAAAAAATAACCTACAGTGCACTAAAAATTATACTAAAATATCTGTAATGTAGAGCCGCAGTCATGGTGCACCACGGTCTACTACGCACAGTTGTAATTTACCGATCGATTTTGATCCGGTGATAACTTTCTGATCCGGCACACCTTTCACTCTATATATATCACGGACACACAGATCGCCCAAAGGTCTCCCGAGTTGGCAGACGGAGCCATTGTTTACAGCAGGAGACGATACAGCAGGGAAGAGCTAGCTAGCACTCAACCGCCACCCGGTGCTAACGGAGAAACTCGACATACCGGGGAACTGAAGCGAAAATGACGCGGGTGCCGGGCTGGAGTTTAGGCGGCGTGCAAGAAATATAAGACAGAATAATAAAGAGCGATGGCAAGAACCAAGCAGACCGCCCATAAATCTACTGGAGGAAAAGCCCCCAGAAGCAGCTGGCCACCAAGGCTGCTCGGAAAAGCGCTCCGGCCACCGGCGGAGTGAAGAAGCCTCACCGTTACAGGCCTGGTACCGTGGCTCTGAGAGAGATCCATCGCTACCAGAAATCCATGGAGCTGCTCATCCGTAAGCTGCCCTTCCAGCGCCTGGTGAGGGAGATCGCTCAGGACTTCAAGACCGACCTGCGCTTCCAGAGCTCCGCCGTCATGGCTCTGCAGGAGGCCAGCAAGGCCTACCTAGTGGGTCTTTTCGAGGACACCAACCTGTGCGCCATCCACACCAAGAGGGTCACCATCATGCCCAAAGACATCCAGCTGGCCCGCTGCATCCGCGGAGAGAGAGCTTAGACTTTCTGCTGCACATCCACCAACCACAATGCTCCACACTGTGTATATAAATATATATATATATATAGTAATATGTACATATGTATACTAGCTGCTCTTGTTTTTTCTTGCCTTCTGATTGTTGCTCTGAGTGTTGCTATCCCTGTGCTGTTGCAATCCTGGAATTTCCCCATTGTGGGACTAATAAAGGCTTATCTTATCTTATCTTATTTTTGATTACAATTTTCAGGGATAAAGAATAATTTAGCTTATAACACTTACCTGTCCACAACAGCAGTGTCACTGGTGAACTTCTCTTCCTCATTGTCAGACGAACATGACGCTGGTCCGCTTGTTACGGACTCGTGGTTCTGGTCACGCGACCCGGTCAAACCATAATTCCATTATTGCGGTTTTGTGCTTCCATGATTGCGGTTTTGGCGAACGATTTTTCAAAACAAATAAGAACAGTAGTAAGAAAAAAAGACTGGCAAACGAATGTGTGTCACCCAGCGGCTAAAACAAAACAGATTTTGCAAGGGAGGCACGCTTTCAATCTACTGTGCTTCAATTGGCTCGCTGTATTCGCAGCCGTTGGTAGGCGGGTCCTTCTTGCTAGGTTTTCAGTCATTGGTTCTTCAAGGTTTCAGAAACCCAATTCAAGGCTCTTATTAGTCAAATGAGAGGTCAATCACATCTAAACCAATCAAAGCACTCCTTTGGCTTTCTGTGCGCGGCTGTGTCTGTAGTGGAAGAACGGAAATGCAGCTCTTTTTTTTTCAGTGCCTCCTAGGACGCGACGCCCTCGTGCACCCTAGGACGCAGAGACGTGTACACCAAAGTGCAAGAGATTAATTACAGCAGTTTTAAAAGTCTGCGGTACATGGCCTAAAGTTAATGAAGAATTGATTATTTGAAGAATAAAGCTACCAATAAATGGGAAGACTTCTTTAAATAACCTGGTAGGAATATGGTCTAAAAGACAAGCTGAAGGCTTGGATGAGAAAATTATTTTTTCTAACTCTAAAAGGTCAATTAGAGTAAACTCATCCGAACAGATATCAATTGAAGGAGTTGTAGTAGTTACTGTATTTAAGTTAACGGTGGGAAGAATCTGATTGATTTTTATCTCTGATGGATGAAATTTTATGATTGAAAAAGTTCAAAAAGTCCTGACTAGTAAGCTCTAGGGGAATGCTAGGATTAAAAGAAACTTGGGATTATTCTTGTTTTCTTCTATTAATGCAGAATAATAACTCGTTCTAGCTTTTCTAAGAGAATTTTTTATAAATTAAAAGATGATTTCTCCAAGCGAAATAGATTTCATCTAAATTAGTGGAGCGCCATTTTCTTTCTAATTGATGAGTCTTCTGTTTTAAGCTACGAGTTTCTGTGTTGAAGCAAGAAGTTAGAAATCTCAGATTAAACTTTTTCTTTTTTAAAGGGGCCACCATGTCTAGAGTCTAATGCAGTGAAGCTGTAACACTATCTACCATGCTATCAATTACAGAAGGAGCAAGATGTCTATAGCTTATTTCCATTGTGTTGACACATGGCATAGAAGAGATAATCTGCATAAATTTTGGTTACAGCATCATCTGAGAGACATCTACTGTAGTAATATTTTTCTTTAGGAGCCAAATAGTCAGAAATTGTAAAATCAAAAGTTAAGAGACAATGGTCTGACAGTACAGGGTTATGAGGAGACACTACCGGATTTTCTATTTCTATGCCATATGTCAGAACAAGGTCCAGCGTATGGTGGAGATAATGGGTAGAATTTCCTGCTTTCTGAGAAAACCCCAATGAGTCTAATATTGAATTAAATGCCATATTGAGGCAATCACTATCTACATCTACATGTATATTAAAGTCTCCTACTATAATTTCTCTATGTGATTTCAGCACTAAATCAGCTAAGAATTCGGCAAATTTGGATAAAAACTCTGTTGATGGAGGACGATAAAGTATGGCAAATAAAATTGGGTTTAGTATAAAATTGCTAAAATGCCCAATCCTGAGGACCAGGCCCTCAAAGGAATTATGACGTGTTTTTTGCTTTACATTAATGAGTAATTTGGAATGGTAAATTGTTGCTATTCCTCCTCCATGACCAGAACTTCTGGGATTTTGACAGTTTAAATAACCAGAGGGAGTTGATTCATTTAAACCAACATAATCCTCTTGCCATAACCAAGTCTCTGTAAGGGATATTAAATCATTTCGATGATCAATTAACAGATCATGGACTAGCAGAGTCCATGATCTGTTATCATGCTTTGTGATCATGCTTATGTGATCATGCTTTGTGGAGTGTGTGAAATAGGAGGCTGATTCATGGCAGACGGTTTATTACACACTTCACATCTCTCAAGCACAGAACAGAATGAAACATTTCAGCAGGCACTCTTCTTTTACCAAAATCACTCCTCACAAGTTTCATGGCATTTCTCCACACACAACATGACATTTGCATTACACTGCATTCAATCCCCTACGTCCTTGACTCCTTCCTGCTATCTCGCCAGGAACCCCCTGAGCATTGTTCTCCCATGCTTATCCACTGTCTCTTGTCTGAGATGCTAAATAATCTGACTCCCCCAAGGTGCTACACTTCCCCCCCCCCAACATCTTAGATAGAACAATAGAACATCAGTCCACACGCTGTTTGGGCTTCCGTCTCCTCCGGTATCTGCTGTAACTTCGGTTGACTGCCTCCGTGGTGCTGCTGTGCTGGTGGGGGGCTGCTGGGAGTGTGTCTGACTGCGGGTGGGGCGTGACGAGGGGGGGGGCACTTCGGTCTGTCCGTGTGGCTGCTCTGGTGAATCATTCCCCTGGGGAGCTCTCCGTGGTGGTCTTCCATGCCGATGGGCCCTAGCCAACAGCACTTGCTCGTCCGCCACAACGAAAGCGGGTTTGAGTCTGTCTATGCCAATTTTCTCCGCCTACCCCCCAAGTCTAGCAAAAATTGCTTATCCCCTGTTTCCAACACTCTGAACAGTCCATCATAGGGTGGATGCAATGGAGGGCGGTGGGCGTCGTGTCTGACGAACACGAACTCCGCGGTCTTCAAAGTTTTATGCACGAAAACACGCGGAAAACAGTGGTGGGCAGGACCCGGCAGCATGCCTGTGTTTGCGCTACGCTGCATAAGCTGAGACGGGCAGCTGTCCGGCGCGGGATTATCTGGCAGAAATTCCCCGGGCAGCCGTAGGGGCTGCGCAAAAACGAGCTCTGCCGGGGAAGCTTCCAGATCCTCTTTTGGCGCGGAGTGCAACCCCAATAAAACCCACGGCAACCTGTCTGCCCAATTTGCAACCGTCAGTGAAGCCCTAAGCGCTGCTTTCAGTGATCTATGAAAACGCTTGCATAAACCATTGGCCTGTGGGTTGTATGCGGTTGTGTGGTGAATTGTAACACCCAGGCTGCGGGCCATCGTGGACCAGAGTTCGGAAATAAATTGAGGGCCCCTGTCGGACGTAATGTCCAACGGGACTCCAAAACGCGCCACCCATGCTGTTAAAAAAGCACGTGCTACATCCGCGGACGTGGTTGCCGCCAGTGGGACTGCTTCTGGCCAGCGCGTGGTGCGGTCCACCACTGTCAGGAGGTGCGTGCACCCCTGTGATGGGGGGAGGGGGCCCACGAGGTCCACATGAACATGGTTGAACCTCTTAGCCGGTACCCGAAACAGCTCCAAGGGAGCCTTCGTGTGTCTGTGTACCTTGGCTCGTTGGCACGCCACGTAGGCTGCAGCCCACTCTTTTACTTGTTTGCGTAGGCTCGGCCACACAAACTTCTCTCCCACCATTTTGACCGACGCGCGCACTCCTGGGTGCGCCAGAGTGTGAACGACTCAAACACGCGGCGGCGCCACGCGACCGGGACCACCGGACGCAGGCGTCCCGTGGAGACATCGCAGATTGTGTGTGTGTGGGGGGGGGGCGCCATTTTGCAGCACCCTGCTCTCCAGCCTTAACCCTGTTGGTCCAGACTGGAGTGCGCGCACGTCTGCATCGCTAATCTGCTCCATGGCCATGGCTGCATAATCTATCCCCACGCAGACCGGGGCCACCACGGCGCGTGAGAGGCAGTCCGCCACCACATTCAGTTTACCAGACACATGCTGAATATCGGTAGTAAACTCTGAGATCGCGGCCAGCTGTCTCTGCTGCCGGCCCGACCACAGTTCTGAAACCTTAGCGATCGCGAATGTTAGCGGTTTGTGGTTCAATGAATGCGGTGAAGTTGTGCCCTTCCAGCCAGAACTGGAAGTGGCGTATGGCCAGGTGGAGAGCCAGTAACTCCCTGTCAAACGCGCTGTATTTACGTTCGCTGCCGCGCAAAGTTCTGCTGAAAAAGGCGAGCGGCTGCCAAGCCCCGGCGACGCGCTGCTCTACGACAGCCCCTATGGCCACGTCTGAAGCGTCAGTGGTGAGCACTATCCGGGCCGCCGGGTCCGGATGCGCCAGCAGTGCGGCGTTTGCCAGGGCTGCTTTAACCTCCGAGAACACCCGCTCTCGCTCCGGGGTTCATTCGACCCTATCCGCGGGTTTCTGTCTCTTGAGCGCTGCGTGCAATGGTTGCATGAGCTGCGCCGCGTGGGGAAGGAAACGGTTATAAAAGTTAACCATCCCTCAAAATTCCTGCAGCGCCCTGACCGTCTAAGGCGGGGGGAAATCCGCCACGGTGCGCACTTTGTCAGGCAGCTGGATCGCTCCTTCTGGAGAGACGCGGTGCCCCAAAAAATCAATCTCCGTCACTCCGAACTTGCATTTCGCCGGGTTGATTATTAACCCGTGCTCCTCCAACCTCCGGAAAACCGCCGTGAGGTGGGTTTCCTGTTCGTCTTCGGACACACTGGCTACCAGGATATCATCCAGGTAGACGAACACGAACGGGAGGTCGTGCAGCACTGCATCCATCATGCGCTGGAATGTCTGTGCCGCTCCTTTTATCCCGAATGGCATGCGCAGGAACTCGAATAGACCGAACGGAGTTATTACCGCTGTTTTGGGTATGTCCTCCGCGCTCACTGGGACTTTGTGGTAACCGCAGACCAGGTCTATTTTGGAAAAAATGCGTGCTCCAGCGAGGTGAATGGAAAAATCCTGTATGTGGGGAATCGGGTAGCGGTCATGTGCTGTGGCGTTGTTCAGCCTGCGGAAATCACTGCACGGTCACCACGATCCCTCAGCCTTAGGGATCATGTGCAGCAAGGATGCCCATGGGCTGTTCGAACGCCTGATGATGCCCAACCTTTCCAGGTTGGCGAACTCCTCGCGCGCTATGGCCAGTTTAGGTGCGTCCAAGTGCCGAGTTCTTGCAAAAACGGGTGGCCCGGTGGTGGTGATAAAGTGCTCCACCCCGTGTTTAGCGATGGCCGCTGAAAACGTCGGGACCATGAGTGCTGGGAACTGACTGAGCAGTGTGTGGAACTTACCGCCTGGAGCTGTGACATTGGCCTGTGCTGTTGGCTGGATCACTTGAGCTATACAGGGGAGAGAGTCAAAGGACAGTGCATTAACCAGGCGCCTGTTAGCAACATCAACCAGTAAACCATGTGCACACAGAAAATCAGCCCCCAGGATATGGTAATTCAGTGCTGCTACGACAAAAGTCCACTCTTATGTACGGTCGTGTAGAGATAAGATCAGTGTCCTCTCACCAAAGGTCTTAATCTCCGAGCAGTTTGCTGCCAACATCTCGGGGCCGCTAGGTCCTGCCAGCCGGTCAGCATAGGTCGGCAGGATGAAGCTCTTCTGGGCTCCGGTGTCCACGAGGAAACGCCTCCCCGAGCGCGTGTCCGTCAGGTAGAGCAGCTTGTTCTCTTCACCGAGAGTCGCAGCTGCTACCGACCGCCGGCCTCGGCATTTTCCCGAGCGCTTGAATATGGCACGGTGGCGCACATCTACGTGCGTTCTCTCTGAAGCGGCAGTGGTAGAAACAGAGCGTGTCTCTCTGGCGCTCCTTGGCCCCCGCTGCTGCTACCGTCGGTGGCTCCTTGCCTCCTCTGGTCGTCTCACTGGGCTCCGCCGCTGCCGCGTTGACTGTGATCACCCGGCTGGTGAGGATGATCCAGTCTGCCTCCTGGGCTAGCGCATGGTAGTCACGCATGGCCAACAACGGTGAATTGGCCACAACCGCTCTCGCCACTGTTGGAAGGTTTCGGAGGAAGAGGTGGGCAAACAGAAAGTGCCCGTAGTCCGTGCCCATTAACGCCAGCATCTTCTCCTTCAGGTCTACGGCTGAACCATTTCCTAACTCGGCCCGCGTCAGGAGCCTCTCCGCTCTCTCACATTCCGAGAGCGTGTAGCGCCGGGTCAGCGCAACCTTGAGCGCCTCGTATTTGTTGCTGGCTGGAGACTGATCAAGCAGGCTCGCTACCTGCTGAGCTGTGCGGGCATCCAGCGCTGCGACCACATGGCAGAATCTGGTGTCGTCTGCCGTTACTCCCCGGAGGGCGAACTGGGCCTCGGTGTGGTGGAACCAAGAGCGCGGGTTGTGCTGCCAGAAATCCGGTAGCTTGACTGAAACCGCACACGCGTGGCTGGGGGTTCCACTCCGGGCTGTCTGTGGGATGGCTGCCGCCTCGCTGGAGCTTTCTGACCGGGCCGGCTCCGGGGTTCTTGCCTCGTGTTCCATAATACGTCTTGGGTCACCAGTGTGGAGTGTGTGAAATAAGAGGCTGATTCATGGCAGACGGTTTATTACACACTTCACATCTCTCAAGCACAGGACAGAATGAAACATTTCAGCAGGCACTCTTCTTTTACCCAAATCACTCCTCACAAGTTTCATGGCATTTCTCCACACACATGGCATTTGCATTACATTGCATTCAACCCCCTACGTCCTTGACTCCTTCCTGCTATGTCACCAGGAACCTCCTGAGCATTGTTCTCCCATGCTTATCCACTGTCTCTTGTCTGAGATGCTAAATAATCTGACTCCCCCAAGGTGCTGCAGCTTCATGTTTAATTTGAGTTTTACCAACTTTTTGTTTAATCACTTTAGGATGCTTATACTTTGGAGAGAGGAATAACCAGGCCAAGCATTCAGAGCAGATGAACTTTATTCACTCTCTCACATCTCTCAGAATCAGAAAACATTGACCTCATGTTGCAGGGACTCTCTTTTATATTACAACACTCACACGTCTCTGCTGCCTGAGGTCTTGCATCACAATTCATTCTCGCATCACAATTCCTATTGTACTCTAGCCCCTTAATCCCCATGCTCTTCTGTCAGAGGAATTTACTGCATCTCCCTTCCTTCCAGTCTGAGATGAATACCACAGCATGGGTCCCCCATACCGCCCCCCCAGAGTCTCAGACTGTGCATTAACTCTCACATCCTCTCGGCTTCAGCCTCTGCCCATTGCTGCTGTAACGAGGGGTCTTTGGCTCCGCGGTGCTGCTGTGCCGGTGGGGAGTTGCTGGGGGTGTGTCCGTCTGTGGATGGACAGTCGAGGGGGGGAACATTCAGCATGCTCGTGTGACTGCTCTGATGAGTTGTTTACCCGGGGCGTTCTCAGGGGAGGTCTTCTGCACCGAAGAGCTCGAGCCAACACCACCTGCTCGTCTGCCACCACAAAGGCGGGCTTAAGATTGTCTATACAGATTTTCTCCCGGCAACCCCCCAAGACTAACAAAAAATGTTTGTCCCCGGGTTCCAGCACTCTAAACGGGCCATCGTAGGGTGGGCGCAATGGGGGCCGGTGGGCATTGTGCCTGACAAACACCAACGCCGCGTCCTTCAAGGTTTTTGGCACAAAAGTGCAGGGAAAACAGTGGTGGGCCGGGCCAGGTAGCGTCCCTGCGTCTGCACTATGCCGTGAACGCGGGGACGGATGGGTGTTCGGCGCGGGGTTATCTGGTAAAAAATTCCCTGGGGAGCCGCAGCAGCTGAGAAGAAACAAGCTCTGCCGGGGAAGCCTCCAAATCCTCTTTCGGTATGGAACGCAACCCTAATAGAACCCACGGCAACCGGTCCACCCAATTTGCATCCGTAAGCGAAGCCCTGAGCGCTGCTTTCAGTGACCTATGGAAACGCTCGCATAACCCATTGGCCTGTGGGTTGTACGCAGTTGTGCGATGAATTGCATCGGCCAGGCTCCGGGCCATCGTGGACCAGAGGTCAGAAACAAACTGAGGGCCCCTATCAGACGTGATGTCCGAAGGGGTGCCAAAATGTGCAACGTCTGCAAACACGGTGGAAGCTAGCGGGACTGCTTCTGGCCATCGTGTGGTGTGGTCCACCACTGTCAGGAGGTGCGTGAACCCCTGCAATGGTGGGAGGGGGCCCACGGGGTCCATGTAAACGTGGTTGAACCTCTTTGCCGGGATATGGAGCTGCTCCAAAGGGCCTTTGTGTGCCTGTGCACTTTGGCTTGTTGACACGACACGCTACGCAGGCTGAAGCCCACTCTTTCACCTGTTTGTGCAGGCTCGGCCAGACGAACTTCGCTCCCACCATTTTGACTGACGCGCGCACTCCTGGGTGCGCCAGGGACTGAACGGACTCAAAAACGCAGTGGTGCCTAGCGCGGGGGACCACCAGGTGCAGGCGTCCTGTGGAGACGTCACAGATTGGGGGGGGGGGCCGTCTTGCAGTACCCTGCTCTCCAGCCTTAACCCTTTTGGTCCAGACTGGAGCGTGCACATGTCCGCATTGCCGATCTGCTCTGTGGCCATGGCCGTGTAATCTATCCCTACATAGACTGAGGCCACTAATGTGCGCGAGAGGCAGTCCGCCACCACGTTAAGTTTACCGGCCACATGCTGAATGTTGGTGGTAAACACCGAGATCGCGGCCAGCTGTCTCTGCTGCTGGCCCGACCATGGTTCCAAAACCTTGGCCATCGCGTACGTTAGCGACTTGTGGTCCACGAACACAGTGAAGTTGCGCTCTCCCAGCCAGAACTGGAAGTGGCGTATGGCCAGATGGAGAGCCAGTAACTCTCTGTCGAACGTGCTGTATTTACACTCACAGTCGTGCAAAGACCTGCTAACAAAGACGAGCGGCTGCCAAGAACCGGCGACACATTGCTCCACGATGGCCCCTATGGCCACGTCTGAGGCATCGGTAGTGAGCGTTATCCGAGCCGCTGGGTCCGGGTGCGCCAGTAGTGCTCCGTTTGCCAGGGCTGTTTTAACCTCAGAGAATGCCTGATCCCGCTCAGGAGTCCATTCGACTCTGTCCGCCGGTTTCCGTTTCTTGAGTGCGGCGTACAACGGCTGCATGAGCTGGGCTGCGCGGGGGAGGAAACGGTTATAAAAGTTCACCATCCCCAAAAACTCCTGCAGTGCCCTGACCGTCTGAGGCCAGGGAAAATTCACCACTGTGCGCATCTTGTCCAGCAAGGGTATCGCTCCCTCTGGTGAGATGCGGTGTCCCAAAAAAACGATCCCCGTCACGCCGAACTGGCATTTCACCGGGTTGATTATTAACCCGTGCTTCTCTAACCTTCTGAAAACCGTCCTGAGGTGGGTTACGTGTTCGTCCTCGGACGCGCTGGCCACCAGGATGTCATCCAGGTAGACGAACACAAACGGCAGATTGTGCAACACCGCATCCATCATGCATTGGAATGTCTGTGCCGTGCCTTTTAACTCAAAAGGCCAAACGGAGTTATTACTGCCGTTTTAGGTATGTCCTCCGCGCACACCGGGACCTGGTGGTAACCACGGACCAGGTCTATCTTAGAAAAAATACATGCCCCGGTGAGGTGAATGGAAAAATCCTGAATATGGGGGATCGGGTAGCGGTCGTGTGCTGTGGCGTTGTTTAATCTGCGGAAATCTCCACAAGGTCGCCACGATCCCTCGGCCTTAGGGACCATATGTAGTGGGGATGCCATGGGCTGGTTGATCGTCTGATGATACCCAGCCTTTCCAAGTAGGCAAACTCCTCGCACGCTATGGCCAGTTTAGCTGTGTCCAGGCACCGAGGTCGTGCGAAAACGGGCGGCCCGGTGGTGATAAAGTGCTCCACCCCGTGTTTAGTGACGGCCGCCGAAAATGTCGGGACTGTGAGTGCTGGGACCTGGGTGAGCAGTGTGTGGAACTTACCACCTGGAGCTGTGACGTTGGCTAGCGTTGTTGGCCCGGCTCCTCGAGCTTTACAGGGGAGAGAATCAAAAGACATTGCATTAATCGGGTGTCTGTTAGCAACATCGACTAGTAGTCCGTGTGCACTCAAAAAATCAGCGCCTAAGATTGGGAAACTGCATGCCGCTGTGACGAATGTCCACTGGTACGTACGGCTGTGCAGGGATACAGTCAGTGTCCTTTCACCAAAAGTCTTTATGTCTTAGCCGTTTGCGGCCGTCAGCTCGGGGCCGCTAGCTCCCGCTAGCCGGTCGGTGTAGGACGGCAGGATGAGGCTCTTTTGGGAGCCGGAGTCCACGAGGAACCGTCTCCCCGAGCATGAGTCTGTCACGTAGAGCCGCTTGCTTTCCTCACCGGCGGTCGCAGATGCTACCGACTGCCAGTCCTGGCGTTTCCCGAGTGCTTTAATTGGCACGGTGGCACGCATCGGTGTGCATCCTCTCCAAAACGGCGGTGGTAGGAGCAGAGTGTGTCTCTCTGGCACTTTCTGGCTCCCGCTGCCACTACCATTGCTGGCTCCTTGCTTCCGCTGGCCATCTCGCTGGGTTCCGATGCTGCTGCGTTCACTGTGAGGGCTCTGGTGGTGAAGATGATCCGATCTGCCTCCTAGGCTAGCGCACGGTAGTCACGCGTGGCCAGCAACGGTGAGATGGCAAGGACCGCTCTGGCCACCGTTGGGAGGTTCCGGAGGAAGAGGTGGGCAAACAAAAAATGCCCGTCATCCGTGCCCATCAGGTTCAGGTTCAGGTTACTTTATTTGTACCTGTAGGTAGATTTGTTTTGCAGTCAGGTGACATCCATATTTACAAACCACAATTACATTCAACATAAACACAAACACAGGCACACATGAAGCTGACTATAAACGTGATAAAAATACTCAAGGCTCCATCAATCAGGACATAAGACAAAGAGATGAGAGAAAAAACAGAGAAAAGAGAGAAGGGTCATATTAAAAAGTTAAAGCCTAGTCAAAGAGGTTAAAAACTCAAAAGTCTAAAACCCAATAAAAGATTTAGAACCCAAGTAAAAAACCTACAAAAATAAGTAAATATAAAATGAAATTAATAAATAGGTAACTAAATTATGTGCAATATATTGTTACAACTTGTTCAACTCTTTGACAACAGCAGGAACAAAGCTGTTTTTGTAGCACTGGGTTTTACTTTTTGGGACAGCAAACCTCCATTTGGAGGGAAGAAGCTGAAAGTTGCAGTGCAAAGGGTGGGAGTCATCATTTAAAATGGCAGTAGCAATCCTCTGTACCTGTCTGGTGTACAGGGATGTCAGGCTCAGCTGTGACTCACCAAGCAAACGACTGGACCATCTAACTACCTGATCCAAGGATTTCCTCTGTTTCAGTTTTATCTGACCAAACCATGACACTAAAGAAAAGGATAAAACAGATTCAATGAAAGCCCGATAAAACATTATCATTATGGTTCGGTCAATTTGGAAGCGTGCAAGTTTCCTTAAACAATGCAAATGTTGCTGACCCTTTTTGCACACCCTTCCACAGTTCTCTTCAAAGTTTAAATTACTATCAATAATCGTCCCAAGATATTTGTAGAATTGTACACATTCAGTGGTCTGGCCTTTTAGTACAGTGACTTCGTGCCTGGGAGTTTCCCTCCTAAAGTCAATAATCATGTCTTTAGTTTTTGTCGTATTCAGCTGCAGGTAGGAATCCTCACACCAGTGAACAAAATCATCCACTACTGGGCCGTGGCCACTCTCACCATCCTGGAGGAGACTGACAACAACTGAATCATCAGCATACTTTATAATGTGTCTGTTGTCATGTCTGCTCCGACATATGTTTGTGTACAGGATGAAGAGTAGTGGTGACAACACACACCCCTGAGGAGAGCCAGTAGAAGAGCACTTTTGGTCAGACAATGTACCATTGACCCTTACTCTCTGTGACCTGTTGGTTAAAAAATCCAGAATCCAACCCACCAGATTATTGCTCAAATCAAATTGATGCAGGAGCCTTTCAACTAAAATATGAGGTTGGATTGTATTATAGGCTGAAGAAAAGTCCACAAATAAAAGCCTGGCGTGTGTCTCATTAAAATCCAGATGTTTAAAAAGCATGTTAAACAGAGTGACAGTGGCATCCTCCACTCCTCTGTGAGGCCTATAGGCAAACTGCAGAGGATCCAATGCATGCTCAGTCTGCTTTAGGACCTCAAATCTGACCAGTTTTTCAAAAATTTTCATTAAAATTGAAGTCAAAGCAACTGGTCTAAAGTCGTTTATCATTTTAGGAGAGCTGGACTTTTGAACGGGGACAACCACGACATCAACGCCAACATCTTCTCCATCAATTCAACCGCCGACCCGTCTCCTAACTCGGAGCGCGTCAGGAGCCTCAAAGCTCTCTCGCAGTCCGAGACCGTGTAGTGTCGGGTCAGCGCGGCTTTGAGAGCCCCATATTTGTCTCGGGCTGGGTGCTGTTGGAGCAGGCTCGCTACTTGCTGAGTCGTGCGAGCGTCCAGCGCTGCGACCATGTAGTAATATCTGGTGTCATCTGCTGTTACTCCCCGGAGGGCGAACTGGGCCTCGGTGTGGTGGAACCAAGAGCGCGGGTTGTGCTGCCAGAAATCCGGTAGCTTGACTGAAACCGTACACGCGTGGCTGGGGGTTCCACTCCGGGCTGTCTGTGGGATGGCTGCCGCCTCGTTGGAGCTTTCTGACCGGGCCGGCTCCGGGGTTCTTGCCTCGTGTTCCATAATACGTCTTGGGTCACCAGTGTGGAGTGTGTGAAATAAGAGGCTGATTCATGGCAGACGGTTTATTACACACTTCACATCTCTCAAGCACAGGACAGAATGAAACATTTCAGCAGGCACTCTTCTTTTACCCAAATCACTCCTCACAAGTTTCATGGCATTTCTCCACACACATGACATTTGCATTACATTGCATTCAACCCCCTACGTCCTTGACTCCTTCCTGCTATGTCACCAGGAACCTCCTGAGCATTGTTCTCCCATGCTTATCCACTGTCTCTTGTCTGAGATGCTAAATAATCTGACTCCCCCAAGGTGCTACAGCTTCATGTTTAATTTGAGTTTTACCAACTTTTTGTTTAATCACTTTAGGATGCTTATACTTTGGAGAGAGGAATAACCAGGCCAAGCATTCAGAGCAGATGAACTTTATTCACTCTCTCACATCTCTCAGAATCAGAAAACATTGACCTCATGTTGCAGGGACTCTCTTTTATATTACAACACTCACACGTCTCTGCTGCCTGAGGTCTTGCATCACAATTCATTCTCGCATCACAATTCCTATTGTACTCTAGCCCCTTAATCCCCATGCTCTTCTGTCAGAGGAATTTACTGCATCTCCCTTCCTTCCAGTCTGAGATGAATACCACAGCATGGGTCCCCCATACCGCCCCCCCAGAGTCTCAGACTGTGCATTAACTCTCACATCCTCTCGGCTTCAGCCTCTGCCCATTGCTGCTGTAACGAGGGGTCTTTGGCTCCGCGGTGCTGCTGTGCCGGTGGGGAGTTGCTGGGGGTGTGTCCGTCTGTGGATGGACAGTCGAGGGGGGGAACATTCAGCATGCTCGTGTGACTGCTCTGATGAGTTGTTTACCCGGGGCGTTCTCAGGGGAGGTCTTCTGCACCGAAGAGCTTGAGCTAACACCACCTGCTCGTCTGCCACCACAAAGGCGGGCTTAAGATTGTCTATACAGATTTTCTCCCGGCAACCCCCCAAGACTAACAAAAAATGTTTGTCCCCGGGTTCCAGCACTCTAAACGGGCCATCGTAGGGTGGGCGCAATGGGGGCCGGTGGGCATTGTGCCTGACAAACACCAACGCCGCGTCCTTCAAGGTTTTTGGCACAAAAGTGCAGGGAAAACAGTGGTGAGCCGGGCCAGGTAGCGTCCCTGCGTCTGCACTATGCCGTGAACGCGGGGACGGATGGGTGTTCGGCGCGGGGTTATCTGGTAAAAATTCCCTGGGGAGCCGCAGCAGCTGAGAAGAAACAAGCTCTGCCGGGGAAGCCTCCAAATCCTCTTTCGGTATGGAACGCAACCCTAATAGAACCCACGGCAACCGGTCCACCCAATTTGCATCCGTAAGCGAAGCCCTGAGCGCTGCTTTCAGTGACCTATGGAAACGCTCGCATAACCCATTGGCCTGTGGGTTGTACGCAGTTGTGTGATGAATTGCATCGGCCAGGCTCCGGGCCATCGTGGACCAGAGGTCAGAAACAAACTGAGGGCCCCTATCAGACGTGATGTCCGAAGGGGTGCCAAAATGTGCAACGTCTGCAAACATGGTGGAAGCTAGCGGAACTGCTTCTGGCCATCGTGTGGTGTGGTCCACTACTGTCAGGAGGTGCGTGAACCCCTGCAATGGTGGGAGGGGGCCCACGGGGTCCATGTAAACGTGGTCGAACCTCTTTGCCGGGATATGGAGCTGCTCCAAAGGGCCTTTGTGTGCCTGTGCACTTTGGCTTGTTGACACGACACGCTACGCAGGCTGAAGCCCACTCTTTCACCTGTTTGTGCAGGCTCGGCCAGACGAACTTCGCTCCCACCATTTTGACTGACGCGCGCACTCCTGGGTGCGCCAGGGACTGAACGGACTCAAAAACGCAGTGGTGCCTAGCGCGGGGGACCACCAGGTGCAGGCGTCCTGTGGAGACGTCACAGATTGGGGGGGGGGGGCCCGTCTTGCAGTACCCTACTCTCCAGCCTTAACCCTTTTGGTCCAGACTGGAGCGTGCACATGTCCGCATTGCCGATCTGCTCTGTGGCCATGGCCGTGTAATCTATCCCTACATAGACTGAGGCCACTAATGTGCGCGAGAGGCAGTCCGCCACCACGTTAAGTTTACCGGCCACATGCTGAATGTTGGTGGTAAACACCGAGATCTTGGCCAGCTGTCTCTGCTGCTGGCCCGACCATGGTTCCGAAACCTTGGCCATCGCGTACGTTAGCGACTTGTGGTCCACGAACACAGTGAAGTTGCGCTCTCCCAGCCAGAACTGGAAGTGGCGTATGGCCAGATGGAGAGCCAGTAACTCTCTGTCGAACGTGCTGTATTTACACTCACAGTCGTGCAAAGACCTGCTAACAAAGACGAGCGGCTGCCAAGAACCGGCGACACATTGCTCCACGATGGCCCCTATGGCCACGTCTGAGGCATCGGTAGTGAGCGTTATCCGAGCCGCTGGGTCCGGGTGCGCCAGTAGTGCTCCGTTTGCCAGGGCTGTTTTAACCTCAGAGAATGCCTGATCCCGCTCAGGAGTCCATTCGACTCTGTCCGCCGGTTTCCGTTTCTTGAGTGCGGCGTACAACGGCTGCATGAGCTGGGCTGCGCGGGGGAGGAAACGGTTATAAAAGTTCACCATCCCCAAAAACTCCTGCAGTGCCCTGACCGTCTGAGGCCAGGGAAAATTCACCACTGTGCGCATCTTGTCCAGCAAGGGTATCGCTCCCTCTGGTGAGATGCGGTGTCCCAAAAAAACGATCCCCGTCACGCCGAACTGGCATTTCACCGGGTTGATTATTAACCCGTGCTTCTCTAACCTTCTGAAAACCGTCCTGAGGTGGGTTACGTGTTCGTCCTCGGACGCGCTGGCCACCAGGATGTCATCCAGGTAGACGAACACAAACGGCAGATTGTGCAACACCGCATCCATCATGCATTGGAATGTCTGTGCCGTGCCTTTTAACTCAAAAGGCCAAACGGAGTTATTACTGCCGTTTTAGGTATGTCCTCCGCGCACACCGGGACCTGGTGGTAACCACGGACCAGGTCTATCTTAGAAAAAATACATGCCCCGGTGAGGTGAATGGAAAAATCCTGAATATGGGGGATCGGGTAGCGGTCGTGCGCTGTGGCGTTGTTTAATCTGCGGAAATCTCCACAAGGTCGCCACGATCCCTCGGCCTTAGGGACCATATGTAGTGGGGATGCCATGGGCTGGTTGATCGTCTGATGATACCCAGCCTTTCCAAGTAGGCAAACTCCTCGCACGCTATGGCCAGTTTAGCTGTGTCCAGGCACCGAGGTCGTGCGAAAACGGGCGGCCCGGTGGTGATAAAGTGCTCCACCCCGTGTTTAGTGATGGCCGCCGAAAATGTCGGGACTGTGAGTGCTGGGAACTGGGTGAGCAGTGTGTGGAACTTACCACCTGGAGCTGTGACGTTGGCTAGCGTTGTTGGCCCGGCTCCTCGAGCTTTACAGGGGAGAGAATCAAAAGACATTGCATTAATCGGGTGTCTGTTAGCAACATCGACTAGTAGTCCGTGTGCACTCAAAAAATCAGCGCCTAAGATTGGGAAACTGCATGCCGCTGTGATGAATGTCCACTGGTACGTACGGCTGTGCAGGGATACAGTCAGTGTCCTTTCACCAAAAGTCTTTATGTCTTAGCCGTTTGCGGCCGTCAGCTCGGGGCCGTTAGCTCCCGCTAGCCAGTCGGCGTAGGACGGCAGGATGAGGCTCTTTTGGGAGCCGGAGTCCACGAGGAACCGTCTCCCCGAGCATGAGTCTGTCACGTAGAGCCGCTTGCTTTCCTCACCGGCGGTCGCAGATGCTACCGACTGCCAGTCCTGGCGTTTCCCGAGTGCTTTAATTGGCACGGTGGCACGCATCGGTGTGCATCCTCTCCAAAACGGCGGTGGTAGGAGCAGAGTGTGTCTCTCTGGCACTTTCTGGCTCCCGCTGCCACTACCATTGCTGGCTCCTTGCTTCCGCTGGCCATCTCGCTGGGTTCCGACGCTGCTGCGTTCACTGTGAGGGCTCTGGTGGTGAAGATGATCCGATCTGCCTCCTAGGCTAGCGCACGGTAGTCACGCGTGGCCAGCAACGGTGAGATGGCAAGGACCGCTCTGGCCACCATTGGGAGGTTCCGGAGGAAGAGGTGGGCAAACAAAAAATGCCCGTCATCCGTGCCCATCAGGTTCAGGTTCAGGTTACTTTATTTGTACCTGTAGGTAGATTTGTTTTGCAGTCAGGTGACATCCATATTTACAAACCACAATTACATTCAACATAAACACAAACACAGGCACACATGAAGCTGACTATAAACATGATAAAAATACTCAAGGCTCCATCAATCAGGACATAAGACAAAGAGATGAGAGAAAAAACAGAGAAAAGAGAGAAGGGTCATATTAAAAAGTTAAAGCCTAGTCAAAGAGGTTAAAAACTCAAAAGTCTAAAACCCAATAAAAGATTTAGAACCCAAGTAAAAAACCTACAAAAATAAGTAAATATAAAATGAAATTAATAAATAGGTAACTAAATTATGTGCAATATATTGTTACAACTTGTTCAACTCTTTGACAACAGCAGGAACAAAGCTGTTTTTGTAGCACTGGGTTTTACTTTTTGGGACAGCAAACCTCCATTTGGAGGGAAGAAGCTGAAAGTGGCAGTGCAAAGGGTGGGAGTCATCATTTAAAATGGCAGTAGCAATCCTCTGTACCTGTCTGGTGTACAGGGATGTCAGGCTCAGCTGTGACTCACCAAGCAAACGACTGGACCATCTAACTACCTGATCCAAGGATTTCCTCTGTTTCAGTTTTATCTGACCAAACCATGACACTAAAGAAAAGGATAAAACAGATTCAATGAAAGCCCGATAAAACATTATCATTATGGTTCGGTCAATTTGGAAGCGTGCAAGTTTCCTTAAACAATGCAAATGTTGCTGACCCTTTTTGCACACCCTTCCACAGTTCTCTTCAAAGTTTAAATTACTATCAATAATCGTCCCAAGATATTTGTAGAATTGTACACATTCAGTGGTCTGGCCTTTTAGTACAGTGACTTCGTGCCTGGGAGTTTCCCTCCTAAAGTCAATAATCATATCTTTAGTTTTTGTCGTATTCAGCTGCAGGTAGGAATCCTCACACCAGTGAACAAAATCAACCACTACTGGGCCGTGGCCACTCTCACCATCCTGGAGGAGACTGACAACAACTGAATCATCAGAATACTTTATAATGTGTCTGTTGTCATGTCTGCTCCGACATATGTTTGTGTACAGGATGAAGAGTAGTGGTGACAACACACACCCCTGAGGAGAGCCAGTAGAAGAGCACTTTTGGTCAGACAATGTACCATTGACCCTTACTCTCTGTGACCTGTTGGTTAAAATATCCAGAATCCAACCCACCAGATTATTGCTCAAATCAAATTGATGCAGGAGCCTTTCAACTAAAATATGAGGTTGGATTGTATTATAGGCTGAAGAAAAGTCCACAAATAAAAGCCTGGCGTGTGTCTCATTAAAATCCAGATGTTTAAAAAGCATGTTAAACAGAGTGACAGTGGCATCCTCCACTCCTCTGTGAGGCCTATAGGCAAACTGCAGAGGATCCAATGCATGCTCAGTCTGCTTTAGGACCTCAAATCTGACCAGTTTTTCAAAAATTTTCATTAAAATTGAAGTCAAAGCAACTGGTCTAAAGTCGTTTATCATTTTAGGAGAGCTGGACTTTTGAACGGGGACAACCACGACATCAACGCCAACATCTTCTCCATCAATTCAACCGCCGACCCGTCTCCTAACTCGGAGCGCGTCAGGAGCCTCAAAGCTCTCTCGCAGTCCGAGACCGTGTAGTGTCGGGTCAGCGCGGCTTTGAGAGCCCCATATTTGTCTCGGGCTGGGTGCTGTTGGAGCAGGCTCGCTACTTGCTGAGTCATGCGAGCGTCCAGCGCTGCGACCATGTAGTAATATCTGGTGTCATCTGCTGTTACTCCCCGGAGGGCGAACTGGGCCTCGGTGTGGTGGAACCAAGAGCGCGGGTTGTGCAGCCAAAAGTCTGGTAGTTTGACCGAAACGGCGCATGCGTTGCTGGGGCTTCCTGTCCGGGTCATCTCCGGGGTGTTTGCCTCGTGTTCCATTATTCGTCAAGGGTCACCAGTGTGGAGAGAGGAATAACCAGGCCAAGCATTCAGAGCAGATGAACTTTATTCACTCTCTCACATCTCTCAGAATCAGAAAACATTGACCTCATGTCGCAGGGACTCTCTTTTGTATTACAACACTCACACGTCTCTGCTGCCTGAGGTCTTGCATCACAATTCATTCTTGCATCACAATTCCTATTGTCCCCCAGTCCCTTAATCCCCATGGTCTTCCATCAGAGGAATTTACTGCATCTCCCTTCTTTCCAGTCTGAGATGAATACCACAGCATGGGTCCCCCATAATACATTATATTTTTACTTACAGTACTTTGGAAGGAGCAGACAATGATTCTCTGATGGGGAAGACAGGGGCTAAATTAAGGGGTGGGTGGCTCTCATGGCTCTCTCAAATGGCTCACGTTACTGTCACCAGAGCTTAAATCTTCCATGTTGTCATCTCCTAAGCCAGAAGCTCCAGTGTTGTTGTCTTTTGAGCCAAAAACTCCTCTATTTTTGTTTCCTGAGCCAAAAGTTGTAGTATTATTGTTTCCTGAGCCAAGAGCTCCTGTATCATTGTCTCCTGAGTTTAAAGCTCCTACATTATTGTCTCTCTTGGCCAAAGACTCCTGAATTATTTCCTCCTGAGCATAAAGCTCGACTGTTATTTTAAGCTGAGTTTACAGCGCCCCTACAGGTATCTCTGGACCCGCCCTTCTCTCCTGTTTGGTGGTCCAGGGACTCTGGTAGACCACCCGACCCACTCTGTCCTCTGGTCTGGGGTTCCATGAACTGGGTGGGCCTTCTGACCCAACTTGTTCTCCAGTCCTGAGGCTGCACGGTGGCGCAGTGGTTAGCACTGTGGCAGCACAGTTTACCCTCAGCCGGGGGATCGCGGGGATCGTGGGTTCGATCCCTGCCCCCAGCCAACAGTGATCTGTGTGGAGTTTGCATGTTCTCCCCGTGTTGCGTGGGTTTACTCCGGGATTTCTCCGGTTTCCTCCCACATGCCAAAAACATGCAGGTTAGGGATAAGGGGCGCTTGCACACGCAGCGACCGGCAGCTGGTGGCTTGTCACCAGACTGCAAAACAAATCTACCTCCGGGTACCAAATAAGTAATAAAAAAAAAAAAAGTCCGGTGGACCAGGGACTTTGGAAGACCACCCTGTGGTGTAAGGAACCACAGGGTTGGATGGCACCGGCGCGATGATGCAGCCATTTGGTGACATCATCACGCCAAACTGATATAATGTGAGAGTAGGCCATCTTAGGGCTCTCTTTGCTCTTGGCTCTATAGCGCTCAGCCTCCCATTAATGCGCCAGTACTATATGTTTATGCACAATGTGTAATAAAGTTTGTGTTCCAAAGCAACACCACTCTCCACTGGTCATTCCAGATGAGGCATCTATGACCATTTCTGGAATACCCTGGTGAGCCGCCCGTACCATGGCCATGCTGGCTCGATGCTTTTGAGACTTATGTGTTGCCGTTGGACCTGGGCAAGTTGGACATGGTATGGAAGCAAGCTCTGTTGATTCATAATCTGGGTATAGAAGGCCAATGTATTTTCCATACGCTAAGACCAATGGAGTTGTTTGCTGATTCAATCGAGCTGCTAGCTAGCTACTTTGCCACACCCAACAATGTGTTGGCGCGACATATTAGGTTCTGCTAATGGTGACAGAAGGCTGGAGAGATGACACAACAATTCATTGCAGACCTTCGCCACCTAGCAAGCATGTGCAGGTTTGGTTTATTGGAGGATGAAATGGTGCGGGACCAATTGACTGAGCACACTAGCAACCTGCGGCTGCAGACGAAGATGCTAATGGTGCCAAATGACATGACGCTAGCTAATACCATCGAACTAGCATTCCAGCTGGAGTCCACTGACAGGTTAGCATGGGACCTAGGTGTGTAGCAGCAACAGCAGCAGCCGAGCCACACACCACTGGCATACGCGGTGAGCATGGAGGAACTCAGTGACATGGCAGAGGAGACTGAAACAAACACCGTGGACCGGAGCAGCGCTACGAAGTGCTTCACATATGGCAGCTGTGACTCCCTGATGCACCGAGAAAGAGCACGTTTCTGCCCAGCAAAGGGGCAGCGATGCAAAAGTTGAGGTAAATTCAACCACTTCACCAAAGTTTGCTGGACAGCACCACCACTGAGCCTGCTGACAAAACAAAGTCACTTTCCCAAGACGACCATCAACACAGTGAGGTCCGGAGGTGCGGCGTACGCATTCTGCATGGTGTAGCTGGACGACGTTAACTTGCCGCTCCTGCTAGACACCGCTGCAGTGAGATCGATGTCAAATTGGGCCACAGTGAAGAAGTTATTTCCCAACCACACGACTGGTAAGAACCCAGTGGTGCTGTATGGGTATGGTGGGTACGGTAAGGGGATAGGGACCAGTACTTACAGTGGTGTGAAAAAGTGTTTGCTACCTTCCTGATTTCTCATTTTTTTGTATGTTTGTCACAATTAAATATTTCAGATCATCGAGTGTTGGACTTCTCCACCCAGGGAACAAGGGACCGAAAGAGGAGGTGTCACTGGCGGTATAAGACGGGACAGTAAGGACTATGTGTCCCCTGGGGAAAGGAGTAAATGCAGGAGTCTCTGGGAGAATAAAGGTGTGAGTGTGGCACCGGCGTTATATCATGTTAATGTGCCACACAGTTCTTTGTGCAAATAACAGTGTGTTATGGTCCGAAGTTCTGGGTCTCGATGCATGGGAATAAAGAGATAAAAGAGGAATGCACAGAGACCCGGGATTCTTGTTTGCTCTAAATTATGTTGGAGAAGGAATAAAGTTTCTGTGTCGTCCAGCTCGTTGCCTCGCCTGCCTCCTTTCTCCACAAGACAAAGATAACACAAGTAAACACAAAATGCAGTTTTTAAGTGAAGGTGTTTATTATTAAGGGTAAAAAATACCCAATCCTACATGGCCCTGTGTGAAAAAGCGATTGCCCCTAAACCTAATAACTGGTTGGGCCACCCTTAGCAGCAACCACTCCAATCAAGCATTTGCAATAACTGGCAATGAGTCTTTTACAGCGCTGTGGAGGAATTTTGGCCCACTCATCTTTGCAGAATTGTTGTAATTCAGCCACATTGGAGGGTTTTCGAGCATGAACCGCCTTTTTAAGGTCCGGCCACAGCATCTCAATTTGATTCAGGTCAAGACTTTGACTAGGCTACTCCAAAGTCTTCATTTTGTTTTTCTTAAGCCATTCAGAGGTGGACTTGCTGGTGTGTTTTGGATCATTGTCCTGCTGCAGAACCCAAGTACTCTTCAGCTTGAAGTCACGAACAGATGACCGGACATTCTCCTTCAGGACTTTTTGGTAGACAACAGAATTTATGGTTCCATTTACCACAGCAAGTCTTCCAGGTCCTGAAGCAGCAAAACAACCCCAGACCATCACTCTACCACCACCATATTTTACTGTTTGTATGATGTTCCTTTTCTGAAATGCTGTGTTACTTTTACGCTGGATGTAATGGGATAAACACCTTCCAAAAAGTTCAACTTTTGTCTCGTCAGTCCACAGAGTATTTTTCCCAAAAGTCTTGGGGATCATCAAGATGTTTTCTGGCAAAACTGAGATGAGCCTTTATGTTCTTTTTACTCAGCAGTGGTTTTCGTCTTTTAACCCTATTGTCCACTGTGGCCATTGTTGCTCAGTCTCTTTCTTTGGGTGGAGTCATGAACACTGACCTTAACTGAGGCAAGTGAGGCCTGCACTTCTTTGGATGTTGTTGTGGGGTCTTTTGTGACCTCTTGGATGAGTCATTGCAAGACTCTTGGGGTAATTTTGGTTGGCCAGCCACTCCTGGGAAGGTTCACCACCATTCCATGTTTTTGCCATTTGTGGATAATGGCTCTCACTTTGGTTCGCTGGGGTCCCAAAGATTTAGAAATGGCTTTATAACCTTTTCCAGATTGATAAATCTCAATTACTTTGTTTCTTATTTGTTCCTGAATTTCTTTTGATTGCAGCATGATGTCTAGCTTTTGAGGATCTTTTGGTCTACTTCACTTTGTCAGGCAGGTCCTATTTATGTGATTTCTTTATTTTTTACCCTTAATAATAACCACCTTCATTTAAAAACTGCATTTTTACTTGTTATCTTTGTCTAATATTTAAATTTGTTTGATGATCTGAAACATTTATACCACCCGACCTGCAATACATTGTCCACCTCCGTGGTGACCATCAGCACCCCCAGGAAGGCCCCGAAGCACCAAGCCTGCGTGAGCATGCTCACCCCAAGACAGCACGTCGGAGGCAGGGTCGAAGGTGCTGAAGGCGAGGCAAGAGAGGAGAGCTACATGCTACGCTAAAGTGTCGCTCCAGCCAGCCACCGCTACCTAGTCTCTTAATTGCAAACGTTTGGTCTTTGGAAAATAAGCTAGATGATCTAAGAGCAAGGAATGTAGACCAGCGGGAGACAAGAGAGTGCTGTGCCCTAATTTTCTGTGAGACCTGGCTTTCAGACAAAGCCCCAGAGAGTGCTATTCAGCTCCAGACACGCTTAACACACTGGGCAGACAGAACAGGAGACTCTGGTAAGACGAGGGGAGGAGGTGTGTGTGTATTTATAAACCACTCGTGGTGTGGAGATGTGCAAACCGTTTACAAGCACTGCTCGCCTGACGTGGAGTTTTTACTGATGAAATGCCATCCCTATTATTTACCGAGGGAAGTTACCGCTGTGTTTTTGGCCTCTGTTCACATTTGTCCACAGAGCAACTACGTACATAGTAGTGCTAAATAAACTCCATGACGTCATCAGCGCAGTAGAGACGAAACATCCTGATGCTGTTTTTATTGTTGCTGGCGACTTTAACCAGTGCAATTTATGGACCGTACTCCCCCAATATTACTGGCATGTGGACATTCCCACACATGATAAAAGCACATTGGATCATGTTTAGTCCAACATAAGTGGTGCCTACAGAACGGGACCCGGCCCCCACTTCGGACAGTCAGGTCACATCTCACTGTTTATGTACCCAGCCTACAGACAAAAGCTGAAACAAACAAACCCTGTTATAAAACAAATTAAGTGCTGGACTCCAGAGACTGAGAGCACCCTGCAAGACTGTTTTGCCTGAACAGACTGGGATTGTGGAGAGTGCAATAAGCAGACCAGACTTGCATGGCAGATGAACTTTATTCACTCTCTCACTTCATTCATACTCAGAAAAAGCAATGACTTCCTGCCCCAGGGTCTCTCCTTTTATATCACCCGACTCATTCCCCCTGCTGCCGGAGGTCTTGCATCACAATACATTTAATACATCACCACTCCTATTGTCCCTGCAGCTGCTCCTTCCTGCTGCCTGTGGTCTTACATCACCAGACCCTCTCCCATCACAATACCTATTGTCCTCATCTGTTTAATCCCCCATGCTCTTCCGGCAGAGGGACTATTTGCCTCTCCTCTGCCTCTAGTCTGAGATGAATATCCCAGCGTGGGTCCCCCCCACCCCCAGAGTCTCAGACTGAGTGTTAACCCTCACGTCCTTTTGGCTTCAGCCTCCTCCCATATCTGCTGTAACGAGGGTTCTTCGGCTCCATGGCGCTGCTGTGGCCTTGGGGGGGGTGTCTGTCTGCGGGTGGACAATGGCGAGGGGGGGGGGGGGACCTTCGACTTGCTCGTGTGGCTGCTCTGATGAATCGTTTACGTAGGGAGTTCTCAGTGGGGGTCTTCCACGCCGAGGAGCTTGAGCCAACACCACTCACTCGTCCGCCCCCACAAAGGCGGGCTTAAGCCTGTCTATACATATTTTCTCCTGGCGACCCCCCAAGTCTAACAAAAAGTGTTTGTCACCGGGTTCCAGCACTCTAAACAGGCCATCGTAGGGTGGGCACAATGGGGGACGGTGGGCATCGTGCCTGACAAACATGAACGCCATGTTCTTCAAAGTTTTTGGCACAAAAGCGCGTGGAAAACAGTGGTGGGCCAGGCCAGGTAGTGCGCCTGTGTCAGCGCTATGCTGTGAACGCGGGGACAGATGGGTGTTCGGGGCGGGGTTATCTGGTAAAAATTCCCCGGGGAGCCACAGCGGCTGAGAAAGGACCAGCTCCGCCGGGGAAGCCTCCAAATCCTCTTTTGGTGCAGAACGCAACCCTAACAGAACCCACAGCAACCGGTCTACCCAATTTGCATCCGTAAGCGAAGCCCTGAGCGCTGCTTTCAGTGACCTATGGAAACGCTCGCATAATCCATTGGCCTGTGGGTTGTACGCAGTTGTGCAATGAATTGCGACACCCAGGCTACGGGCCATCATGGACCAGAGGTTGGAAACAAACTGAGGGTCCCTATCGGACATGATGTCCGAAGAGATGCCAAAATGTGCCACCCATGTTGTCAAAAAGGCATGTGCCACATCTGCGGATGTGGTTGCCGTTAGTGGGAGTGCTTGTGGCCATCATGTGGTGCGGTCCACCACTGTCAGAAGGTGCGTGAACCCCTGCGATGGCGGGAGGGGGCCCACGAGGTCCACGTGAACATGGCCGAACCTCTTAGCCGGGATATGAAACGGCTCCAAAGGGGCCTTTGTGTGCCTGTGCACTTTGGCTCGCTGGCATGCTACGCAGGCTGCAGCTCACTCTTTTACTTGTTTGCGCAGGCCTGGCCATACGAACTTCGCTCCCACCATTTTGACTGATGCGCGCGCTCCTGGGTGAGCCAGGTCGTGAACTGACTCAAATACGCAACGGTGCCAAGTGACTGGGACCACCGGGCGCGGGCGTCCCGTGGAGATGTCACAGACTGGGGGGGGGGGGGGGCTCTGTCTTGCAGTGCCCTGCTCTCCAGCCTTAACCCTGTTGGTCCAGACTGGAGCGCACACACGTCCGCATCGCCAATCTGCTCTGCGGCCATGGCTGTATAATCTATCCCTACGCAGACTGGGGACACTACTGTGTGTGAGAGGCAGTCCGCCACCACATTTAGTTTACCGGCCGCATGCTGAATATTGGTAGTAAACTCAGAGATCGCGGCTAGCTGTCTCTGCTGCCGGCCCGACCATGGTTCTGAAACCTTGGCCATTGCGTAAGTTAGCGGCTAGTGGTCCACGAACGCAGTGAAGCTGCGTCCTTCCAGCCAGAACTGGAAGTGGCGCATGGCCAGGTGGAGAGCCAGCAACTCTCTGTTGAACGCGCTGTATTTACTCTCACTGTCGCGCAAAGCCCTGCTAAAAAAAGCGAGCTGCTGCCAAGAACCGGCGACGCGTTGCTCCACAACGGCCCCTATGGCCACGTCCGAGGCATCGGTAGTGAGCACTATCCGAGCCGCCGGGTCCGGGTGCGCCAACCGTGCGGCATTTGCCAGGGCTGTTTTAACCTCAGAGAATGCCTGCTCCCACTCCGGAGTCCAGTCGACTCTGTCCACCGGTTTTCAGTTCTTGAGCGCGGCATACAATGACTGCATGAGCTGGGCTGCATGGGGGAGGAACCGGTTATAAAAGTTAACCATCCCCAAAAACTCTTGCAGCGCCCTGACCGTCTGAGGCTGGGGAAAATTCGCCACCGTGTGCGCCTTGTCCAGCAAGGGTATTGCTCCCTCCAGTGAGATGCGGTGCCCCAAAAAATCAATCCCCGTCACGCCGAACTGGCATTTCACCGGGTTGATTATTAACCCATGCTCCTCCAACCTCCGGAAAACCGTCCTGAGGTGGGTTACGTGTTCGTCCTCGGACGCGCTGGCCACCAGGTTGTCATCCAGGTAGACAAACACAAAAGGCAGATCGCGCAACACCGCATCCATCATGCGTTGGAATGTCTGTGCCATGCCTTTTAATCCAAAGGGCATGCGTAAAAACTCAAACAGGCCAAAAAGCCAGAGCATCTACCAGCGCAGAGTCCAATAGAGAGCTGACACCATCCTCCAGGACCTCACCCACCCCCAACACAGACTGTTCACACTTCTACCCTCAGGCTGGAGGTACAGAAATGTGAAATGCCGGACAGTCAGACTGAAAAACTCCTTCTTTCCCACTGCCATCAGACTCATGAACAGATAACAACTCCCAAAACTTTGTAACACAGCTTTTCATATAGGAACTCACACACCAGCGGCTAAATTTGCATACTGCTCACCTGTACAGTAGATATAGTATCACCCGTCTGATGTCCATATCATCTCTGCTGCTACTTATCATGCACAGCCTACGGGTACTATCGTTACAGATATAATTTATAATTATACACTGCTTGTTGCACAATGCCCATTTGCACACTGTACATAAGTCTATGCCATCTCAGGTTCACATCAGATTGCACAATGCTCATTTGCACACTGCACATAGGTTCATGCCATCTCAGGTTCATCATCTCTGATATCAATATACCACTATCACTTTAGTCATCCAGGGAATTTTCAATTTCATCCTCTACTGCCTAACTGTGTGCTGGTGTGTATGTTTAAGCATCCATTAGTATTAGGATTGAGTTACTGTGTTAGTGTGTCTTACCTTATTAAAGTTGTTGTTTCTGTACCTTTTAACTTGACATTTGTACGGAGAGCAAAATAAGAATTTCATTGCTCAGGAAATGTAGCATTTCTTAGCTGTGCACATGATAATAAAACCTTTGAATCTTGAATCTTGAATTTAAGTGTGACAAACATACAAAAAAAAAGAGAAATCAGAAGGGGGCAAACACTTTTTCACACCACTGTATATAGTGCTTTTTCTAGTCTCAAGGCTACCGAGTTGGCAATGTAGGGACCATCACACTAACGGTCCACTACTCATCAAAAGTCATTACTGACTCTGTTTTTCAAGTGGCCACGCATAGAGACAACTTGTGACTTTTTTTTGTCAACTGGGCTTCTCCATCTGCGACAGTAATGGACTCAGTTGGACCGATATTGGCAAGTGGGACACAACACACCCAGATGATAATTGACAAGTTCTTCTGTTTTAAGCTACAAGTTTCTGTGTTAAACCAAGGGGTTAGAAATCTCTGTTTGGACTTTTTTCTTTTTTAAAGGGGCCACCATGTCTAGAGTCTGATGCAGAGAGGCTATAACACTATCTACCATGCTATCAATTATGGAAGGAGCAGGCTCTCCATTTTTTATTTTCGTTGTGTTGACCCATGGTATAGAGGAGACAATCTGCAAAAAATTGGTAATGTCATCTGAAAGACATCTGCTGTAATAATATTTTTGTTTAGGAGTCAAATAATCAGAAATTGTGAAATCAAAGGTTAACAGACAATGGTCTGACAGTACAGGATAATAAGGAGACGCTACCAGATTTTCTATTTCTATACTATAAGTCAGAACAACGTCCAATGTGTGGTGGAGATAATGAGAAGAATTTTCTACTTTCTGGGAAAACCTCATTGAGTCTAAAATTGAATTGAATGCCTTATTAAGACAGTCACTATCTACATCAACATGTATATTAAAATTCCCTACTGTAGGGAGTTAGAAATGAAGAAGCAATGTGATTTTATAAATCAAAGTTTAATATCAGCTTCACCTCCCTAACATGTCTCATCTCGGTGCAGAAGCAGAATAAGAGGTCGAGCGCAGTCAGACCTTCATACTTATACCCACACTCAACAAAAGACATTGCATATCAAAGCCGACATCCCGCATTAACATAACCCCCCCCCCCTCCATTGTCCTCTGTTTCCTCCACCTGACCCTGGGTGGTCAGGGAGATTGATCCGGTCTCCACCGCTGCGACTCTGTCTGCTCTTTGATCCTCGCTGGCGGTTGAGACCTCTTGTCCTGTTCAGAGGCGTGAGGTCATTCCACATATGTAATCACTAAACATTCTAATATGTCTATACATATGTAGGTATGGAATATATGATTAATATAAGCCACAGCCCCCCCCCCCCCAAACGACTAAGAAAAGGACAATCAGATTAAGTTTACAGTTTAAGATAATCTCTATGACATATTATACTGTTAAACCTCTTGACAGGGAAAACAAGGAAAAATCTTTCCAGCAGTCATGCTCCTGTAGAGAATTCAGTGGTAACAACAACAGTATAGTAATATCACAAATCAGCCTTAAAACTGTCACGGCACAATCTGATAACATAGTTAACAACTCTTGGTCAATTTGTATCAGTCCCTGTGCCGTCTGGGTTTTAATCTTCTCCCGAATCTGCTGTGGGTCCGCTTTGGCGTCGTGGTGGGACCCTCCTGTAAGGAATCTGCAGCTTGGGGAGGAGAGAGGTTATTTGTTCCCTGCAGGGGGGCTGAGTTTTTTTTCTTGGGGGGTCTACCCCGCCGAGGCGCTCTCGCCACCCGTGCAGGTTCGTCTCTCAACAAGAAGGCAGGTTTAAGTCTGTCAATGCTGACTGTTTCTTTTCTGTCCCCTAAATCAAGCACAAAATGCTTATCACCCGGTTCCAGCACTCTGAATGGTCCATCGTATGGTGGACGGAGTGTTGATTTTAAAGCTTCGTGCCTAACAAAAACAAACTCGGCGTTTTTTAAAGCTTGGGGGACAAAAACCCGTGGAAAAGAGTGATGTGCCAGTCCGGGGAGAGTGTCCGGTCCGGTGCTGCCTAAAGGCCTCAGGGCTGGAAGATGCCCGGGCTCTGGATTCTCTGGTAAAAACTCACCTGGGAGTCTGAGAGGTTGTGCAAAAACTAATTCTGCTGGGGAGGCGTCTAGATCCTCTTTAGGCGCAGAACGCAACCCTAATAAAACCCAGGGAAGTTTATTCACCCAATCTGTATCCGTTAGTGAGGCCCTGAGGGCGGCCTTTAAAGATCTGTTAAAACGCTCGCATAACCCATTAGCCTGAGGGTGATATGCGGTGGTGCGGTGAATTGTCGCTCCTAAGCTGCTGGCCATGGCTGACCAAAGCTCTGAGACAAATTGAGGCCCCCTATCGGACGTGATGTCCGATGGGACGCCAAAACGTGCCACCCAGTTTGTTAAAAAAACGTGAGCGACTTCCGCAGCTGTGGTTGACGCCAAAGGGACCGCCTCTGGCCAGCGCGTAGTACAGTCTATCATTGTTAACAGGTGTGTGAAACCCTGAGACGAAGGTAGTGGTCCCACGAGGTTGACATGAACGTGGTCAAACCTTCTGGCTGGGATTCGAAAAGGCTCTAGAGGAGCTTTTGTGTGTTTGTGTATTTTGGCGCGCTGATAAGACATGCAAGTTTTTGCCCATTCCTTTACATTTTTGCGCAGGCCGGGCCAAACAAACTTTTCTGCTACCATTTTAACCGAGGCACGCACCCCTGGGTGCACAAGGGAGTGAACCGAGTCGAAAATGCGGCGCCGCCATGCAGCTGGGACTACCGGGCGAGGTCGGCCGGTTGAAACGTCGCAGGTGGGGATCTGGGATCGTCACTGGGGATCTGGGATCGTCACTTCCTTGTGGTAACGTATCGTCACTTCCTGTTTTGCTGTCTGCCTGTGTGGTTTGCTCTCCAGCCACTAGCTAGCCACTAGCTATGGCTACAAGCTCTCTTTCCTCTCCTCCTCTGGTGTGCTCTCTCTGTCAGATGTTTAGCTACACCTCTGCCTCTTTTAGTGATAACGGTAAATGTAATAAATGTTGTCTTTTTGAGGCGCTCGAGGCGAGGTTGTCTGATTTGGAATCCCGGCTCCGCTGCATTGAAACACCGTCTGCGCCAGTTAATCTCGGCGGATGCCCTTTAGCTGCAGCAGAGCTAGCTAGCTTAGGCCCCTCTGTTAGCGGTCCCCCGGCTCTCCTCAGCAGCGAAGAGACTGGGTGGGTGACGGTGAGAAGGAAGCCTAGTCGCAAAGCCCCGGTACACCACCAACCTGTTCACGTTTCTAATCATTTTTCCCCGCTCAGCGACACACCCGCTGAGGAAAAAACTCTGATCATTGGCAACTCTGTAGTCAGAAACGTGAACCTAGAGACTCCAGCGGCCATAGTCAAATGCATTCCTGGGGCCAGAGCAGGCGACATTGAGTCAAATTTGAAAAATTTGAAAATGCTGGCTAAAAGTAACTGTAAATATTCCACAATTGTTATTCACGCCGGCATTAATGACATCCGTCTCCGGCAGTCGGAAGTCACGAAACTTAATATAGAATCGGTGTGTGACTTTGCAAAAACGATGTCTGCCTCTGTAGTATTCTCTGGGCCCCTCCCCAATCTGACCAGTGATGACATGTTTAGCCACTCGTCATCCTTCAACCGCTAGCTGTCTGTGTGGTGTCCTAAAAATGACGTGGGCTACATTGACAATTGGAGCTCTTTTTGGGGAAAACCTGGTCTTATAAGATGAGACAGTATTCATCCCACTTTGGATGGTGCTTGTCATTTATCTAACAATGTGGCATCTTTTTTATCCAAATTTCCAAAACCCTGACTACTCAGAGTTGGGACCAGGAAGCAGAGTCGCAGTCTTACACGCCTCTCTGCAGCTCCTCTTCATCCGCCACCCCTCAGCTTAGCCCCTGACTTCCCCATCAGAGAATCATTGTCTGCTCCCTCCAAAGTAAATAAAAATATAATGCATAAGCATCCCAAAGTGATAAAGCAAAATATTGGTAAAACTCATATTAAACATAAAGCCTCTAAACTGAATGAATTGGCCTCTGTTCCTCCTCATAATTTAAAAATTAAATGTGGTTTATTAAATATTAGGTCTCTAACTCCCAAGTCTCTGTTAGTCCATGATCTGTTAATTGATCATCAGATTGATTTAATTTCCCTTACAGAGACTTGGTTAGGGCAAGAGGATTATGTTGGTTTAAATGAATCAACTCCCTCTGGTTATTTAAACTGTCAAAATCCCAGAAGTTCTGGTCGTGGAGGAGGAGTAGCAACAATTTACTATTCCAAATTACTAGTTAATGTAAAGCAAAAAACATGTTATAATTCCTTTGAGGGCCTGGTCCTCAGTATTGGGCACTTTAGCAATTTTAGGTTAAACCCAATTTTATTTGCCATAGTTTATCGTCCCCCATCAACCTACTCGGAATTTTTATCCGAATTTGCTGATTTCTTAGCTGATTTAGTGCTGAAATCTGATAGAATAATTATAGTAGAGGACTTTAATATACATGTGGATGTAGATAGTGACTGCCTTAATGTGGCATTTAATTCAATATTAGACTCGATTGGGTTTTCTCAGAAAGTAGGAAATTCTACTCATTACCTCCACCATACATTGGACCTTGTTCTGACATATGGCATAGAAATAGAAAATCTTGTAGTGTCTCCTCATAACCCTGTACTGTCAGACCATTGTCTGTTAACCTTTGATTTTACTATTTCTGACTATTTGGCTCCTAAAGAAAAATATTATTACAGTAGATGCCTCTCAGATGATGCTGTTTCCAAATTTATGTAGATTGTTTCCTCTATGCCATGTGTCAACACAATGGAAATAAGCTATAGACAGCTTGCTCCTTCTGTAATTGATAACATGGTGGATAGTGTTTCAGCTTCTCTGCATCAGACTCTAGACTTGGTGGCCCCCTTAAAAAAGAAAAAGTCTAATCAGAGATTTCTAACTCCTTGGTTCAACACAGAAACTCGTAGCTTAAAACAGAAGACTCGTCAATTAGAAAGAAAATGGTGCTCCACTAATTTAGATGAAATCTATAGCTTGGAGAAATCCTCTTTTAATTTATAAAAAATCTCTTAGAAAAGCTAGAACTAGTTATTACTCTGCATTAATAGAAGAGAACAAGAATAATCCCAGGTTTCTTTTCAGTACTGTAGCCAGGCTGACAAAGAGTCAGAACTTTTTCAATAATAAAATTTCATCCATCAGAGATAAAATCAATCAGATTCTTCCCACAGTTAACTTAAATACTGTAACTACTACAACTCCTTCTATTGATGTCTGTCTTGATGAGTTTACTCCAATTGACCTTTGTGAGTTAGACAAAATAGTTTCCTCATCCAAACCTTCAACTTATTCCTACCAGGTTATTTAAAGAAGTCTTCCCACTTATTGGTAGCTTTATTCTTCATATAATCAATTCTTCATTAACTTTAGGCCATGTACCACAGGCTTTTAAAGAGGCTGTAATTAAACCCTTACTCAAAAAGCAAACGCTAGATCCAGGAGCTTTAGCTAACTATAGACCAATCTCTAATCTCCCTTTCATTTCAAAAATCTTAGAAAGAGTTGTTGCTACACAATTATTTGACCACCTGCAGGGAAATGGTTTACTTGAAGAGTTTCAATCTGGGTTTAGAATCCATCATAGTACTGAAACAGCCTTAGCGAAGGTCACTAACGACCTCCTCATTGCATCTGATAATGGACTAGTTTCTGTACTTGTCCTTTTAGACCTTAGTGCAGCTTTTGATACTATCGATCATAATATTCTACTTGATAGATTAGAACACTATGTTGGACTTAATGGAACTTCGTTGCAGTGGTTTAGATCTTATTTATCTGATAGGTTCCAGTTTGTTCATGTAAATAATGAGTTTTCTTTCAACTCAAAGCTCAGTCATGGAGTTCCACAGGGATCTGTGCTAGGCCCTACTCTTTTTAGTTTATATATGCTTCCGTTAGGCAACATTATTAGAAAGCACTGTATACATTTTCATTGTTATGCAGATGACACACAATTATACCTTTCAATGAAGCCAGATGATAGTAATCAATTAGCCAAGTTAGAAGCCTGTCTTAAGGAAATCAAAGCTTGGATGACTTGTAATTTCCTGCTATTAAATTCAGATAAGACTGAAGTCATTCTTGTTGGTCCAAAAAACCTTAGAAATTCCTTTCCAAATCAAACTTTCAGTTTGGACGCAGTTACTCTTTCTCTTAATAGCTCTGTGAGGAACCTTGGAGTTATTTTTGATCAGGATTTGTCCTTCAATTCACATATTAAATTTGTTTCTAAGACTGCCTTCTATCGTTTGCGTAATATTGCCAAGATTAGGAGCATCTTGTCTCAGAGTGATGCTGAGAAACTGATCCATGCTTTTGTTAGCTCGAGATTAGATTATTGTAATTCTTTATTATCAGGCTGTCCTAAAACATCTTTAAAAAGTCTTCATCTGATCCAAAATGCTGCAGCAAGAGTTTTAACAGGTACTAGAAAGAGAGATCATATCTCTCTGGTTCTGGCCTCCCTTCATTGGCTTCCCATAGAGTTTAGAATTAAGTTTAAAGTCCTTCTTCTTACTTACAAAGCTCTAAACAATCAGGCTCCTTTTTATTTAAAAGATCTGATACTACCGTATTATCCTAACAGAGCACTACGCTCTCAAAATGCAGGATTACTTGTAATACCTAGAATCTCCAAAAGTACAATGGGATGCAGAGCCTTCAGTTATCAAGCTCCTCTCCTGTGGAATCAGCTGCCAATCTGGATTCAGGAGTCAGACTCGATCTCTGTTTTTAAGAATTGGGCTAAAACCTACCTTTTTGATATAGCCTACAATTAGGGAGGGATCATGGGTTTCTGAACCCTCCCTTAGTTATGCTGCTAATAGGTTTAGTCAGCCGGGGGACCTCCAGTAATGCACTGGGCTTCACTCCTTTTCTCACTCTCAATGAAATATTTTTTTTGCTGGTCATTAACATTTGTTTGTTCTCTCCCATAGATTGAGTCCCCATCGTGCTGTTTGCTCTCTACATGTCTGTTCTTTTCTTCTTCTCTATCCCCTCACCCCCCAGCCAGTCGCAGCAGATGACTGCCCCTCCCTGAGCCTGGTTCTGCTGGAGGTTTCTTCCTGTTAAAAGGGAGTTTTTCCTCTCCACCGTCGCCAAGTGCTTGCTCACAGGGGATCGCCTGATTGCTGGGGTCTTTCTGCAACTGTGGGGGTTCCCCCTACAGTTGATAGTGCTATGAGATGACTGTTGTTGTGAAATGGCGCTATATAAATAAAGTTGAATTGAATTGAATTGAATAGATTAGGGGGGGTACACCGTCACGTAAACCCCTTTCCTCCAGTCTTAACCCTGTTGGTCCAGACAGGAGTGCACGCACGTCCGCGTCACTGCTTTGTTCCTCTGCGGAATTGGGGCCGCGTACGCATCCGCGTTGGCGAAGAGTTCTGCGGCTGAGGTAGTATAATCTGTCTCCTTGTGCTCTGGCGATGTCACAGCGTGAGAGAGGCAGTCTGCTACCACGTTAAGTTTGCCTGCCACATGTCGAATGTCTGTGGTGAACTCTGAGATTGCCGCTAGCTGTCTTTGTTGCCTGCCTGACCATGGTTCTGAAATTTTAGCCATCGCAAAAGTGAGCGGTTTGTGGTCTACAAAAGCCGTGAAGCGCCGCCCTTCTAACCAGAACTGGAAGTGGCGGATGGATAAATGAAGCGCTAGCAGCTCCCTGTCAAAAGTGCTGTATTTACGCTCGGTTTGGTTTAAAGATTTGCTAAAAAATGCTAAAGGTTGCCAGGTTCCGCCAACATGTTGTTCCACGACTGCCCCTATGGCCAGGTCTGAAGCGTCTGTGGTTAACGCTATGCGGGCCGAGGGATCGGGGTGAACCAACAATGTGGCATTCGCTAGAGCATTTTTTACTTCCGCGAAGGCGTGTTCGCGCTCCGGGGTCCATTCGACCGCGTTGGAAGGCTTTTGTTTTCTGAGCGCGGCATACAGGGGCTGCATGAGTTGAGCTGCGCGGGGGAGGAAACGGTTGTAAAAATTCACCATTCCCAAAAGTTCTTGCAGCGATTTGACCATTTGTGGTCGTGGAAAATTTTTTACCGCGCGGACTTTGTCTGGCAATGGGACTGCCCCCTTCGGCAAAACTCTGTGTCCCAAAAAATCAATTTGTGACACGCCGAATTTGCATTTGGCTGGGTTGATTATTAACCCGTGCTCTTCCAGTCTCTGAAAAACTGTAGTGAGGTGTTGTTCGTGTTCTTCCTCTGACGGGCTGGCTACCAGCATATCATCGAAGTAGACGAACACGAAGGGGAGGTCGCATAATACCGCGTCCATCATACGCTGAAAGGTTTGAGCAGTGCCTTTGAGGCCGAACGGCATCCGCAAAAATTCAAAAAGACCGAAAGGGGTTATTACAGCCATTTTAGGAATGTCTTCCGCTCGAACGGGGACTTGGTGATAGCCGCGGACCAGGTCTATTTTAGAAAAAATGCGCGCACCCGCCAGATGTAGTGAAAAATCTTGGATGTGTGGAATTGGGTAGCGGTCATGTGCTGTCGCATTGTTTAATCTGCGGTAATCGCCGCAAGGTCTCCAAGAACTGTCGGTTTTCGGGACCATGTGGAGTGGCGATGCCCAGGGGCTTTTCAAGCGTCTAATAATGCCTAATTTTTCCAGGGTGGTAAACTCGTCCCGTGCTATGGCGAGCTTGGTCGCGTCTAAGCGCCGAGCTTTGGCAAACACGGGTGGGCCTGTTGTGGGGATGAAGTGTTCAACCCCGTGTTTCGCTACTGTTGCTGAAAATTTTGGAACTGTGAGTGCTGGAAATTGGGTGAGGAGTTGGTCAAACTTACCTCCTGCTGTTGTGATGCTGGCCTGCACGGGTGGTGGAGAAACTCGAGCTGAGCAGGGGATAGAAGAAAATGACAGTGCATTAACCAAGCGCCTATTTGCTAGATCGACCCATGTGCACACAAAAAATCAGCGCCCAACAAGTTAAAACTCACCGCCGCTACAATAAATGTCCATCTATAGTTGCGGCCGTGGATGCAAAGAGGCAGGTTCCTTTCACCGAAAGTGTCGATGATCGAGCCGTTGGCTGCCATCGCTCCATTTCCCCGGGGACCCATGGCCCGGTCTGCGTGGGAAGGGGTGATAAAACTCAGCTGAGCTCCGGTGTTGATCAGGAACTGTCTCCCGGTGTGTCCGTCAGTCACATAAAGCAGCATATTTTTCTTGCCGAGAGCTGCAGCTGTTAACGGTTCTTGGCTTTGGCGTTTCCCGAACTTTTGAATTTGCAGGGGGGCACGCATTTGTACGCCCTCTCGGCGAAATGGTGGTGGTAATAGCAGATGTCGTTCCACCTGCCGCGCCTTGGTCGTGTTGCCGTCATGGTGGGCGGGCTCTGCTCGGTTGTCTGTGGTTCTCCGCTGCTCTGGGCTTCCGCGCTGAGATCTGCGGATGCTGCTGTGGCCATCTGTTTGCCGCAGGCGTTGATGAGCCGCTGCGCTTCTCGGGCCAGCGCGCGGAAGTCCTGCTGGGTGTTGCACCGCATGTTGACCAGCGCCCCTCTCATGTGTGGTGGCAGAGTGCTGAGGAAGATATGTTGGAAGAGGAAGTTGTCGTTGTCCTCTTCCTTGAGCTGCAGCATGTCCTCCATGAGGGCCTTGGGTCTGCATCCTCTGTGGCCATAGATCACCAGGATCTTCTCTGCTCTCTCCTCGGCTGAGGGGACGAAGTTCTCGACGATGGTTGCCTTAAGTTCTCTGTATTTGTCATGGGCGGGCGGCTGTTGGATTATGCTCCGCGCACATCTTGACGTGGCAGCGTCGAGTTTGGCGACGATGTGATAAAATTTCGTCTCGTCCGCCGTTATGCCCGCCAGTGCAAACTGAGCCTCAGCTTGCTGGAACCACGAGCTCGGGTCTTCTTGCCAGAATTCTGGCAGCTTGACGGTGATGGCGCTTGTGTGGGCTGTCCCTGATGTGTCCGCCGGGTGAGAGCGCCTTTCTTCTGCTCTCACGGCGGGGCTGGGGATGGTGCTCGGTTGAGCCCTCTCTGTAGCTTCTGCCGTGGGGGAACGTCTTCCATCCGTTCCCCTGTCTGCATGGGCGCCGGCGCTTGCCTGGGTCGCCTCTGATGAGTTAATCGCGGGAGAACGTCTCTGTTCCATCCTCACGTCTGGTCACCAGTGTAGGGAGTTAGAAATGAAGAAGCGATGTGACTTTATAAATCAAAGTTTAATATCAGCTTCACCTCCCTAACATGTCTCATCTCGGTGCAGAAGCAGAATAAGAGGTCGAGCGCAGTCAGACCTTCATACTTATACCCACATTCAACAAAATTCAATTCAATTCAATTCAATTCAACTTTATTTATATAGCACCATTTCACAACAACAGTCATCTCATAGCACTATCAACTGTAGGGGGGACCCCCACAGTTGCAGAAAGACCCCAGCAATCAGGCGATCCCCTGTGAGCAAGCACTTGGCGACGGTGGAGAGGAAAAACTCCCTTTTAACAGGAAGAAACCTCCAGCAGAACCAGGCTCAGGGAGGGGCAGTCATCTGCTGCGACTGGCTGGGGGGTGAGGGGATAGAGAAGAAGAAAAGAACAGACATGTAGAGAGCAAACAGCACGATGGGGACTCAATCTATGGGAGAGAACAAACAAATGTTAATGACCAGCAAAAAAAAAAAAAAATTTCATAGAGAGTGAGGAAAGGAGTGAGGCCCAGTGCATTACTGGAGGTCCCCCGGCTGACTAAACCTATTAGCAGCATAACTAAGGGAGGGTTCAGAAACACATGATCCCTCCCTAATTGTAGGCTATATCAAAAGACATTGCATATCAAAGCCAACATCCCGCATTAACATAATCCCCCCTCCATTGTCCTCCGTCTCCTCCACCTGACCCTGGGTGGTCAAGGAGATTGATCCGGTCTCCACCGCTGTGACTCTGTCTGCTCTTTGATCCTCGCTGGCAGTTGAGACCTCTTGTCCTGTTCAGAGGCGTGAGGTCATTCCACATATGTAATCACTAAACAATATGTCTATACATATGTAGGTATGGAATATATGATTAATATAAGCCACACCTACTATAATTATTCTATCTGATTTCAGCACTAAATCTGCTAAAAAATTCAGCAAATTCAGATAAAAACTCTGAGTAGGCCGAGGGAGGATGGTAAACTATGGCAAAGAAAATTGGGTTCAAGCCAAGATAGCCAACATGCCCCACACTGAAGACCAGGCCCTCAAAGGAATCAAAACATGATTTTTGCTTTACATTAACTAGTAATTTAAAATGTGAAAATTGCCGCTTCTCCTCCTCCACGACCAGAACTTCTGGGATTATGATAGTTTAGATAACCAGAGGGAGTTGATTCATTCAAACCAACATAATCATCTTGCCCTAGCCAAGTCTCTGTGAGGGATATTAAATCGATCTGATGATCAATTAATAGATCATGGACTAGTAGAGACTTGGGAGTTAGAGACCTAATATTTAATAAACCACATTTAATTTTTAAATTATGAGGAGAAAAAGAGGCCAAATTATTAAATTTAGAGACTTGAGGTTTGATTTGAGTTTTACCAACATTTTGTTCAATCACTTTGGGATGTTTATGCATTATATTTTTATTAACTTTGGGGGGAGAAGACAAAGGTTCTCTAAGAGGGAAGACAGGGGCTAAGTTGAGGGGTGACAGATGAGGAGGAGCTGCAGAAAGATGTGTATTTATCAAGTTGTGTTGTATTTGTCTTGGGTTATAATATTTTGGGTAACGGGAGACAGACACAATCTCTGTGGGGTTATAAATTGAAGACTGATCTAAACAGTGAGGATTATTTGGACTATTAGGATTAATATGAGAAGTGGAAACAAAAAAGGGCTGGTTGGCAGACCCAGAAACTTTGGAGTGAATTAATGCACTAAATTTCAGTCACTGTATTAAAAAAACGCTGAATGGAATAGAACAGATTGTCCCTTAAAACACGTGCACCAAGTCTGTTTGGATGGATGCCATCTGGCCTTATAAGTGATGGGCGGTTCCAAAACAGGTTGAAATTGTCTATAAAACCAATGTTAAAAGTAGGACATGTAGAACACAACCGAGTATTAAGACTGAGAGTTCTGCTAAAATAATTGCAACCTCGTCTGAAAGGGGCCAAAGGCCCAGGGATAAACACATGTCTGCCACAGTTCATAAGAGTGGACAGAAGGCTCCTGAAGTCACTCTTAAAGATCTCCAACGATTCATCTGGGATGTTGTTGCATCCAACGTGAACTATGACAGTTTTAGCGTGGGGGAATTCATTTAATAGGTCAGTGGTAAGGGCCTCAATGTCAGACACTTTAGCCCCAGGAAAAAAATTAGTGAACAGTACCTGCTTCTGACGTTCCTCATAATTGAGTCACCAATTACCAGCATCGTCTGGGGGGGCTTTGTTGGTGGTTTCTGAAGTGGTGGATAATTTTGTCAGTGTTGTTGTTGTGATGACGGGGTGATGCACGCTCTTCTTTTTGGAGCTGGTGTGTAATTTGGCATGCCTAAAGTAGTCTTAATCCGGGGTTTGCGGGTTTGGGCCGCCGCTGAAGGAGGAGGAGAAGGAGGAGGAGGGGCGGGTGGTCGGCGTCCAGGTGGGGAAAATCTTCCAGAGAAAGGATGTCAGATCTGTTTTCCAAAAGCAAGGGAAGAGAAGAGGTGCGGCCCTGTCTGGTCAATCGTCAATGATTGCTAGTTGGCCCAACTAAGGACCAGGGCGCGCATTGAGGATGAGAAAAAACACCTGGGGCTTTGAGTTTAGCTCCGAGTTGAAGCCAGTGTTTATTGCTGTGGTCCTGGACATCTGAAGAGACCAGAGCAGGGGTGGAAGTGGATGGTGATGCGCTGAATTCACCCAGGTAAGTAGCCATCTCTGCCAGCTGTGAGTCGGTTGCCGGGGCCATTGTTCGCCCGAGAATTATGGTGTCAAGGTAGTCTTCAGCCTCCCATATCTTATAGAGTGTTGAGTCTAAAATACCTTAAACCCCAGTTCTTTGATACGACGGCCAAATAACCAGGCTGAGAGATGAAGTATACTTTCACTTATTTACTGAAAGTGAGATATGGATACAAGCAGCGCTGGAACACAACTCTTTAGGCAATTCCCAAGAGTGTGCTGCTTGAAAAGTGGGCCCTATAGTTTTTATATAACTCCCCCCACCCACCATACAAGGGGGTGGTTTCCTCATTGTATCAGTAACAGTGATTTCCACTTATGTGGCAGCTCAGCTGTGTGCAGAGCTGATTCTAACTGATTTCAACAAATGAATTATAGGGTGTAAACTAAACTCTGCAGTGTAGCGTGTGAAGCAAGCAGATAAAGAAGTGTGAGAAAGACAGAGCTATCATGTAATTTTACCGACAATACCCCCTGTTGAGGTGTCCTATTAGGGCACCTCATTATCTATCTATCTATCTATCTATCTATCTATCTATCTATCTATAACCTAGTAACCTAAACCTACATTTTTGCATCTCCCCCTGTTGAGATGGGTCTAAACCCATCTCATAACCCTATTCTATCCCTGTGTGTGTAGTGTTTCTAAAGTTCTACAGACGTGGACAAAATTGTTGGTACCCCTGTGTTAATGAAAGAAAAACCCACAATGGTCACAGAAATAACTTGAATCTGACAAAAGTGGTAATAAATAAAAAGTCTATGAAAATAAACCAAGGAAATCTTCCCTGCCACATGCAATTTCACTGTACAATAACTCACTATGATGTTGTATTCTGGTCATAGCTATGCTGCCACACTGCACCTTACAGACTAACTGGTACCTCACATTTCACTCTGCTCCTGATAGTCCTTCTTTGGGCAATGGGATGATTCATGTGTTTATACGGGTCATCATCATATATGAAGCTATGATGTATATAGGTTCTATAGTCATGTTAGTTTCTTTTTTACTTTCCATGGGTAATCCCTTTGTCTGTCGTGTGTGTTTCTGTTGTTTGGCTGTCAACTGTCATGCTGCTGTTACACTGTAATTTCCCAGTTTGGGATCAATAAAGTACATCTATCTAACTATCTAAAATCAGACAATGCTTTTGAATTGTGGTTCAACAGAATTATTTTAAAAAACAAACTCATGAAACAGGCCTGAACAAAAATGATGGTACCCTTAACTTAATATTTTGTTGCACAACCTTTTGAGGCAATCACTGCAATCAAACAATTTCTGTCAGTCAAAGACACTTCTGCACCTCTCAGCAGGTATTTTGGCCCACTCCTCATGAGCAAACTGCTCCAGTTGTCTCAGGTTTGAAGGGTGCCTTCTCCACACGGCATGTTTCAGCTCCTTCCACAGATGTTCAATAGGATTTAGATCAGGGCTCATAGAAGGCCACTTTAGAATAGTCCAGTGTTTCGCTCTTAGCCATTCGTGGGTGTTTTTAGCTGTGTGTTTCGGGTCATTATCCTGTTGCAAGACCTATGACCTGTGACTGAAACCAAGCTGTCTGACACTGGGCAGCACATTTCTCTCTAGTATACCCTGATAGTCTTGAGATTTCATTGTACCATGCACAGATTCAAGACACCCTGTGCCAGATGCAGCAAAGCAGCCCCAGAACATAACAGAACCTCCTCCATGTTTCACAGTAGGGACAGTGTTCTTTTCTTGGTATGCTTCATTTTTGCGTCTGTGAACATTCAGCTGATGTGCCTTGCCAAAAAGTTCAAGTTTTGTCTCATCTGGCCATAGGACATTCTCCCAGAAGCTTTGTGGCTTGTCAACATGCAGTTTGGCAAATTCCAGTCTGGCTTTTTTATGATTTGTTTTCAACAGTGGTGTCCTCCTTGTTCGTCTCCCATGAAGTCCACTTTGGCTCAAACAATGACGGATGGTGCGATCTGACACTGATGTACCTTGACCTTGGAGTTCACCATGAATGTGTTTAGAGGTTGTTCTGGGCTCTTTTGTTACCATTCGTATTATCCGTCTCTTCCATTTTTCATCAAGTTTCCTATTGCGGCCACGTCCAGGGAGGTTGGCTACAGTCCCGTGGAGCTTAAATTTCTGAATAATATGTGCAACTGTAGTCACAGGAACATCAAGCTGCTTGGAGATGGTCTTATAGCCTTTACCTTTAACATGCTTGTCTATAATTTTCTTTCTAATCTCCTGAGACAACTCTCTCCTTTGCTTCCTCGGGTCCATGTTTAGTGTAGTACACACCATGCCACCAAACAGCACAGTGACTACTTGTCACCCTTTAAATAGGCCGACTGACTGATTACAAGTTTGTAGACACCTGTGATGTTAATTAGAGGACACATCTTGGTTGAACATGTCCTTATGGTCACATTATTTTCAATCTTTTCTAGGGGTACCATCATTTTTATCCAGGCCTGTTTCATGAGTTTGTTTTTTAAAATAACTCTGTTGAACCACAACTCAAAAACATTGTCTGATTTTCAATGGTTAATTTTCATAGAATTTTTATTTATTACCACTTTTGTCAGATTCAAGTTATTTCTGTGACCATTGTGGGTTTTTCTTTCATTAACAGAGGGGTACCAACAATTTTGTCCACGTCTGTATATGTGCGTGATGTCCTCCTTCCGGCATTCGCATAGACCTGTCCCCCTCAGGTCGCCATTTCTCCAGAGCACATCGGGTGTGGTGCAGACATCATGAGTTAATATAGCTAACAATCCTGTATGTATAAAATATATTCAAAACTAAACTATCCTCATCTATGCATATATATATGAATATATGTGAAGATGCATATATGCATATATGCATATATATGTATATACTGTATATGCATATACGAATACATTCATATACATGCATCTATTCTTTCATTAATCGTTTATCACAAAGGAAACCTGTAGGGCAGAAGCACAGCAAAGAAAAATCTAACACTGTGTGAATGTGCATTGTAGACCCTATTGCAGACCCTAAACCAGGGGTCAGGAACCTTTTTGGCTGAGAGAGCCATGAACACCACATATTTTTAAATGTAATTCCGTGAGAGCCATACAGCAACCCCACTTGAACTTGAACCTTATAATTAAAAGGAACTCTGATTATATTGGCATGTTAGCTCTATATGCTTTATTTTTATGTTACTAACATAACTATAATATAATTTTTTTGAAAATAATTCCCAGTTTTATATATTTTTAAAAAACTTTATTACGATTTTTGTTTACGTCGCAATGCATTCTGGGTAGTGACGTAGAAGGGTTGCAGCCGTTTTTCTGTCTTATACAAGCCAAGAAGCGAAGCTCCTAACTACTGCCATTTGTCAGTGAAAATGCCACATTGCGGATGTTGGATGTAATTTGTTGGATGTAATTTCCAATCAAAGGGAAATAAAGAGAGCGGGGTGAGCCTCCATAGCTTTCCTAAAGAGGGCAAGTGGAGGAAAAAGTGGGGCGGCAGCAGCTCAGCAGGTAGAGCAGGTCATCTAATAACCCGATGGTTGGCGGTTCGCATCATGCTCTCCCCAGATATCCTGCCGTTGTGTCCCTGGGCAAGACACTTCACCCGCATTGCCTCCAGTGCCCATAACACTGGGTATGAATGTGTAAAAATGTTTAAATGCTCGATGGTGGCCGGAGAGGCCGTTGGCGTGGACTGGCAGCCACATTTCCCTCACTCTGTCTGTGATCGCGCGCTGTAACGCATGCCTGATAAAGCTGACATATGTATTAATCACGCTGTGATAAAGCACAATATCGCTCAAAGCGCGCGCATGAGACATGTCTGTGATTGCACGCTTGTGTTGACCGTTCCTGCCTTTCCTCTCCTAACCGTGGTTTTGGGACGCAGGGGAGATCTATCTTCCTCCGCGGTCAATTCCCGAGTAAATCTCACTCTTGTGGTACACAGAAGCACAGGCCGTTTTGCTGAAGTGTTGGGGCTTTATTTATATACCGCACTGTTGTCAGCAACAAATTCTACCTGCTCTGGTCGCCTCGCTCTTTCTACTTATCCGCACCAAATCACACACCGTTTGCCACACACACCGGGGAGGTGTATTAATCACGCTATGATAAAGTACAATATCGCGCAAAGCGCACTAGCGTGCACTTTGCGCACCAGTGTGACGGATGAATATAGTCGGAGTTCCTTTTAAAGATATGTCTGCGAGCCAGATGCAGCCATCAAAAGAGCCACATCTGGCTCGCGAGCCATAGGTTCCCGACCCCTGCCCTAAACTATCTCATCGGCGTCTTCTAGATCCCCATCTAGGTTCAATCGTGGCACAACCTCGTCATCGTCCTGGCAATAGGTGGGCAGGTGGGTCCCCTTGATATGGAGGCAGGTCCTTGGAAGAGAAGGCCACTAAAATAGAGCTTTCTTTTATTTTTATTTTTTTAAATTTTTCTTTTAATTTTTCTTATTTTTCATGGAAATACAACAGCATCCGCAAAAAACCCCCAAAGATCAATAAACTAATAACTATACTTACAAAGGCTCCTTGAATTATTTTTCCCCATTTGCCAAATATATTATCAAACTAACTACCTACAAGATGATAAGATAAGATAAGATAAGATTGTGGGGAGCCTTGAATAACGAAACCGAATTGCATTTAATTCAAGTTTATTTCAAGCAATCATTCCCACAGTCTGCTCTCATTCTTGAGCAGCGAACAAAGAGGAGGAAACACACCAAAGTCCTCACCTTTAAACATTCTCACATCAAGGGATCTCCCTCGCAGGGGAAGTCACACATCTCTATCATAATCCCTTTAATTACATTCATCAACCTTTTATTTACATTACTCCCCCCTCTCTCCTCTCGAGCCTCAGAGGTCAGGAAGTCTTCTGTCCACACCTATGTCTTCTCTCGCTGTCCTCCGCAGGGGGTCCAGACTCTGCGGCTCTGCCCCGCAGGGGTCTGAGACTCTGCGGCTCCTTCATCGTGAGGTTAAATCACATATGCATGTGTCCAACATATACATGTACAACTAGCTAAATCACATATGCCTATGTCCAACATGTACATGCACAACTACACAGCCATATAACGCCCCCCCAAACGATGAAGAAAGGACTATTCCCTAAAATTCAATAACACCTTACTGACTACTGTATAATCAACACCAACATTCAGTCTGTGCGCCGCCTGGGCTTCAACCGTCTGCCGAATCTGCTGTGAGTTGGCCCCGCCTTGCCTGCGGCGCCTTTCTGCTCCGGCTCTGTTGTCTGAGGGAGAGAGTGATTATTTGCCCCCTGCGGGGGCCTGCCTCATCGAGGCGCCACTGCGACCGGCACAGACCCGTCCTTCATGACAAAAGCAGGTTTTAGTCTGTCAATACTGACTGTCTCTTTTCTGTCTCCAAAATCTAGCAGAAATTGCTTATCACCTGCCTCCAGCACTCGAAATGGCCCTTCATAAGGTGGTTTGAGCGTTGCTTTTAGGGCTTCGCGCCTGACAAAAACGAAATCGGCATTTTTCAAAGCCTTGGGGACGAAAACTCGTGGAAAAGCGTGATGAACCGGACCCGGAAGCGTGTCTGCTCCCGTGCCAACTAACGGTCCCAGAGCAGAGAGAGGTGGGGGCTCCGGGTGCTCTGGTAAAAACTCGCCTGGCAGCCGAAGAGTTTGTGCGAATACTAGCTCCGCTGGGGAGGCGTCTAAGTCCTCTTTGGGCACAGAACGCAACCCTAATAAAACCCATGGCAGTTTATTTACCCAATCTGCATCCGTGAGCGACGCTCTGAGTGCTGCCTTCAAAGACCTATGAAAACGCTCGCATAAACCATTAGCCTGAGGGTGGTAAGCCGTAGTGCGGTGAATTTTGGCTCCTAAGCCGTTGGCCATTGCTGACCACAGCTCAGAGATGAATTGAGGTCCTCTATCGGACGTAATGTCCGACGGAACCCCGAAGCGCGCCACCCAAGCCGTTAAAAAAAACGCGAGCCACCTCCGCGGCCGTGGTCATCGCAAGCGGGACCACTTCCGGCCAACGTGTGGTTCGGTCCACCATTGTCAAAAGATGCGTGAACCCCTGTGATGCCGGTAGGGGGCCCACAAGGTCGACGTGCACATGGTCGAACCTTCTGGCTGGAATGCGAAACGGTTCTAACGGGGCTCTTGTGTGCTTGTGAATTTTGGCCCGTTGACAGGAAATGCAGGTTTTTGCCCATTCCTTCACGTGCTTGCGTAGGCAAGGCCAAACAAACTTTTCCGCCACCATTTTCACTGACGTGCGCACCCCCGGGTGCGCCAGTGAGTGGACCGAGTCAAAAACACGGCGGCGCCACGTGGCCGGAACCACCGGATGCGGGCGCCCCGTCAACACGTCGCAGATCAGGGGGGGCATACCGGTTTGTAAACACTTGCTCTCCAGCCTTAACGCTGTTGGTCCAGACTGGAGCGCGCGCACGTCTGCGTCCGCCCCCTGGTCCGCTGCCATGGCTGCGTAATCTATACCCACGTGCACCGGGGCTGCGCGCGCCACCGTGCCGCTCTCCTGCGGCACGGTCACGGTGGCCCGTTCTGCCTCTGCGCGTGGTGGAGTCGTGAACGCGTGCGAGAGACAATCTGCTACTACATTGAATTTGCCCGCAACGTGCCTAATGTCAGTGGTAAATTCTGAGATCGCGGCCAGCTGCCTCTGCTGCCTGCCTGACCTTGGGTCTGAAATTTTGGCCATGGCGTATGTGAGCGACTTGTGGTCCACATAAGCGGTGAAGCACCGTCCTTCCAGCCAGAACTGGAAATGACAAATAGCCAAATGCAGCGCCAACAGTCCTCTGTCAAACGGGCTGTATTTTCGCTCAGCCGCGCTTAAGGATTTGCTAAAGAAAGCCAAAGGCTGCCAAACTCCGGCGACCTGTTGCTCAATAACGGCCCCTATGGCTAAATCTGAAGCGTCTGTTGTCAGTGCGATACGTGCTGCCGGGTCTGGGTGGGCCAGGAGCGCAGCGTCAGCCAAGGCTTTTTTAACCTCTGTGAACGCGCACTCCCGCTCCGGGGACCATTCGACCGCCTGGGTTGGTTTTTGCTTTTTGAGCGCGGCATATAACGGTTGCATGATTTGAGCTGTGTGGGGCAGGAATCGGTTATAAAAATTCACCATCCCCAAGAATTCCTGTAGTGATTTGACCGTTTGTGGCCGGGGAAAACCCGCTACCGCGCGTACTTTATCTGGTAACGGAACCGCTCCCTCTGGGGAGATGCGGTGACCCAAAAAATCGATCCGCTCGACGCCGAACTGGCACTTGGTTGGGTTAACTATTAAGCCGTGCTCTCCCAGCCTCCTAAAAACTGCTGTGAGGTGCGTTTCGTGTTCGTCCTCTGAAGTACTCGCGACCAAAATGTCGTCGAGGTACACAAACACGAAAGGGAGATCGCGTAACACGGCATCCATCATCCGCTGAAACGTTTGCGCCGCCCCTTTGAGACCAAACGGTATGCGTAAAAATTCGAAAAGTCCGAACGGGGTTATTACCGCTGTTTTAGGAATGTCCTCCTGTTGGACTGGGACTTGGTGATAGCCGCGAACCAGATCAATCTTTGAAAAAATGCGCGCCCCCGCCAGGTGCACCGAAAAATCCTGAATGTGCGGGATGGGATAACGATCATGCGCCGTAGCATTGTTTAGCCTGCGGTAATCACCACACGGTCTCCAGGAGCCATCGGCTTTTGGTACCATGTGCAGCGGCGAAGCCCACGGGCTTTTTGACCTACGAACGATGCCCAGCCTCTCTAGACTGGCGAACTCCTCGCGCGCAATGGCGAGCTTAACTGCATCCAAGCGCCGAGCTTTTGCAAACACAGGAGGACCAGATGTAGGTATAAAGTGTTTCACCCCGTGCTTCGCGACTGTCGCTGAAAAAGTGGGCACAGTGAGCGCTGGAAATTGGGTGAGGAGTGTGTGAAACTTACCACCTGCTGTAGCGACGTGGGTCTGTACTGGTGGCGGGGACACTCGAGCTGAACAGGGGAGAGAGTAAAAAGAGAGTGCATTTACCAGCCGTCTATTAGCAAGATCAACTAACAGATTGTGTGAAGACAAAAAATCTGCGCCCAACATGTTAAAACTCACCGCCGCTATTACAAAAGTCCATTCATATGTGCGGCCATGTAAGCATAAAGGCAAGGTCCTTTTCCCGTAGGTGTTGATGCTCAAGCCATTTGCCGCCATAGCTCTGCTACCGCGGGGTCCAGCCACCCGGTCCGCGTATGTTGGGGTGATGAAGCTCACTTGGGCTCCGGTGTCTATGAGGAACTCTCGTCCGGAGCCCGCATCCGTGATGTAGAGCAGCTTGTTGCCTTCTCCGAGGGTCGAAGCTGCTAGCGACCCCCGGTCTTGCCGTTTCCCGAACTCCTGAAGTTGCAGGGTGGCACACACCTGCGTGCCCTCTCAGCAAACCTCCGATGGTAAAAGCAGAGATCCTCTCCTCCGCTGTGTTGGGGCCGCGCCTCTGCCACCGGACCATTGGCTCCACTTCGTCGCGGCCGTGCTGCCGCCGTCGTCAGCCAGTCTGGGTCTGCCGCCTCTGGCTCCCCGCTGTCTTGGGTTGCCGCTGTGGTTGCTTGCCCGCCGCAGGCGTCCAGAATCCCATCTGCTTCCTGGGCCAGCTCCCGGAACTCCTCCAGGGTGTGACACTTCTTGCCGGCCAGCATGCTTCTCGCATGCGTCGGGAGGTTGGAGAGGAAGATGAACTGGAAAAGGAAATCCTCGTTGTCCAACCCTCTCAGCTGTATCATCTCCTCCATCAGGGTGCTCGGCCTGTGTCCTCCTCGGTCTAGCAAAGACAGGATCCTCCTCGCCCTCACTTCGGCCGAGGGGGTGAAAAACTTAATGAGGGTGGATTTCAGCTTGTCGTACCTGCCGGTCACGGGTGGCTGCTCCACCAAACTCTGCACACACCGAGCTGTGCTGTTATCCAGTTTAGCGATGACATGGTGGAACTTAGTGTCATCCACCGTTACTCCTGCGAGCGCGAACTGCGACTCCGCTTGCAGGAACCACGACCGTGGGTTATCCTGCCAGAAATCAGGCAGCTTGACGGCCACTGCGCTCGCCAGCTCTGAACTCTGTGAGTCCGGGACCCTGAGACTTTCTCCGGTCATTCTCAACGTCGTCAGTCACCAATGTGGGGAGCCTTGAATAACGAAACCGAATTGCATTTAATTCAAGTTTATTTCAAGCAATCATTCCCACAGTCTGCTCTCATTCTTGAGCAGTGAACAAAGAGGAGGAAACACACCAAAGTCCTCACCTTTAAACATTCTCACATCAAGGGATCTCCCTCGCAGGGGAAGTCACACATCTCCATCATAATCCCTTTAATTACATTCATCAACCTTTTATTTACATTACTCCCCCCTCTCTCCTCTCGAGCCTCAGAGGTCAGGAAGTCTTCTGTCCACACCTATGTCTTCTCTCGCTGTCCTCCGCAGGGGGTCCAGACTCTGCGGCTCCTTCATCGTGAGGTTAAATCACATATGCATGTGTCCAACATATACATGTACAACTAGCTAAATCACATATGCCTATGTCCAACATGTACATGCACAACTACACAGCCATAAGATAAGCCTTTTTTAGTCCCACAATGGGGGAATTCCAGGATTGCAACAGCACAGGGATAGCAACACTCAGAGCAATAATTAAGAAGATAGAAATAATAGCAGTGGATATACATACAAACACATCAATATATAAATATATATACAAAGTGTGGAGCATCGTAGCGAGATGGAATAAACAGCATAACTGTCTACTTAGTTATCCTACATAGTATGAATATGTACCCATACATATTGTCACCCTCCGTAGCGACCGATACTGTCCTAGTTGTATATACTGGAGGGGACCATTGTGTAAGTCTATTGCATCTTTTGCATTCAGTACTATTAGGTCGTCACCTTTTTTTGCTATCTCTGCGAGCAGCCCTGCTTAGGTTATACAGTCTGACTGCCGTAGGTAGGAAGGACCTGCGAAACCTCTCGGTTGCGCACCTAGGATGATGTAGTCTGCTGCTAAATGAACTCCTCAGTGCGTTCAGTATGTCCTGCATAGGGTGGGACTTGGACTCCAGCAGAGATGACAGTTTAGCCACCATCCTTTTCTCTCCTATCTCCTCCACTGGGTCAGGGCGCTGCCCCAGGACAGAGCTAGCTTTCTTTATCAGTTTGTTCAGTCTCTTCCTATCGGCTGCTGTAATGCCACTGCCCCAGCAGACCACTCCAAAAGTGATGGCTGATGCCACCACCGTGTCGTAGAATGTCTTCAGCAGCGCCCCTTGTACACCAAAAGACCTGAGTCTCCTCAGTAGGAACAGCCTGCGCTGCCCCTTCTTGTAGAGTACTTCGGTATTGTGTGACCAGTCTAGTTTATTGTTCAGATGAACACCCAGGTACTTGTAGGATGTCACCATCTCAATGTCTGTTCCCTGTATGTTTACTGGTGCTGTGAGGGGTTGTCCTTGCCTGCGGCAGTCCACCACCAGCTCCTTAGTTTTCCTCGCGTTGATCTGGAGACAGTTCCTATGGCACCAGTCCACGAAGTCCTGGATAAGTCCTCTGTACTCAGCTTCATCTCCGTTGGAGATGAGGCCGACGATTGCAGAGTCGTCAGAGAACTTCCAAGATAAGATAAGCCTTTATTAGTCCCACAATGGGGAAATTCCAGGATTGCAAAGAGCACAGGGATAGCAACACTCAGAGCATCAATCAAGAAGACAAGAAAAGCAAGAGCAGCGCCATAACAGAAAGACTAGCAGGAGAGCCAGATAGTAAATAGAAATAGGAAGAAATTGATCCGCTGTTGCAAAAAGGCAGCTTACTCGTGTGGCACCGGAAGTTGTAATCAATGTCAGATTAAGCTTTATTGAGCCTTTAGCTCTTATAAAGATTTTCTTTTTTCTAAAATTTAAGCTATACTTTATAATAATTTTATTAAAAGTATGCAACTTTTAACAAAAACTTTTATAACTATTTTAGTAAGTTGATTAATTATGTAAAAAGTTTTTCTTTTTCTTCTTCTTCTTTGTAGTGGCTGGTGAAGCAATCAGTCCCCTCACACTCCGGGAGAACAAAGGGATTTCTCCCACATGTTTTTTTTTTTTGTCTTTTACGATCACAATAAACGAACATCGGCCGGGATCATGGGTCCCAAGAAAGCTCAGCAGACTGAGGAGGTGGACGACATTAAAAGATCGCTGAACTTCTTGGTTGAAGAGATTTCTGCTGTTAAGCTGCAGTAAAAAAACATTCTGGACCTGGTCGAGGAGGTGAAAACGCTGCGGCTCCAGAACGCCGAGAAGGACAAGAGGCTGGTGTATCTGGACAGCAGATAGAGTGTCGGAACTGGAGCAGAACACCCGGGTGAACGACGTGATCATCACGGGGCTCCACATTAAACCCCGATCGTACGCGCGAGCGGTGGCCGCAGACAGCAGAGGGAGGCTCGACGCGCTGGAAGATGAATCCACGGAGCAACAAGTGGCGGCCTTCATGCAGTCCAAAGGAATCCAGCTGGACTGTAACATCATTGAGACCTGCAACCCTCTGCCCAGGAAAAACAGCAACAAACCAGCTGTGATCATGAGGTTTGTCAACAGAAAACACAACACTGCACTGCTAAAACAAGGGAGGAAACTGAAAGGAACGAACATTTACATGAACGAGCACCTCACAAAAGAAAATGCAGAAACAGCCAGAAAAGCAAGATACCTGAGAAAGCAGAAAAAAGATTCAAAACACCTGGACATCAAACTGTAAAATATACATCAAATTAAACGGATCACCTGAAGAAGCCAAGGTTATCAACATCCGTAATATTATGGAACTGGACAAATATCAATGAATGTTATGAACTGGAGTCACAGCAACAAGAGACAATTGTAGGACACTGAAGGATTATACTCATCTGCTACAAGACATTTAACAACATGAAACAAAAGATCAACAAACAGGAACAACAGGAACTGAAAGTTTTTGAATACACAGATCACAACCCACAGGACGTAGAATATAACATAGACCCTGATAATAATTTATTTAGCTCCATCAATAATGACTGTAGTTACTACAGGGATGAACAGTTTAACACAATGGTCACATTGTGGAGAGCGTGAAAAGATGAGGCTGAGTTTATTTCTCAAATCAGATTTATTCACTTGTCTCCAACATCCTCCAAACAGAAAAAAAGAAACATCCTCCCACATCTGTCCTTTTTATACCCGGGACATCAAAGTACAGAGTCACATTGTCTTTAAATCCCAAGACACAATACATCGTCCTCCAGGTCTTCTCCTCTCCACCTAAAACCCTGGTGGTCAGGAAATCTCTCAAGGCCATCTCTAAAGATCACATTTCGCACCCTCCTGTTATCCCCAGGAGACCCAGACCTATTGTTCATTCTGAGACGTGAGGCAACAGTAATATACATATGCAGCCTAAGCAACTCAAATATGTGTGCCACATGACCCCCCACAAACGTCTAAGGTGAAACAATACAACACAGTCTGCATATCATGATAAAATCACAAACATCAGTCCACGTGCTGTTTGGGCTTCAATCGTCTTCCGAACTTGCTGTAAGCGGGCTTTACCACCCCCGCGGTGCCATCCTGCTGTGAATCTGCTATTTGAGGATGAGAACTGTTAGTCAATCCCTGTGGGAGCTCTGGGGAATGCTCCCTGGGAGGTCTGCCGCGTCGAGGAGCCCTCGCCAATTGCACAGCTTCGTCAGCCATCACAAAAGCGGGTTTGAGTCTGTCTATGCCAATTGTTTCCCTTCTGCCCCCCAAATCTAGCAAAAAGAGCTTATTACCTGTTTCCAGCACTCTAAATGGGCCATCATAAGGCGGTCGCAGGGTTGGGCGATGAGCATCGTGTCTGACAAAAACAAACTCCACATTTTTTAAAGCCTTAGGTACAAAAACGCGCGGAAAACTGTGATGAACGGGGCCAGGAAGCGTGCTCGCTCCCGTGTCGCTCAGTAACTGCTGAGCAGGGGGGCACTCTGGCGCAGGATTATCCGGGAGAAACTCCCCGGGCAGCCGGAATGGCTGCGCAAACACCAACTCAGCTGGGGAGGCTTTTAAGTCCTCTTTAGGTGCAGAAAGCAACCCCAATAAAACCCCAATAAAACCCATGGTAGCCTGTTTACCCAATTTGCATCTGTAAGCGGCGCTCTGAGGGCTGCTTTCAATGACCTATGGAAATGTTCGCATAAACCATTAGCCTGGGGGTGGTATGCGGTAGTGCGGTGGATCGTTACCCTCAGGCTGCAGGCCATCGCTGACCAAAGCTCGGAAACAAATTGAGGACCTCTGTCGGACGTAATGTCCGACGGAACTCCAAAACGCGCTACCCAAGCCGTTAAAAACGCCTGCGCCACCGCCTCGGCTGTGGTTGATGCCAGTGGGACCACTTCAGGCCAACGCGGGGTGCGGTCCACCATTGTCAAAAGATGTGTGCACCCCTGTGACGGCGGGAGGGGGCCTACGATGTCGACATGCACATGATCGAACCTCTTAGCCGGGATGTGAAACAGCTCTAAGGGGGCTTTAGTGTGTTTGTGTATTTTGGCTCGCTGGCAAGCCATGCAGGCTCTTGCCCACTCCTTAACGTGCTTGCGCAGGCTCGGCCACACAAACTTCTCTCCTACCATTTTGACCGACGCGCGCACCCCCGGGTGCGCCAGAGAATGAATCGAGTCAAAAACGCGGCAGTGCCACGCGGTCGGTACCACCGGATGCGGTCGTCCGGTGGAGACATCGCAGATTAGGGGGGGCATACCATCTTGCAGCACCCTGCTCTCCAGCCTTAACCCTGTTGGTCCAGACTGGAGCGCGCACACGTCCGCATCGCTAACCTGATCCGCGGCCATGGCTGCATAATCTATCCCCACGTGGACTGGGGCCGTGCGTACTTCCGCGCCGCTAGCCTGCTCCGCGGCCATGGCAGTATAATCTACCCCTACTCGTACTGGAGCAGTTACGGCACGTGAGAGACAGTCTGCCACTACATTAAGTTTACTCGCTATGTGTTGAATATCGGTAGTAAACTCTGAGATTGCAGCCAGCTGCCTCTGCTGCCGGCCTGACCATGGCTCCGAAACCTTTGCCATTGTGAAAGTCAGCAGCTTGTGGTCGACGAACGCCGTGAAACGACGACCTTCCAGCCAGAACTGGAAGTGGCGAATGGCCAAGTGGAGCGCTAACAACTCCCTGTCGAACGGGCTGTATTTTTGCTCGGTATCACGCAAAGTCCTGCTGAAAAAGGCAAGCAGCTGCCAAGCCCCGACAACATGCTGCTCTACTACCGCCCCTATGGCCACGTCTGACGCGTCAGTAGTGAGCGCTATGCGGGCCGTTGGGTCTGAATGCACGCTCCTGCTCCGGGGACTATTCGATTGTATTTGTGGGTTTTTGTTTTTTTAGCGTGGCATACAGTGGTTGCATGAGCTGCGCTGCACGGGGGAGGGAACGGTTATAAAAATTCACCATTCCCAAAAACTCCTGTAATGCTTTGACCGTTTGGGGCTGGGGAAAATTTGTTACTGCGCGCACTTTGTCCGGCAGCGGAACTGCTCCTTCTGGAGAGACACGGTGCCCCAAAAAATCAATCTGCGTCACCCCGAACTGACACTTCACTGGGTTGATTATTAACCCGTGCTCTCCCAACCTCCAGAAAACTGCCGTGAGGTGTTTTTCGTGTTCCTCTTCAGACGCGCTGGCTACCAAAATGTCGTCCAGGTAGATGAACACAAAAGGGAGATCACGCAACACCCCGTCCATCATGCGTTGGAACATCTGCACAGCGCCTTTCAGCCCGAACGGCATGCGCAAAAACTCGAAAAGGCCAAACGGAGTTATTACCGCTGTTTTGGGTATGTCCTCAGCGCGTACTGGGACTTGATGGTACCCGCAGACCAAGTCTATTTTAGAAAAAATGCGCGCCCCCGCCAGATGAACGGAAAAATCTTGGATATGCGGGACTGGGTAGCGGTCGTGCGCTGTAGCGTTGTTCAACCTGCGTAAATCACCGCAAGGATGCCACGAGCCGTCAGCTTTAGGGACCATGTGAAGTGGGGAAGCCCATGGGCTGTTCGAACGCTGGATGATGCCCAACTTTTCAAGGTTGGCGAACTCCTCGCGCGCTATGGTCAGTTTAGCTGCATCCAAGCGCCGAGCTTTTGCAAAAACGGGGGGACCGGCGGTAGTAATAAAATGTTCCACTCCGTGTTTAGCGACGGCTGCTGAAAATGTGGGAACCGTGAGTGCTGGAAACTGAGTGAGGAGTGTGTGGAACTTACCGCTTGCCGTAGCGACGTTGGCTTGTGCTGTGGATGGGGTCACTCGGGCTGCACAGGGAATAGAGTAAAAAGAGAGTGCATTAACCAAGCGTCTATTGGGAAGATCAACCAACAACCCATGTGAGCACAGAAAATCAGCCCCTAACATGTTGAAGCTCACCGCAGCTATAATAAAAGTCCACTCAAATGTACGGCCTTGCAGGGACAGAAGCAGAGTCTTCTCACCGAAGGTCTTAATGCTCGAGCCGTTCGCTGCCGATGCTCCGTGACTCCCGGGGCCTGCCAGCCGGTCAGCATAGGTTGGCATGATGAAACTCACTTGGGAGCCTGTGTCCACGAGGAATTGCCTCCCCGAACGCGCATCTGTCAAGTAGAGCAGCTTGTTCTGTTCACCGAGGGCCGCGGCTGCTACCGACCCTCGGCTCTGGCGTTTCCCGAGCTCTTGAACTGACACGGTGGTATACACTTGTGTGCCCTCTCTGCAAAGTGACGATGGTAGAAGCAGAGGTCATCTCCTCCGCGATGTTTGGCCTTCACTGCCGCCGTTGCCGGTGGGTCTGCTGCCACCGCCTCTGGCCACCTGCCATCTCCGGCCCTCGCGTCGAGTCCTGTCGCTGCTGCGGTGGCCGCGCGCTGTCTGCTGGCGTTGAGAATCCGCTGTGCCTCCTGGGCCAGCGTGCGGAAGTCCCGCTGGGCCAACAACGGTGAACCGGCCAGGGTCGCTCTCGTGGCCGATGGTAGGGTTCTCAAGAAAATGTGGGTGAAGAGAAGGTTGTCGCCATCTGAGCCCCTCAGCCTCAGCATGTCTTCCATCAGGTTGACGGGTGTGCTGTCTCCCAAGTCGTTCAGGGCCAGGAGTCTCTCCACTCTTTCCTGGACTGAGGGAGTGAAACGCTGGATGAGCGCAGCTTTCAACCCACCATATTTGTCTTCGGCCGGTGGGCGCTGCACCAGGCTCTGCACATGTCGAGCCGTGCAGATGTCGAGCTTGGCGATAACGTGGTAGAATTTCGTGTCATCTGCCGTTATTCCCCGGAGAGTGAACTGAGCTTCGGCCAAGAGGAACCAGGAGTCCGGGTTGTCCTGCCAGAAATCTGGTAGTTTGACTGAGACTGCGTTCGCCTGGCTGGTTCCTGGCGAGTCCGGCTCGGGGGAATTTCTTTCGTCCATGATACGTCTTAAGGTCACCAGTGTGGAGAGTGTGAAAAGATGAGGCTGAGTTTATTTCTCAAATCAGATTTATTCACTTGTCTCCAACATCCTCCAAACAGAAAAAAAGAAACATCCTCCCACATCTGTCCTTTTTATACCCGGGACATCAAAGTACAGAGTCACATTGTCTTTAAACCCCAAGACACAATACATCGTCCTCCAGGTCTTCTCCCCTCCACCTAAAACCCTGGTGGTCAGGAAATCTCTCAAGGCCATCTCTAAAGATCACATTTCACACCCTCCTGTTATCCCCAGGAGACCCAGACCTATTGTTCATTCTGAGACGTGAGGCAACAGTAATATACATATGCAGCCTAAGCAACTCACATATGTGTGCCACAACATCTTATTTCAATATTTCTATGATCCCTAATCTGACCAGTGATGACATGTTTAGTCGCTCGTCATCCTTGAACCGCTGGCTGTCTGTGTGGTGTCCTAAAAATGATGTGGGCTACATTGACAATTGGAGCTCTTTTTGGGGAAAACCTGGTCTTATGAGACGAGACAGCATTCATCCCACTTTGGATGGTGCTTCTCATTTATCTAACAATCTGGCATCTTTTTTATCCAAATTTCCAAAACCATGACTACTCAGAGTTGGGACCAGGAAGCAGAGTCTCAGTCTTACACGCCTCTCTGCAGCTCCTCTTCATCCGCCACCCCTCAACTTAGCCCCTGTCTTCCCCATCAGAGAATCGTTGTCTGCTCCCTCCAAAGTGAATAAAAATATAATGTATAAGCATCCCAAAGTGATAAAGCAAAATATTGGTAAAACTCAAATTAAACATAAAGCCTCTAAATTGAATGATTTGGCCTCTGTTCCTCCTCATAATTTAAAAATTAAATGTGGTTTGTTAAATATTAGGTCTCTAACTCCCAAGTCTCTGTTAGTCCATGATCTGTTAATTGATCATCAGATTGATTTAATTTCCCTTACAGAGACTTGGTTAGGACAAGAGGATTATGTTGGTTTAAATGAATCAACCCCCTCTGGTTATTTAAACTGTCAAAATCCCAGAAGTTCTGGTCGTGGAGGAGGAGTAGCAACAATTTACCATTCCAAATTACTAGTTAATGTAAAGCAAAAAACATGTTATAATTCCTTTGAGGGCCTGGTCCTCAGTATTGGGCACTTTAGCAATTTCAGGTTAAACCCAATTTTATTTGCCATTGTTTATCGTCCCCCATCAACCTATTCAGAATTTTTATCCGAATTTGCTGATTTCTTAGCTGATTTAGTGTTGAAATCTGATAGAATAATTATAGTAGGGGACTTTAATATACATGCGGATGTAGATAGTGACTGCCTTAATGTGGCTTTTAATTCAATATTAGACTCGATTGGGTTTTCTCAGAAAGTAGGAAATTCTACTCATTACCTCCACCATACATTGGACCTTGTTCTGACATATGGCATAGAAATAGAAAATCTTGTAGTGTCTCCTCATAACCCTGTACTGTCAGACCATTGTCTGTTAACCTTTGATTTTACTATTTCTGACTATTTGGCTCCTAAAGAAAAATATTATCACAGTAGATGCCTCTCAGATGATGCTGTTTCCAAATTTATGCAGATTGTTTCCTCTATGCCATGTGTCAACACAACGGAAATAAGCTATAGACAGCTTGCTCCTTCTGTAATTGATAACATGGTGGATAGTGTTTCAGCTTCTCTGCATCAGGCTCTAGACTTGGTGGCCCCCTTAAAAAAGAAAAAGTCTAATCAGAGATTTTTAACTCCTTGGTTCAACACAGAAACTCGTAGCTTAAAACAGAAGACTCGTCAATTAGAAAGAAAATGGCGCTCTACTAATTTAGATGAAATCTATTTAGCTTGGAGAAATCATCTTTTAATTTATAAAAAATCTCTTAGAAAAGCTAGAACTAGTTATTACTCTGCATTAATAGAAGAGAACAAGAATAATCCCAGGTTTCTTTTCAGTACTGTAGCCAGGTTGACAAAGAGTCAGGACTCTGTCAATCCTAGCATCCCCTTAGAGCTTACTAGTCAGGACTTTATGAACTTTTTCAATAATAAAATTTCATCCATCAGAGATAAAATCAATCAGATTCTTCCCACAGTTAACTTAAATACTGTAACTACTACAACTCCTTCTATTGATGTCTGTCTTGATGAGTTTACTCCAATCGACCTTTGTGAGTTAGACAAAGTAGTTTCCTCATCCAAACCTTCAACTTGTCTTTTAGATCCTATTCCTACCAGGTTATTTAAAGAAGTCTTCCCACTTATTGGTAGCTTTATTCTTCATATAATCAATTCTTCATTAACTTTAGGCCATGTACCGCAGGCTTTTAAAACGGCTGTAATTAAACCCTTACTCAAAAAGCCAACGCTAGATCCAGGAGCTTTAGCTAACTATAGACCAATCTCTAATCTCCCTTTCATTTCAAAAATCTTAGAAAGAGTTGTTGCTACGCAATTATTTGACCACCTGCAGGGAAATGGTTTACTTGAAGAGTTTCAATCTGGGTTTAGAATCCATCATAGTACTGAAACAGCCTTAGTGAAGGTCACTAATGACCTCCTCATTGCATCTGATAATGGACTAGTTTCTGTACTTGTCCTTTTAGATCTTAGTGCAGCTTTTGATACTATTGATCATAATATTCTACTTGATAGATTAGAACACTATGTTGGACTTAATGGAACTTCGTTGCAGTGGTTTAGATCTTATTTATCTGATAGGTTCCAGTTTGTTCATGTAAATGATGAGTTTTCTTTCAGCTCAAAGCTTAGTCATGGAGTTCCACAGGGATCTGTGCTAGGCCCTACTCTTTTTAGTTTATATATGCTTCCGTTAGGCAACATTATTAGAAAGCACTGTATACATTTTCATTGTTATGCAGATGACACACAATTATACCTGTCAATGAAGCCAGATGATAGTAATCAATTAGCCAAGTTAGAAGCCTGTCTTAAGGAAATCAAAGCTTGGATGACTTGTAATTTCCTGCTATTAAATTCAGATAAGACTGAAGTCATTCTTGTTGGTCCAAAAAACCTTAGAAATTCCTTTCCAAATCAAACTTTCAGTTTGGACGCAGTTACTCTTTCTCTTAATAGCTCTGTGAGGAACCTTGGAGTTATTTTTGATCAGGATTTGTCCTTCAATTCACATATTAAATTTGTTTCTAAGACTGCCTTCTATCATTTGCGTAATATTGCCAAGATTAGGAGCATCTTGTCTCAGAGTGATGCTGAGAAGCTGATCCACGCTTTTGTTAGCTCGAGATTAGATTATTGTAATTCTTTATTATCAGGCTGTCCTAAAACATCTTTAAAAAGTCTTCAGCTGATCCAAAATGCTGCAGCAAGAGTTTTAACAGGTACTAGAAAGAGAGATCATATCTCTCCGGTTCTGGCCTCCCTTCATTGGCTTCCCATAGAGTTTAGAATTAAGTTTAAAATCCTTCTTCTCACTTACAAAGCTCTAAACAATCAGGCTCCTTTTTATTTAAAAGATCTGATACTACCGTATTATCCTAACAGAGCACTACGCTCTCAAAATGCAGGATTACTTGTAATACCTAGAATCTCCAAAAGTACAAAGGGAGGTAGAGCCTTCAGTTATCAAGCTCCTCTCCTGTGGAATCAGCTGCCAATCTGGATTCGGGAGTCAGACTCGATCTCTGTTTTTAAGAATAGGGCTAAAACCTACCTTTTTGATCTAGCCTACAATTAGGGAGGGATCATGTGTTTCTGAACCCTCCCTTAGTTATGCTGCTAATAGGTTTAGTCAGCCGGGGGACCTCCAGTAATGCACTGGGCCTCACTCCTTTCCTCACTCTCTATGAAATATTTTTTTTTTGCTGGTCATTAACATTTGTTTGTTCTCTCCCATAGATTGAGTCCCCATCGTGCTGTTTGCTCTCTACATGTCTGTTCTTTTCTTCTTCTCTATCCCCTCACCCCCCAGCCAGTCGCAGCAGATGACTGCCCCTCCCTGAGCCTGGTTCTGCTGGAGGTTTCTTCCTGTTAAAAGGGAGTTTTTCCTCTCCACCGTCGCCAAGTGCTTGCTCACAGGGGATCGCCTGATTGCTGGGGTCTTTCTGCAACTGTGGGGCCCCCCCTACAGTTGATAGTGCTATGAGATGACTGTTGTTGTGAAATGGCGCTATATAAATAAAGTTGAATTGAAAATTGAATTGAATTGAATTGAATTGATCCACTTCAACAGCATAAGTCTCTATGTCAACTTTAATAACATTAAAGATTATTTACATCAGTTTAATGAGCCATTCAATATTGTGGCAATATCAGAGACGTGGCTCAGTGAATAGAAAGGAGTAGATTTTACCATGGATGGCTATGAATTAAATTATATAAATAGAAAAGTGAAAAAAGGAGGAGGAGTTGCAATTTATGTTGACAAGAGCTTGAAATACAAGGTTGTTGAAAATCTGTCAGTAACTGTGGATGATTTATTTGAATGTATTACAATAGAAATCTGTCTGGACAATGTGAAGAATATAGTAGTGAGCTGTGGATATAGAACACCTGGATCAAACATTGACTTATTTAAGGACTGGATGGAAAAAATGTATGCAAAACTAACTCATAAAGTTATGTTCATCTGTGGGGATTTCAATATAGATCTGATGAATTCAAAACAACATAGTTTGACAGAAGAATTTATCAATGTACAGTATGGGCTTACATCCAACAATTACTGGACCTAGCAGAATCACGCCACACAGTGCCACACTAATAGATAACATATTCATAAACATTATTGAAAATAATATCAAGAGTGGGCTTTTATTGAATGATATCAGTGACCACCTGCCGATTGTTGTTGTCTATCAATGTGATTATAGGAAGAAAAAGTATACCAAAAATATTAAATATAAAAGAATAAGAACCAAAGAATCTATGTATTTACTGACAAAGGAATTATTAATACAAGATTGGAAGATAGTTTATGATGAAAATGATATAAATAAAGCATATGATAAATTTTTACAAATATTTCAATCATTGTACAATAAAAACTGTCCTATAAAACAATACAGTGACAGACAACAAAAGAAAAACATTCCTTGGGTCACCAAGGGGTTAATAAATGCATGTAAAAAGAAGAATACATTATATAAACAATTCATTAAATGCAGAACGGTGGAGGCTGAGATCAAATATAAAAGATATAAAAATAAGCTTACTAATATAATGAGGACCTGTAAGAAAGAATATTACAACAGAATATTAGAGGATAATAAAAATAACTTAAGAGGAATATTGTTATGACCCGAGCGCCGGTTCTGATCGCGCTCGGGCTAAAGTTATGTCTTGCTGCCGGCCTTGACAGCTGCGGGCTGTATTCTGGCCTCACCGGGCTCTTATTGTGAAAGTGCTCGGTGGGGCTTCCGCCTGTCAACGGCCGGTCAGCTGTTTGTCATTACCGTCGTTAGTGCTTTGCGCTTTTAAGCCCAGCACTGGCGATGGTAAGACGCAGGATTATCAGTCTATTCTGGTCAACGTTACGTCTGAGTGGCTTCATCCTGCCAAGCCCTGGGTCTGCGCCTCGTCATTCCTGTGAGTGCCGCATACCTTCATGTCAGGTCTGTTATCTTGTTATGTCACAGTTAGCTCGTAGCGGCTGGGTTAGCCCTACGAGCCCAAGCCTCTGTCGTGTGTTTGTTCGCCCTTATGGGTTCACAGTTATGTCTTGTCACGTCAGGAAATAAATTAACATCTTGCCAAACTCCCTGGTCAACTCTGTGGCGTCTCTTGGTGATCCGCGAGGATCACCACATGACAGTATAATCCTGCCAGGTCGTCCAAACGGGGGCGCCGCATTGAGACGCCGTTTCACCGGGAGTTTGTGACTTTAGTGGACTGTTGTTTCTCCTCGCTCGGGTGTCAACATCTGGGAGAATGCCGTCATCCAGGGGCCGCGGCCGGCGCCTGGACCAGGAGGTAGCGAGCACACTGGAATACGCCGATGGGGCGCTCCTCGCCGCTACGTTTGACGACACCTCCAGTTATATGCGCTGGCATCTGGGCGTCGCTGAGGAATACCTGGACAGCCTTCCCCTCGACTACGACGATCATCCGGAGGTGATATCGAGGTGGGAGGAACTCGCCGCTCAGCGCAAGGTTCTTCGTGGGCTGGAGGAGGAAGAGAGTGGGAAGCAGAGGAGGAGGCATCCTCGCTCCCCGCGTTGGTGTTCCGTTCCCGTCCCGGAGCAGGTCCAGGAGTCCGCGCCGTCTGGGGGCCGACGAGGACGTCGGCGCAACGGCGCGGGCAATCCTCAGCGGAATCCCCGGCTGGACTCGCTGCCGGCGTATCCCGTCAGCGAATCCTCGAGAGCGGCCCCACCTCGTTGTCCTAGGGGGCCCTCTGTCGCCATCCAGCGGGGAGAAGGAGGAACGACGTCCCCCATAGCAGGAACCATCTCTGCCCCTGGAGGAAGGCAAGTGATCGTTTGTTTGTCTCATCTTAACAATGATCTGCCTTGTCTGACTCCTGGGGGTGGAGTTCGGGGTTCGCAGCCCCCCGAGCTCCCTCCACCTGCTGTGGATAAAATTATTAAACCTACTGCCTCTGTGTTCTCCCCCATGGAGTGGTCCGCGACGCCAGGCCAGCGTCGCCGGACGAAGAAGGCCCCTGCAGTTCTGGATAGCCTGCATCCGGCTCTGCAGTCACATCGTGGAAGGAGGAGAGGAGCGGACTGCGGCCCGGAGCCTGAGCCGACGAGGAAGCGTCCCCGGGTCTCCTCGCCGGAGCGGTCCGAGTCAGTGGGTCGAGGGTTCCCTGCCTCCACGCCATACGGGTCGTCAGCGTGAACAACAGCGTGGGAGGAACCTGAGGCTGCAGATGTCATCGTGCCAGCTGCAGAGCCCGACGCAGCTGAGTCCAAGTCAGCTGACGAGAGTCGCCCTGAACCCGGATCGTCGGAGTCCTGGGTGGCAACGGAACCCGAGTGCAGGCAAGTGCTCCCTCTTATGTCTCTGTCCTCTTTTGCTGAGCATTTTTGCCTGCCTCTCGGGGAGACAAGTGAGGAGCAGCCGTCTGCTGCGCCCGAGCTCGTCTCGCTGGGTTCCGTTGCTACCGGTGATACTGATCCCGGTTTTCCTGTCCCCGAGCTTTCCTTTAGTGTCACCGGCGGGGAATGGGTCGGAGTCACCGAGGTGGAGGTCCCAGGTTCGGGGATGGAGTTCGTCAGCGGAGCTGCACCGGAGGCCCAATCGGGTCCCACCACAGGGGCGGGTTCGGCCCAATCGGGGTCCGACGTGGGTTCTTTGGAGGCCCAATCGGGGTACACCGTGGGTGCGGCTCTGGCCCAATCGGGGCCCAACGTGGGTGCAGCTGGGACCCAATCTGGGTCCAGCGGTGATGCAGCGTGGAGCGGATTCTTGGCTCGCCCTGCTCATCGTTTCCCTGTGAGTCACCGCCCCTATTCATCATCGCCGGGGGCCATGGGGGTCCCTGTTCGCTCGCCCCGGTTCTCCCGAGTTTTGTTCTCGTCAGGGAGGCCGCTGCGGGTTGTTGATGCCCTGGACTGGTGGCTGAGGGACACGGGTCGGCCGCCGGAGGGACTGTTTCGCCGGTTCGGCGCCTCGGTTCGGCCACCCGACCTGTTATGTGTGCTACGGGGTGACCTGGTTCGGCCACCAGAGGACTTGTTTCTGGGGGCCTGGGACTGGAGTAGGCCACCTGATCATGTACTGTGTTTGTGGGACTATCAGGAGGCCCATACGGTGCCTAGTCATGTCAAGTACGTTTAGCAATTTTTTTTTGTTGTTGTTTCACATAGTCAAGTCAAAGCAATTTTAGATTGCCTCATGTTTCTTCTTTTTTGAAGGCCACAGTCTAGTTATAGTCAAGTTAAAGCAATTTTAGATTGCCTCATGTTTCTTTTTTTGAAAGCCATAGTTTGGTTATAGTTTAGTCAAGTCAGAGCAATTTTAGATTGCTCCATGTGTTTGCTTGTATTTCTTGTTTTGTTTGTGCTTAGGTTGCCTCATGTGTTTTTGCAGGTCACAGTCTAGCCTTTGTAAAGTTATGTTAAGCATTTTTTTTAGATTGCTTCATGTGCGTTTGCAGTAGCCCTGCTGGTTTACGTTTAGTCTGGGTATGAGCGGGTAATGCTCTGTTTTTTTTGTTTCATGTTAGGTCTGGTATGAGCGGGTAATGCTCTGTTTTTTTGTTTTTTCATGTTAGGTCTGGTATGAGCAGGTAATGCTCTGGTTTTTTTGGTTTTTTCATGTTAGGTCAGGTATGAGCAGGTAATGTTCTTGTATTTAGTTTATCTGAACCTGTAGTTCTGGGTTTTGTTTTCCTTTGTGCATTTTTTCATGTTTGGTCTTGTCATTGTACGTTTTTTTTTAGTCTTGTTCATGGGTTGGTTTCTCTCCCTCCGCACCTGTCCCCCAACCTCCCACCCTGGGGGGGGGGGGGGGCGGGGGGGCAGGGTGGTTCCTTGGGGCGTTCAGAGTCCGCCCGTGGAGGGAGGGTACTGTTATGACCCGAGCGCCGGTTCTGATCGCGCTCGGGCTAAAGTTATGTCTTGCTGCTGGCCTTGACAGCTGCGGGCTGTATTCTGGCCTCACCGGGCTCTTATTGTGAAAGTGCTCGGTGGGGCTTCCGCCTGTCAACGGCCGGTCAGCTGTTTGTCATTACCGTCGTTAGTGCTTTGCGCTTTTAAGCCCGGCACTGGCGACGGTAAGACGCAGGATTATCAGTCTATTCTGGTCAACGTTACGTCTGAGTGGATTCATCCTGCCAAGCCCTGGGTCTGTGCCTCGTCATTCCTGTGAGTGCCGCAGACCTTCATGTCAGGCCTGTTATCTTGTTATGTCACAGTTAGCTCGTAGCGGCTGGGTTAGCCCTACGAGCCCAAGCCTCTGTCGTGTGTTTGTTCGCCCTTATGGGTTCACAGTTATGTCTTGTCACGTCAGGAAATAAATTAACATCTTGCCAAACTCCCTGGTCAACTCTGTGGCGTCTCTTGGTGATCCGCGAGGATCACCACATGACAAATATGGCAAGTACTCAATGGGCTTATTAGTAATCGACCTAAGAATGCTAATTATTCAGAATATTTTATTGAAAATGGCAATTTGATAAATAATATGGAGGATGTGGTCAGTGGTTTCAATAAATTTTTTGGAATGTTGGCAAAATCAATAGTGACAGCAGAAACAAACAACAGTGGTTCTGTAAATGAAACAGAAGATAGAAATCCAAACACAATCTTTTTGGGTGCAGTTACTGAAAAGGAAATCATCGAGACTGTGAGTAAATTTAAGAACAAAAAAATCAACGGACTGGAATGAAATTGACATGACAATAGTGAAAAAAGTAATTGAAGGAACTGTTAAGCCACTCACCCACATCTGTAACCTGTCATTTTAAACTGGTAAATTTCCAAACAAAATGAAAATAGCAAAAGTAATACCTCTATAGAAAACAGGAGACAGTCATTGTTTCACAAATTACAGGCCAGTCTCTTTACTCTCACAATTCTCCAAAATACTTGAAAAAATCTTCACTAAGAGACTGGATGATTTCATTGAAAAACACAACCTCCTTACAGATAGCCAGTATGGTTTTAGAGCAGATAAATCTACATCTTTGGCACTGATCGAACTTACAGAAGAAATTACTAGTTGTATAGATAAAAAAAAGGTTGCTGTAGGAGTATTTATAGATTTAAAGAAAGCTTTTGACACCATTGACCACAGAATACTACTAAGGAAACTGGAAAGGTATGGGATAAGAGGGGTCGGACTGAGTTGGGTAGAAAGTTATTTAAGTAACAGACAACAATTTGTACAAAATGGAGAGCACAAATCACCCTTCATGGACATCACTTGTGGTGTGCCCCAGGGGTCAGTTTTGGGACCCAAACTCTTTATTTTGTATATAAATGACATATGCCAAGTATCAAAAATTCTGAAATTTATTTTGTTTGCGGATGACACAAATATCCTTTGCACTGGTGAGAATTTGCAGCAGGTTTTAGAGGTGGTCACAACTGAAATGAAAAAGTTAACGCAGTGGTTCAACAAAAATAAATTATCTCTAAATCTAAAAAAAAACAAAGATTATGTTGTTTGGAAATTATAAAATAAATCATGAAATAATGGTAACGATAGATGATACCAGAATAGAAACAGTACAGGAAAATAAGTTTCTGGGGGTGACGCTAGACAATAAAATCTGCTGGAAACCTCACATCAGTCACATCCGGGCCAAGTTAGCAAAATGTATAGGCATACTGGGGAAGACAAGACACATCTTGGACTATAAATCATTGGTCTTACTGTACAATTCACTGTTTCTACCTTATCATAACTACCGTGTAGAAGTCTGGGGAAACACCTACAAGACCAACCTACAGTCAATATGCACATTACAAAAAAGAGCTATAAGGATAATAAATAATGTAGGATATAGAGACCATACCAATTCGTTGTTTTTAAAGTCACATGTCATAAAGTTCATCGATTTAGTTAAATTTAAGACAGCACAAGTAATGTACAGGGCAATTAATAATCAACTCCCAACTAATATACCAAAAATATTAAAAAAAGAGACAATGATCATAATTTGAGAGGAGACTTAAACTTTACAAAACCCAAGATACGAACAACCAAGAAACGTATGTGCATATCTGTCTGTGGGGTGGATTTGTGGAACAGTCTGGAGCCGGAACTGAAACTATGTACAAACAGAAATCAATTCAAAAAGAGGTATAAACATTATTTGCTGAAAGAATATATGTTAGAAGGGTAGTATTTATATGTACGATTCACTATGCTCACTCTGGGACACTATGGGACACTATGGAATGGTGGGTGGGACAGCACTGTGTCTATCTGTTTTGTTTGAGGCTGGTTTTGATGTATGGACATCAATGTATGTTAGGATGGATGGGTGTTAATGTTGATATGTACAAAATACAGTTAATTGTTTACTTGGGGTCTTAAATGTGGTAATTTGTATATAATTCAAATGGGTGTATTTATGGAAAAGAGGAGATGGAATTAATAAGTGTTCACTTCTTCCTTCTCCCTTTTGAACACTGTATACTGTTACTTCATTGCATTTGTCATTTGTTTTGTTTTTGTTATAGTTTTTTGTTTGAAATAAAGTATCTATCTATCTATCTATCTATCTATCTATCTATCTATCTAAACAGTAATTGTACTATATGATAGCCTCCAGCCCCCCCCCCCCCGCAACCCAAAAAGGATTAAGCGGAAGAAGATGAATGAATGAATGAATGAATGAATGAATAATCAACCAAATCCCGCAATTTCAATAACTTTAAATGTGTAAGCAATAAATTAGTATGTTCAAGATACCCGACTGTGTATAACATGGACAGCCCTTAACGTAATGTTAGCAATGAATTAATTATACTTTTATAATTGTTACCCCAGGCCTCTATACAATAGGTCAAGTATGGAAGTATCAATGAGCAATACAAGATATAAAGTGATTTGTCTTAATTTTATTTATAATTGCAATATTTTTTGCAACTTTATTTTGTATTTATCTGACATGTGATTCCCTACTATTTTTATTATCTAATATTACCTTGTAATAGGAATTCACTAATTATGCATTTATCTGTTAAAATCACATATTTTATAAGTGTGTGTGTGGGTGTGTTACAACTTAACTTTTATCCATATATGAACTGTTTTAATATGCTATATTAACAAGCTGTTTGATATGTCTATCTTATTTTGTGTTCCAACACTGTCCTGGGAGTAAACTGCTTGATGGCCTTGAAGCCATGTGGCTTTATCTTATGGTGTCTCCAAGTTATGTTTCCAAGTTTGCATAGAAACTCCTACTATTAATATATATTATTGTCAATGTCTGATCCAAATTCATAATTCCATTTAATTGTTGATCATAATAAGCATAATTATTGTTAATATGGTTAAAATAGTTATTGTCTGGGTCAATATCTCCTAAAATGTCTTGTGGTTGCTGTTCAGTATTAACAAAGGTTTCAGCTTTAATTTGCCCTAATACACTTCCATTATTAAATAAGGAAATGGAAAAAAGAAGAAACACTAAGGGAAAAAAAAGAACACAAAAATCTCCGCTCATAATCTTGCTGCACTATTATTCGTACATCAGAATTTGTAAAGCAATTTTAATAAATGTAAAAATCTGTGATAGCCAGCCAGCCAAAAACAGATAACAATGTTAAGCCCTTGGACTCAGGGAACACACACACACACAGGCTCGGGAAGATTTAATGCTTTTATTGATAACCAATGGTGTATGAGTGCATGAGTGAGAATGGGGATGTGGTGTGGGTGGACATCGTGCATAGTGGGCGGAACAGCTCGCCGTGCGACCAGGTAACCCTGAGGGAAGAGCAGAGCAAGAGGTTAGTTGTAGCCGACCACATCGTGGAAATAATTTACTACGCTTGCTCACGTGCAGACGGGCAAGTGGCTGGCGTTGGCTTGACAGTTGTGCCCTGGAAGACAGCGCGGCTATGCGCCCTTGAGGAGAGGGAAATCTGCCGCCTGGGAATCCACCTGTGCACAGAGGAAGAGCTGGAGAGAAGGTAAGGGTATGGAGAGTTGCTTACGTGCAGGATGCGCTGTCGGTAGAGACCGGATCAGTCGCCGTGTAAGAAGCGTTGAAGCGCAGACGACTCCAGGCCGAAGCAGAGGGCAGAGGGGTTGATATAGCTCATCGCCGATGAGGCGCAGGTGTGCGCGCAGCTGGTAATGATGACCGGCAAGAGCGAGGTGTAACAGTACCCCCCCCCCCCCGAGCAGCGCCTCCTGGCGCTGGCTTACCTGGGTGCGTCCGATGGAACTCCGTGACGAGACTGTTGTCCAGCACCCAGGACAGCGGCACCCAGGACCTGTGCTCCGGGCCATATCCCTCCCAATCCACCAGGTACTGGAGACCGCGACCACGGCGGCGGGCATCCAGGATGGTCGTGACACTCCAAGCAGGATCTCCATCGAACAACCTGGGGGGAGGAGGGGTCTTGGGAGGAGGACAGAGAGGGTCAGACAGCACAGGCTTAACACAAGACACATGGAAGGTAGGATGGACCCGGAGGGAGGGGGGGAGAGCCAAGCGCACAGCCACCGGGCTAACAATTTTGGTGATGGTAAATGGCCCGATAAAACGTTGCGCCAGCTTCTTCCTCTCCACCTTCAGCTTGATGTCCTTGGTTGACAGCCAAACACACTGACCCACCTGGTATTTGGGAGCGGCCCTCCTGTGGCGATTGGCGATGCGAGAGTTGCGCTCCGCCATGCGTAACAGAGCCTGGCGCGTTCTAGTCCATATGTGCCGGCAGCGCCTTACATGAGCCTGGACCGATGGAACCGCCACCTCCCTTTCTTCCTCCGGAAACAGCGGTGGATCATACCCCAAGGACGCCCAGAAAGGGGACATGCCAGTAGCCGAGGAAAGGGTGGAGTTATGGGCGTACTCGACCCAAGGTAGGCAGGTGCTCCAGAAGGATGGATTGGACGAGGTGACGCAGCGCAGGTCTGCCTCCAACTCCTGGTTCGTGCGCTCACACTGGCCATTGGTCTGGGGATGGTGACCAGAGGACAGGCTCACCGTGGCCTCCAGTGCATTGCAGAAAGTGCCCCACACCTTGGAAACAAACTGCGGTCCCCGATCCGAGACCACATCCACCGGGATCCCATGCAGCCTAACCACATGCTGAGTCAGCAACTCGTCCATCTCTCGTGCCGAGGGGAGCCCACGGAGGGGCACAAAGTGGGCCGCCTTGGAGAACCGGTCGACAATGGTCAAGATGGTGTCGTAGGAATTAGACTTAGGAAGACCGGTAACAAAGTCCAAGGCCACATGGGACCACGGTCTCCAGGGAACTGGTAAAGGGTGGAGGAGACCCGCTGGGGGGGAAGTGGAGGTCTTACCCACGGCGCACTGAGGACAGGCACGGACATAGTTGGAGATGTCACTTCTGAGACCCGGCCACCAGAAAGACCGCTGGATGAGCTCCACCAGCCGAGAGGTACCAGGATGGCAAGCGAACTTGGACGCGTGGGCCCAGTGGATGACATCGCCCCGAACCGAAGACGGGACGAACAACCTCCCGACTGGACCCCCGCCAGGATCAGGCTCCGCCTCCTGTGCCCTTCGGACTTGGCCTTTATCCCCCATGTAACAGCCCCCACGACACACGAGGATGGAAGGATGATATGTTCATGGTCCGCCGGTTCCTCGGGCTCAAACTGCCTGGAGAGCGCGTCTGGTTTGCCGTTCTTGGATCCAGGCCGGTAGGTGATGGTGAACCTGAAGCGACTGAAAAACAATGACCAACGCACCTGGCGGGCATTCAGGCGCTTGGCCGTCCTCAGGTACTCCAGGTTCTTGTGGTCGGTCCAGACCACGAACGGCTGAGAAGCCCCCTGCAGCCAATGGCGCCACTCCTGAAGAGCCAGCTTCACCGCTAGGAGCTCCCGATCCCCAATGTCATAGTTCCGTACAGCGGGGGAGAGGCGATGAGAGAAGAAGGTGCAGGGGCGTACCTGTCCATCTGCTGGCGAGCGCTGGGAGAGCACTGCTCCCACCCCCGTGTCGGATGCGTCCACCTCGACCAAGCACTGGAGGGCGGGGTCCACCTGGGTGAGGACCCGGGAGGATGCAAACTCCGTCTTCAGGGTCCTGAAGGCCGACGCGGCCTCTTCGTTCCACCGGAACGGCACCTTGGGGGAGGTGAGGCGGGTCAGGGGGGTGGAGATGGCGCTGCACTTCGGCACAAAGCGGCGGTAGAAGTTAGCGAAGCCTAGGAACTGTTGCACCTGCTTCCTGGAAGAGGAGGTGGGCCACTCCACCACTGCTTTGACCTTAGCTGGGTCAGGGAGGACCTGATTGTGAGCAATCACGAACCCCAAAAAGGAAGTCTGATTGGTGTAAAATTCACACTTCTCCGTCTTTACATACAGCCTGTTCTCCAGGAGGCGCTGAAGGACCCGCCTCACGTGGACCTGGTGTTCCTCTCTGGACCGGGAGAAGATCAGAATGTCATCCAGGTACACGAACACTAAGACCCCCAGAAAATCCCGAAGAATGTCATTGATTAACCGTTGGAAGATGGCCGGCGCGTTGGTGAGCCCAAACGGCATAACCAGGTACTCGAAGTGGCCGCTGGGCTTCCGAAACCCCGTCTTCCATTCGTCGCCCTCCCAGATCCGTACATGATGGTACGCACTGCGCAGGTCGAGTTTAGTCAACCAGGTGGCCCCTTGGAGGGAATCGAAGGCCGAGTCCATCAGGGGCAGCGTGTACTTGTCTCTGATGGTGATGTCATTCAGCACCCGGAAGTCAATACACGGGCGCAGGGACCTGTCCTTCTTTCCCACAAAGAAAAAACCGGCTCCAACCGGGGACGAGGATGGTTGAATAATGCCTGCGCTGAGCGACTCCTTGATGTAAACGTCCATGGCCTCACGCTCCGGGGCAGACAGGCTGTAGAGGCGGCCAGATGGTAATGGCGCCCCCGGCGGAGGTTTATGGCACAGTCATATGGACGGTGGGGGGGGGGGGGGGAAGACAGTGCTTTCGACTTATTAAACACCTGTCCGAGATCATGGAACTCTGGAGGCACCGAGGATAGGTCTGGGGCCGGTGAGTCAAGCGCCGGGGGCGTGATCGACGGGGCACAGGCGGCAGACTGGAGACAGGAGCTCATGCAGAAGGTGCTCCAGGAGAGGATGCTGCCGGACTGCCAGTCAAGGGCGGGGTTGTGGAGCCGCAACCAGGGATAACCCAAGATGACGGGGGAGGCCGAGGTGGGTAGCACGATCAGGCTGAGATCCTCCCTGTGATTGCCGGAGATGATCACCGGGACCGGTTTAGTCTTGTGGGTGGCAGTCACTAGGGGCATGTGAGCAAGGGTGATTAGTTTCAAGGGGGTTGGCAGAGCTTGGCATGGAATGCCCAAACGGGTTACCAGGCCTTTTGAAGTAAAATTTTGTTCCGCCCCTGAGTCCACCAGTGCGTGTGTGACGTGCACAGTAGAGTTGGGGCAGAACCTAACCGGAAGGATGCATTTGGTGAGAGGATTAGAACGGGAAGCGTCCGTGAGGCCCCCTACAGCGACTCGCGGACGTCCCCTTTTTGGCCGAACCGGACAATTCCCCACTGAGTGCTGATCCCCTCCGCAATATATGCAGAGGGCCAGCTCCCGGCGGCGCTGTCGTTCCGTAGGCGAAAGCCTGGCCTGACCCACCTGCATTGCCTCCGAGACATCGGCGGACCCAGGAGTGAGTAACGCCAGGGGCCGAGACTGAGGAACCCGGGCGGAAGTCCTGCTCGAGCAACCGGAAGCCCGGTGCTCGGCGACCCACTCCCTCAGCCTGTTGTCTACACTAATGGCTAAAGTTATCAAATCAGTTAATTTGTCCGGCAGCTCCCGGGAAGCCAGCTCGTCCCGCAGGGAGGAGTTAAGGCTGCGGACAAAGATGCCACTGAGCTCCGCTTCACCCCAACCGACCTCCGTCGCTACCACCCGGAAGTCGACAGCGTAGTCGGTGGCAGACCGGCTACCCTGACGAAGATTTAACAACCGGGCGGCTAGAACGTTATCGCGAGCGGAGTGGTCAAATACCTCCTTGAATTGGTGCACGAACTGGGCATAGGTCAGGTTCGCGTAGCTGGGTCTCGCCATGATGGCATAGGCCCAAGCTAACGCTCGCCCTCCCAGAAGGTTAGCAATATACCCAATTCGGCTGTGATCGGACGGAAAGTCACCAGGAACACGCTCAAACACCGACTCACACTGCAGGAGAAAGCCCCGTGCTCCACCGAGTTGCCCGCTGAAGCGCGCAGGGGTAGTGATGGGAGTGAGTCGGGTCAGCGAACCTGAGCTACTGGGACTTGCCGAGGGGGAAACGGAGGCAGACCCACCGGGAGGTGCTGGAGGAGCCAAATGGCCCAGCTGCTGGACAATTTGGGTAAGCTGATGGACAACTGTCTGTTGCTGATGAGCAATTAAATCAACCCGAGCCTTTAGGTTGGAAAAGCGGCATGCAAGCCCGCTGTCCGCTGAGTCACTTTGCTGGAGTCGTACTGTTAAGCCCTTGGACTCAGGAAACACACACACACGGGCTCGGGAAGATTTAATGCTTTTATTGATAACCAATGATGTATGAGTGCGTGAGTGAGAATGGAGATGTGGTGTGGGTGGACATCGTGCATAGTGGGCGGAACAGCTCGCCGTGTGACCAGGTAACCCTGAGGGGAGAGCAGAGCAAGAGGTTAGTTGTAGACGACCACATCGTGAAAATAATTTACTACGCTTGCTCACGTGCAGATGGGCGAGTGGCTGGCGTTGGCTTGACAACTGTGCCCTGGAAGACAGCGCGGCTGTGCGCCCTTGACGAGCCGGTGCCATGCAGGCGGAGAAGAGGCGAGGAGAGGGAAATCTGCCGCCTGGGAATCCACCTGTGCACAGGGGAAGAGCTAGAGAGAGGGTAAGGGTATGGAGAGTTGCTTACGTGCAGGATGTGGTGTCGGTAGAGACTGGATCAGTCACCATGTAAGAAGCGTTGAAGCGCAGACGACTCCAGGCCGAAGCAGAGGGCAGAGGGGTTGATATAGCTCATCGCCGATGAGGCGCAGGTGTGCGCGCAGCTGGTAATGATGACCGGCGAGAGCGAGGTGTAACAAACAACAGCTAAAAAAAGGTTAGCCTAGCCCGGTCAACAGCCCAGCCGGGGGTCCGATCCACCCATGTGTCTGACTGGGCTTTCTGCTAGGCTAACACCAAGCAAAAACTAATATCAGCAAAAAGAGATAAAAATTTAAAAATGAAATCAATAAAAACAAACACAAGTGGACAAGATAAGGCTTTGACGCCACGAGACGTTTACAGACACCAGTGCATGCGCACAAATTATGCAATAAAAATAACACAACAATGGTAGTTTATAGTGACAATAATACCAACCTCTAATAATAATTGTAATAATAATAAGTAAATATTTCTGGTATGTTTAATATAATTATTGACAATATTATCATCATCATAATCACCATATATACCACCATATACCCGCACATGGCTTACAATACCTAGGCGGAATAAGTAACCATATAATAATAACCATAATAATAGGTAGCCATAAAATAGTTACAATAATAATAATAATAATAATAATAATAATAATAATAATAATAATAATAATGCCACCTGGCCTATATAATACTTTAAAGAATTTCATCCTAAACAACAATCATAATATTATAATACCGTTGTAACATTTTAGTAATAGTGATCTCAATAATAATAGTATTCAGCATATAAATTCAACAATAACTCAGCATATATATATTCAACAAAAACAACAATAACAACCTTTCTTCACTGAAGACACAATGAAATATTACTGTCCTTTATTTTTATATTGTTCAAAAATAATTTCTTTATATGTTGATTTAAATATATGGATGTGATTTAAATGTGCATTTTAAATTTTGTGTTCCCCCGTAAACTGTATTTCACTTCTCTCTGACTAAAAAGATTTTGTATATTGTGTGGCAAAAAGTTTTTACTGACTTTAAACATTAATTGTGCTGTATAATAATCAACCAGATCCTGTAATTTCAATAACTTTGAATGTAAAAACAGTGAATTAGTATGTTCAAGACACCCGACTTTGTGTATAACACGGACTGCCCTTTTTTTTTTGGTAATATTAGCAATGAATTAAGTGTACTTTTATAATTGTTACCCCAGACCTCTATACAATAGGTGAAGTATGGAAGTACTATTGAGCAATACAAGATATGAAGCGATTTGTAATCTAGGACTTGCTTAATCTACGTTCCTTCTCTCACCTATGGTCACGAGCTTTGGGTAATGACCGAAAGAACAAGATCGCGGATACAAGCGGCTGAAATGAGCTTTCTCCGTAGGATTGCTGGACTCACCCTCAGAGATAGGGTGAGGAGCTCAGTCATCCGGGAGAGGCTCAGAGTAGAACCGCTGCTCCTCCACATTGAAAGGAGTCAGTTGAGGTGGTATGGGCATCTGATTAGGATGCCTCCTGGATGCCTCCCACTTTAGGTGTTTCAGGCATGTCCCACTGAGAGGAGACCCCGGGGCAGACCCAGGACTCGGTGGAGAGACTGTGTCTCCCAGCTGGTCTGGGAACGCCTTGGTATCCCCTCTGAAGAGCTGGAGCAGGTGGGGGGGGGGGGGAGAGGGAAGTCTAGGCTTCTCTGCTTGAACTGTTGCCTCCACAACCCGGTCCTCCGGAAAAGCGGTAGAAGATGGATGGATGGATGGATGGATGGATGGATGGATGGACTTGCTTAATTTTATTTATAATTGTAATATTTTTTGCGACTTTGTTTTGTATGTATCTGATGTGTGGTTTCCAACTTATTTTATCATCTAGCATTACACCCAAAAATTTGATCTCCTTAACATTTTCAATAATTGCATTATCTATATGAATATGTGTATCTTCTTTATTTTTACAATTACAAAATATCATTAACTTAGTTTTATCTATATTTAGTGAAAATTTATTACTATGCATCGATTTTTTAAGCTTATTTAATTCATTATTTAGAGTATGGATTAGTTCCTTATAATTATTTCCAGAATAAAATATATTAGTATCATCGGCAAATATTTTTTTTAATAATTTAGAAACATAGAATATATCATTTATATACGTATATGTTAAATAATTTGGGGCCCAATACCGACCCCTGGGGGCCCCACAGGCAATTCCCATACATCCAGACAGATATCCTCCCATCTTCACAAACTGTTGTCTCTCAGATAAATAACTTGTAAACCAATTCAGAGCCACTCCCCTAATACCATACAACTGCAGTTTATCAAGAAGTATTGAATGATTTATTGTATCAAATGCTTTTCTAAAATCTATAAATACACCAATTGCATATTTTCCTTGATTTAATGTATTTATTATTTCCTCTGTTGATTCCATAATTGCTAATGATGTTGTACTCTTTGCTCTAAATCCATATTGATTCTGATTAATCAGCTCATGTTTATTTAAAATGTTTTCTAATCTGTTGTTGAAAAGTTTTTCTAGAATTTTTGAGAATTGTGGGAGGAGCGATACTGGTCTGTAGTTTGTGTCGTGGTGTTTATTTCCTTGCTTGAATAATGGTTTTACTTTTGTTATTTTCATTTTCTGTGGGAATGAGCCAGTTTGAAATGATAGATTACAAATATATGTGAATGTGTGGTATATATGATTCTTATATCCCATATCTACATATGTTAGAACAAGTGGAAATGTTTTGTGACAGCATATGTAAGGAACTTCACACCTGGAAAGGACAAAGGATCTCCCCCGCCGGGTTAAAGTCAATGGACCTCCCAAGACGCGGCGGCGGAGACGGACTGGACACCTTTACCCCCTAAGGCGAGAGGAGGAGTTCCCATCACCTACCAAGACAAGGAGAGGAGATAGCAGAACAATGGGGGGGTTAAGATAACGGGGGATGTCAGCTTTTTCAATGTGTGGCTCTATGTGTGCTTGTATTTAACCAGCGAGCGGAGCAGAGATCATCCTCTTGCCTTCTGCCAAGCTCTACACCTGATGAGACTCGATAGAAGAGCTATTCATTAAAAACCCTGTTTTAATACAGAAATCGCCTCGTTATTCCGGCTCCTCTACACTGGTGACCTTGACGCGAGAATATGGACCGGAGGTGTTCTTCAAGCTGCTCATCCATGGTGACTCGGGCATACGCCAGCGACGACGCAGACGAAGGAACAAGCAGACAGCTGTTCCCCACGGCAGAGGGCACTGAGAGAGCTCAACCGAGCTCCAGCACCGCCGTGAGAGCCGTAGAAACGCACTCTCACCCGGCGAGCACGACAATGATGGTGTGCACGAACGCCGTCGCTGTCAAGCTACCAGACTTCTGGAGAGAAGACCCTGCATCTTGGTTTCAGCAAGCTGAAGCCCAATTTATACTGGCGGGCATCACAGCAGATGATACTAAATTTTATCATATCATCTCCAAACTCGACTCCGCAACTTCGAAGTGTGTGCGGAGCTTGGTCCAGCGACCACCAGCCCGGGACAAATATGAGACACTCAAGGCTACCATCGTGGCGAATTATGTCCCGTCAGCGGAGGAAAGAGCCGAAAAGATCCTGGCGGTCTACGGCCACAGAGGGGGCAATCCGAGGACCCTCATGGAGGATTTGCTACAGCTCAAGGAGGAGGACAATGATAATTTCCTTTTCCAGTACATTTTCCTCAGCACGCTACCACCGCATTTGAGAGGGACACTAGCCAGTATGAGGTGCAATAATCATCAGGACTTCCGCACACTGGCCAACGAGGCTTACCGGCTCGTCAACGCCTGCAGAGAACGGGCACCCACAGCAGCATCCGCAGATATGAAAACTGACACCCCGAGCCTTGGAGAGACTCAACCCACGGTGACAGCGGCGCGGCCCAAGCACAACAAGCAGAACGACGTCTGCTATTATCACCACCGCTTCGCAGAGAAAGCCCGCAAATGTGTTCCCCCCTGCAAGTTTACGAGGTCGGGAAACGCCAAAGCCGAGGGCCATTAACAGCAGCGGTCCTCAGCGTAAAGAATAAGCTGTTATGCGTGACGGATGGATACACAGGCAAGCAGTTCCTCATCGACACAGGAGCTCAGCTGAGTTTCGTCATGCCCTCCCACGCAGATCGAGCCATGGGCACCCGGGGCAACGGAGCAGTGGCAGCCAACGGCTCTGACATCGACACGTTCGGGGAAAAGAGCCTGCACCTCCTCATCCACGGCCGCAACTACAGATGGACATTTGTTGTAGCGGCGGTGAGTTTTAACTTGTTAGGCGCAGATTTTCTGTGTGCACACGGGTTATTAGTGGATCTTGCAAATAGGCTCCTGGTTAATGCACTATCTTTTGCTTCCATTCCATGCTCAGCTCGAGTTTCTCCACCACCTGTGCAGGCCAACGTCACCACGGCGGGAGGTAAGTTTGAGCAACTCCTCACCCAATTTCCAGCACTCACAACCCCCAAATTCTCAGCCACTGTAGCCAAACACGGAGTTAAACACTTTATTCCGACAACCGGATCTCCTGTTTTTGCCAAAGCTCGCCGCTTAGATGCGGCCAAACTCAACATAGCAAAGGATGAATTTGCAGCTCTCGAAATATTGGGCATTGTTAGACGCTCGAAGAGCCCCTGGGCTTCACCACTTCACATGGTTCCGAAATCCGACGGTTCTTGGAGACCGTACGGAGATTACCGCAGGCTAAACAACGCTACAGCGCATGACCGCTACCCCATTCCTCACATTCAGGATTTCTCACTACATTTAGCGGGTGCGCGCATTTTTTCAAAAATAGACTTAGTCCGCGGTTATCACCAAGTCCCAGTCCGAGCTGAAGATATTCCTAAAACAGCGGTTATAACCCCTTTCGGCCTTTTTGAATTCCTAAGAATGCCGTTCGGCCTCAAAGGCGCTGCTCAAACTTTTCAACGGATGATGGACGCAGTCCTGCGCGACCTACCCTTTGTTTTTGTCTACCTCGATGACATGCTGGTAGCCAGCTCATCCGAGGAAGAACACGAGCAGCACCTCACTACCGTTTTTCAGAGGCGGGAAGAGCACGGACTTATAATCAATCCAGCCAAATGCAAGTTCGGCGTTTCGCAAATTGATTTTTTGGGACATAGGGTCTCCCCGACAGGGGCATTTCCGCTTCCAGACAAAGTTCGTGCTATAGAAGGTTTTCCACGGCCTCAAACGGTTAAATCGCTACAGGAATTTTTGGGGATGGTTAATTTTTACAACCGTTTCCTCCCCCACGCAGCTCAGCTCATGCAACCCCTATATGACGCGCTCAGAAAAAAGAAGGCTTCCAACGCGGTCGAATGGACCCCGGAGCGCGAACGCGCTTTCGCGGAAGTAAAAAACGCCTTAGCTAACGCCACAATGTTAGTCCACCCAGATCCCTCAGCCCGCATTGCTCTGACCACAGATGCTTCTGACCTGGCTATAGCGGCAGTTGTAGAACAACTTGTCAGCGGAGTCTGGCAACCTTTGGCATTCTTTAGCAAATCGCTAAACCCAACGGAACGCAAATACAGCACTTTCGACAGAGAGCTGCTAGCGCTTCATTTGTCCATCCGCCACTTCCAGTTTTGGTTAGAAGGGCGGAGTTTCATGGTCTTTGTGGACCATAAGCCGCTCACTTTTGCTATGGTTAAAATTTCAGAACCATGGTCGGGCAGACAACAAAGACAGCTAGCTGCGATTTCAGAGTTCACCACAGACATTCGACACGTAGCAGGCAAACTTAACGTTGTAGCTGACTGTCTCTCTCGCGCTGTGACACCGCCAGAGCACGAGGAGACAGATTACGCCGCCTCAGCAGCGGAACTCTTCACTAACGCACACACATACGCAGCACCTATCCAGGATGGAATAGATTATGCAGCCATGGCGGAAGAACAAAGCAGTGATGCAGACGTGCGCGCGCTCCTGTCCGGACCAACAGGGTTAAGGCTGGAGAAAAAAGGGTTGCCCGACGGCGTGCCCCTCCTAATATGCGACGTTTCAACCGGCCGACCTCGCCCGTTAGTACCAGCTGCTTGGCGCCGCCCTATTTTCGACGCAATTCACTCCCTCGCGCACCCAGGTGTGCGCGCCTCGGTCAAAATGGTTGCTGAAAAGTTTGTGTGGCCAGACCTGCGCAAAAACGTAAAAGAATGGGCAAAAACTTGCATTCCTTGTCAACGCGCCAAAATACACAGACACACAAAAGCCCCTCTGGAGCCTTTTCCAATTCCTGCTAGAAGATTCGACCACATTCACGTCGACCTCGTGGGGCCGCTACCTTCCTCCCAAGGTTTCACACACCTGTTAACAATGATAGACCGCACCACGCGCTGGCCAGAGGCAGTCCCTCTAGCGTCAACCACAGCGGAGGAAGTCGCTCGCGTTTTTCTAGCAAACTGGGTGGCACGTTTCGGCGTTCCATCAGACATCACGTCAGACAGAGGGCCTCAATTTATCTCAGAGCTCTGGTCAGACATGTCTAACAGTTTAGGGGCAACAATTCATCGCACCACCGCTTATCACTCTCAGGCTAATGGGTTATGCGAGCGTTTTCACAGGTCCTTAAAGGCTGCCCTCAGGGCCTCACTAACGGACACAAATTGGGTAAATAAACTTCCCTGGGTTTTATTGGGGTTGCGTGCAGCACCTAAAGAGGATTTAGACGCTTCTCCTGCAGAATTAGTTTTTGCCCAGCCTATCAGACTCCCAGGAGAATTTTTACCAGAGAACCCAGAACCAGGACATCTTCCAGTCCCAAGGTTTTTAGGCAGCAGTGGACCAGACTCCCTCCACAGTCCAGCTCATCACTCTTTTCCACGAGTTTTTGTTCCTCAAACTTTAAAAAACGCTGAGTTCGTTTTTGTTAAGCATGAAGCCATTAAACCAACGTTACGCCCAGTTTACGATGGCCCGTTCAGAGTGCTGGAAAATGGTGACAAACACTTTGTGCTTGATTATGGGGACAGAAAGGAAGTGGTCAGTGTTGACAGACTCAAACCTGCTTTCTTGCTGAGAGACGAACCTGCACAGTTGGCACGAGCACCTCGGCGTGGTAGACCCCCCAGAGGAAAAGTCTCAGCCCCCAGGCAGGGAACAAATAATCTCTTTCCTTCCCACAATGCAGATTCACCACGAGAAGGTCCCAGCGGGACACCTAAGCCAACCTACAGCAGTTTTGGGAGAAGAATAAAGCCCAGACAGCACAGGGACTGATACCAACCACCCCGCAATTATTCACTAATTGTGCTACAACAGTTTAAGGCTACTTATGATTTCACTATGCTGTTATGTTTACCACTGAACTTTCTTAGGAGCATGGCTGCTAGAAAACTTCTCCTGTGGCAACAGTTGTAACAAGTAGTATTTCATAGTTATTATCTTAGACTGTGATTCTTTCTGTGTCCTTTCCTAGTGTTTGGGGGGCCTGTGGTATATATGACTCTTATATCCCATATCTACATATGTTAGAACAAGTGGAAATGTTTTGTGACAGCATATGTAAGGAACTTCACACCTGGAAAGGACAAAGGATCTCCCCCGCCGGGTTAAAGTCAATGGACCTCCCAAGACGCGGCGGCGGAGACGGACTGGACACCTTTACCCCCTAAGGCGAGAGGAGGAGTTCCCATCACCTCCCAAGACAAGGAGAGGAGATAGCAGAACAATGGGGGGGTTAAGATAACTGGGGATGTCAGCTTTTTCAATGTGTGGCTCTATGTGTGCTTGTATTTAACCAGCGAGCGGAGCAGAGATCATCCTCTTGCCTTCTGCCAAGCTCTACAGCTGATGAGACTCGATAGAAGAGCTATTCATTAAAAACCCTGTTTTAATACAGAAATCGCCTCGTTATTCCGGCTCCTCTACAAATGGTTTTAATATGCCATCAACAGTTCTTTTTACTAGTGCCATATCAATACCATCACAATCAGTAGATAATTTATTTTTTTTACACTTTTCAACAACAGATTTTACCTCTAGTTCATCCACCGCTGAGAGAAAGACTGATCGAGGGTTATTTCCAATCAATGTTTCACTCACGGTGTCTCTTCCTTGGTTTGGAATTTTTGCTGCCAACTCTGGTCCAACATTTACAAACATTTATTCATTCTGTTTACTACCATGTTCTTATCATAATTATCACCACATTTATCAGTAAAATACTCCAGATATATTTTCTTCTTAGTTCAATTTTTCCTTAATTTATTTAATTTGTCTTAATTTGACTCCTTTCATATTATTCTTATTTTCATTTATTTTCCTATAGTATATTTTTTAACTAGTTCGTATTATTTTAGTTAATTTATTTTTATATATTTTTATCTTTTTTTCAGATTTTTTTAGTTCTTAATTTAATACAATTTTTATCGAGATAATTTTTTTTACAAGCATTTTGTAGGCCCCTGGTTAACCACAGGCAGTTTTTGCATTTATATTTTTTATTAATTTCTTTAATTGGACAGTTTTTATCATATAATGATTTACATATATCAATAAATTTATCATATGCCAAGTCCACTTCTTTCTCTCTATATACAACATCCCAATTCTATAGCATTAAATCATCTTTTAAAGCACTGATTCTATCTTCTGTTTGTATTCTTTTATAAATAACCTTTTACATTGTTTATTCTTATTCTTACTCTCATTAACTCCATAATTAACATGTAAATAAACACATACAGTCAAGTGTGTACCGGAGTGGTGGCTCAGTTGGTAGAGCATCCGCCCCACACCCGGGAGGCATGGGTTCAAATCCCGGCCGGGTCATGCTGAAGACCATATAAAAGCAGAACTTCCTGCCATCCAGCTTGGTGCTCAGCAATTATGGAATGGAGGAGGGAAATCTGTGGCGGCGCCTTGCATGGCAGCGGCCCTTCTGATTCTACACATGGGGTGTGTGTGATTGACACTGTGGATAGGATAAAGCACAATTTCATTCTACTGTACGTGATTGGTTGTATGGTTGAATGACAATAAAGGGTGATTTAATTTTTGATTTAAGTGGTCACTAATGTAATTTATTAGTAGACCACTGACCATATTATATTCAATAATATTGATAAAAATGTTGTATATCAATGTTGTTATTCTCGTAGGTTTTGTAATCTTTGGAAAGAAGGTTAAGCTGTGGCGAAAGGAAGCAGACGAGGCAACGAGCTAAACAACACATGAACTTTATTCCTTCTCCAACATTCTGTACAGTCAAAAGCTCCCGGGTCTTCATGCACCTTCCTTTTATAACCTTTAATTCTGTGCATTAAGACCCAGGAACTGCGACAATCATACAATGTGTGGAACAAAGACATGTGAGGCACATCAACACCACAAAGGGCCAGAACCGCTCCTTACACCTTCTCCCCCTCTGGTGGCTCTAGAAGCTTCCTGAACTCCCCGGGGGGCGAATAGTCTTTTCTATCCTGGCTGAGACCCCCCCCAGTAGCACTTCCTCCTTCAGCGCATTGATTCCCCTCTCCCCCGGCTCCCCACTCTAGGTGGAGAATCCCCACACCATGCCCCCACACAGCACCCCCCCCCCCCCCCCGAACACCCAGAAAGGGCACTAACTCCCCCGTCCTTTGGGCTTGAGCTGGCACCCATAGTGGCTGTAGCGGGGGGTCGCCGACCCAGTCAAAACGCCCTGCTGGTGAGGTGTACAGGAGGGCAAGTCAGTCTGTGGGGGGGGGGGGGGAGGGGAGGGAACACATTAGCTTTGCGAGCACAGGTCCCCTGCTGAGGGATCACCAACTTGCGGAGCTACCAACAATGGGCGTCCGCACCAGGGAGCTTGGGCCAACACCACCTGCTCGTCTGCTATCACAAAAGTGGGCTTCAGCCTGTCGTTGCAGATGGTCTCCCTACGCCCCCCCCCCAAGTCTAACACAAAACGTTTCGCCCCAGGTTCCAACACCCTGAACGGTCCATCGTACGGTGCGCATCATGCCTGACAAAAACAAAACTGGTGTTCTGTAAGCTTTTTGGGATGGAGGTGCGGGGAAAACAATGACGGGCCGGGCCCGACACATTAAAAGCCTCCGTACTGTGCAAAAATTGCAAGGTCGGCTCGGCCCCGGGTTTTGGGTTTTCTGGTAAAAACTCTCCAGGGATCCGCAGTGGCTGAGAAAAACAAGTTCCGCCAAGGAGGCTGCCAAATCCTCCTTAGAGGCGGAGCGCAACCCTAAAAGGACCCAGAGCAGGTGGTTGACCCAATTTGTTTCCATGAGCGTAACGCTGAGAGCTGCCTTAAGTGACCTATGAAAACACTCGCATAACCCATTAGCCTGGGGGTTGTACACAGTAGTACAGTGAATTTTGACCCCCAGGCTCTGGGCCATCGTGGACCAGAGTTCCGAAATGAATTGTTGACCCCTGTCAAAAGTGATGTCCGATGGGGATCCGAAACGTGCAACCCAAGCCAACAAAAAATCGTGAACCACTACCGCGGATGTGGTAGAAGCCAGCGGAACCATTTCATGCCAGCGCGTGGTGTGGTCCACGACTATCAAATGGTGCGTGAAACCTTGCAACGGTGGGAGGGGTCCCACAGGTGTTCAATCTTAGAAGACTAATGAATATTTTGTACCATAATTATAAAAAAGACCATAAGGTAGTTGGCCTCTGCCTAGATGCAGAGAAGGCATTTGATCAGTTGTAATGGTCATATATGTGGAGGTGCTGGAAGAATTTGGATTTGGCTCCCAGTTTGTTTCATGGATTAAAATAATATGTGCCAATCTCTCATCTTCCTTTTTGACGAATCAAGAAAGGTTAGGCTCATTTTTATTGCAATGGGGAACCCGTCAGGGCTTCCCCCTCAGTGCCTGGCTTTTCACAATAGCCATTGAACCTCTTGCTATCAGTATTAGGCAGCACCGCCCCAGTCTCACACCTATAAAGCTTAGAGATGTAGATCACCATCTCTCTCCTTAGGACATACTATTAACTGGCAAAAAAAAGTGAATTTATGTCTCGTGGCAATGACCTTGATGCGTAATTTTTGCATAATCTCATTTTTAGAATTACAGACAAACTGAATTATCTTTGAGTAGTTTTACTAAAGGATTCCAATTAATCTTTAAACTGAATTTCCTTGAAAAGTTAGACAAGCTCTAAAGGGATATTGACAAATGGAGTATCCTTCCTTTTTTTTTTTTTTTTTTTTTTTTTTTTTTTTTTTTTTCTCTCGGCGCCACACGAGTCGGCTGCCTTTTGCAACAGCGGCTCGATTCCGAGTCTTTTTCCCTTCCTCTCTCTTTTGATCCGTCTTTTTTTTTCACCCCACTTATATCACGGACACACAGATCGTCCTAAATGTCTCCTGAGCCGGTGGACGGAGCCACTGTCTATAGCAGGATACGATACAGCAGAGAACAGCTGCTAGCATTCAACCGCCACCCGGTCCCATTGGAAAAACTCGACATACCGAGAGAACTGAGGTGAAAACGCCGCGGCTGCCGGGCTGGAGTAAGGCGGAGGACAAAAAATATAAGGTACAGACCCTCCCTTCCATCTGTTGTCATGGGAAATGTACGGTCGATACTGGGAAAGTTAGATGAGCTAGCGGCTATCTCCCGTTATGATAGCACATACCGGGAGTGCTCTCTCCTTTTGTTTACTGAGACGTGGCTAACTGAACTAGCAGCAGATGCTAACATTGAGCTGGAGGGTTTTCACATGATACGAGCTGACCGAACACCAGACAGTGGCAAGGCTAGGGGCGGTGGAGTGATAATGTATGTTAACAACAACTGGTGCAGACCGGGACATATCACTGTTAAACAACGACACTGCAGCAAAGACATTGAGTTGCTAGCTGTTAGCATGAGGCCTACATATCTCCCGAGAGAACACTCACACGTGATCTGCATTGTTGTTTATGCAAATCCGACGGCGAACGCTGGGACAGCACGTGACGTCATCCATTCAGTAACCAGCAGGCTGCAGACAGAACACCCAGATGCTCTTCTCCTCATCTCAGGCGATTTCAACCATGTTTCACTGTCTCCCATTCTACCCACGTTCACCCAGTATGTCACATGCCACACTAGAGACAATAAAACACTGGATTTATTCTACGCAAACACTAAGGAGGCGTACACCTCATCACAACTCCCCCCACTCGGGAGATCGGATCACAACTTGGTTCATCTCCGGCCGGTGTACAAACCCCTAGTGCACAGACAACCTCCGGCCATGCACACTGTGGAGTTATGGTCTGAGGAGACAATGGACACCCTAAAGGGCTGTTTTGAAGCCACCGCCTGGAAGCAGCTCTGCGATCCACATGGTGAGGACATCGATGGCCTCATTCACACCTTCACGGGCTACCTCAGCTTCTGTGTGGACAAATCCGTTCCCACCAAGACCATACGGCGTCACTCAAACAACAAACCCTGGATCAACCCTGAGATAAAAACACTTCTGAGAGAGAAGAAGAGGATCTTCAGGTCAGGGAACAGGGAGATGCTGAAGTCCGTACAGAGGGAGCTGAGGAGAAAGATCAGAGAAGGCAAGGACAGCTTCAGGAAGAAGATGGAGGACAAGCTGCAACAGAGCGACATCAGCGGGGTCTGGAGAAACCTCAAAACCATCTCGGGGCTCCAGAATACCTCCCCCCAGGCCACAGGGGGCAGGGAGTGGGCGAACAACCTGAATCTGTTTTTCAATAGATTTGACCAACCGCCCTCCCCCCTGACTGCACAACAACCACTGCTGCCTCTAAAGAAATCAAGTCCTGCTGCCCACTCCCCACTCCACCAACACCCCCCCACTCCCAACACACAGCCCCCCATCCTGACCCTGACCAGGACCCAGGTGAGGACGGAGCTGAGGAAGATCAAGGCGAGGAAGGCGCCGGGACCGGACGGCATCAGCGCAAAGCTCCTCAAGTCCTGTGCAGACCAGCTGTGTGGGATTGTGACGTATATCTTCAACATGAGCCTGAAACTGGGGAGGGTACCACAGCTGTGGAAAACATCTTGTGTGGTACCTGTACCAAAAACTTCCCACCCCAAAGACCTGAACAGCTACAGACCGGTGGCCTTGACGTCCCACTTGATGAAGACCCTGGAGAGACTGCTCCTTGCTCACCTCCGCCCCCTGGTGGAACCAGCGATGGATCCACTCCAGTTCGCCTACCAGCATGGCATTGGGGTGGAGGATGCGGTGATCTTCCTCCTTCACCGTTCTCTGTCCCACCTGGAGAAGCCCGGGAATATGGTGAGGATCATGTTCTTTGACTTCTCCAGTGCTTTCAACACCATCCAACCGATGATCCTGAAGGACAAGCTGCTGCGCGCAGGGGTGGACCAGCACCTGTCATCATGGATCCTGGACTACCTCACGAACCGGCCTCAGTTTGTGAGAACCCGGGACTGTGTGTCCGACACGATCATCAGTAGCACGGGGGCCCCCCAGGGAACGGTGCTGGCTCCCTTCCTGTTCACTCTTTATACTGCGGACTTCTCACACAACACAACACACTGCCATCTACAGAAGTTCTCTGATGACTCTGCGATCGTTGGCCTCATCTCCAATGGAGATGAAGCTGAGTACAGAGGGCTTATCCAGGACTTCGTGGACTGGTGCCATCGGAACTGCCTCCAGATCAACGCGAGGAAAACTAAGGAGCTGGTGGTGGACTGCCGCAGGCATGGGCAGCCCCTCACAGTACCAGTAAATATACAGGGAACAGACATCGAGATGGTGACATCCTATAAGTACCTGGGTATTCATCTGAACAATAAACTAGACTGGTCACACAATACTGATGCACTCTACAAGAAGGGACAGCGCAGGCTGTTCCTGCTGAGGAGACTCAGGTCTTTTGGTGTACAAGGGGCGCTGCTGAAGTCATTCTATGACACGGTGGTGGCATCAGCCATCACTTTTGGAGTGGTCTGCTGGGGCAGTGGCATTACTGCAGCCGATAGGAAGAGACTGAACAAACTGATTAAGAAAGCTAGCTCTGTCCTGGGGCAGCGCCTTGATCCGATGGAGGAGATAGGAGAGAGAAGGACGGTGGCTAAACTGTCATCTCTGCTGGAGTCCGAGTTCCACCCTATGCAGGACATACTGAATGCACTGAGGAGCTCATTTAGCAGCAGACTACATCATCCCAGGTGCACAACCGAGAGGTTTCGTAGGTCCTTCCTACCAACGGCTGTCAGACTGTACAACCTAAGCAGGGCTGCTCGCAGAGATAGCAAAAAGACGTAACAAACTAATAGTTTTTTGAATGCAAAAGATGCAATAGACTTACACAATGGTCCCCTCCGGCATACAACTAGGAACATACCGGTCGCTATGGAGGGTGAGAATATGTATGGGCACATAATCATACCATGTAGGATAACTAAGTAGACGGTTATGCTGTTTCATTCCATCTAGCAACAATGCTCTGCACTGTGTGTGTTTATATATTTGCATATTTATTCCATCTAGCTACAATGCTCAGCACTGGGTGTGTTTATATATTTATATATCTACATATTATTCCATCTAGCTACATTGCTCCGCACTGTGTGTGTTTATATACTTGCATATTTATTCCACCTAGCTGCAATGCTCCGTACTGTGGGTGTTTATATATTTACATATTTATTCCATCTAGCTACAATGCTCTGCACTGTGTGTTCATATATTCATATATTTATTCCATCCAGCTACAATGCTCTGCACTGTGTGTCTGTGTGTGTGTGTATATATATATATTTTATAGTAATACGTACATATGTTTATTAGCTGCTCTTGCTTGCTTGTTTTTTTTCTTGCCTTCTGATTGTTGCTCTGAGTGTTGCTATCCCTGTGCTGTTGCAATCCTGGAATTTCCCCGTTGTGGGACTAATAAAGGCTTATCTTATCTTATCTTATCTTTTCTATGGTGGATCATATAAACGCCATCAAAATGATAACACTGCCAAGATTTCTTTACTTTTTTCAAAATCTTCCTATTTTTTTAACAAAAGCATTTTTCAAAACACTAGATTCCATAGTACTGCCATTTATTTGAGGTTTTAAAGCGCATTGTTATGACCCCTTGTGTGCCATTACGCAACGCACCGAGGGAGGAATGAAAGAACCTACGAGCAGGAGTAGTACCATGCACTTTATTAAACATAAACCCCACAAATAGTTCAGCAAACAGTCTCGAAAAAAACAGATGGTGAAATGATTGCTATAGCGGCCACCAGACAAACTGGGACACCACCCGGACGCTCAGCAGCTCGAGGAGGGAAATGCCTAGTGCTGCAGGGCAGCTGTCAGCACGAGAAGAAAGGAAAACTTAACTTACGAGCTGAAGCGATCCAAGACAGTCCGAGTTGTCTGGAACAGTCTTTGGTGTAACAGAAGACAGGTGCATCAGGCTGAAAGTACATGAAGGGAATGACGGCTAACAGACACAGAGGAACACGCTGCTATGTAAGAAGTCCAATGCTCCGGTGATCTCTTCCTACTCTATCAGCGCTTAAGTAATAATCATACTAATGAGGGAAGGTCAGGCATTGGCTTGCTTGCTACCGGATAACCATGAAAACTAGTACCATCTGTCTCATGGGTTGGGCCGTCAGCGACTCAACCGGCATCCCCACCCTTCCGAGGGCATGGAGGGTGAAACAGGGCATCCTGGCAGAACTAAAAACAATATCTGCCACAGGTCTGTGGTGGACCACTCCCAGTTACACGAGGTGAGACTAGACATCCTGGCAGATAAACACATCTGTTGCAAGGTCTGTGGTGGACTGTGCCAGTCGGTGCATCTTGACATGCACTACACAAAGAGTAGAGATAAACAAACCTATCATCTAGTCAGTCACTGCAGCATTTACTGGAGTCAGTTTGTCTTGGCTTGTCCTTGCCACTGATAATACCTTTATCTGCCAAGAATGTGCTGCTAGTCCAGCAAAAGCTAGCGGTACTCAAATACTTTGCAAGCAGTTTCATGAAATGGTCAGTCAGAAGACATCTCATACCGGCTTGGACGTCGCCCGGGCTAACAAGGTCTGCGCTGATCTGTTCACACTCCGACAGGCAGCAAAAAGTAAGCTAGGAGCAGGAAGACAAAAGAAGATGAAAACAGCAGCCTTGTGTGTAGCAGAATGGAATGTTCGCACTCTGATGGACAGAGCAACATCACAGCGCCCAGAAAGACAGACCACACTTGTGGCCCTGGAAATGAACAGGTACAATGTAGACATAGCTGCACTTAGTGAAACAAGATTGCCTGGATATGACAGCTTGGAAGACCATGGGTACATCTTCTTTTGGAGTGGGAGATCAACTTAAGAAAGGAGAGAAGCAGGAGTGGGCTTTGCAGTTAGAAAGGAGATAGCAGCAATGCTTGATGGGGAACCGGTGCCAATCAATAACAGGATAATGACAATCAGACTCCCACTACAGCAGAAGATGTATACCACACTCATCAGTGTATATGTCCCAACAATGACCAACACAGAGGAGGTAAAGGAAGAGTTCTACAGTGATTTATGTGAGACTATCAGGCATGTACCGACTGATGACAGGCTGATACTCGTTGGAGATTTTAATGCCAGAGTTGGTTCGGACACTGAGAAATGGAAAGGAGTGATAGACAGTCATGGAGTAGGCAAATGCAATGCTAATGGAGAACTTCTGCTTGCACTATGTTAAGAGTACACCCTTGTGAAAACCAACACTCTATTTAAGCACAAGGACACACACAAGAAGACATGGATGCACTCAAGATCCAAGCACTGGCACTTGTTTGACTACATCATAGTAAGGCAGAGAGACATAAGGGATGTATTGGACACCAGAGCAATGAGAGGTGCGGACTGTGGTACTGATCATGTTATGCTGAGATCTAGATTAAGGATTTGGAGATGAAAACAGCACTGCAGGACGGGTGCGAAGCCACCAAGGAAGCTAAACACTATTGCACTGAAAGGCCAAAAGAAGCAGGAAGAATTTACACAGGAAATGGATGAAAACTTGAAAGACTGGGACAGTAACAACTCAGAGAATGACATAGAAGAGAAATGGGCAACACTGAAGGATACGGTGTATCAGACTGCAAGTGATGTATTAGGCCACCGTGAGAGGAAACATCAAGATTGGTTTGATGAGCATGATGAACATCTGAAGAAACTACTAGAAGTTAGGAATACAGCTAGGCAGGAAAACCTACAGTGTAACACAAGGTCGAAGAAGAAGAAATACTCAAAGGCTCAGAGTGAGCTACAGAAGTACACCAGAGAGATGAAGTCCAACTGGTGGGATGAAAAAGCGGAGGAAGTTCAAACTGCAGCAGATAGAAGGACATGAAAACATTCTTCACAGGTTTGAGAGAAATCAACGGCCCTAAACCAAGATGATTGATCCAACTAAAGGCTATGGATAGTGAAACGGTTTTGCAGGAGAAAGACAAGATCCTGGACAGATTTGCAGATCACTTTGACCAACTACTAAACAACCCTGGAGATCTCACTGAAGAGGCTAAAGATGCTCTAGTACAGTGATCAGCTGTATCAAGTCTGAATGAACCACCAAATCTTGATGCACTAATGGCAGCTATCAGGACAACACAGGACAGTAAAGCTCCAGGAACGGATGGAATTCCAGCAGAAGTGTGGAAATTTGGTGGTGTTCAGCTGACCAACTGCCTGCACAAGCTCATCCAAGAGATATGGGATGCCCAGAAAGTACCTCAAGACTGGAAGGATGCCAATATTGTTCCTTTGTTCAAAAAAGGTGACAGGAAAGATTGTAGAAATTACCGAGGTTAAGTTATAAAATACATCAGCAATGCTATACAAACCCCCTTAGCTGGGAGAAAGAGGTCTTCAGGTGGTTTCCAGTCATTCTCGAGTGTTTCGACCCTTAACCACAACACTATCCGACTGATGGGTCAGCAGTGAGTGGCCAGTTCACTGCCTCTCTCCTCCCAGCTTCCAGCTAGTATCATCCCTCTTATGTCAGAGCCAACAGGAGGCTCTCTCAGCCACTTCTCCCAACCTTCGAACAGCGATTTTCTTCTTGTGCCCTCTGACTTCTACTTTTGTCATCAGGTTCCACACAGATTGAGCTGGGAACCCTCGACACCCCACCTCCACTGCAAATAGCCATGCCATCCACCCTTTGTCTTGACATTCCTGGGCCAGCTGTTGGTATTTGGCCTTCTTCCTCTCTGCTGCCTCCTCACAGTTCTCCTCCCATGGGACTGTTAGTTCCACCAGGATAATCTTCCTACCTTTCTGAGACCACATAACGATATCTGATCTCAGGGTTGTGGAAAGTATCTCCTCTAGGAAGTGGAGTTTCCTTACAAGATGCACCTTCATTTCCCAACCCTTAGTGGACTGCAAAAGGTTTTGTTTTGCACCTCCCAGGATGACTGGCTTCTGCTCCTCTTTCACAAAGCCAGTGGTGTTGTGCAATCGTTGTGCTTTGGCTTGATGTTTCCTTCTTAGATAGATAGATAGATAGATAGATAGATAGATAGATAGATAGATAGATAGATAGATAGATAGATAGATAGATAGACAGATAGATAGATAGTTTATTTCGAACACAAAAATATAACAAATACAAGCAAATGGCAAATGCAATAAAGTAACAGTATACACTGTTCGAAAGGGAGAAGGAAGAAGTGAACACTTATTAATTCCATCTCCTCTTTTCCATAGATACACCCATGTGAATTTTATACAAATTACCACCTTTAAGACCCTAAGTAAACAATTTACTGTATTTTTTACAAATCAACATTAACACCCATCCTTTCTAACATACAATGATGTCCATACATCAAAACCAGCCTCAAACAACACAGATATACACAGTGCTGTCCCACCCACCATTCCATAGTGTCCCATAATATCCTAGAGTGAACATAATGAATCATACATATAACTACTACCCTTCTAACATATACCCTTTCAGCAAATGGTGCTTATACCTCTTTTTGAATTGATTTCTGTTTGTACATAGTTTCAGTTCCGGCTCCAGACTGTTCCACAAATCCACCCCACAGACAGGTATGCACATACTTTTCTTGGTTGTACGTATCTTGGGTTTTGTAAAGTTTAAGTCTCTCCTCAAATTATGATCATTGTCTCTTTTTTTAAATATTTTTTGTATATTAGTTGGTAGTTGATTATTAATTGCCCTGTACATTACTTGTGCTGTCTTAAATTTAACTAAATCGATGAACTTTATGACATGTGACTTTAAGAACAACGCATTGGTATGGTCTCTATATCCTGCATTGTTTATTATCCTTATAGCTGTTTTTTGTAATGTGCATATTGACTGTAGGTTGGTCTTGTCTTCTTCGTTCTTGTTCCAAGATTTTAGCCAGTATTGTCATCACCCTGTCATGGCACCACCTATATCTCCCCTGCACTAGAGCAATGCAGCACCCTGACAGAGTGTGTGCCATAGTCCCTCTTGCGCCACACAAGCTACACAAGGGGTTCTCCCCCAATCCCCACTTGTGCAGATTAACTGGGGTTGGAAGGGTATCATATACTGCTCTGAGCAGGAGGGAAATCCGGAAAGACTCCAGTCGCCATAGGTCAGTCCATGAGATTTTCCATGTAGGCAATTCCCACCTGGTCCAGGATCCTTGAATTCTGAGCTTGATGGCTTTAGCTCTTCTCCTCTCCTCTTCAAGGTTTCTGACTTCTTCCTGGATTAAGGTTCTTTTTTCCTGAGGGGTAGACTTTGACCACTGTTGAAAATGAGATGTTCCTAAGCCTTGATGTCCAATGCATGGATTTCCAATGATCTCCCTAGTAATAAGGGAGCCTTCTGCTCGACCGATAGCTTTAGTGGCAGACCACTTTCGCCCTGACCTTGTTTGAATTCCTGCTTCTCGAATAAGATGTTCCTTGGAGTCCCGGTATGTCAGCGAAAGTCTGCACTTGGCTACCTTAAATTCCTCCACTACAGAAGACAACGGGAGCTGAAGCTGTCCCGACCTTACGTATAGCCCCACAGATGTAAAACTTGGGGGTATTCCTAACCATTTATGAAGGTGCTTGCTGAATTTCCTTTCCAGTCCTTCAACCCATGTTAATGGCAGTTCATACACGGTGAACAGCCACATAAGTCTCGGAAGGGGGCCATGCTCATAAAGCCAGCACTTATATTTTCCAGGCAGCCCAGACCTATTGATTTTCTTCAGCCACTCCTCTATTTGATGTTCTGTATTGCAGATGTTGTTTTTGTCAGTAAGGCTATTGTTGTGCCATTTTCCCAGGCACTTGATAGGGTTTTCTTTTATGCTTGGAATGACTTCCTTTTGCATGAGTAATTTGAACTTCTCTGTTGGTTTTCCCCTTTGGATGACCAGGCACCTTGATTTCTTGGGTATGAAAGTCATCTTTGCCCAGGTTGCCATGTTGTCAAGTTCAGCTAAGATCCATCTTGCTTGCAAATGGGTTGGAGTTGTTATAGTGAGATCATCCATGAATCCCCTGATTGCTGGCTGCTGGCTTCCTGCAGCAGTCACTGGGCCTCTTGCCTTTTTATTGGCCGTGGAAATGATCAGGTTCATCCCCATGACAAACAAAATGGGTGAGATGGTGCACCCTGTCACAATACCTTTTTCAATAGGCTGTAAACTTTTTTTTTGTAAACTTTGAGGTCTGAAATCATAGTCTAATATCTGCTAAGTAGCTGGTGATCAAACCCTTAATATGGTCTGGAATATGGTACTGGTTCACAGCTACTTTAATCAAACTATGGGGAAGGGATCCATATGCATTGTTGCAGTCGGGCCAGACAACTGTGAGGTTTCCTTTGGTCTATTTACCTCCTGCACTAATTGGCTGATCACCCCTGTGTGTTCCAGGCATCCAGAGATGCAGATTACTTTGACCAACTACTAAACAACCCTGGAGATCCCACTGAAGAGGCTAAAGAAGTTCTAGTGCAGCGACCAGCTGTATCAAGTCTGAATGAACCACCAAATCTTGATGAACTAATGGCAGCTATCAGGACAACACAGGACAGTAAAGCTCCAGGAACGGATGGAATTCCAGCAGAAGTGTGGAAATTTGGTGGTGTTCAGCTGACCAACTGCCTGTACAAGCTCATCCAAGAGATATGGGATGCCCAGAAAGTACCTCAAGACTGGGAGGATGCAAATATTGTGCCTTTGTTCAAGAAAGGTGACAGGAAAGATTGTGGAAATTACCGAGGTATATCACTGCTAGCCAGTGTTGGTAAGATTATTTCATGTATACTACTGAACAGACTCACTGAACACATCTCACAGAATGTACTACCAGAAACCCAGTGCGGCTTTAGAAGTGGAAGAAGCACAATGGACATGATTTTCTGCTTGAAACAGGTTCAAGAAAAGTGTATCGAACAGAACATGCCGCTTTATGTAGTCTTTATAGACTTCAGTAAAGCCTTCAATACTGTTTCGCGACAAGGACTTTGGCAGGTACTCAAGAAATATGGCTGTACAGAGAAGTTTGTCAGCCTGATCGAGGCACTCCATACCTGTATGCAAGCAAACGTGGCAATGTTCAGTATCTAAAGACTTTTCAGTAAGCAATGGGGTGAAACAAGGGTGTGTGCTGGTGCCTACACTCTTCTTGCTATGTCTGTCAGCCATGCTTGAGGTGGCCTTCAAAGACACTTCAGAAGGAGTTTACATTCAAACAAGGAAAGAAGCAGACTTGTTCAATGTGGCACAATTTAAAGCCAAGAGTAAGACATCGATAAAGGTAGTAAGAGAAATGCTCTTTGCCGACAAAGGTGCTCTAGTTGCACACAGTGTGGAAGATATGCAATCTTTAGTGGAGAAATTCACAAGAGCAGCTAGCCAATTCAGCCTCCAAATCAACATCAAGAAGACAGAGTGTCTTTATCAACCACCAGAGTTCCAGTTATCAATATCACTACCAGAAGAGATCAGCATTGGTACAGAGCCACTAGTTAAGTGCAAGACTTTCAAGTATCTATGGAGTACTGTTTCAGTGAATGCTAGGCTGGAAGATGAACTATCTCTCAGAATGGGAAGAGCAAGTGCTGTGTTTGGAAACTTGAGGGAGAGACTGTGGAACAACCGATATGTGTCTATCCACATGAAATGCAAAGTGTACAGAGCAATAGTACTGGCTACTCTATTGTACGGTGCTGAAACTTGGACTGTCTACATTCATCGCCTTTCGCCTTTCACCCAAAACGGGTATATCCACAGTTCCTTCCTTACTCCTCTCCGCTCTACGTCGAGCCCAACTTTTCTCGTAAGCCATCACTCTCTTTAAATTATGTGCCCTGCAAACTTTCCTCGTGAGGTTCTTCCATTCTGCTCTATCATGTACTACCAATTGCCATTGATCTAAAACATCGGCACACTTCAATGCATTTTTGCATGTATCCTTAAAACGGAGTTTGGGTCAACCTACTTTGCGAAAACCATGAGCCAGCTCACAATACAGGAGTTCCTTCACTGGCCTATCATCATTCATTCGACAGACATGACCTAACCAGCGCAGGCGACTCATTACAAGCTTGATCTCAATGTCTTCAATGTGTGCCCGCCGCAGCACCTCCTCATTGCTGATGAAATTGTCCCACTTGATGTTTAATATAAGGCAAAGGTGACGCTGTTGGATTATGCGAAGCTGCCTGACTTCGTGCTGGTAAAGGGTCCAGGTTTTGCTGCCATACATCAGGAGGGACATAAGGCATTGATTGTAAACTGCGACTTTGGTAGAGACTGTGAGGTCATGTGAATCAAACACCCTCTTGCACAGACGGCCAAAAGCACACGATGCTGCTTGGATGCGAGATGCAAGTTCCTCCTTCATAGAGCAGTCACTGCTGACATAACTGCCGAGATACTTGAAGCGAGTAACGTTGGCCAATTTGATGTTGTCAATGAAGGACTCAGCTGTATTGCCAACACACATAATTTCTGTTTTGACTGTGTTGATGCAGAGACCCATTCTCTTAGCGATGTCATTGTAGGAGGATAATAACGTCTGCAGGCCCTCTGGTGTATCACTGAAAATCGCGATATCGTCAGGCATTGAGGGTAGCATAGAACTCTCTGTAGTTCTTCTCCTGAGAGTGCCGCTCTGCCTCCTCAGCTCTGCGCCGAAACCAGTCATTCTTAAGCTCTCTGATCCGCCTTCTTAGAACATGCCTGTCCAAGTTCTTGTCTTGAAGCAGCTTTTGAATTTCTTGGTCCTGATCATCAAACCAGTCATTCTGCACTTGTTTCTTTTTGCCGAAGACATGGGTGGCAGCATTCTGGAGAATAACTCTGAGTTCATCAAAGTCCGTCTTACAGGTAGACAACTTTTCGTCTAAGAAGAGCTCCAGTAATGCTTTTTTTGTCATCATCCAAATGTATGTCTAGCTTCTTGGGAGGCCTTGTACCACTCTTCTTGTTATTAATAAAGAACAGGCACTTAGAAACCAGGAGCTTTTGATCGGTGAAGCAATTTGCTACTCGATTGACTCGTGTCACTGTGACATATGGTTTTGCGGCCTTATTGGCTAGTACATGGTCGATTTGGTGCCAGTGCTTTGAACATAGGTGCTGCCATGTGTTCTTTAAGGTGTTTTTCTGTTCGAACATAGTACCCATGACACTGAGCTAGAATCTGGTGCAGAATTCTAAGAGCATAAGCCCGTTGGAGTTTATTTTATCAACGCCATGTTTTCCAATTACATTCGACCACGATTTCCAGTCCTTGCCCACTCGAGCGTTAAAGTCACCCAGGATGATGATGATGTCCATCTTGGCGGCAAATGTACAGCTGCCAAGCTTTTCATAGAACTGCTCTTTTTCTTCCTGAGATCTTTGCATGGTCGGCCCATATACACTAATGAGAGTTAGATTGTTTCCTCCCTTTAGCTGTATGCGCATTGACATGAGCCTGTCGCTGATTGGTGTAGGGGTGATACCTTGAGCAGCTAGCTTGTTGGAGATAGCAAAGCCAATGCCAGCTGTTCTCTCTTCTCCTCCACTCCAAAAGATTGTGTGACTCCTCTCAACTACGTTTCCGGTGCCAGATCGCCGAACTTCGCTTTGGGCACAGATGTCAATGGTCGCTTTCTCGAACTCACGACAGATAAGGGCTGTTGCTCTTTCAGGTCTGATTGAAGACTCACTGTCGTTGGTTGTACGGACATTCCAAGCACCGAGACTGAGGCATTGTTTGCATGAATTCGAAACAGAAGGTCGATGGTGTTGTTCGTCGGTTACAGTACGGTTCGGTAGCAGTATAGGGACTTCATCCACTTGTCGCCACTGCCATATTGAGTGGCGCATCGGTTCCCCCGTATGCGGTAGCCATATCTACTCTCCTTAACTGTGCTTCCATTGAAAACTGTGGGGCTGCACCTAAGATGATGATGACACTGCTTGGCGCATAGGCAGTGTCCCTTGGCGAGGTACTCTGTTGGTCGACAACACAGCAAAGCTGAGATGGTCGCAGAGAGGCTCGTTGCATTTTGCCGTAACTGAAGCCGAGTAGACAGTCAGAGACGCCTGCTGCAGCTGAAGCCGAGTTGACATTCAGAAGCGCCAATGATGTAGTGCCAGAGATGCCATCGAGTTGATGACATAACTGCCGTGCCGTGACCCTGGCAAGGGAGGCTGCGGGTGTACTAGCACTTGCCCAAGGTACTCACCCAAGGCTAGTTGAGGGAAGGAGGTGCCTCACTGCTCCATTCTAGACCGGCTCCGAGCAAAGCTCCAAGCAAAGTCAAGCCACTGCCCATATGACTGTCTACAGAGTGCAGGTAAAGAAACCACGCATACATGATGAGACACCTTCGAGCCATAATGAACATCTCATGGAAAGACAAGATAACCAACATAGAAGTGTTGAAACGAGCTGGTCTACCATCAATGGAGGACATGCTAATACAGATGAACCTGAGATGGCTCGGACATGTTGAGAGGATGGACCACCAGCTTCTCCCTCGGCAGTTACTCTACTCACAGTTATGCGAGGGCAAACGCAATCAGCGTAGACCAAGGCTCAGATTTAAAGACACTGTAAAAAGAAACTTGAAGAAGCTGGATATAGACAGGAGTTCCTGGCAGCGGAAAGCTAAGGACAGAGCTGCGTGGAGGAATCTGATCAGACCTAAATGAAACAGTCATTGTCGCCAATGACAGACTGCTATGATAATGATGATGATGAATGAGGGAAGAGACCGCTGATGTGGTAGAGCGTGAGTTGGATAAAATTGAAAACATGTGTGCATGAGTGAGTGGCTGAGTATGTGAATGAGGTGTGTGTGTACGTGTGTGATCTACCAATAATGAGACACAGCTGATGACACTGACAGGAAGAGGGGGCGTGACCGAGCTGTCAGGGACCGGAGGACCCAAAGGGCTCCCTGAAGCGCCTGATGGAAAATAAATAGTGAAACGGGTCAAAATAGCCACTGTGTCAGAACTGGGTTTGGGTCCACCAAACCAAGGTTCATGACAGCGCCCCCCACTCTCAAGGGGTGGATGCTAGACACCCAAGTGCTACCAGCAGACAAACACTATAAACACAAAATAACCCCCTTCAATGGACAACCACCACTCAGGGTGGGAGGTGGGGGAAAACAGGTTAGGAGGGAAGCAACCAGTACATCATACAAAAATTAATATACAAATATAATGCGTAGAACCTCCTAACCACCCCAACTAAGGACATTAACCTCCCTCCCCAGGAGTCCAAAGTTCAGGGGGCTGACCAGAGTCCCAGGCCCCCTGTGGCCTGGGCCTGGGCTGCACGGTGGCGCAGTGGTTAGCACTGTGGCAGCACAGTTTTACCCTCGGCCGGGGGATCGCGGGGATCGTGAGATCGTGGGTTCGATCCCTGCCCCCAGCCAACAGTGATCTGTGTGGAGTTTGCATGTTCTCCCCATGTTTGCGTGGGTTTACGCCGGGATTTCTCCAGTTTCCTCCCACATGTCAAAAACATGCAGGTTAGGGATAAGGGGCGCTTGCGCATGCAGCGACCGGCAGCTGGTGGCTTGTCACCAGAGTGCAAAACAAATCTACCTACGGGTACAAAATAAGTAATAAAAAAAAAGGCCCCAGGCATGGCGAGGGGTGATTGATCGGCTGGGCTGCTTGAGTACCAGGCCCAGCAGGCGGCCCACTGAACAGCGTCAGGCCGCCTGTCAGGACCGACGAGCCACCCGGCTCGAGAGCCAAGTCTTTCGGGTGGCCGACCAGTGTAGTTGAGCCACCAGGACCGGAAGGGGAAAAGGTAGCCTACCCACCGAGGACCTTAGAGGTAGGTGGCCAAGCAAAGAGATGGGGACTCCCCCCCCGCCTCTGAAGCTTGGAGCAGGGGGACCATAGCACTCGCGATGGTCCCGGTCTGGGACATAGCTGCACCTGCAATGGTCCCGGTCTGGGACATGGCTGCACCCATGATGGTCCAGGTCCGGGACAGCACTGCACCGGTGGTGGACTCCGGCTGGAGCTCTGCTGCACCCGCGGAGGACTCCAGCGGGAGCTCTGCTGCATCCGCAGTGGGCTCCAGCTGGACCGCCATTGCACCTGCGGTGGCCCCCATCAGGGACCTCATTGCTCCCACGGTGGCCTCCCCAGCGAGGGAGAAAGGAGTCTTCACTGACCCTGGCGCTGAATCCAGATCCTCAGTGGCCTCAGGAGGGGTTGGCTGTTCTCCGGCAACCCTGGCAAGGAGCTCCGAGCCCACAGGGGGAGAGAAAGAGACCAAGTCAGGGTTGCCGGCAGTGGCAGAGCCCAGTGAGGTGGCCATGAGGGCTACTGCGAGCTTCCCTAGGCCCTCCTTACCATGAGTTGGGCAGTGTGACTTCAGAATCGACATAGGAGACACTATGGAGTACACTTGCCTGAACTCGGGCTCCACCGTCGTCCAGGACACCGGTGACTCCGGTGATGTGCGCAGGTTCCATCAGGCCACCAGGTGCTGCACCCACATCGATCTCTACCGAGGTGGCTGGGCTCACATCATCGTCTGCAAACAACCCAGGTTGCGGCGGCTCCTCTCCAGTGATCCTAGGAAGGAGCTCGGAGAAGACAAGAGAGGACAGATGGTTAGGGTCGCCGGCAGCGGCGTTGCCTGGTGAGGGGAGTCCGGATGCAGCTAAGGGCTGCACCCGACTCTCCTCCCCAAGAGCCAGGCAAGAGCTCTCAAAAACTGACAAAAGAACTACAGGAGAGATTACTTGCCTGTGCTCGAGCTTCATCACTGTCAAGGACTCCGACGATGCTGATGATGATGCCCAGGGCCCAGTCATCTGGAGGTCTGGTCCGGGGGTGACTTTGTTGCAGCGGTCCCTGCAGCAGTCATGATGGTGATGGCAATCTCAGTGCCCCCATACACCGTCTTCCACGCCACCGGCTCCTCTGGTGTGGCGGCCGGGGACGACCTCACCGCTGGCCCAAGAACTGGACTCTCCAGGACCTCCGGTTCCTCTCTTCTCAAGCGACCTGGTTCCGAAGCCAGCAAACTCGTCAGGGCACACAAAGAAGGTTTGGAGAGGTCAGATGAGAGGCTACCAAATGCCACTGGGGTGGAGCACTCATCATCATCATCATAGCAGTCTGATGGGGCAGAGCACTCAGGGGACTGTAAACCCCGAGTCTCCTAGCCAGGAGACAGGCAAAATTGTTCATCAAAAGTCTGAGTTAAATGAGGAAGGACTAGCCTGTTCTCCTGGCTCTGGATGTCCCCAGCAGCTGCCGAGGCATCTTCTGTCCTCTCTGAGCGTTCCTCCTCAATCCAACGGTCGATGAGGGCGAGCAAACCCAGTCTCTCCCCCTCCGTCATCAAACCCATGAATTGGGCGCCCCCAGCCTGGAAGATGGAACAGTCACAGCCAGTAAAGCACATTCTCATTCCTCCCTTTCACAGCGCTCCTCCTTGATCTGGCGGTCTATTAGAGTGAGCAAACCCAGTCTCTCCTCCTCCGTCATCATGTCTGTGGACTGGGCAGGCACCGGCCCGGAGGATGAACCAGTCTTGACCAGCGAAGTGCATCCTCATCTCTCCTTCTTGCAGCACTTCTCTTTGATCTGGCGGTCAATCTGAGCAAGCAGGGACCGTCTCTCCTCCTCCATCATCACATCAGGGGATGGAGCATGCCCAGTCTTGAGGGAGGACGCTGGAGCGGGAGAGCCGTGGGAGGAGGGTGTCTTCTTCCGCCGTGAGCGCTTCTTCCGAAGGGAAGATAGCTCCAATGTCAGGAAAGCTCACTCCAGCTCCACGTCTGGTGGGGGAAAGAGGAAGGAGAGGATGGCATCCACCCTCGGAATGACCCAGAGGCTGGGATGGTGCCGCATGATGTCCTCTGCGGTGAGCCGCGCCAGCCGAACGTCCTCGGAAGACTGCAGCCACTGAGCGGAAAAAAGCGCCTGCTCCAGCAGGTCCTGCGCCCTCAGCTCCTCGTCCATCCAAACCACCATCGTGTTGCTCAGAGAGAGTGAAAAAAAAAGGAAAAAGGGTGAAAGGGAAAAAAGAAAAAAACGCACGGCAACTCTGCTGGGTTTTGTTTTGCTGGCCGGGGCATTCTGTTATGACCCCTTGTGCGCCATTACACAGCACACCGAGGGAGAAATGAAAAAACACATGAGCAGGAGTAGTACCGTGCACTTTATTAAACACAAACCCCACAAATAGTCTAGCGAACAGTCTCGACATAAACAGATTGTGAAATGATTGCTATAGCGGCCAACAGACAAACTGGGACGCCACCTGGACGCTCAGCAGCTCGAGGAGGGAAATGCCTAGTGCTGCAGGGCAGCTGTCAGCACGACACCAAACCCAGGTTCCTGACACCCATAGAATTTCAAAAATTCATTTATATAAACCAGAAGAGAGAGAAAGGAGGATTGGGGCTCCCTTACTTCCAGCATTATTACTGGGCTGCAAATTTAAGGGCTCTTGTTTACTGACAGGAAGGTTATAAACGGAAAGTCTCAACAGATACCCCCGCTTGGGTTGCCATTGAATTGAAAGGTGTTATAAACACCTCGCTACGGGCACTTCTTTTTTCAACATCTGGTCTGCCTGTAGGTACAAAGGTGCACAATCGGATAGTTTCAAGAAGCTCTTCAAGGTGCTGGGTACTTCTGTTTACACTCCAGTTAATCTTAACCATCCATTCCTTCCATCACTTTCAGATACTGTGTTTGACAGCTTGAGGCTAAAAGGCGTAATAACTTTGAAAGATCACTATATTCATAAAAAAAAAATGTGCCTCTTTTCTCCACCTAAAAGACAAATTGTCCATTCCACCAACACATTTTTTTTTAGATATTTGCAAATCAGAAAATATGTCCACCAATGCTTGCCAAATTTTGAAAACCTCCCTCAGGAAAATAAGGTTTGCTCGCTTTTGCTAAGACCATGCAATTCCAGAGGTTTGGTTACTAACTTTATTAAAATATTCCTCGAACAAGTTAACCCTACCACTCAATCTTTAAAGGCAGCTTGGGAGGCAGAGCTGGGAATTCAGATTGAGGATGATGATGTATGGGAGGAGAGCTCGGCAGAATCCCCTCCTGTTCCATTAATGCTAGGCACCAGTTAATTCAATTTAAGGTGATGCACAGTCTTCACTATTCAAAAGTCAAATTGAATAGAATCTTCCCCTCAATCTCTCCATTATGTGATCGATGTAAGTCTGCCGCAGGCTCTCTAACCCATCTTTTTTGGACCTGTCCAAGACTGTGTAACTTTTGGTGTAAAATATTCTAGTGGTTTTCTGAAATGTATGATTGTGTATTTAACCCTGACCCTGAGATTGCATTGTTTGGATATTCTCTGCACTTTCAAAAACACAGCCACTTGGTACAGAGCACCATTATGCATGGAATGGTAACTGCTAAGAGACTGATTTTAAGATTATTATCGGATATTGTGCCACAGTTCGAGATGTGGCTAACAGAACTTATTAGTGTATTACATATGGAGAAAATCCGATATGACACGATAAACCAACCTGAGAAGTTTTACAACATCTGGCAACCATTTTTAGACCGACTTGTTCAGTCTTCTGGAGACTCTAACACACTCACAGTGGGCCACCTACCTCGACCTTGAAAATCCTCTGACGGACTTTTGGATTGTGATGCTCTAGTGATACAATATTATATTGTATGCCCTATGTCAAGCCCTGTTTTTATTTTCCTTTATTTGTGTGTGGGGTTATTGTCTTGTTGTTTTATGTTTGTTATACTTTTGTCTTTTATTCATATGAAAGACTTTAATAAAAATATTTAAAAAAAAAAAACTCTGGAAGAAGCCATGGTTTATATTCCAGTAACAGCTTTCTCTCCACTGCCAAGACCCGCTGGTGCTCCTCCAGCTCCTCACCAGTAGGACCGTCAGGAGGCGCGAGGATGATGTGCCCAATCCGGCAGGCTGCAGGCTGTTCCAATGTTGGGGGAACGGCTGATGAAGCGGGCCACTGTTTGGGAGGAAATGGCGGGGCTGCTGCTAGAGAGAGGCCAGAGGCTGAGGGCTTCCGGACCTGAGAACACTTCTTCATTGGCTTAGGCACGGTAGATGGAGAGCTTGTCAACCAGTCACGGAGTTTGTATTGGTACTTGTTAAAGGAAGTGAGGAGAACCGGGAGTCCCGGATAGCTCCATAGACTGGGGCAGGATTCAATTACCTGTGCTGCGCTGTCCAGACTTCTCAGGGCCACTTCGGGAGTGTGGGAGGCGCGAGCATCTGAGATGAAGTCCACTACTAATCCCACAGCCCCACACTCCACCTTGTCCAGTCCCAACACACTAAAGTCCATACAGATGGAAATCTCCGCAAAAATCCGGACTTAACAAAAATATAGGGGAGAGGAGAAAAAAGGGGAAAAAAGGCAAAACCCCACAGCAGCTGATGCCCACACATTGGCCATGTCCTCCTGTCATGAATCACCCTTTTCAAGGGCTATTGAAGGACACCAAACGCACGCTGTGAGTTTGCACATTTATTAGCAGAAAGACAAACAAGACAAAAAACACTACACTTACATATAATGGATGGAGGTGCGCTGGAGGAGGACGAGGCTCATTACTTCAGGATGAAAAACAGCCTGGAGTTAAAAACAGGCTGAGGCATACGGGGATGCCAGAGAAAAGAAATAAACTCAGCCGAAGTCACACCCGAAAGGAAATGGGGCTCACGGTCGAGAAAAACGGGAAAGGGAAAATATACTTGATCGGAGCGTTCCCGTCCACCTCTGCGGAAAACCAAACTTACTCAGAGAAACAGAACCTTCTGAGGATGCTTACAGTAGGACACAGCAACAGTGAAAACGTTGTGTCCTTAAATAGGTGGCCAAATGATTAATGAATGACAGGTGTGGATGCATGAGTAAGGCAGTAACATAATTATTGACAGCTGTGCAGCCCGCGAAACAGGGTTTGAGAGCCGGAAGCTGCATGCACGATGCTGTCAAAATAAACGCACACACCGGAAACTAAACAATGATACAAAAATAAGATAACACAATCTCAAAAGATGCAAATAATACCATAAACACAAAATGGCACACAATAAATAGACAGAAATATAAAGACAAGACTAGAAATACAAACAACTCACAGATAACGGAGACCAAATATAGCAGACCATAATCCCATCAACATAAACAAAGAAGCAAAAGGACTTAACTCTGACTGGAAACTGAGCACGGCACCCACCGTACTCGGGATCATGACAACCTCCTTCTGAACTTGACTTTGTTTGTGTTTGGGCAGATTTTCGGTCCACTGCTTTTTGTTTGCATCAGCACTATTTTTTTTTTTTTTTTTTTAGTATTTTTCCCTCTTCTTGGCTACAGTATATACAACCATTCCAATGAACAGTGCCACATTTGTAGTATTCACAGCACTTCACTTTTTCCACATTTTGTTATGTTCCAGCCTTATTCCAAAATGGATTAAATTCTTATTTTTTTTCCTGAAAATTCTACACACAATACCCCATAATGACAACATGATTTTTTTTTTGAGATTTTTGCAAAGTTGTTAAAAATAAAAAACTAAGAAATCACATGTATATAAGTATTCACAGCCTTTGCCATGAAGCTCAAAACTGAGCTCAGGTTCACCCTGTTTCCACTGATCATCCTTGAGATGTTTCTACAGCTTAATTGGAGTCCACCTGTGGTAAATTCAGTTGATTGGACATGATTTGGAAAGGCACACACCTGTCTATATAAGGTCCCACAGTTGACAGTGTTATGTCAGCGCACATTTTTCTTAGGCCTCCGTCGGTCAGTGTTGACCATGGGTGAAGCATCCTAGTTCTGGTTGTCTGCTCGCTTGGAGCAGCGTCGTCTGTGGCTAAATAGATCGACGCGGGAGAGGCAGTGTCTATTGCAAAGGTCACACCTGTGTGTAGTCTCTGGTCTATAGAAGCTGCTGCTTTACTTTCTGCATGCTCATTTTTCTGCAGCAGCGGTCATCACTTTCTTCTCCCCTGATTTCAGGTGTTGCTTCAGGGTCCATTTCCACTTTGCACGGTCACCTGCTAGTCTCTCCCAGGTCTCTGTGTTAATGTCGGTGGCCTTCATGTCTCTCTTAACTACATCTTTGTACTGGAGCTGGGGGCAACCAGTGGACCTCCTCCCAGATGCCAGTTCTCCAAACAGGATGTCTTTTGGGATGTGCCCATCGTCCATGCGGTGGACATGGCCTAGCCAGGGCAGTCTGTGCTGTCTGAGGAGAGTGAACATGCTGGGAAGTCCCACGTGATTCAATACATCTGCGTTGGTTACCCTGTCCTGCCAGGATATGCCCAGGATGCGGCGGATGCTTTGCAGATGGAAGGTGTTGAGTCGCTTCTCCTGTCTGGCATATGTTGTCCATGACTCACTGTCATGCAGCAGTGTGCTAATGACACATGCATTATACACTGCCATCTTAGTCTTCACTGACAGCTTGGGGTTTGTCCACACTCTGGTTGTGAGGTGAGTGAGTGTTGTAGCTGCCTTCCTGATCCTCCTGTTTATTTCTGTGTCAAGGGAGAGGTTTTCAATTATGGTAGAGCCAAGGTAGGTGAAGTGGTGGTCGACGTCGAGTTCATAGTAATCGATGGTGATGGCAGGTGGTGATTCAGTGTCTTGTCCCAGGACATTGGTCTTTTTCAGGCTAATGGTGAGTCCAAAATCCTTGCAGGCCTGTGAGAAGCAATCCATCAGTGTCTGCAGCTCCTGTTGGGTGTGTGTTGCAATTGATGCGTTGTCATCAAACAGCATGTTTCTGATGAGAATTTTGCGAACCTTCGTCTTGGCTCTGAGGCAGGCAAGGTTGAACAGCCTGCCATCCGCCTGGTGCGTAGGTAAATTCCTTCAGTTGCAGTGCCAAAGGCATGCTTTAGGAGAAGGGTGAAGAATATCCCAAAGAGTGTGGGAACAAGGACACAGCCTTGTTTGATGCCACTGCAGATGCCGAAGGGGTTGGAGGAACTCCCGTTGAACTGTACAGTCCCCTTCATGTCTGAGTGAAAAGACTTGATCATGCTCTGCAGCTTTGGTGGGCAGCCTATCTTTGGGAGAATCTTGAACAGGCCGTCTCTGCTGATGAGGTTGAACGCCTTGGTGAGATCTATGAAGGCGACATACAGTGGCATCTGCTGTTCTCTGCACTTCTCCTGGAGTTGGCAGAGGGAGAAGACCATGTCTACCGTTGATCGTTTGGCACGAAAGCCACACTGCGACTCTGGGGAGACGCATTCTGCCAGCTTCTGCAGGTGTATCAAAATGACCCGAGCAAAGACTTTGCTGATGATGCTGAGTAGAGAGATGTCTCTGTAGTTGTTGCACCTCTTTCGCCCTTGTTCTTATAGATGGTGATGATGTTGGTGTCCCTCATGTCCTGTGGCACAGCCCCTTCTTGTCGGCACTGACAGAGGACTTCATGCAATGGGAGCAGAAGGGTAGTCTTGCAGTGTTTGATCAGGTCCCAGGGAATCCCGTCGCTGCCTGGGGCTTTGCCTAAGGTCAAGCTGCCGATGGCCTTCCTGATTTCCTCTATGGTTGTCTCTACGTCCAGCTCCTGTACGATACACTTTCTGGCATCAAGATCTGTGAGGGACAGTGTGTTCTGTCTGGAGTAGAGGTCAGAGTAGTGTTCCACCCATCTCTCCATCTGTTGGCCCTTGTCTGCAATTACTACCCCAGTGGAAGATTTGAGGGAAGCTGTCTTGCTCTGGACTGGTCCTAGCACCTTCTTGATACTATCATACATCCCTCTAATGTTGCCTGTAGCAGCAGCTGTCTGGATGTCTTCACTAAGCTCTGTTCAGTATTCGTTGGCACAACGCCCGGCAGTCTGCTGAGCCTTGCTCCTGGCAGCCCTGAGACACTGAAGCCACGTCAGCACAAAAACCAAGCATGAAGTCAAAGGAATTGTCTGTAGACCTCCAAGACAGGATTCTCTCAAGGCACAAATCTGGGGAAGGGTACAGAAAAATTTCTGCTGCTTTGAAGGTCCCAATGAACACAGTGGCCTCCATCATCTGTAAATGGAAGAAGTTTGGAACCACCAGGACTCTTCCTAGGGCTGGCTGTCCATTTAAATTGAGCAACTGGGGGAGAAGGGCCTTAGTCAGGGAGGTGACCAAAAGCCCAATGGTCACTCTGTCAGAGCTCCAGTGTTCCTCTGTAGAGAGAAGAGAACCTTCCAGAAGGACAACCATCTCTGCAGCAATCCACCAATTAGGCCTCTATGGTAGAGTGGCCAGATGGAAACCACTCCTAAGTAAAAGGCACATGGCAGTATGCCTGGAATTTGCCAAAAGGCTCCTGAAGGACTCTCAGATCATGAGAAACTAAATTCTCTGGTCTGGTGAGACAAAGATTGAACTCTTTGGCGTGAATGCCAGGCGTCATGGTTGGAGGAAACCAGGCACTACTCATAACCACGGCAATGGTGGTAGCAGCATCATGGTGTGGGGATGTTTTTCAGCGGCAGGAACTGGGAGACTAGTCAGGATAGAGGGAAAGATGAATGTTGCAATGTACAGAGACATCGTGGATGAAAACCTTCTCCAGAGCGCTCTTGACTTCAGACTAGGGTGACGGTTCATCCTTCAGCAGGACAACAACCCTAAGCACACAGCCAAGATATCAAAGGTGTGGCTTCAGGACAACTCTGTGAATGTCCTTGAGTGGCCCAGCCAGAGTCCAGACTTGAATCCAATTGAACATCTCTGGAGAGATCTGAAAATGGCTGTGCACCAATGCTTCTCATCCAACCTGATGGCGCTTGAGAGGTGCTGCAAAGAGGAATGGGCCAAACTGCCCAAAGATAGGTGTGCCAAGCTTGTGGCATCATAGTGAAAAAGACTTGAAGTTGTAATTGCTACCAAAGGTGCATCTGCAAAGTACTGAGAAAAAGGCTGTGAAAACTTATGTACATGTGATTTCTTATTTTTTTTTAATTACCTCCGCCAGGCCGAAAAGGCCAGGAGGAGGTTATGTTTTTGCCGGGGTTTGTCTGTGTGTTTGTTTGTCTGTCTGTCTGTCTGTCTGTCTGTCTGTTTGTCTGTTGGTTAGCAAGATAACTCAAAAACTCTTGGACGGATTTCCATGAAACTTTCAGGCGTTGTTGGAAATGGTACAAGGAAGAACTGATTAAATTTTGGGGGTGATCCGGTTCACCGTCTGGATACAGGAATTTTTTAAAGCATTTTTCAACACTGTGACATACAGCCATTTTCAACATGTGCGCAGGCGCAATGGAGGGCACTGGTCGTCGTGTCTGCAACACAAACTCCGCGTTCTTCAACGTTTTAGGCACAAAAGCACGCGGAAAACACTGCTGGCCTGGGCCCGCCAGCGTGCCTGTGTTTGCGCGCAACTGCAAAACCTCACACGGGCAGCTGTCCGCCGACGGATTCTTTGGCAGAAATTCCCCGGCCAGCCATAGGAGCTGCGCATTTGGCAGAAATTCACCGGCCAGCCATAGGCGCTGCGCAAAAACGAGCTCTCTGCCGGCGAAGCTTCTAAATTCTCGTTTGCCGCGGAGCGCAACCCCAAAATAATATAATATAAAACCCACGGCAACCTGTCTACCCAATTTGCATCCATCAGTGGAGGAGATGGACACAACAGCAACACTTCAGTTTATTACCTCCGCCAAGGAGGCAATGCTTTTACTACTGAACCACTAATCCTATCACTATCAGATTGATTGTCATTGATTAATTGTGTGTTTATTGCACTGTCCCTGTCAAATAAACAAATAATCATTGTGAATCCAATTGCTAGTCATATGTTTACATGCTCAAGGAATCTGACAACGTACACACAAACACTGTATGGGGGGAATTGTGGCGCTTGGCGGAGGTCTGCGCTCTCCAAGTGCTTTTCTAGTTTTTAATAAATTTGCAAACATCTCAAAAAAAAAAATCCACCTTTTTTTCATGCTATCATTATCAGAATCAGAATCAGAATCAGCTTTATTGGCCAAGTATGCACAACACATACAAGGAATTTGACTTTGGCTAAAAACTTGCTCTCGTTGTTCAGGTGGAGGATTTAAATAAGGATTCAATGACAACAGAGTATGTACAGTAAATTACAGTCGGTCCACGTTTCTATAAAAGGATGCAAATATATACAGGAATATATGCAGTTATTTACTCAGACTAACCACACTTTGCAGAAATATATGAAAAAATATACAGTCACACAGTATTTCAATGTGAACTCAGATTCAGTGATATAATGTGAATGAAGTAAAAAGCAGTGTGAGAGTTATGTGCAATGTAATAATGGATGAAAAGTCATGAGTACAGCAACAGGTAGGACTAGGTGAATGTTAGGAGTTCATCAGAGTGATGGCTTGAGGAAAGAAACTGTTCCTGTGACGGGTGGCTTTGACCTTCAGTGATCTGTAACGACGACCAGAAGATAGAAGTTCAAACAGTTTGTGGCCGGGGTGTGATGGGTCAGCACAGATGTTTCCCGCCTGTTTCCTGGTTATGGACCGATATAAGTTCTCAATGGAGGGTAGGTTGGTACCAATGATCCTCTCCGCAGACTTAATGATCCGCTGCAGTCTGGTCTTGTCCTGTTTAGTGGCAGATCCAAACCAGACAGTGATGGAAAAGCAGAGGACAGATTGGATGATGGCGGTGTAGAAGACAACCAGCAGCTCCTGAGGCAAATCAAACTTCTTGAGCTGACGCAGAAAAAACAACCTCCGCTGGGCCTTTTTCCGGACAGTGTCTATATGGGAGGACCACTTCAGGTTCCGGGAGATTGTGGTACCCAGAAACTTGAAGGAGTCCACAGTGGACACTGTGCTGTTGAGGATGGTGAGTGGGGGGAATGAAGGGGGGTGTCGCCTGAAATCCACAGTCATCTCCACCGTTTTGGCTGGGTTAAGTTCAAGATGGTTCTGGCTGCACCAGAGGTTCAGCTGCTCCACCTCCCGCCTGTATGCAGACTCATCATCATCCCAGATCAAACCGATGACTGTGGTGTCGTCCGCAAACTTCAGGAGCTTCACCGAAGGGTCCTCTGAGGTGCAGTCGTTGGAGTAGAGGGAGAAGAGCAGTGGGGAAAGGACACATCCTTGGGGGGTGCCAGTACTAATTTTTCGGGAGCTGGATGTAAATCTCCCTAGCTTCACCTGTTGCCACCTGTCAGTCAGAAAGCTGGAGATCCACTGGCAGGTGGAGGGGGGCACCTTGAGCTGGAGGAGTTTCTGATGAAGAATGCCTGGGATGATGGTGTTGAACGCTGAGCTGAAGTCGACAAACAGGATCCTGGCGTACGTCCCTGGGGAGTTGAGGTGTTGCAGGATGTAATGTAGTCCCATATTCACTGCATCATCCACTGACCTGTTTGACCGGTAGGCAAACTGCAGTGGGTCCATCAGGGGGCCTGTGATGACCTTCAGGTGGTTCAGCACCAATCTCTCCAAGGATTTCATGACCACAGAGGTCAGGGCAACATGTCTGTAGTCGTTTAATCCTGTAACAGAGGGTTTCTTGGGAACTGGAATGATGATGGAGCGTTTGAAGCAGGAAGGCACTTCACGCAGCTCCAGTGATCTGTTAAAGATCCGGGTGAAGATGGGGGCCAACTCGTTGGAGCAGACTCTCAGGCAGGACGGAGACACACCATCAGGTCCTGCAGCCTTCTTGATCTTTTGTCTCTGAAAGACCCGGCGCACCTCCTCTTCACAGATCGTTAGTGCTGGTGGGAGGTCAGAGTGGAGGAGGGATGGAGTTCCTAGGGCTGCAGATAATCCTTTTGTGTAGGTGGGAGGTGAGAACTGTAGGTTCTTTTCAAACCTGCAGTAAAAGCTGTTTAGGTCGTTAGCCAGCTGGAGGTTTTCCACAGGGTGGGGGGATGGTCTCCTGTAGTTGGTGATATTCTGCAGGCCTCTCCAGACAGAAGCAGAGTTGTTGGCTGAGAAGTTTTTTTGTAACTTTTCACTGTAGCTCCTCTTAGCAAGCCTGATCTCCTTCGTCAGCATGTTTCTGGCCCGCTTGTACAAAGTCCAGTCACCAGTCCTGTAGGCCTCCTCCTTGGTCTGACGTAGCTGCTTCAGTTTAGGAATGAACCAGGGTTTATTGTTGTTGTATGTGCAGAAGGTCTTGGTCTGCACACACATGTCCTCGCAGAAACAGATGTATGACGTCACAGTGTCAGTGAGTTCATTTAGGTTAATGGCTGCAGCTTCAAAAACACTCCAATCTGTACAGTCAAAGCAGGCTTGTAACTCCAGCTTTGATTCCTCAGTCCATTTCTTCACAGTCCTTACAACAGACTTGGAAGTTTTTAGTTTCTGTCTGTATGTTGGAATAAGATGGAGCAGACAGTGGTCAGAAAAACCCAGAGCTGCACGGGGGACGGCATGATAGGCGTTTCTTAAAACTGTGTAACAGTGGTCAAGTGTATTTGTGTCCCTGGTGGGACATTTAATATGCTGTCTGTATTTAGGAAGCTCATTTGTGAGATTAGCTCTATTGAAATCACCCAGAATGATAAGCAGAGAGTCTGGATGTTTTTCCTCCACGTCTGCTATCTGGTCAGCGAGGTGCTGCAGTGCCTCCGTTGTTCAAGCAGCAGGCGAGATATAAATTCCGACCAGAATAAAGGAGGAGAACTCTCGCGGTGAATAAAAGGGTTTACAGTTTATGAACAGTGACTCTAGGTTAGGGCTACAAAACTTCTTCAACACTGTGACATCAGTACACCAACCTTCGTTTATGTAGAAGCAGATTCCACCACCTTTAGTCTTTCCAGAGAATTCTCGGCTGCAATCAGCGCAAAACAGTTGGAATCCGTCCAGACGCACTGCGCTGTCCGTGATGTGTTCACTCAGCCAGGACTCCGTGAAACAAAGGGCGCCAGATCTGCTAAAATCCCTGTTTTTGTGAGTCAGGAGCAGCAGTTCATCCATTTTGTTCGCCAAACAGCGGATATTTGCCAGATGGATCGATGGGAGCGGCGTGCGAAATCCTCGTTTCTTCAACCTGACTAGCGCACCGGCACGTTTACCACGCCACCTTCGTTTCCGGCCAGCGCCAATAGCCGCTGCTCCCACAGCTAAGATCGACTGAAAAAACTTCAGATCAGCAGCAGAAACTGGCGGAGAAGTTGCATTGGGAGGTAGTCTGAGTGAAAGTAGTTCCTCCCTTGAATAGGTGACTCGGACAGAAGAGCAGAAGTCCAAAAAAACACACAAAATTATCAAAAACATCAGAGAGCAGAAGCCAGTGGCTGCCATCCACGGCGCCATCTTGGATTTTTTATGGGGTATTGTGTTTAGAATTTTGAGGAAAAAATGATTTTAATCCCTTTTGGAATAAGGCTGTAACATAAACTGTGGAAAAAGTGAAGGGCTGTGAAGACTTTCTGGATGCACTGTAATTATCTTAATTCCTCCAATATTTATGTAAATGTCACTATAGTGCCCCCTAGCAGTAAGGCACATAGTTCGTACAGAACGTTAAGGATGTTTTTTGTTTTTTTTTAAAGGCATGAGTTAACCCTATGAGTGTGTATGTTGCCAAACTGCAACATACCCTCTAGTGGTCAAGAGTGATAAATATTTTTTGTCAACTTGAAAGTGGTAAGAGATAATGGCTTACTGTCAATTAGAAAGATGTAAAATATGATCCAAAGTTTCAGATAGGAATAAATTTACGCATCTAATTTGCATAATGTTGTGGCACCTCTTTGAATTCCATAACTCAGTCAAAAGTGGACTTTGGACGTATTTACACAAAAAACGGTTCAGTCTTTTGACACCATTTTTTGTACAGAGGTACCTCATCATCTTATTTTCAAAGTATATGAACAAGAAATCAGTACATTTAAAAAAAAACTCTGAAATTTCTCACTTTTGACAAAGTCAGAGTGAGAAGTCAGGCGCAGTGCCACACTCTGCCACTAGGGGCACGCAAATTCTCACACTCAAAGGGTTAAGTTGATTATATACTGTATCTCATGGTGTCACTTTAATCACGATTAATTGCAATTAATCATGATGTGAGTTTATCGATTAATGTGATTTTTGCCATAGGCAGCATATAGGTGAGAGAGAGCTGTCAAGTTAATTGCATGATGCGATTAATCACATGATGCACTTAAAGTGCGATTAATTGCACTAATACACTTTTTAGTGTGATGTGATTCAGAAGAAGCGAGCTGCCCTTTCATCGAAATGCGTGACACCACAATAAACACCATAATAAAAGTGACACCACTCATATTATCAAAAAAGCACGTGCTGCAGCGCCCCCTAGCCCCATCGTATTATGATTTTGCCAGTGGTTTGTGTTTTTCGGCGGCGTGGCTGCCGGGCAGGAATCTTCTGCTGGTGTTTTCGTCTTTTTTCACTGGAAGAGAAAAACAGAGATGAGCTTCGCCTGCAGCAGCAGCTGAGATGGGGGAAAAAAAACATCCGTGTGCGCGCCTGTGTGCATGCGCGCACACACACACGCACACACACGAATGCGTGCAGGCAATCAGGGCGTCACATGTGTGTGTGTGAGGGGAAATTAGACTGCCTCATTATTCAAATTGGCTCGAAGGCGAAACGACGCGCTCGCCTCGTTTACGCCTCGACAGAGCGGGGGGAGGAGGAGGGGGGAGATCTCCCCGATCTGTCACTCCCCCTCCTCCTCCTCCTCCCCCTTCCTCCTCTATCTCCTCGTTCTGTCATTCTCCGTCTCCTTTGTCCTCCCCCGCCTCCGTCTCCTCCATCACCTCCCCCTCCACTCCCCCTACCCTCCCCGGTCTGTCACTCCTCCCTCCCCCTCGTTCTCTCCTTCTCAAATTACATCCTCGTTGCCGCCTCGTTTCTCATCCCGTCGCCAGGGGCTGTCGCCGCGGACCGGCGAGGGCGCTAAACGATTTCCCACCATGCATCACTCCCCACACACACGCACACACACACACACACGCGCGCATACACACATGCACACACAAACACATTTTTTACCTTTTTTCCACCCTCACTGTAGAGCTCCACGGTGGCACACTTGTTGGTGGAGGGAATCAGAGGCAGAAATGCTTCTGATCCTGAACTTTTTATTAACGGGCTGTCGTCCCAGGGGTGCCGCAGTTTAATTTAATGACATTTACTCTGATTATTGATATTTTATCCAGACTCCTGGTTTCTAATATCACTGTTGCTTTCAGCCAGATTGTCAGTGTCAGAGCGTGAGCTGGGCCCATGCCCTCGCTTTGTTTTCTGCTTTATATTTTACTGTGATCAGGACATGGTCTCAGCCCACATCGTCAATTTAAGTTGATAGATAGATAGATAGATAGATAGATAGATAGGTGTACTTTATTGATCCCAAATTGGGAAATTACAGTGTAACAGCAGCATGACACACACAACTCAACCAACAGAAAAAAAAACAATAGAAAAAGGAGTTACCCAGGGCAGTAAAGTAAAAATGCTTAGATAACTTTATAGAAAACATAGGCTACTACTCGGTTAAATAGATGATCCTTATGAGTCTATGGATAGTACTGACTGTATAAAGAAGGATTAGAAGACGCAGGGTGAAATACAAGGTACGAATAATACTGTAAGGTGCAGTATTGAAGCATTGTTATGAGCAAAATTCAACATCAGAGTGAGTGATTGTACAGTGAAATGCCATGTAGCAGAAAAGATTTCCTGTACCTGACCGTTCGGCAGCGGAGCTGTAGCAGTCTGCTGGAGAAAGTGCTCTGCTGTCTGTCCAGTGTGTGGTGGAGGGGGTGATCAGGACTGTCTATGATGAATAGCAGTTTGTTCAGTGTCCTCCTCTCCACCACAGATTCAAGGTCTGCGGCCTGAGGCCAATCACAGAGCCAGCCTTCTTGATAATCTTGTCAAGTCTGTTGGTGTTGCTGGGATCTTGCTGGCAACAACTGCTTGGTAGAAAAGCTCCAACATTGTGTTGCACATGTTGAAGGATCTCAGCTTCCTCAGAAAGTAGAGTCTGCTCATCTCCTTCTTGTATGCAGCATCGGTGTTAGATTCCCAGTCCAGTCTGTTGCTGATCATGACACCCAGGTATCTGTAGTCCTCTACTACCCCCAAAACCTCCCCCCAATCCGCACTGGCTGTGAATGCATCCTCTTCTTCCTGGATTCAATCACCATATTCTCTGGTCTTGCTGACATTCAGCCTCAGGTGCTCAGTCCAGTCCACAAATCTGTCTACCAGTGCCATATGCTCCTCCTCCTTTCACCCTCTTATACACCCAACAACAGCTGACTTATAAGAGAATTTCTGCAGGTGGCATGACTCAGTGTTGTATTGAAAGTCATTGGTGTATAAGGTAAAGAGAAAAGGAGAAAGCACAGTCCCCTGTGGTGCTCCCGTATCACTAGGCAAGGACACCGCTGGAGTGGTGGCCTGGGTGGTAGAGCATCCGCCTCACAGCCTGCAGGTTGGGGGTTCAAGTACTGGCTGGGTCATACCAAAGACCATATAAAAATGGTACTTCCCACCTTCTAGCTTGGTACTCAGCATAATAGAATGGGGGAAGAAGAAGTTGTTTGTGGTGGCACCCTGCATGGCAGTGACCCCTCTGATTCTACATGTGATTAACACTGTAGAGAGGAGAAACGTAATTTTGTTCTACTGTACATAATTGGCTATATGGACTGAATGACAATAGAGATGGCTGCTTCTTTTTCTTCTTCTTCTTCTTCTTCTTCTTCTTCTTCTTCTTCTTCTTCTTCTTCTTCTTCTTCTTCTTCTTCTTCTTCTTCTTCTTCTTCTTCTTCACTAACCACAACATCAGACAAGACACTACCCAGCCAGAAAAACTGTGACCTGACTGTCAGGTAGTCAGTAATCCAAAAGATCACAGAGCTGTTGACCCCCATCATCCACAGTTTCTCACCTAGCAGCAGTGGCTGAATGGTGTTAAATGTACTGGAGAAATCAAAGAACGTAATTCTCACATAGGCATTTTCCACCAAGAGGGTTCCAGTGCTTAACTGGAGCCAGAGCCTGACTTGACACCAGTTCTTTGGTTTTCAACCGGCTAAAGCACCAGTCCCAGGCTCTCAAAAGTGGGGCTAACCTGGCCCCAACTTCTACCTGGGCCACCTCTAGAACCAGTTGACATTGGTTACGACCACAACCATGGGCGGGGTTAACTAAACATCTGAAGAGAGCTTCAAAACATTACTGACCGCCATGTTGCATTTCTGAACAGCAGAGCAAGTGTGATGGGTGCAAAACCGAAGCAGGTGTGGAGTGATGAGGAGATTCAGTATTTCCTGGCTGTAGTGATCTGCTCTGCATGCCTGTTGCCCTAATTTCCTCATAGCTGCGCGCACACCTGCTCTCCTCATTAAGTCTGCCTATTTAAGCTGCGCTGCCCTTGGGTCTGCACGGAGATGTCAAGCTCCCTGGTCTGACAAGACCTCTTCGCCTTCTCGTCACCTCTATGATCCGGAGTTCCATCTCCACTGATCCTCCCTGCCTCGTCGAAGTTCCATCTCCTCTGATCCTTCCTGTCTCATCATCCTCCTGGGAGTCCTAGCTCCCCAACGACTAGTAAGCCCTCATCATTTCCTCATCTCCACGGTTCGCGCTACTCCCCTGTGCACAGATGGAAACCCGCTGGCGGTGGACCTCCTCCTCCTGGTGACGGACTGAGCTCAACCTGCACTTCACCAGCTCTCTGCACATCTCATCACCCTCTCACCTCCTCAGCAGCCGGAGCCGAAGATGCTGTCCCAATGGCCGGAGCCTCTGGGAACTCTCCTGTACTACACACCAACTAGCCAACAGTAAGACTGAACATTCTCTGAATCATTCCTCCAGATCCCAGTCTCTAATTCACCTGTCTTTGCTCCTCCCTAGGGTTGCCAGTCTGAACGGTGCTCTGCTCGCCCGGCTGCTACATTCCTGCACTCACGCACACATTTACACTCACCCTTCACAGTGAAAGATAATTGAGTTTATTCTGGAGTCTGTGTCTGCCTTCTGGGTCATACATCATGTCACTGGCTCTATGGACATCAGCCGAAGTCCAAGAGAAACTGGATGGGGCGACTTGGACAAAGCCCATTTATGAAAAAATACAGCAGGAGATGGCTACCGTGGGTTATGACCGGACCATGGACCAGTTCGTAAACAAACTGAAGAAGCTCAAAAAAGAGTTTAGGAACCACAAAAGACTTCTTGAGTGTAGCAGCAATGGGAGACCCTGAAAAAATCCCCATTTTGAGCTCATGAACTCTGTTCTTAGTGATAGGCCAGTCAATCAGTCAACCAGGGCCTATAACTCTGCAACTGCGTCTGCCATTGTAACTGCAATGGATGGGACCGCTGAACAAGCTGCCCTAAATGCTACTGGTAAGTGTATTGTTGTTGAAATGCCAGAAGTTAATATACGCTTTTATTGAGATGTAACGGCCAAAGTGCGGGTATTGTTTACTCTTGTGCTTATAGTCCTTCTGTTAGCTATGCTAACAAGCTAATAGTGTACTGTAACAATAACCATTGTTATTTATCTTTTGTTCTTATTAAAGACAAGAATAGAAAGGAGATGTCTTTACCTTCTTAACATGTTTCGACTGTACACTGCAGCCTTCGTCAGAAGAGTCAGCTGATTGCTGCCAGGAGACATTTGTCAGCTGATTTTCGTAGGCGGGGCCAGCTCAGCAGATCTGTCAGATCCCCCGCGCCGGCCCCACCTTCCGCCGTCAGATGGTCTCTGGAGAATGTGATCCCAGGTGTGGGAAAGCATAAAGCTTTTCCCACTTCCTGATTTCTATGGCCTCCTGGATCCAGTGTTTGTGTCTGTTGCTCTCTGATCCAATAATCCTTGCGTTGTCCCAGTCCATGATGTGATTATTTCTTTTGCAGTGATCTGATATTGCTGATTTTAAAGTTTCTTGTTCTGCCTTTTCTTTTTGTGATCTTGTGAGTCGTCCTTGTGTTTCCTTCTCACATTCATTCTGGTGTTCTTTTTTTCTTGTGGTGAATGATCTTCCAGTTTCTCCAATGTAGGTTTTATTGCATGATCTGCATGATATTTCATATATTACATTGCATTTTTTGTCTTGTTCTATTCTGTCCTTGGGGTGTACTAATAATTGTCTTAATTTTTTGTGTGGTTTTACTGCTGTGTTTATTTTGTATTTTTTCATGATCCTTTGAATTGGTTCTGTGATCCCTCGTATGTATGGTATAGTTATGGTGTCCTTGTTTTTGATTTTGGCTTTTGTTCTGTGTCTTATTTCCTGTTTGTTTTCTTTGTTTTTGACTTGCTGTTTCCCTTAGTTTACAGCCCATGCTGGATATTGGCAGCATATAAGTGCATGTTTTATGTGGTTTTCCTCCTCCTGTCTGTCTTCTTGGTCTGTGATGATGGTGGCCCGTTCATATAACGTCCTGACAACTGATAGCTTGTGTGCTGTGGGGTGTTCCAATGTCCATAGTGGGTATTGATCTGTGTGGGTTGGTTTCCTGTAAACTGCGATTTTTATGCTGCCGTCATCGTTGTGGTGGATTTTCATGTCCAGAAAGGCTATAGTGCCATTTTCCTCCTCTTCGTGTGTGAATTTTATATTTCCAGTGCTGTCCGTGCTGTTCAGATAGTCAGTGAGTTCTTGTGTGTGTCCTTTCCTTATTTTTTGCAGAATGTCATCCACGTATCTCTTCCAAAGGGTGGGTTTACATTGTGTAGGTGCTGTGTTGATGGCTTTGTTTTCCAGATTTTCCATGAAAAATGGGTGGTGCGGTGGCGCAGTGGTTAGCACTGCAGCAGCACAGCAACTCACCCTTGGCCATGGGATCCCTGGTTCGATCCCAGCCCCTGACCAACAGTGATCTGTGTGGAGTTTGCATGTTCTCCCCGTGTCTGCGTGGGTTTACTCCGGGAGTTCTCCGGTTTTCTCCCGCATACCAAAAACATGTAGGTTTAGGGCGCTCGCGCACGCAGCGACCGGCAGCCGGTGGCTTGTCACCAGACTGCAAACCAAATCTACCTACAAATAAGTAACAAAAAAAAAAAAAAAATCAAATCGAAAAAGCTGCTCATAATGGCTGATAGTGGGTCTCCTATTGCAAATCCTTCTTTTTGTCTGTAAATTTTTCCTCTGTATTGAAAATAGGTGGATTTTGCAACAAATTGTAATAGTTCGGATATGTCATGAACTGTGAGGTTGGTGTGTCTTTTAAGGGTACTGTCATTGTTGAGGCGTTCTTGCACTATATGTAGTGTGACGTCAACAGGTGTCTTTGTGAATAATGAAATGACATCATGTGAAATGAGGATCTCGCCTGATTCTATTTTCATATTTTTGAGTTCTTGTGCCAGCTCTTTTGAGTTTTTGCAGTGGAAATCTGATAGTCCATGGAGGGGTTTGATGATTTCAACCAGGGCTTTTGATAAATTGTACGTGACTGATCCAATACTGTCTATTATTGGCCGCAGTGGGATATCCTTTTTATTTATTTTTGGAGTTCCATAGATCCGGGGGGTGATGCTGGCTGTGGGTATCAGGTGATCATATGTGTCCTTTGTGATTTTTTTTACTTTCTAATAGGGGTTTGAGAAGGGCTTTTAGCATTTTTTTTCTTTTCTTCTGTGGGGTTTGTTTTAATGATTTCATATGTGCTTTTATCTGCCAACATGGTTTCCATCTGTTTTTCATATGTTTCCGTGTCCAGTATTACTGTCGTTCTGCCTTTATCTGATGGGAGGATTGTGATTGTTTTATCTGTCTTGAGTGAGTTTAATGCTTTTTCTTCTTCTTTTGTAATGTTGCTTTGTGGTAATTTGGCCGTTTTGAGGATTCCTGCGACTGCGTTCCGGAGTGCTGCTTTTGCTCCTTGGTCCTGGATTTTTTCACATGCCAGTTCTGTTGCGAGGATGGATTCTTCATGAGGTTTTCTGGCTGGTGTGATGGTGAAATTCAGTCCTCTGCTCAGCACTGTTTTCTCCGTGTCCGTGAGTGTGCGTTTTGACAAGTTTTGGACCCACTTAGCGTTCGTTTCCGTGTGTCTTTGTCTTCGTCCATTCTTCCTTTCTGTAAGTTTTTTTAGTTTTTTTTAATTGGTAATTTTTCGTTTTAATGAATTCTTGTTCATGTGCATGTTTTAATTGTGCTTCTATCTGCTCCTGCGTTTCCTGGTCGGTCGGGTAGTGTTTCTTGAAAATGTCCATTTTCTCCTTGATCTGGTTGTTGATTCACATACAGACAGAGATTGAAGCTCACTAAACCTGTTGTGAGCACTACGAAGATACGGACCAGTGATGCTGAGGAGAAGCTGGAAACGTGCATGGAAATATCTGACTGGGGCATGCTTAAAGGAGCCACGCATGATCTGGATGAGTACACGGACACTGTGAACTCATATATCCACTTTTGTGAAGAGAACATTCTTCCATCACGCACCAGGGTGAGTTACTCTAATGACAAACCCTGGTTCACAGCTAAGCTCAGACAGATCAGGAAGGAGAAGGAAGCAGCGCTGAAAAGTGGAGACAGGGACTGCTACAGGGAGGTTAAATACCGGTTTAACAGAGAGCTGAGGAGAGCTAAATCTGTGTACTCAGAGAGACTCCAGCAGCAGTTCACTGCTAATGATTCGGCTTCCGTATGGAGAGGACTGAGGCAGATCACCAACTATCGGCCTCAGGCTCCTAAAGGTCAGGATGACAAAGCCCTTTGTCAGAGACTGTCCCAACACTATGCCCGTTTTGACACCTCGTCATCTGTGTCCAACTCCCCCCCTCCCTCCAGCTCCACAGCCTCCACATTCCCTACTTCATTTAAGGCACCCCCCCCCCCCACCTCCCCCCCTCCCCTTATCATCAGTGAGCAGGATGTGCTCAAACAGTTCTCCAGACTGAACCCGCGCAAGGCCCCCGGCCCAGACGGCGTGTCTCCCTCCACCCTGAGACTCTGTGCGAAACAGCTGGCTCCTGTATTCACAGACATTTTTAACACCTCCCTTAAGTTATGCCACGTGCCATCCTGCCTCAAATCCTCCACCATCATCCCTGTCCCCAAGAAGCCACGGATCACTGGACTTAATGACTACAGACCTGTAGCGCTCACCTCTGTAGTCATGAAGTCCTTTGAGCGCCTGGTCCTGTTCCACCTCAAGTCCATCACCACCCCTCTCCTGGACCTGCTGCAGTTTGCCTACCGAGCCAACAGGTCTGTAGACGATGCAGTCAACCTGGCCCTCCACTCCATCCTGCAGCACCTGGACTCCCCGGGAACCTACGCCAGGATCCTGTTTGTGGACTTCAGCTCCGCATTCAACACCATCCGCCCCGCTCTGCTCCGGGACAAGCTGTCCCTGCTCAACGTGCCTGACTCCCTCTGCAGGTGGATCATCGACTTCCTGACGGACCGGAGGCAGCATGTGCGGCTGGGAAAGACTGTCTCAGACTATACTAGCATCAGCACTGGATCACCCCAGGGCTGTGTACTTTCCCCCCTACTCTTCTCCCTTTACACCAACTCCTGCACCTCCAGCCACCAGTCTGTCAAGTTGATCAAGTTTGCGGACGACACCACCCTCATCGGGCTCATCTCCAACGGCGACGAGTCCGCCTACAGGAGAGAGGTGGCCCAGCTGGCGTCCTGGTGCAGCAATAACAACCTGCAGCTGAACGCTCTGAAGACAGTGGAGATGATTGTAGACTTCAGGAAAGTCACTACTCCTCTGCCCCCCCTCACCCTCTCAGGCTCTCCCATCACCACTGCTGATTCCTTCCGCTTCCTAGGCACTACCATCACCAGGGACCTCAAATGGGAGCTGACCATCAGCTCACTCATCAAAAAGCCCAGCAGAGGATGTTCTTCCTGCGGCAGCTGAGGAAGCTCAAGCTACCCACCAAGATGTTAGTGCAGTTCTACACAGCCATCATCGAGTCCATCCTCACCACCTCCATAACCGTGTGGTACGCAGGAGCCACTGCCAGGGACAGACTAAGGCTGCAGCGCGTCGTGCGCACTGCTGAGAAGGTGATCGGCTGCAAGCTCCCATCTCTCCAGGATCTGTACATCTCCAGGACCCGGAGGCGTGCTGGCCGGATCATAGCCGATCCCTCACACCCTGGTCACGTACTGTTTGCCCCCCTCCCCTCTGGTAGAAGACTTCGGTCCATCCAGACTAAAACCTCCCGTCACATGAACAGCTTCTTCCCCTCTGCCATTAGACTGCTGAACACTAAGTGACTTATTGACTCTCGTGCACCATGTACAGCAGCTCAACCAGACTCATGTCAATCATCACTGTTTTCTTCCTGCATTACCGACTGCACTATATAGTTCTCCACAGTATCTGCTGCTGGCTAATATATATTTTAACTGTTGACCAGTATCACTTAATCTTATCCTACACTTTATTACATGTATAGTTTATTTCTCTTATCTTATCATGTTTAATGTTGCAGCATTGTACCGAGACAAATTCCTAGTTTGTGTACTACATGAACATTGGCAATAAACCTGATTCTGATTCTGATTCTGATTCTGATTCTGTCCACTTTGTTTGCCGTCATTCTTATCCGTTCTTTGATCAGGTTGTTCCGTGCTTTATTGATAATTTTCTCTGCGTTTTTGATCAGGACTGGATTTCTTATATTGAGGCTTGCTGGTGTGACATCCTCATCTCTGCAACGGAGGTTAAATCTCAGGTGGTTTCTGAAGCGTGCTCGTGTTTTTTCCAATTTCTCCAGCCGGCGGAAGTCTTTGATACAATTTTGTCCATAACTTCCACGTAATAAACACAAGGACGACTCACAAGATCACAAAAAGAAAAGGCAGAACAAGAAACATTAAAATCAGCAATATCAGATCACTGCAAAAGAAATAATCACATCATGGACTGGGACAACGCAAAAATTATTGGATCAGAGAGCAACAGACACAAACGCTGGATCAAGGACACCACAGAAACCAGGAAGCGGGGAAAAGACACCATGAACCAGGATGAGGGGGCCTTTATGCTTTCCCACACCTGGGATCACATTCTCCAGAGATTATCTGACGGCGGAAGGCGGGTCCGGCGCGGTGGATCTGACAGGTCTGCTGAGCTGGCCCCGCCTACGAAAATCAGCTGATAAATGTCACCTGGCAGCAATCAGCTGACTCTTCTGACGAAGGCTGCAGTGCACAGTCGAAACATGTTAAGAAGGTAAAGACATCTCCTTTCTATTCTTGTCTTTAATAAGAACAAAAGATAAATAATTAAAAGAAGACAAAATGAACCTACTTGAGTTAATAACCATCGTTATTGTCATTTGAGAGAACTACAACAAAAATGTTAGCATCTTACAGAATAATTTCTTAAATATCCAGTACAAAATATGCTGAAAAATATGCAGAACCACCTTTACCAGCTCCAACCGTGTCCTCCTTGAGCTCTTCTGCTTCTCGTCAGACCAGATTAGGTAATAAATGTTCAGATCATGCCCCGTTTCACACAAAGGAGTGCACAAAAGTTATACGCTTGAATTCAATGTTCCGATGCCACTAACATCAAATGGATGTTAAATCAACACATTCAATCCTGAGCTGACGATTCCCAGTGTTGGACAAGTTACTAAAAAAATGCTAAGTACAGTTACTAGTTAAATTAAAATACTCATGCTGCTGTCATGCCATGAATGCCAGTTATTTAACTTTAAAAGTACAGACCTTTGCTGACAAATGTGCAAAATATTATTGATCTATATTTTGACATTTGAGAAATTAATGCATGCTGATGGTACTAATATCGTCCCAATGCAGTGCAACAAATACAAAAAACTGCCAAAAACATCTTTGATATCTTTCATAAATCGTTAAGCCTTAGGAAGCAAACTTATTTTTTATTTAGTGTCGTGACTGGAAAACATATGGACTATACATTAAAATGAATTAGAAAAGCTTAAAAAACGGCATTTTAAATGCCCCAGTACTGCATAGTTAATGTGTGATTTAACATTGCTTTAGCTCAAAACCGGTAGTTGCCCGTAGTCATTTCTACAGCAGCACCCTCAGGAATAAGGTCAATATTCCTTTATTTGTGATACATTATCAATATCAACAGAACGAGTGACGTAACTGATCAAATTCCGTTAACTGTGATGCATTACTGAATGTTTAAACAGTACTTTCGTTACAAAGCCTGTTACTGACAAAGTAGTGGCGTAACTCCCAACACTGACGATTCCTGCATTTTCCAGCGCGTGGTTATTTTATATTGCTTCTTATTTTTGTACTTGACTACAGGGAAATGGAGGTGGGAGACAAGCGTGGACCTCCTTCACTACCTGGAGAGGTGTGATGAGAGACAGCAGGAGCAGAGCAGCAGGGATGAGCAGATGACCTCCAGTGTGCTGAAAAGCCGCACAAACATGGAGCACACTATAGCCACCCTTGTTGGAATGCTGGGACGGGTTGTGTCTGTGCTTGAGGGACAGCAAAACTCATTGTCACTGCACTGATTTTCTGGCTCTGTGTACAAAATTTTCATATGTAGCTGTCATATTTTGCCACATTTATTTAATAAAACCTATCTTTCCTTAAGTGTTTTCTGTCTGTTTCCATATTAAGTAGTTATCCTCACAACAAACATGCATGAAATGTCAAGCTTTTCAGGATAGACTATACAAATCAATATAGCATTACAGTGATGGGAAGTTCAAGTACTGAATTATTGCAGTAAAGTCAGTTTGTCAGGTATTTTTAAAATATATCTGGTTTTTAAGGGCGTCATTCATGCATTGACAACTTTTTTTTTAAACATTTTTCCAAAGAACGAGCAGCACCAAACTAAATCTATGGACCTTTTCTGCAGAAAATGTTCCAAGTTGCCTGCTTCAAAAGTGATAAATGAGTTCTTATATTTGTTTGGCAATGTACTATATGATATTCTGTTAGCTTTGGACAAGATCATTTGTGGGGGAAAGTACTTTTAATTTATTCACTTCAGAGTATTTCTGTTTACCCCACATGAAAAAAAAAAAAAAAACTTGAATGAAGTAATTTAACCAGAGTAGATTTTCACACATGTACATGTGCCTATAAAATATATAAATATAACATAAAAACATAACTACACCATAAATACGTATAAAAAGGACAGGACCAGTTGTCAGTTTTTTTTAATTGATTTATGCTTTCTCACTACTTCACGTTACATTTTGTATATACTTGTCATGTTACATTTTCTTCATGACATGGAAGGCATTAAACAGGTTGTTGCTCCCCACCGTTGAAGTACTGCATTAAAGTTGCCCAAATCTCATCCACTTCTACACTGGCATTGTCAGGCAGTGGTTGATCTTGAGGCTGACTGTGATCATGTGTGTCTGGGAGTTCAACGTTGTCACCATGTTCCTCACAAATATTGTGACGCATGCAGCAGGTGAGCACCATTTTCTTGCACAGCTCCAGTTTGCAGTCATTCCATTTAAAGAGGCACCTCCATCGTCCCTTCAGGCGTCCGAAAGCCATTTCCATAACTGAACATGCATGGCTCATCTGGTAGTTGTAGTCACATTGTTCAGGGGTAAATCTGCCTGTGTCCAAAAAGGGTTTCATCAGCCACTTCTGCATGTGGTAGGCTGGACCACCAATGATATAATGCCCAATGTCAGTGCCAGGGATAGAGACTTTGTTTTGCTCCATGAACTGGCCATCACTTAAGTCATTCCCACAAATCTGACTGACGCAGGACTGTGGCATCATGCACATTCCCTGGAAAGCCGACACACACATCCCAGAAAAGCCCTTTCCCATCCACAACAGCTTGCAGAATTACTGAATGCCATCCTTTGTGGTTGTAGTAGTCTCTTGCATACTCTACTGGTGCAATTATTGGAATGTGGCTGACATCTATAGCACCCACACACTGTGGTACTCCCCAGAGGTTGTTAAAAAATGTGGCCATTTCATTTATCCTACTGACACCTGGATTTACTATATGGTTAGGAAGCAACACCGTAATTGCAGCATCACAAAATTTCTGGACAGTTAAACACGGTGCTAAGACCTACCCCACAAAGATGGCTGATGGTTCTGTATTCACCACCACTAGCCAGCTTCCAGATGGCAACTGTGACCCGCTTCTCAACTGGGATACACAATCTGTAATTCATGTTTTTTTTGGCAAGGGAGGCTTTTGTCTGATCACAAATGTACTTGAAAGACTCCCGGGACACTCAAAAGTTTTGCACAAACTGCTGGGTGGTGAAATCCGGAACAGTGGAGTCCCACCAGTTACTTGACCGAGGATGTGCTCAGGTAACATGTGACCTTCGCTTCATAATGCGCTGTAACACCACCTATTACAGAAATTACAGAAATATTATGTTTAAAAGTGTAGTCAGTGCTAGCTCATTGAGTTACATACTTTAAGTAACAACCGCTGATAATGGAAATATTGATAGTTACCTGTCTTACACGTCCTCGCGCTCCTCTCCAATTATAAAGTAGGCGGAAATAGTTGGTTAGAACTAGATGGATGTGACATTGCAGGTTGATAACAAAGGCTTTGAGCAATAAAAGCAGCACCGACAACAGAACACGGGTCTCCATGATGATAGCTCTTATTCACTTTGTCCTTCTTCTTCTTCTGTGGTGCTCTTGGGGGGTTGCATAAAGACGCTTCACACTACGTAATGATGTAACCCTGACATAATCCCCGACTAGCTCCATGTCGGTGGAAAACCAATTGGTTCTTATGAGGCACTACAGGGGAACTGGTTAAGCACTGGCACAAGCCCCAGAACCGAACTAGCACTAGTTCTTATTTTGGTGAAAATGAGGCAATAGTGTCTCCTTCTCCATCCAGGTGCAGATGGGCTCATTGCAGCAGGTAGATGACGGCATCTTCAACTGCTAAATGGGGCTGATATGCAAACTGCTGAGGGTCCAGCCACGTCTTCACCTGCAGCCTCAGGTGGACTAAAACAAATCTCTGCATGACCTTCATCTCATGTGATGTGAGAGCAACTGGTCGATAGTCATTCAGGTCCAATGGAGACAACTTCTTGGGGACAGAAACCAGGCAGAATGTCTTTCACAGCACCGGTAGTCTCGCCAGGCTCAGACTAAGATTATATAGGTGCTTCAGTACTGGAACTAGCTGGTTGGCACAGGTCCTCAGGATCCAGGTGGAGATGCCAATAGGGCCCACAGCCTTCCGCGGGTGAAATCTCTCCAGCTGTTTCCTCACCTGGTCTGTAGTCACAGTGATGCAGGGATTGGTGCTGATGTCCTCAGAGGAAGGAAGTGAGGGGGGAGAAAGGTGCTGCACAGGGGAGTGAGGGGGGAGGGTTATGTGGGGGTCTGGCTGTGTTGTGGGGGTGACAGACTGTGAGATGAACCAATTAAAAAACAGGTTCAGCTCATTAGCTCTCTCATGGTTCCCCACTGTCTGTCTGTCCCTCCCCTTATACCCAGTGATGTTTGTCATTCCAGACCACATCTCTCTCATATTCCTCTGCTGTAGTTTATCCTCTAACTTCCTCCTGTAATTGTCTTTACACCTCTTCAGCATCTCTCTCAGTTCACTCAGTACTCTCTTCAATTCCTCCCTGTCTCCAGACCTAAAAGCCCTCTTCTTCTTTTTAAGAAGTGCTTTCAGATCACTGGTGATTCATGGTTTGTTGTTGGGGAAACAACGCACGGTCTGAGCTGGAATGGTTGTGTTTTCACATTATCTGATGTATTCTGTGATACAGTTGGTCACGTTGTCTATGCCCTCCCTGTGTGACACAGATTCTCTGTGTTTTGTTTTATTAGTGTCATGACCATGTTCTTGTTTTATATTTATCCCAGTCTTGTCTTTAGTTCTTCTTGTTATTATTATTATTATTATTATTATTATTATTATTATGCTGAGTCCAAGCCTTCCGAGTCCCACCCCATGCAGTACACGCTGAATGCACTAAGGAGCTCATTTAGCGATAGGCTGTACCATCCTAGGTGCACGATGGAGAGGTTCTGCAGGTCCTTCCTACCTGCGGCTGTCAGACTTTATAACCTAACCAGGGCTGCTCGTGGAGGTCATATTGAATGTACTAAATGTAAGAACTACTAAATGTAACAGCCTTGCACAGTAAATCGTCCCCTCCATTATGCAACTTCGACAATATCAATCATTACTGAGGGTGACAACAACACTGTTGATTCAAATACGAAATATACTGTCTGGGTACATATTCAAATTCTGCAGGGTAATTTAACAAACCGAAAGGCTGTGTCATGATTACCAATTAACTACAGCTCACATGCACAATGCAATGACAGAAGGACAACCAAACACACAAGCACACGTTTGAGAAGTTTATTAAATATCAAAACACTGCACAGCTTAGGGAAAACATCAGTTGCTAGAGGAATGGGCCTGTGGAGAGAGAACGAGAACTGTGAGTGGAGGAATAGAGTCTGGGAAAACGGGCGAGCCAAATTGCCACTTACGTAGGAAATGATGGAGAACCGGCAAGACCCCGAACCGGGGTAGAGACGAACCAGCAGGGTGAAGGTGGTGGAGTTGGTGGTGCCTGACTGGGTGGATAATGATTGCAGCTGAGTGGAGATGATGGGGCAGTGAATGCACGCAGTCCCCGGAGACACACCCGCACGATTGCAGCAACCTGGAGAAGAGAAGAGAAACAGGTGAGTGCGACAACTACACCTTAGGAATAACACTAGTGAATAAAGTACTGTGCTTTAGGCAGTACACCCAGCACACTGAGCACACTGAAGAGATGCTCCTTATAAACGCTGGCTGATGAAAGGCAGCAAGTGCGTTTCCTCACCCAGGTGTGTTGATGACCTGAGGAGGAAAACAACAGGAAGGAGGGGGCGAGCGCTCACAGCCATGACAGGCTGTTTTAACAATCTAGCTGCAATGCTCCTGCACTGTGTATGTATCTGTGTACATATGTATATTCATTTACTGCTTTTGGCTAACCAGTTCTTATTATCTTATTAACTGTAGCTCTGAGTGCTGCTATCCCTGTGCTGCTATAATCCTGGAATGTCCTCATTGTGGGGCTAATAAAGACTTGTGTTATCTTATTATTATTATTATTATTATTATTATCATCATCATCCCTGTCTTAGCCTTAGGTCTTCATGGCCATCCTTAGTTTTATTATTATGGTCATGGTTGTTTCTTTATTCTTGTCTTGGTTTTGAGTGAGCTTTTATTTTGACTGTGTTTCTTTTCATTTCCAGCTTCTGCTTTGCTTGGTTATTGATTTGCTTGTGCCTGATTGCCCTCAGCTGCTCATCAGGCTTCCATGCCAGCGTCGGCCGCTGCTCAGTTGGAGACTGCCTTCCTTGCTCCGGCAGCATTCCCAGAGGCAGCTCCTCATTGCCCTGCAGCTGCCGGGCTCCGAGGGTTCTCCGCAGCCACCTAGAGAGACTTGACCGGGACTCCAGCGGCAGTTTCAGCGTCAGCAGAGTGGGGCACAAGGCAAGTACATTTTTGGTTGATGTATCTCCCATCAGAGGGGCTTCAGAGGCAGTCACCAACAGTCACTGAGCTCTCAGAATCAGAATCAGAATCAGAATGAGATTTATTGCCATTGTTCATGTAGTACACAAACTGCACGGTGTACACTGGGTACACTGGGCTGCACGGTGGCGCAGTGGTTTAGCACTGTGGCAGCACAGTTTTACCCTCGGACGGGGGACCGCGGGGATCATGAGATCGTGGGTTCGATCCCAGCCCCCGACCAACAGTGAGCTGTGTGGAGTTTGCATGTTCTCCCCGTGTTGCGCGGGTTTACTCCGGGATTTCTCCGGTTTCCTCCCGCACACCAAAAACATGTAGGTTTAGGGCGCTCGCGCACGCAGCGACCAGTAGCCGGTGGCTTGTCACCAGACTGCAAACCAAGTCTACCTACGGGTACAAATAAGTAACAAAAAAAAAAAAAAAAAAAAAAAAAATAGGAATTTGTCTCGGTGCAATGCTGCAACATTAAACATGGAGTAGCACTAAAGATAAAAATAAAAAACTATGCATGCAATAAAATGTAGAATATGAATGAGTAATACTAATCTATGCAATTTTTAAATATATTAACAAGCAGCAGATATTGTGGAGTTCCACATAGTGCAGTCGGTAGTGCAAAAGAAAACAGTGATAATTATCATGTGTCCGGTTGAGCTGCTGTACATGGTGCACGAGAGTCTAATAAGTCACTTAGTGTTCAGCAGTCTAATGGCAGAGGGGAAGAAGCTATTCATGTAGCGGGAGGTTTTAGTCTGAATGGACCGAAGTCTTCTGCCTGAGGGGAGGGGGGCAAACAGTGCGTTTCCAGGGTGTGAAGGGTCGGCTATGATCCGACCTGCACGCCTCCGGGTCCTGGAGATGTACAGGTCCTGGAGGGATGAGAGCTTGCAGCCGATCACCTTCTCAGCAGCGCGCACAACATGCTGCAGTCTTAGTCGTCCCTAACAGTGGCTCCTGCGTACCACACGGTGATGGAGGTGGTGAGGATGGACTCGATGATGGCCGTGTAGAACTGCACCAACATCTTGGTGGGTAGCTTGAGCTTCCTCAGCTGCCGCAGGAAGAATATCCTCTGCTGGGCCTTTTTGATGAGGGAGCTGATGGTCGGCTCCCACTTGAGGTCCCGGGTGATGGTGGTGCCCAGGAAGCGGAAGGAGTCCGCAGTGGTGATGGAAGAGTCTGTGAGGGTAAGGGGGGGCAGAGGGGCTGTGACTTTACTGAAGTCCACGATCATCTCCACTGTCTTCAGAGCATTCAGCTGCAGGTTGTTGTGGCTGCACCAGGACGCCAGCTGGGCCACCTCTCTCCTGTAGACGGACTCGTCGCCGTTGGAGATGAGCCCGATGAGGGTGGTGTCATCCGCAAACTTGATCAGCTTGACAGACTGGTGGCTGGAGGTGCAGGAGTTGGTGTACAGGGAGAAGAGCAGGGGGGAAAGTACACAGCCCTGGGGTGATCCAGTGCTGATGCTAACAGAGTCTGAGATAGTCTTTCCCAGCCGCACATGCTGCCTCCAGTCCATCAGGAAGTCGGTGATCCACCTGCAGAGGGAGTCAGGCACGTTGAGCAGGGACAGCTTGTCCTGGAGCAGAGCGGGGCGGATGGGTCACACTCCAGGTCACAATCTGTCTCTGCTGCTGTCTCTGTATGTACACCTCCACTTAATTCAGCATCTCCCATCAACCCTCTCCTGAGCTTGACAATGGGTTCCTAGCAGCTGTAGCCTCCCAGTCTGGTGATCAGTCAGCTGCTCCTGTCACCACATCGGGGCTTGCTGCTGATCAGCCTCCATTGTCTCGGCTCGCTGCTGATCATCTTCCATTGTCTGGGTTTGCTGTTGGCCAGCCAGCTTCATCTGAACTCGCTTACGGCTAGCCGGCTTCATCTGTTGTCAACAGTGATCAGCTTGCACCATCTGGGTTCACTCCTGATCAGCCAGCTTTGTCTGGTTTCACCGCAATTCAGCCTGCATTGTCTGCTCCTGAGGACTACGCACCCCAGCTGTCTGTTCCTTAGTTCAGCGGGGCCCAGCAGTCATCTATTCCTGAGGTCAGCATGCACCTGTCATCAGCTCCTGGGATTAGCATGCTCCAGCTGTCTGTTCCTGAGGTCAATGCGCTCCAGTCATCTGCTCCTGAGGCTGCTGCCCCTTAGACATCTGTTCCAGAGGTTGGTGCACCTCAGACATCTATTCCAGACATTGGCGCACCTCAGTCATCATTTCCAGAGGTTGATGGGCCTCATCATTAGTTCCAGAGGTTGACGCACCTCTGTCATCCGCTCCTGAGGTCAACACACCTCAATCGTCTGTTCCCGAGGTCGGTGTGCTTCTGTTTTCTGCTCCTGGGGCCGGTGCACCTCAATGATCTGTTCTTGAGGTCAGCGCGCTCCAATCATCAGTTCCTGAGGCCAACTTGCCTCCGTCATCTGTTCCAGAGGTCAGTGTGCCTCCATCATCTGCCTCTGAGGTTTGCACAACTCTGTTATCTACTCCTGAGGGCAGCACGATCTGTCATCTGCCCCTGAGGTTAACGCACTCTTGTCATCTGTGTCTGAATTCAGCGAACCCCAGCCATCTGCTGCCGAGGTCGGCTTACCTCTGTCGTCTGCTTCTGTGGTCATTGTGCCTCTGTCTCCTTTTCCTGAAATCAGTGCTCCCCTGTTGTCTGCTGAGCAAAAAGCTCCCTTGTTGCTATTGCTAGCACAAAAATCTCCCCTATTGCTGTCTCCTGAGCTAAAAGCTCCCCTTTTGTTATCTCCTGAGCTGATGGCTCCTCTGCTGCTGTTGCTTGAGTTGAGAGCTCCTTTGCAATGGTTCCCTGAGTGTAAAACTCCCCTGTTGCTGGCTTTTGAACTCAACGCTCCTGGGATGCCGTGCCCCCACCCACCCACCCATTTGGTGGCCCATGGACTTTGGGAGGCCACCCAATGCACCATGCTCCTTTATCTGGTGGTCCATGGACTCTGGTCAGCAACCTGACTTGCCATCTTCTCTGGTCTGGGGGCCCATGAACTTTGGCAGACCCTCTGACCTGCCTTGCTTTCTGGTCTGGAGGCCCAGGGTCTCTGGAAGGCCACCTGACCCACCTTGCTCTGTAGAGGTGTTGGACTCTGATTGGCCACATAAGCTATTTTTGTTTTAGACTCTGTGGGGGGAAACTCTATAATTTCCCAGTTTGGGATCAATAACTTACATCTATCTATCTATCTATCTATCTATCTATCTATCTATCTATCTATCTAATTGTTTCAGCCCGCCTGGTCTTGTGTCCGCACTGCCCGCCCTGGGTAGGTGATTTTTTTGGTTGTTTTTGGGACATATGGTATCTGGCCCTTAAGAATGGGTACTCTCAGGACATGGGTTGGGCCAATGTCCTCACTTTGTTTTCTGGTTTATATTTTCTTGTGATCAGGACATGGACTCAGCCTACGCCCTCACTGTAAGTTAGTTTATGAGATTTGATGTGTTTAATTTTATTAGTGTCATGGCCATGCTCTTGTTTTACAGTGGATATTAAAAGTCTACACGCCCCTGTTCAAATGCCAGGTTTTTGTGATGTCAAAAAAATGAGACCAAGATACAGTGGTGTGAAAAAGTGTTTGCCCCCTTCCTGATTTCTCATTTTTTTGTATGTTTGTCACGCTTAAATATTTCAGATCATCAAACAAATTTAAATATTAGACAAAGATAACACAAGTAAACACAAAATTCAGTTTTTGATTGAAGGTGTTTATTATTAAGTGTAAAAAAAAAAATCCAAACCTGCATGGCCCTGTGTGAAAACGTGATTGCCCTCCTGTTAAAGCATAAATTTACTGTGGTTTATCACATCTTTGAAAGCTGAGTTCAGTTTTCTAGCCATTTCTAAAGCTTTGGGACTCCAGCGAACCACAGTGAGAGTCATTGTCCACAAATGGCAAAAGCATGGAACAGTGGTGAACCTTCCCAGGAGTGGCCGATTGGCCAAAATTACCCCAAGAGTGCAGCGACGACTCATCCAAGAGACCACAAAAGACCCCACAACACTATCCAAAGAACTGCAGGCCTCACTTGCCTCAGTTAAGGTCAGTGTTCATGACTCCACAATAAGAAAGAGACTGGGCAAAAATGGCCTGCATGGCAGAGTTCCAAGACAAAAACCACTGCTGAGCAAAAAGAACATAAAGGCTCGTCTCAGTTTTGCCAGAAAACATCTTGATGATCCCCAAGACTTTTGGGAAAATACTCTGTGGACTGTCGAGACAAAAGCTGAACCATTTGGAAGGTGTGTGTCCCATTTCATCTGGCGTAAAAGTAACACAGCATTTCAGAAAAGGAACATCATACAAACAGTAAAATATGGTGGTGGTAGTGTGATGGTCTGGGGCTGTATTGCTGCTTCAGGACCTGGAAGACTTGCTGTGGTAAATGGAACCATAAATTCTGTTGTCTACCAAAAAACCCTGAAGGAGAACGTCTGGCCATCTATTTGTGACATCAGGCAGAAGTGCACTTGGGTCCTGCAGCAGGACAATGATCCAGAACGCACCAGCAAGACCACCTCTGAATGGCTTAAGAAAAACAAAATGAAGACTTTGGAGTAGCCTAATCAAAGTCCTGACCTGAATTTGACTGAGATGCTTTGGCATGACCTTAAAAATGCAGTTCATGCTTGAAAACCCTCCAATGTGGCTGAATTACAGCAATTCTGCAAAAATGAGTGGGCCAAAATTCCTCCACAGCGCTGTAAAAGACTCATTGCCAGTTATTGCAAATGCTTGATTGCAGTTGTTGCTGCTAAGGGTGGCCCAACCAGTTATTAGGTTTAGGGGGCAATCACTTTTTCACACAGGGCCATGAAGGTTTGGATTTTTTTCCCTTAATCATAAACAACTTCATTTAAAAACTGCATTTTGTGTTTACTTGTATTATCTTTGTCTAATATTTAAATTTGTTTGATGATCTGAAACATTTAAGTGTGACAAACATACAAAAAAAAATAGAAATCAGAAAGGGGGCAAACACTTTTTCATACCACTGTAAATAATTTCAGAACTTTAAACCCCCATTAATGTATGTAGTTCACCGCAAATGTCCAACTGGATGTGTTTCCAAGGGCCCTCTGGGTACAGTAATGGCCGCAGGGGTGGGGCGGGGGGTGCCAGTCGTTCTGCTCTCCAAGCACGGAACACAGTTCTTTACCATAGTTTCAATGTCCTTATTGATACTAGGCCAGCAAACTGAATCTCTGCAACGCTGCTTCACCCTGACCACACCCAGGTGACCCTTGTGGAGCATTGTCAGAACTCGCGATCTCAGAGACACCGGGATCAATGTGTAGTGTGCCCTTGCCACACACACCCCATTCCAGCAACTCAATTCGTCCCTGAACTGGTGAAAAGGTGCCAGATAACCCTATACTTTTGTGGGCCAACCCTCCCTGATGACTGAGCATAGTTGCGACAACGTGGGGTCCCGTTCCGACTCTGCTCATAGCTCCTGGAGGAACACCATGTCCCGGAGAAATCACTGCAGCATGCTGACTAGATCCGTCTCCATGGGGTCGTCATCGTCATCGGGTTGTGTGGTGTTGGCCGTGGCACGGGAAAGGAGATCTGCCACTACATTCTCTTTCTCAGGGATGAAGTGGTTAGTAAAGTTGTAGGCCCTCCACCGCTCAGTCCACCTGTGGATCAGTAGAAGCCTGCGTCCCGAGCCTGTCATCTCCAGCAGTGTCATCAGCGCCCGGTGGTCCGTTCGTAGGGTGAAATGGCATCCGTAGATACGCCCGTTCATATGCTCAGAAACAAACGAGTACCTCCCTCTCACCCACGGCATATTTCTGTTCAGCTGCTGAAAGGGACCTCGATGCAAATGCCACTGGGCGCTCAGTACTGTCTTGCACTTGAGACATAACCGCCCCCACCGCTGAACCAGATGCGTCACAAGTCACAAAAGTCGTCCATTTTGGATCAAAGTGGGCCAACACTGGTGGGGAGGTGAGTTGGGACTTCAGCCAAGCAACTGCCGCTGAACAGGCCAGGGTCCACTGCCACGGCGCGTCCTGCTTCAGAAGGGCCTGGAGGGGTTCAATAGTCTCTGAATAATGGGGAATAAAATGCCTGTAGAGGTTCACCATGCCAAGGAACAGGAAGATTTGTGTGGGTGTTGTGGGGTTGGGGAGATGCAGGACCGCCTCCACGTTCGAGTGCAGGGGGCTCAGGCCCTTGGGCCCCAGCCTGAATCCCACAAACTCAATGGAATCCACCGTGAAAATGCACTTTTTCCCATTCAACGTGACTCCGTGCTCCAGCAGCACCTCCATCACTCATCTCAAATGACTGTTGTGTTCTTCCTGTGATGCGCCATGGAACATGGCCATGTCGTCTAGGTATACCACTACACCCCTAAGGCCAACCAGAATTGTGGACCTAATCTTCTGGAAGCAGCTTGGTGCTGAGCTCAGACCAAAAGGCATGCGGGTGTACCTGAAAATGCCCATTTGGGTCAAGAACAGCATCAGGTCCCTGCTGGCTTGGTGAAGGGGCACCTGCAGATATCCCTGGCAGAGATTTAGCTTCGTAAACACCCGTGAGCCGCTAAATGTTGCAGTGAGTTCCTCCATCGTGGGGAGCAGGTATTTGTCCGGGATAATCGCTTTATTAACCATCTTGAGGTCAATACACAGCCTGATGCTGCCCATCTTCTTCTTGGCCTCTATGATGTTTGAAATCCACAGCGAGGCATGTACTTTCTCGATGATGCCGGCTTTAAGTAATTTTTTCATTTCCGCCGTGACGTCGTCACGCAGGTCAAGGGGAAGCCACTGTAATGGCTGGATCTTGGGCGTCACGCTTGAGTCGATGAGCGAGTGGTGGTTGAATGCTTTAATACATCCTAGGCCCACGAACAACGTCGGCCAGCAGACATGATGGGGGACACTGTCAGCACCGTTGAGCCCGCTGGGTCAGTGATGGAGAATCATAATTCGTCCAGCAAGTCAATTCCCAGCAAGTCGGCCCTCTCGTGTGAAACCTGAAAGGTAAATGCAGGAATAATCCTTGATCTACATTTTACTGAGAAGCCGACTGTGCCCACCATGTCAATTTTGGCATGACTGTACTCAAACATTTTCACTGTCCCTGCTTTGATGGTTTTGCCCGGGAAAAGCTTTTTCAATGTGATCATGCTTAGTATGGATATACCAGCCCCTGAGTCCACCATAAGCAGCACATCGACCCTGTCTAGCTGCAAGATGTCCCACTTTAACGGCCCCTTCCTGGTGCCCACCATACACACCTGCATCATGCTTTCTGGCTCTGAAGCTGATGGTTTAATAGTGGTGGTGCAGACCCTTGCCCAGTGTGTCACGTGCTGAGTCCAATGTTTTGCCAGACTCAGTCTCGTGCCTCCTTCTTTGCTTGTACATTTATTTATCTGCTGCATTTTTGATATCCGTTTGAGTTTTCACTGCCTTTTATTTGTCTGTTGATGTTTCAGTTCACTTTGGTTTTGTATTGTTTCATTTGTAATTGTTGTCTAGTCTGTATTTGGTTTTGTTTACATTTCTGTCTCTGGGTTGACAGGTGGCTTTTCCGGTTTAGTGTTGTCGCCGTCTGTTAAACTGCCAGCTGCCCCTCCCTCACCTCTCTTTACTGCCAGCCGCTCTCCCTCATTATTACGATCAGCTGTTTCCAATTATTAGTTATTGTTTTTCTCTCCTGTTCAGGCCAGCCCACACCTGTGGTCACTTCTGTTGTTAGCTCATTCACTGTTTATGCTTTGTCAGTTCACTTTATTGTTACCACTTCCTCGTATGTGTTTGAATCTATGTCCTTCTATCGAGTATTCCTCGGGACATTTATTCTTCCCTACCTGCCTCGTCTCCTCCTGAGCAGACTGCTCAGGAGTGCTTCTCCCTGTAAGTTTTTTCTTGTTTGCATTTTGAGTTTTGCACTGTTGGACTATAGTTTCTTTCCACAATCAATGTTACAAAGAATCATCCAGTGTTTGGGTTCATCTTTATCTCTGTGCGCAGCATAAAAGTGCACATGACAGTAGGAAGTTGCCAGATAAGAACCCATCTGTGATTTTTTGCACATTTTATTTTTCCCTTTTTCTACACACCTGTTGTTGGAGCGCACAATGCCACAGGCTCACCGGCCTCGTCAAACCAAAGGAGGAACGGCAGCGGGGACTCCCAGCGTGGAGGAGGAATGGACGACGGAGTTCATCCAGAGCTACGTGGATGAAGCTCTTGATGCTCGTGGACCCAAACAGACATGGGACTGTCTGTATGGAGCTTTGGGAATCCTGGAGGGGCATCCTGGCCTATGGAGCTACCCACAATTTGCAGGCCTGCTGTCCACAGTCTTCACGCTTCAACAGTCATTCCCAGGTTTGACGTTTCCCACTGAGTCGAGGCGGAGGCGCTCTCCTCGACAGATGACCACCTCCCTTCCCGCTTCACCCGACTCTCCTCCAGCTCAAGCCCATGCTTCGCTGGTTTCTCGACGGTGCCATCGCCCTCCTCCAGACCACTGGAGAGACAACTCCACCTCTCAGACAGCCACCAGTTTAACATTAAGTCAGACTAATCCCGCAGCAGATTTTTTCTCTCATACTCCGTTGCTGACTGTTACACCAGTCTCCGCATCCTCCTTCCCTGCTGCGGTTTCTCCTGTCTTCCTGATGTGCTCTCCTACTGCTGAGGGTCCGGCTGCATCTTCCCAGGTTCCACTCACTCCCGCATCAATGGTGACGGCTCCTCCACAATCCACTGGGGGTTCTGCATCCATCGTAGCGACGGAGAAGGGCAACAATGCAGTAGGCAACATCACATGCCGGGATGACAGGCAAGTAAAATCTCATTCTATTCCAATTTTCAATGATTTATCTTGCCTGTTCCCTGGTAAAGAGACTCAGGTCATGCAGTGTACTGAGTTCTCTTCGCCCGTTGCAAATGATGACTTTTCACCTGCCCTCTCTGTGTCTCCTCCTCTTGCCTCTGAGTACCCATCGGCCCTGGAAATTGACCGCCAGAAGAGGGAGGAGCCCGAGGTGCTGGAGGAGACCATCCCAGCCTCACTGTTGTTCCATGGACCGAGGGAAGGCGCTGAACCTGAATCCACCATGCGAAGTCCAGCGCCTATGGTGAGCTGGACCCCAGTTGCCACGCTGGATGAGCCCCCTGCGTAGTCCTCTCCGCCTGGGGCCGAAGGGACTGCTACAACCATCATGCCTGCTGTGGAGGCTGCCGCAGCAGCACCAGCTACTGAACTGGACCTCTAGAGGGCTGAGCCCGAAGAACCATCATCGCCTGGATCGTCGGAGTCCTGGATGGCGGTGGAACTCGAGCTCAGGTGAGTGTTCTCCTCTATTTTTCTCTTTTCTGCCCTGGAGAGATCTTGCCTGGCTCTTGGTGAGGAGGGCCGGGTGCAGCCGCCCGCTGCACCTGAGTTTGCCTTGCTGGGCTCTGCCGCTGCCGCTGCCGGTGACCTTGACCCTGCATCTCTATGTGTCTTGTCTGAGTTTCCTCCCAGAGGCACTGGAGATGTTCCAGTACCACCAGAGGTCTCCGTGTGTCCAGGCTCGTCGCTGGAGGTCAGCATGGGTGCAGCTTCAGCCCAGGCCGGGTTATTCAAGGGTGCAGCTGTGTTCCAGCCCGGAGCCACCGAGGGTGCAGCTGTGATCCAGCAAGGAGCCGCCAAGGGTACAGCTGTGCTCAAGCCCGGAGCCACCACGGGTGCTGCAGAGCTCCAGCCCAGAGCCACTGTGGGTGCTGCAGAGCTCCAGCCTGGAGCCACCGTTGGTGCTACTAAGCTCCAGCCTAGAGCCACCCTGGGTGCAACTATGTCCTAGACCAGGACCCCCTCGGGTGCAACCATTCTCTTAATTCAATTCAATTCAATCCAACTTTATTTATATAGCGCCATTTCACAACAACAGTCATCTCATAGCACTATCAACTGTAGGGGGAACCCCCACAGTTGCAGAAAGACCCCAGCAATCAGGCGATCCCCTGTGAGCAAGCACTTGGCGACGGTGGAGAGGAAAAACTCCCTTTTAACAGGATGAAACCTCCAGCAGAACCAGGCTCAGGGAGGGGCAGTCATCTGCTGCGACTGGCTGGGGGGTGAGGGGATAGAGAAGATGAAAAGAACAGACATGTAGAGAGCAAACAGCACGATGGGGACTCAATCTATGGGAGAGAACAAACAAATGTTAATGACCAGCAAAAAAAATATTTCATTGAGAGTGAGGAAAGGAGTGAGGCCCAGTGCATTACTGGAGGTCCCCCAGCTGACTAAACCTATTAGCAGCATAACTAAGGGAGGGTTCAGAAACACATGATCCCTCCCTAATTGTAGGCTATATCAAAAAGGTAGGTTTTAGCCCTATTCTTAAAAACAGAGATCGAGTCTGACTCCCGAATCCAGATTGGCAGCTGGTTCCACAGGAGAGGAGCTTGATAACTGAAGGCTCTTCTTCCCATTGTACTTTTGGAGATTCTAGGTATTACAGGTAATCCTGCATTTTCAGGTAATCCTGGAATTTCCCCTTTGTGGGACTAATAAAGGCTTATCTTATCTTATCTTATCTTATCTTATTTTGAGAGCATAGTGCTCTGTTAGGATAATAAGGTAGTATCAGATCTTTTAAATAAAAAGGAGCCTGATTGTTTAGAGCTTTGTAAGTAAGAAGAAGGATTTTAAACTTAATTCTAAACTCTATGGGAAGCCAATGAAGGGAGGCCAGAACCGAGAGAGATATGATCTCTCTTTCTAGTACCTGTTAAAACTCTTGCTGCAGCATTTTGGATCAGCTGAAGACTTTTTAAAGATGTTTTAGGACAGCCTGATGATAAAGAATTACAATAATCTAATCTCGAGCTAACAAAAGCGTGGATCAGTTTCTCAGCATCACTCTGAGACAAGATGCTCCTAATCTTGGCAATATTACACAAATGATAGAAGGCAGTCTTAGAAACAAATTTAATATGTGAATTGAAGGACAGATCTTGATCAAAAATAATTCCAAGGTTCCTCACAGAGCTATTAAGAGAAAGAGTAACCGCATCCAAACTGAAAGTTTGATTTGGAAAGGAATTTCTAAGGTTTTTTGGACCAACAAGAATGACTTCAGTCTTATCTGAATTTAATAGCAGGAAATTACGAGTCATCCAAGCTTTGATTTCCTTAAGACAGGCTTCTAACTTGGCTAATTGATTACTATCATCTGGCTTCGTTGACAGATATAATTGTGTGTCATCTGCATAACAATGAAAATGTATACAGTGCTTTCTAATAATGTTGCCTAACGGAAGCATATATAAACTAAAAAGATTAGGGCCTAGCACAGATCCCTGTGGAACTCCATGACTAAGCTTTGAGTTGAAAGAAAACTCATTATTTACATGAACAAACTGGAACCTATCAGATAAATAAGATCTAAACCACTGCAACCAAGTTCCATTAAGTCCAACATAGTGTTCTAATCTATCAAGTAGAATATTATGATCGATAGTATCAAAAGCTGCACTAAGGTCTAAAAGGACAAGTACAGAAACCAGTCCATTATCAGATGCAATGAGGAGGTCGTTAGTGACCTTCGCTAAGGCTGTTTCAGTACTATGATGGATTCTAAACCCAGATTGAAACTTTTCAAGTAAACCATTTCCCTGCAGATGTTCAAATAATTGCATAGCAACAACTCTTTCTAAGATTTTTGAAATGAAAGGGAGATTAGATATTGGTCTATAGTTAGCTAAAGCTCCTGGATCTAGCGTTGGCTTTTTGAGTAAGGGTTTAATTACAGCCGTTTTAAAAGCCTGCGGTACATGGCCTAAAGTTAATGAAGAATTGATTATATGAAGAATAAATCTACCAATAAGTGGGAAGACTTCTTTAAACCTGGTAGGAATAGGGTCTAAAAGATGAAGGTTTGGATGAGGAAACTATTTTGTCTAACTCACAAAGGTTGATTGCAGTAAACTCATCAAGACAGACATCAATAGGAGTTGTAGTAGTTACAGTATTTAAGTTAACTGTGGGAAGAATCTGATTGATTTTATCTCTGATGGATGAAATTTTATTATTGAAAAAGTTCATAAAGTCCTGACTAGTAAGCTCTAAGGGAATGCTAGGATTGACAGAGTCCTGACTCTTTGTCAACCTGGCTACAGTGCTGAAAAGAAACCTGGGATTATTCTTGTTCTCTTCTATTAATGCAGAGTAATAACTCGTTCTAGCTTTTCTAAGAGATTTTTTATAAATTAGAAGATGATTTCTCCAAGCTAAATAGATTTCATCTGAATTAGTGGAGCGCCATTTTCTTTCTAACTGACGAGTCTTCTGTTTTAAGCTACGAGTTTCTGTGTTGAACCAAGGAGTTAGAAATCTCTGATTAGACTTTTCCTTTTTTAAGGGGGCCACCAAGTCTTGAGTCTGATGCAGAGAAGCTGTAACACTATCCACCATGTTATCAATTACAGAAGGAGCAAGCTGTCTATAGCTTATTTCCATTGTGTTGACACATGGCATAGAGGAAACAATGTGCATAAATTTGGTAACAGCATCATCTTAGAGGCATCTACTGTAATAATATTTTTCTTTAGGAGCCAAATAGTCAGAAATAGTAAAATCAAAGGTTAACAGACAATGGTCTGACAGTACAGGGTTATGAGGAGACACTACAAGATTTTCTATTTCTATGCCATATGTCAGAACAAGGTCCAATGTATGGCGGAGGTAATGAGTAGAATTACCTACTTTCTGAGAAAACCCAGTCGAGTCTAATATTGAATTAAATGCCACATTAAGGCAGTCACTATCTACATCCACATGTATATTAAAGTCCCCTACTGTGGGCGACCCCCACAGCCTACGGACAGGCAGAGCGCTCAGCTGGTGCAATTAGCAGAACAGTGAGATGTATGGACTGATATCACTAGGCAGCCTCTCTTTGTCTAATCCCGGCGCCAGTAATCTTGCTATTGATATGTGTGACTCTAATGCAAATGTCCATGCCTTCCTGCAGTTACTGTGATGCTAATGTGCCATGCATGCATTGTCTAGCTGGGTATATAAGTCAACCATATCGCTTGCTCTGTCTCTTTCTACACGCATTGCTTGTTTGCTGATTAGAGACTGAGGGCTCTCTCCAGCGCGCTTACACAGCGCTGGAGTGAGTCCTGTGCTGGAGGATGAAATAAAACACCCTTTTAAACTTCAGTTCGCCGTGTCCTGCCTGCACTTATTCCGTGCCTCCACACTTGGGTTCCCTTATCTCATCCGCCAGATTTCAGCACTAAATCAGCTAAGAAATCAGCAAATTCGGATAAAAATTCTGAGTAGGTTGATGGGGGACGATAAACTATGGCAAATAAATTGGGTTTAACCTAAAATTGCTCAAGTGCCCAATACTGAGGACCAGGCCCTCAAAGGAATTATAACATGTTTTTTGCTTTACATTAACTAGTAATTTGTTAGAGCAAACTTGTTAGGCATAGCAATTAGATTATATATAATGCATGCTTATAGAAATTAACAAGTAGGTCACAGAGTTGACCTACTTGTTATTAATAATAATGCATCAGATTTATATAGCGCTTTATCATAGACACTCAAAGACGCTTTACAAGTAGATACATTATTCATTCACTCCATACAGACAATGGTAGTGGCAAGCTACTTCTGCAGCCACAGCTGCCCTGGGGCAAGCTGACGGAAACGTGGCAGTCAATCTGCGCCAACGGCCTCTCCGGGCCACCACCGAAGGTCTCTTGCCCGAGACCATGGAAGGCGTTGTCTCTCCTCCTACTCCACCAGACGACATCGGGGTCTGTCCTCTTCTCCCACTACCAGACGTCGTCATGGTTCTTTCTCCTCCACTGCCAGATGCCGTCGTGGTTCCTTCTCCTCTGCTGCCAGATGCTGTCGTGGCTCCTTCTTCTGTGCCACCAGATGCCATCGTGGTTCCCTCTCATGTGCTGCCAGATGCCATCATAGGTTCCTCTCCCATACTGTCAGACACCGTCGTGGGTTCCTCTCCTGTGCTGCCAGACGACGTCGGGGTTCTCCCTCCTCTCCTCCCCTCTCCAGTTGTGGGTCTCCCTGTGGGAGAGCCACCTCCCGGGCCGCCTCTCCCTAGCTGGTGGCTGGAAAACTCGGGCCGGCCACCCGATAAACTGTGCCGTTGGGTTGGGTGGCCAGTTTTGCTTGGCAGACCACCAGACTCATTCTACCTGGCCGTCCAGCTGGTCTGGGACTTCGACAGGCCACCAGAACGGATGCACCATGCCATCCACTGGGCCTGGGACTCTGGGTGGCCTCTCGAGCCTTATAGCTTCTGGTCTTGGGGGGTCAAAGGGTATGTTTTTTCTGGTGTGGGTCCTGAGCAGTGTTTTTTTTTTTTGTTCCCTCCTGGCCTGTTCGCCCCACCACCCGCCCTGGTTAGATTGTTGTAGTTCCTGCTGGGGGGGGGGGGGTCTTTTTCTTTTGATGTTACGTTGGGTTTCTGGTCTCCACCTCTTGAGCGAGGGGGGCTCTGTCACATGCTGAGTCCAATGTTTTGCCGGACTCAGTCCCATGGCTCCTTCTTCACTTGTACATTTATTTATCTGTTGTATTTTTGGTATCCTTTTAAGCTTTCACTGCCTTTTATTTGTCTGTTGATGTTTCAGTTCACTTTGGTTTTGTATTGTTTCATTTGTAATCATTGTCTAGTCTGTATTTGGTTTTATTTACATTTCTCTCTCTGGGTCGACAGGTGGCTTTTCCAGGTTAGTGTTGGCGCCACCTGTCAAACTGCCAGCTGCCCCTCCCTCACCTGTCATTACCGTCAGCCGCTTTCCTTCATTATTACGATCAGCTGTTTCCAATTATTAGTGGTTGTTTTCCTCTCCTGTTCAGGCCAGCCCACACCTGTGATCACTTCTGTTGTTAGCTCATTCACTATTTATGCTCTGTCAGTTCACATTATTGTTGCCACTTCCTCATATGTGGGAATCTATGTCGTTCTATCGAGTGTTCCTCTGGACATTTATTCTTTCCTGCTTGCCTCATCTCCTCCTGAGCAGACTGCTCAGGAGCGCATCTCCCTCTAAGTTTTTTCTTGTTTGCATTTTGAGTTTTGCACTGTTAGACTTTAGTTTCGTTCCACAATAAATGTTGCAAAATATCATTCAGCGCTTGGGTTCATCTTTATCTCTGTAAGCCATGTAAAGGAGCACATGACACAGTGATTAGAATGGCCGCAGCTATGGCACTTTTTCCCTCTGGTGGAGCATGTGGACTGCCTGCCCGGTGATGGGGATAGCCACAGCCGCCACACAGACCCCAAGCTCCCGCTCCTGCCCGTGTCCTGGTCCGCTGTCTTTTGGGGATCTGCCCAGAAGGATTAGCTGCGCTGCTAGCGGCCTGTCATGGAAGGGAAGCTTGGGTGGCTAGGTTCTTTTTAGCTAGCTAGCACTTGTAGACCTAGCTGGGTAGCGGACTCAATCTGCCTGGTCAATTCAAACACTTTCTTCAGCTTGCTTCCGTAGTTAGCGTTAGCTTTTCTTTGGACCACTCATTGCTCCTACTGTGTGCTAGCTTGTCACGGACTAGCTCCTCCTCAATCAGCCCGAAGGCGCAGTTGCTTGCTAGGTTTAGGAGTTCCATTAAGAAACGTTGGATCGACTCACCAGCTTGTTGTCAATGGTCGAAGAATTTATATCTTCATGCTGTGATGTTGGACTGGTCCATAAAGAAATTGTCAATCATGTCCAGACAGTCCTTCAATGAGCCTTTGCCACCCAGCGCGCGACATACTCGTTGGCCTTCTCACCAAGGTAGTGAATGAACAGGCTCCTCTATCTGTCTTTGTCAGGGTCGCCCAGGCCAGCCGCGATGATGTAGTTTTGAAAGGCCGCCAACCATCTTGGCCAGGGCACAGGCGGCTCACTTGGGACCTTCAGGAAGGGCCAAAGAGGTGGAATACACACCTCCATAGTTTATCCTCGTCACCAAAATGTTATGTCCAAATAACGGGAGACCTGAGCCATGTTGAAGTAGAGTAGAGTAGAGTAGATTAGTTTATTTGACAGGGACAGTGCAATAAACATAGACAATTAATCAAAGACAATCAATCTGATGTGTTGCACATAGAGTGTATAGCTATTAGCTAATTTGCAACTCTTGTCCCTGGATGGGCTTTAGAAAAAAGAATCAAGATAAAAAATATACACAATAACCACATACATCAATGCAGAAAAATTATAAATACACAATTATAAATATTATAAATATTATAAATACACAAATATAACAGCCTGACTCACATTTAACATAAATATTATAAATATTATAAATACACAAATATAACAGCCTGACTCACATTTAACACATACGTATAACATAACTCACATTTGCCTATTTCAGGCCTTCCTCCCTTCGTCACTCACTATAAACAAACACATTTATTCCTTCCCTTCATTCACTCTCACTTTGCAGACAAATAATTCATACATGAGTACATTCTTGTTTATTTTTCAGCCAGTTTTTAACATTTTTAGTGAATGTTTTAAAGTCCGTTATTATTTTAATTTCATTTGGCATTGTGTTCCAGATGTGACTGCCCTTTATAGAGAAAGCTGTTTGTCCAAATGTGGTTCTGCGGTGGAATATTTTACAGTTATTGTTAACAGAACTCCTGGTGGCTCTGCTGCTGTCCTGTCTTTGGACGAAACCAGCAAGTGGCTCGGGTGCTGATTTATGGAAACATTTGAACGTTAATTTCAGAAGACAGAGGTCAATGAAGCTCTCAAAACTCAATAGGTTGTATTTTTTTAAAACATTACAGTGATGCCACCTAATGGGCTTTTTGTCCAAGATTTTTAGGGTTTGATTATATAATGAACCTATATGTCTTATTGTGGAAGGGGCTGCTTGAGCCCAGACTGTCAAACAGTATGATATATGAGAAAAAACCATAGAATGCATATACAGTGCAGCTGCTTCGTAAGGTATGTAATATCTAATTAATTTAAAGCAGTTCAGATTTTTTTTTACTGTTTTTGAAATTTTCTTTATATGAAGATTAAATTTGAGTTGAGGATCTAGTACAATGCCAAGGTATTTGAATTCTGTAGCTAAACTGATGTCATGATCATGTATATTAACTTTAAAATGTTGCAGGTTACATTTTTTGATTGAAAAGCACATTGAGACTGTTTTCTGAAGGTTCAGCAATAGATGGTTCTTGAGGAGCCACTCTTGGACATCAACCATACTTGTAGACAGTACATCTGCAGCCTGTGCTGGAGTCTTGGCAGCTGTGTAAATAACTGCATCATCTGCATAAAGTTGGCATGTTGCAGCTGAGCAGTGTAACGGCAAGTCATTAATAAAAATGCTGAAAAGTAAAGGACCAAGAATGGACCCTTGTGGGATACCCATGCGGTTGTTTAAAAATGAGGATTTATCCTGGTGAACTTTTACACACTGTTCTCTATTCTGGAGATAAGATGCAAACCATTCTAATGTATTTGGGGAGAAGTTAAAAGATACCATTTTGGATAAAAGCAAACTGTGGTTTACAGTATCGAAAGCCTTTTTGAGATCTAGAAAAACAGCTCCTACCACATTACCCCTGTCCAAGGACTGTTTGACGTTTTCAATAAGGCAACAATTTGCTGTTTCTGTTGAGTATCCTGGTCTAAAACCAAATTGATGTGGATGAAGAAGTTGACTGTCTTGTAAGTAGTCTATCAGCTGTGTAGCTACAACTTTTTCAAGAACCTTAGATAGGACTGGTAAGATAGAGATTGGGCGGTAATTGCATATATCGTCTTTACTGCCTGATTTATGAACTGGTATGACGACAGCTTTTTTCCAGCCAGATGGAAATGTACTAGACCTAATGGAGAGATTAATGAGATGAGTCAGTGGTTTGATTAATATTTTGCTGTGCATTTTGAGAAAGGAGGTGCTCATATTGTAGATATCATTAGTTTTTGAGTTTGACAGTGTTTTAACAATACCAGCAATTAACTTCTCATTTACCTCATCGATGTGAAAAGTATCTGTTGGAAGTATGGAATTTGTGTTGTTGAGCACATTTGGCAGCACAAAAATTTTTGTTAAGTCTTCCACAGAGCCCACAAAGTGTGAATTAAATTCATTTGCCAAAGTAGCCTTGTCACTGACGGTCTTGCCATTGATTCTAAGTTCCTTTACCCCCTTCTGATCGTTTTTTTTATTAGTTAAGTTATTTAAATGCCTCCATAGGGAACTGTTGTTACCCTTTGCATGATCTATCAGTTTATTGTAATAAGATATTTTTGATTTTCGCAGCTCATGTACCACTTTATTTCTTAAACTTTTGTACACAAGGTGATCATTTTGTAGTTTGGAGGTTAGTGATGTTTTCAGTGCATAGTCTCGCCTCTTCATAAGTTTTCTTATTTCATTATTTAACCATGGTAGGCTAATCTTCTGTTGTCTACTTTTAATTTGCTTTGAAAATTTTTCTATAGACTTTGTGATTGTTGCAGTTATAAAATTACAACAATCATCTACTTCACATGTTGCCATGAGCTGCTCCCAATTTTGATTCTCTAAGTAATGTTCAAACTCCTCATTTTTTGATTTGGGGATAATAAAATTTGATTTGTCAATATCGACTCCCCCAAAATACTGTAGCAACGTACTGAGCAACGTAGTGAACTTTATTGAGATTCACACTCAATATACATACTGGCCGAAGCCCACCTGACATCACCACATCGACTGCCTGGCGTCAGCTATGGCAAGCCCCAAAGGTTAAATCCCTATACAACAATAACCATTATAGATTTTAAATTTTCCACCACAAAGACCAATTGCCAATGTCTGATAACTATATTTTGACGTCCAAATAATTCTGTGTGACCTGCTGCGTGAGCCCCAGTTCCCCCACATGTTTCAGGTTAGGGTTCTAAGGAAGTTGTACTGGCACTCTGCATCTGTAGACACTTCCGTGTTTTAATTTCCCTAAAATTTCCCTAAGCTTTGGCTGTTTGTGTTTCCATTGTGCAGTTGGTGATTTCCCCAACAGCACACATACATTGGGATTATGCTGACATCTAACCAATGTCTTGCCAATGTGCATACAACTTCTGTAAGATGTAGTCCCGATGTAAATTTGTTGATGTTGGCCCAATGTATGTGTGCTGTTGTTGTTGTTGTTGTTGTTTTTTTTAACAAGGGGGATGTTGGTTGTGGTGGGGAAATAAATTTAGCATACTGATGTAAATGTAATTTAAGGACAAATTTGAAGAATAAAGGTGCAAAAATTGTCATGGTGCGGTCCTCGCGGACCGCTAATGAGACACTATAGGCAGCCGTAGAGTTTGCAAATTTATTAAATAAGGACATACAGTACAAAATGATGAGCCTCGTGGGCCAAAACGCAAATAAAGACTAGGACTAAGACACACTATAATATTCTGAGAACTAGGGAGACTGACAGGAGACAAGAATACGAGAGACGCTGTCAGAATAAGAGCTCAGAGACCCCACCAGGACTAAATGCAGAATGGGAGGAAAATACTGTATGACCCGAGCGCGGACGAGATTGGCGCTCAGACCATGACAGTACTCCCCCCCCCGAAGGACGCACTCTGGGCGTAAACGTAACATCCAAGCCTCTCCCCCCACCCAGAAGGCTACGAAATCCCCCCCAGGGCGGGTGGAGGGGGAAAAAGGCTTGGCGGGCAAGAGTCAAAAAAAAAAAAAGGAAAAACACCAAGGAAAGGAACCGGAGAAAAAATAAAAAAAACAATGACCAGGGCTAATACAGAACAAATATGAGCATGGTGCACAACAGAGCAAGGAAACAAAACCCCACAGATATACTCCATAATGCACAGGTAGAAGACAGAACAAGCAATGCAAATAACAGATACAAGGTTAAACCATAATACGAAGGCATCTCTCAACCAGAGAAAGGGAAAACACAAAATCATGCTAAATAGCAGCGAAATACAGGCGGTACAATAATTCCAAATGACTGGCAGAGGCTACAGAACAATAAATGCAAATAATAGAAATACAATGCCTACAGACCAAAATACACAGGCCCAAACAAACAAAAGGAACCACATACCTCTCAAGCGGAGGCAGGGAAAACAACAAATCACGCTAGACAGCGGCAAAATACAGACAGTTCCATAAGTCCAAATAAACTGGCAAAGGCGACAAAAGCATATATTTCAGACTACAGAGGGGGAGAAAGAAAAAAAAAACACACGCTAAAGAGCGGCGAAATACAAACAGTTTAAATCAGTTCAAATAAACGGCCATAGGCAACAAAAGACCATCTCTCAGACTACGGAGGGGACAATCAAAAGGACAGAGAAAAAAAATCATTACAGGAATGCAGGCAGGCAGAGCACAATAACAAAAAACAAATAGTTTGGGAGGTCTACCTGCGTCCAGCGTCCAGATCGCTGGCAGAGGGAAAAGAAAGAGTTCGGGTGGTCTACCACAGTCCCAGGCCCAGAGAAACAGAACCTCTGGCGGCCGGACCAGGTTGCCAAACAGAAAGTCTAGTTTGTCAGGTGGCCGACATAGAATGCCAAACCGGCGAAGGAGTCTCCCAGGCAGCCAACCTGTGTCAAAAGGCCACCAGGACCTAAGGGAAGAGCTCGGAGGTGGCTTCCCTACCGAAAGGGAAAACGAGGGAGAGCCGGGTCGAGTAAAGGAAATCCCAATGGCACGAGGTGGAGAAGAAAAGAGATCGGAGAAACAATGAGGGTCCAGCCCGGCGTCGATCAGCAGAGGATCTGCAGCTCCTTCTCCGAACTCCACATGGACTGGTGCTGCGCTTTTGTTGGATCCCAAGCAGGATCGTGCTGCACCCACGACGGACCCCGACTGGGCCGGAACCACACCCATGACGGACCCCAACGGGGTCAATGTAGCTCCAACGACGGACCGCGAATGGGCCAGCGCAGCACCAGAGATGGCCTCCAAACCTGAACCCGGAACCTCCAGAATAGCGACCGGAATCGACTCCACACCGGTGACCCTGGGAGAAGGCTCAGGAAAAGAAAGAGAACCGGGATCAGGATTACCGCCAGCGACAGAGCCCAGTGAGACAAGCTCGGATGCAGCGAACGGTTGCACCCGGCTCGTCTCCCCGAGAGACAGGCAAAAATGCTCCAGAATAGACAGGAGAAAGACAAAATAGAGCACTTGCCTGATCTTGAGTTCTGCCGCCATCCAGGACTTCGGCAATCCGGGTTCAGCAGGTAGAAGGTCCTCCTCTGGTTCCCACTTGGCTACGGCGGGCTCCACAGCCGGCATGATGGTGTCCACTTTCTGGGGATTCCCTGACACTGACGTCCATGCTGAGGGCCCACACGGCGTGGTGGCAGGGGATCCATGACTTGCCGGGTCGGACTGTCCCTCCGTGGAGACCCGGGGATGCTTGCTCGTCGGCACAGGCTACAAATTGCAGTCCGCCCTCCTCCAGCTTGGCCTCTTCCGGTTCCGGCGCCACACGAGTTGGCTGCCTTTTGCAACAGCTGCTCAATTCTGAGTCTTTTTATCTTCCTTCTTCTTTCTGATCCGGTGATAACTTTCTGATCCGGCACACCTTTCACTCTATATATATCACGGACACACAGATCGCCCCAAAGGTCTCCCGAGTCGGCGGACGGAGCCACTGTTTACAGCAGGAGACGATACAGCAGGGAAGAGCTAGCTAGCACTTAACCGCCACTCGGTGCTAACGGAGAAACTCGACATACCGGGGAACTGAAGCAAAAATGACAAGGGTGCCAGGCTGGAGTTTAGGCGGCGTGCAAGAAATATAAGACAGAATAATAAAGAGCGATGGCAAGAACCAAGCAGACCGCCCGTAAATCTACTGGAGAAAAAGCCCCCCAGGAAGCAGCTGGCCACCAAGGCTGCTCGAAAAAGCGCTCCGGCCACCGGCGGAGTGAAGAAGCCTCACCGTTACAGGCCCGGTACCATGGCTCTGAGAGAGATCCGTCGCTACCAGAAATCCACGGAGCTGCTCATCCGTAAGCTGCCCTTCCAGCGCTTTTTGAGGGAGATCGCTCAGGACTTCAAGACCGACCTGCGCTTCCAGAGCTCCGCCGTCATGGCTCTGCAGGAGATCAGCGAGGCCCACCTGGTGGGTCTCTTCGAGGACACCAACCTGTGTGCCATCCACGCCAAGAGGGTCACCATCATGCCCAAAGACATCCAGCTGGCCCGCCGCATCCGCGGAGAGAGAGCTTAGACTTTCTGCTGCACATCCACCAACCACAATGCTCCGCACTGTGTGTCTATATATATATATATATATATATATATATATATATATATATATAGTAATATGTACAAATGTATACTAGCTGCTCTTGTTTTTTCTTGCCTTCTGATTGTTGCTCTGAGTGTTGCTATCCCTGTGCTGTTGCAATCCTGGAATTTCCCCATTGTGGGACTAATAAAGGCTTATCTTATCTTATCCTTTGCCCATGATGTGGCTGCGGGGCCGGAACCAGGTACTCCAGGGCCGCAGGCTCCTTCCTCGTCAAACGGCGTAGACCTGGCACCGAAGAACGCTCAGGGGAAGGAGACACAAAGGAAGCAGGTTCATAATTAATCACTGCAGCAGGTGGAGGGAGCTCAGGGGACTGTGAACCCCGAACTCCACCCCCAGGGATCAAACAAGGCAATTCACCCAGTGAAGGAAGAGAATGAAAAGACACTTGCCTGATCCGCTAAGGACCGATGGAATGTGATGCGGTGGGCTTGGTTCTTCCCTTTCCCCACAGGATGGTGACGGAGGGCCCCCCGGGAAGACAAGGAGTAGCTGTTCGCGCAGGATTGCTGACGGGCATCGCCGGAGCAGGACTCGTGGGGTTCTCAGCCACTGGAGAGCGTCGAGGAGGAGGGAGAAACAGCCGAGGCGATCCGGGAACGGGGAGCTGACGGAACAGCAGGGACAGGTGACCCAGAGGCGGAGGCTGCTGGGTTTTCCTCCTGTCGTGACGCAGGAGCAACAGCTGGCTGAGAGGCAGAGTTCCTCTGGCGACCCGGAACTGGATCCCGATGGGGTTCTCGTTGAGAAATACCGGCTGAAGTCTTTCTCCACTGAGGATGACCCATGGGTGGTGCGAACTCCTGGACTGGATGGGGGACAGGAATGGGATCCCGAGACGAAGAGCGATGATGTCTCCTCCGGCTTCCTGCCGGAGTTTCCCTTGAGCCCACGGAGCTTCTCCCAGTGAGCAGAGATGTCCGCCATCCTCGCTGTGATTTCAGGGTGGTCAGCGTAGCAAGGATGGCGGTTGATACTCACCTCAGCGAGGTCCAGGTACCAGCGTGCATCGTTGGGAGTGTCGTAAAGGCGAGCAGTGGAGAGGATACCATCAATGTCGATGAGGGCCATAACCAGCTTGTAGCCCAAGCTCATTGCATAGGCCTTGGGCGGCGCCATCTCCCAGCACACTGGTACAAAAACGGGGAAAAACTACAAGCCCAACTTAAGCAAACTCACGGTCACCGGCATCTCATTTGGCTGCGACCTACTGTCATGGTGCGGTCCTCGCGGACCAAACACAAATAAAGACTAGGACTAAGACACACTATAATATACTGAAAACTAGGGAGACTGACGGGAGACAAGAATACAACACTTACATGCGAATAGGACGCTGAAAGGAACTGGCTTTGGACGTAGGGAAACCAGCCTGGAAAATGCGAGGTCGCAGCCCCGAGTGACAGGAGCTGCTCCCTTAAATAGGGCAAGATAATTAATCAGCTGATGAGGGTGTCATCCGCTGAATCAGCACCAGCTGTGCTGCTTGGCTCTGATAGCCGGAAGCCCCGCAGAGACGCTGTCAGAATAAGAGCTCAGAGAGCCCACCAGGACTAAATGCAGAATGGGAGGAAAATACTGCATGACCCGAACGCGGACGAGATCAGCGCTCAGACCATGACAAAAATATGATAAAAAAATGGTGTTTTACAAGTTAAAAAGTCCCAAATTTATGAGAAAAAAATTTTGTGAGAAAAAGCACAACTTCCCAATGCCCCCCCCCCCACATTTCCAAGAAGAAAGTAATATGCTTGTGACAATAATGTGACACATTTACAAGAAAAAACAATGCAAATTTTCTACATTTTTATACCTTTTTTGACTCTTTTCTCTCCAATAAAAGTCCAATATTCTCACAATTAGTAAGATTTTTCTTGTAAACTTTAACATTTTTTTTTCTTGGACAGTTGTAATTGTTATTACAATTGTAATTGTAATTACAATTGTAATTGTGCACCTCAATATTAAAGTGCTGATTATCTTTGAGTTTCTGTTTCAAATCTTGGGTTTCTGTGCTAAATTCAAAGGAGTCAAAACGACCATAAAAACAATTAAGAGCATTAGCCAGCTCTGTGTCTGAATTAAAACCATCTAAAAACACACGATTGCTGCGTTCTGTGCTTTGAAGGCCTGCAATAGTTTTCATACTGGCCCAGGCTGAACCAAGTTTCTTTGTTGCCATCTTGCTTTCCAACTCTGATTTATAATTCTGTTTTGCTCTTAAAATTTCGGCCTTCAGCTCTATTGTGGCAACCTGTAGCTCAGAAACAGACCCCTGTTTAAAGGCAAGTGCTTTCCTCTGTAAGCAGGATTTAACTGATTTTGTAACCCATGGCTTGTTGTTTGGATATATTTTGACACGTTTACGTGGAACGATCGTATTTTTACAGAAAGCCATGTACAGTGGGGCAAAAAAGTATTTAATCAGCCACCAATTGTGCAGTTTTTCCCACTTAAAAGATGAGAGAGGTCTCCAATTTTCATCATAGGTATACCTCAACTATGAGAGACAAAATGAGAAAAAAAAAATCCAGAAAATCACATTGAAGGATTTTTAATGAATTAATTGGTAAATTCCTCAGTAAAATAAGTGTTGGGTCACCTACAAACAGCAAGATTTCTGGCTCTCACAGACCTGTAACTTCTTCTTTAAGAGGCTCCTCTGTCCTCCACTTGTTACCTGTATTAATGGCACCTGTTTGAACTCGTTATCAGTATAAAAGACACCTGTCCACAACCTCAAACAGTCAGACTCCAAACTCCACAATGGCCAAGACCAAAGAGCTGTCAAAGGACACCAGAAACAAAATTGTAGACCTGCACCAGGCTGGGAAGACTGAATCTGCAATAGGTAAGCAGCTTGGTGTGAAGAAATCAACTGTGGGAGCAATTATTAGAAAATGGAAGACATACAAGACCACTGATAATCTCCCTCGATCCAGGGCTCCACGCAAGTTCTCACCCCGTGGGGTCAAAATTATCACAAGAACGGTGAGCAAAAATCCCAGAACCACATGGGGGGACCTAGTGAATGACCTGCAGAGAGCTGGGATCAAAGTAACAAAGGCTACATCAGAAACACACTACGCCGCCAGAGACTCAAATCCTGCAGTGCCAGACGTGTCCCCCTGCTTAAGCCAGTATATGTCCAGGTCCGTCTGAAGTTTGCTAGAGAGCATTTGGATGATCCAAAAGAGGATTGGGAGAATGTCATATGGTCAGATGAAACCAAAATAGAACTTTTTGGTAAAAACTCAACTTGTTGTGTTTGGAGGAGAAAGAACACCATACCTACTGTGAAGCATGGGGGTGGAAACATCATACTTTGGGGCTGTTTTTCTGCAAAGGGACCAGGACGACTGATCCGTGTAAAGATAGAATGAATGGGGCCATGTATTGTGAGATTTTGAGTGAAAACCTCCTTCCACCAGCAAGGGCATTGAAGATGAAACGTGGCTGGGTCTTTCAGCATGACAATGATCCCAAACACACCGCCGGGCAATGAAGGAGTGGTTTCGTAAGAAGCATTTCAAGGTCCTGGAGTGGCCTAGCTAGTTTCCAGATCTCAACCCCATAGAAAATCTTTGGAGGGAGTTGAATGTCTGTGTTGCCCAGCGACAGCCCCAAAACATCACTGCTCTAGAGGAGATCTGCATGGAGGAATGGGCCAAAATACCAGCAACAGTGTGTGAAAACCTTGTGAAAACTTACAGAAAACGTTTGACCTCTGTCATTGCCAACAGAGGGTATATAACAAAGTATTGAGATAAACTTTTGTTATTGACCAAATACTTATTTTACCGAGGAATTTACCAATTAATTCATTAAAAATCCTTCAATGTGATTTTCTGGATTTTTTTTTTCTCATTTTGTCTCTCATAGTTGAGGTATACCTATGATGAAAATTGGAGACCTCTCTCATCTTTTAAGTGGGAGAACTTGCACAATTGGTGACTGACTAAATACTTTTTTACCCCACTGTATGAGCATGTGACGTCCACCAAAGAGTCCAAATCATCCCCTCAGGACAGTGTGAACATCTCTCAGTCTGTACAGTTAAAGCATTCCTGGAGGCTGTGCACTGAATCTTCTGTCCACACCTCTATGTCTCTGGTCTCCACTTTGCCTCTTCTGAGAGCAGTTTTATACGTGGGCAGCAAATGTACACAGTTGTGATCTGAGTATCCTAAAGGAGGAAGGGGGAGTGATTTATAGGCCCTCTCTATGGATCCATAGCACAGGTCCAATGTCTTTTTTTGCCTGGTTGGGCAGGAGACATACTGATAAAAGTTTTTAAGTGTCTTCTTTAAAGAAACATGGTTAAAATCCCCAAGAATAAAGTTTGGCGCCTCTGGAGAAATTGATTGCAGCCGCTGCACCACATCAAAGATGGTTGTAACCCTGTGACACTTACTTGTCTCGCCAAATTTTGTAACAACACTGTAATACAATGGGTAATTGGGGGTATAATATCACTGGGTAATTGGGTAACACCCACTGACACCTGTGCTCACCAGATTTTTGTGTGTAACCCTTACTAACACCCACTCACCCTACTCACTTTAGGTGTAGTACCCTTTTTGGTAGTATTGTGTTATGGCAATGTATTTACCTTAACTTTACTACCTGAGGGAAAAGGGATAATTGGGCCAGGTCAGACTGACTCTGGGTTCGTAGGAGCCTGGGAGGTGCAACAACAGACGACACATACACAGCCGTATATGGAACTTGCAACTATGTATATTATTTACAATTATGTACACAAAAATAAATACATAGCGTGATAAAAATAGAAAAAATAAAAACAAAATACTCCAAATTATATTTGCAGTATTCACAGTCCTTTTTTGTCCTTTCCAGGTGACTAGTGGAGTCACCTTTAGCAGTTTCTAGGACTCGGGCTTCGGCTCGCCATCCAGATCTGGAGATCCACGCTCTGGTCAAACCAGTCCAAAGGAAAAAAAAAAGAAAAAGAACCTGATCTATAAAACAGGTCAGAACACAAAGAGCTTAGTCTATAATCTAAGTCAATTTCCCCAAATCAACAAATGTGCATAAAACAAACACATCTACCATTCAAACCCATCAACATGGTACTATAACGATGAGTAAAGTGCATTTGGAACACTTGACATCACAGGACATTTGTGCAGTGTGCTGCACCAAGCTAACATCACATCTAGCACAACAATTTATCACAATTTTGCACTTTAAACACACATAGACCACAGATTCATCATCAAGTAGCAATCAAGGGCAAGGGAACTGGGACCTTTGCTAACCGTTACAGCCTTGAAAAATAGCTTTTTCTGATGAAAAAACTAGCCGAATTTAGCATCGGCGGCTAGCGTTTTTAAGCTAGCGGTTAGCATCCACATACACAGTGAATAAATAGCACTCACCATGCCAAGTGGCTCGTGCGTCAATGGAGTTCCCACGCTCAATGGCGCCGACAACCTGTGGATCCCAATCTTAAAATTTATTAGACGGGGCATTAGAATTTGGCAATACCGCAATGTCTCATTTCTCATTTTGGTTTAGGCTTACCAATTTCAAGGGTTTTATCCAGGCAAAGGCTGCTACCAGCACGCTAGCGTCGCCATATCACCGAGGACCGTCTCTCTCTCTCTGGTCTGTGTCTTTCGGCGTCTGGCGTGACTGAGCCAAAAATGCAAGTCATCCCAGACCCAGGGAGAGAGCGCTTAACCCATTGGGTGGCGTGACCCAGCAACGGTGCAGCCATTGGTTACTCGAAATATCAACACACAATACTAGGAACTTTATCAGAACCTTCTAGAAAATGTTCCTACTATTTATGAATATATATTTATTTAAATATTCATATTCAAATTATGTATTCCCATTGTGAAATGGGTGTTTTTCTTTTTTAATAGCAGTATCAATATTTATAATTTAATTCACGTTAAACTATCTACTCCCATTGTGAAATGAATGTCCCCCCTTCTTCTTAAAGCGGTATCGACACTCATAATTCCATTCACGTTTTTAACACTGGGTTACACTATCCCCCCTTAGAATCATACAAGTCCCTTTGCATGGGATTAGCTAAATGGTATTGATGGGAGAACTAGTGTTCATGGAAATATTCTTAAGATCTGACTCTGTTAAGGCTCTGGTAAAAGCCAGGTTTGAATAATCTTAGGATCTGTCTCTGTTAAGGCTCTGGTAAAAGCCAGGTTTAATCCTTGAAACAGGGACTGGGCAACAGTTAGGAGAGGGTTTCCCAACTGACTATACTGTAGTCTTTCTGGCTGGGAGGTTGTCATCTCGGAGCGTCTCACAGTCTGTGGGACTTCTTTTTCAGGTTCTTTTTCTTCCACAGGTTCATCACAGGTACTTTTATCAGGCAAGTTGGTTTCACTTTCAGTTCCATTCTCATTGTTCGATGGTTCCACATTTGTTTCAGTTTCCTCTAGGTTTCCATCATTCGGTAAGTTGTCACATCCAGGTGAAGTGACATTTTCTATTTGGTTGTCATTCTCAGGTAAGTGAGTTTCAGCAGGAATGTCTTCTTTAAAGAATGTCTTTGGATGGGGAATTTCATAAACTCGAGTGAGCTTTATAGGTGTTTGGACTGGTTCTTCTCTGTACCAATAAACATCTTCATTTTCCGGTTCTGAATTCTCACATTCATCACTTTGTTCAAGTGATTGTCTTATCTTAGGTTTGCGGATACGTTTTGGTTGGACAGGTTCTTCTTCAACAGGGGCAAGAAAACCACAGGGAAGCAAGAGCTCGCGGTGAATGGTGCGAACAGGACCATCTTTTGTCTCAGGTCTTATAGTGTAAACAGGCAAGTCACCTGCTTGGTTCACCACAATGTAAATTTCAGCTTCCCATCTGTCTGCTAGTTTGTGCTTGCCTCTGAGGCGGACTGCACGTACCAAAACTCTGTCGCCTGGTTCTCATTTTGAGGGTTTCACTAGCATATCAAATCTTGTTTTGTTTCTTCAGCCATCTTGTTAGCATTTTCTGTTGCTAGTTTGTAGCTTTCTTGTAGAGTTGTCTTCAGTTTTTCAATGTACTGGGAATGTGACTTGAAACTTTTGTTGTGAAACGGGAGCCCAAATGCAAGGTCGATGGGCAGTCTCGGCTGACGACCGAACATTAACTCATACGGGGCAAAACTAGTAGTGTCATTCTTCGTACAATTGTACGCATGTACAAGTGGTTTTACATAGTTGTGCCAATGAGTTTTGTTCTTTTCCTCCAGAGTACCCAGCATGCTCAATAATGTTCTATTGAAACGTTCTACCGGGTTACCACTGGGGTGATAGGGTGTCGTCCAGATTTTGCGAATGCCCATGATTTTGCAAAGTTCTTTTATAATATGGGACTCAAAATCGGGACCCTGATCACTATGTAACCATTCGGGTATCCTGTAGTGGACTATAAAGTTGTGCCAAAGTGCCTTTGCAACAGTCTGAGCTTTCTGATTGCTGGTAGGGATGGCTATAGTGTATTTCGTGAAATGATCAGTTAACACGAGCACATCCTTTGTGTTGCTTTGATCGGGCTCAATGGACAGGAAATCCATACAGACAAGTTCAAGCGGTCGGGTGGACTTGATGTTGACAAGCGGAGCAGCTCGTTCTGGAGCAGTTTTACGTCTTACGTAGCGATTACATGTCTTGTTCTTCTTTTCAATATCTGCAGCCATGCGAGGCCAATAGAACCTTGTTCTGGCGAGATCCAAAGTACGCTTTGTGCCTAAATGGCCCATGTCACAGTGGAGGCTTTGAAAGACTGAATCGCGGAGCTGTTCAGGTAAGACGAGTTGGTAAGTAACATTTCCTCCATCTTGACAAGTGCGGTAGAGGATGTTATTGCACATTTCAAGTCGACTGAGCTCTCGGAGTAACAAGTTAATGTCAGGAAGCTCAGTTCGTACAGTTGGTGGAACTTTTAGCCCAGTTTCAATTTGTGCAATGACTTCTCTTAAACAGGGGTCAGTTCTTTGTTTGTTTTTGATCTGTTCAGGAGTCATGTGGGGTACAACTGGAAGACCACCACAGCCATCTTCGTCGGCGAAGCCATCTGGAATGGCGGCTACAGAGAGGGCTAATGAGTGAACCAAAGGGAAGGTGTTGTCTGGAGAGCTACAGACAAGGTGCTTTTCACATATAGCAGACACTACCTCGGAACTTAAACTGCTTTCAGGAAGAGACAAGTGAGTTTGAGTGAACTGCTGTATGTGGTCAAACTCCTTTTGGGACACTGCGTCATTGAGTAACTCGCCATGTGGCCGTCTTGAGAGGCCGTCTGCATCTGAGTTAAGCTTGCCTGCTCTGTATTGGAGCTTAAAGTTAAACGTCGACAGAGCAGCTAGCCACCTATAACTCATGGCATCCATCTTAGCAGTAGTCAAAATGTACGTCAGGGGGTTACTGTCTGTCATGACAGTAAAATGATTGCCATATAAATAGTCTGAAACATTCTCCGTTACTGCACACTTTAGAGCCAAAAATTCCAATTTATGGGCGGGGTAATGGGACTCACTTCTAGACAACCCCCGGCTTGCATAAGCTATGACCCTAATCTGGCCCTCCTGCTCTTGATAGAGGGCGGCCCCAAGCCCTGTAGTGCTGGCGTCAGTATGGAGTGTATATGGCAACTGAGGGTCAGCGAAACCCAGGACAGGCACAGTACTGAGCTTTTCAATGAGGGTTTTGAATGCAAGATCACAGGAAGAAGTCCATCGCTCGCCAAACGGTGTCTTTGGGTCGTGGTACTGGGCAGGCTTAGCTTTGGGCTTTGTGCTCTTTCGCAAAGGAGGGTAGCCTGATGTTAAGTCAGTGAGGGGCTTAACGATGCTGGAATAGTTCTTAATGAACCGCCTATAGTACCCTGAAAAGCCTAAGAACGAGCGTAGCTGTTTGAGGTCATGGGGCACAGGCCAGGTACTTAGGGCTTTCACTTTTTCGCGGTCGGTCTCAACTCCTTTACTGGACACAATGTGACCAAGGTATCTGAGAGAAGTTTGAAAAAAATCTGCATTTCTCAGGGGAGAGTTTAAGCTCGTACTCTTTTAGGCGATTAAGAACTTTCATTAAGCGAGCCTCATGTTCTTCAGGCGTCTTGGAGAATACAATCATGTCATCGAGGAACACGATCACCTCATGCAGATTCATGTTGCCCATGCATTTCTCCATGAGGCGCTGGAACGTGCTGGGGGTGTTTGTAATGCCTTGGGGCATTCTATTGAATTCCCAAAAGCCCATGGGACATACGAACGCCGTCTTTGGTTTGTCCAGCTCTTCTACCTCAATTTGGTAGTACCCCGACTTTAAATCGAGAACGGAGAACCACTGCGAACCAGTCAAGGTGGAAAATGTTTCCTCCGAGTTGGGGAGGACATAAGCATCTTTTACAGTCTGCATTTTAAGCTTCCTGTAATCAATACAAAGGCGGACATCGCCATTTTTCTTTCGCACCACTACAATAGGCGAAGAAAATGGGGAATTGGACTCTCTTATCACGCCTGCTTGTTGGAGTTCTTTGAGATGCTTATGAACCGCTTCCAGGTCATTTGGATGTATGGGACGTGCTCTGTGTTTGAAAGGTGTTTCATCTGATAATTTGATTGTGTGTTTCACTTGATCCATTTTGCCAAAGTTAAGATCGTTTTGTGCAAATACTTCGTGCATTTGATTGAGTCTTTCTGTTAGGCGCTCTTTCCATTCAGCGCTAATGGGGGAAGAATCAAAGTTGAACTTCAGAGTGGACTTTGGTTCAGTCTTGGACTTTGTAACTTTCACAGAGTGTTCTTGCGATAGGACTCGATATGCACAGATTTCTCCAATGACACACTTCTGAGGGATTGTCACGTCATGTTCTGATTCATTGGTGAGTATAACTGGAACAAGGTAAGGTGCTCTTTCAGGTAAGTCGATGAGACATGGTTTTACCAGGATACCACCAGGTAAGGCTGACATTAATGGGTGTTCTAACAAGACAGATTTTTCACTGTTGCCGGCTGACACAGCTACAGTGCCATCTAGAACAACTCTTTGGCCTGCAGGAACTAACTGTGGCTCTTTATTGCGCATGGTCACTAAACCATGGCTAGCGTCTTTGGACTGTCTGTGCCATAGCTCAAGGACTTTTAGCACTGCTTTATAACAAAGTGACATGGTTGGCTGCAGTTCAGAACATGCATCAGAGTACAGCTCGTAAAGTACATCCAATGTGTTTGTCCCTATTAACACTAAAGACTGATCAGCTGCACGTACATCGGGGACCACTAATGCAAGTGTTGGCACTTCGGCTTCAATACCGAGGAAGTCTTTTGGGAAAGTGACATGCATTTCAGTGTAGCCTAAGTAAGGTACACTCTGACCGTTAGCTCCCTCCACTTCTAACAGCTCAAAAAGTGGCTTAATCTCGTGGTTGGATAAGTACTGTCTGTAATAGGACTCAGGGACAGTAGTCACCTGGGAACCTGTATCTAACAAACAGCTCACAGTACAGCCATTCACTTTCACTTGTGCTGTACTTTTTGTACCAATTAGACCATTAGGAAAGTTAAAGGGGTCTGTTTTGTAGTGTGACTTCAGTTTAGCATGTGTCTTGAATGGAGCTTTTAGTTTGGGACGGGTCATCTCTGAACTAGCCTCGGTTTGTCCCGCAACAGGGGTAGACTTCAGTTTTAAAGAAGATTGGGGGTTCCGACTGTCCCAAATCTGTCTTTTTACTCTTAGTTCTTTGCATTTTGCAGCTACAAGTGCAGGGTTTGGCTCTGACTCACACGTGGCTACAATATGCTCATCTTCGCCACAGCGGAAGCAATACCATGGTCTTGGCCTAGTATTGGGACGGCTGGACGAAGGTAAGTTTTCAGGTTTGGCATGGTCAGGATTTTTATTTCCAGACTTCTTAGTTGGGTCTTTCTTCGGTGGTGCTTGTTTCTTTTGTTTCATGACAGCAACTATTTGGCTTGCTTTTTCAGTTCTTTCAGACTGTCCGACTCCACTTCACTATTTGCACTTGTTTCAGTGACTCTTTGTTCATAGGAGGCTGCTTTTGGTTTTGTGGCGACCAAGTGTTTTTTCATGCGTGTGTTTTTAACTTCTTGTCTGTTTTCAACAGTGCGAAGGTCAAGCAATAACTCTGCATACTCAGGTGGGTGTTTATCTTTTAGTTCCAGCTGTAGCTCTTTAAGCAGATTATCATCCCAACAGCCTCTGTTAAACTGCTTGAGAAGCTGTTTGTTCACTTCTTGTGGCTCTAGACCGCCTCTATGCACTGTGAGATTTTTTTCTTTTCTAAAAGCAGTATCAATATTTATAATTTAATTCACGTTAAACTATCTACTCCCATTGTGAAATGAATGTCCCCCCTTCTTCTTAAAGCGGTATCGACACTCATAATTCCATCCACGTTTTTAACACTGGGTTACATGGTGCTGGAGGCAGAGTCAGCGTCTGCCCTCGGGTGGACGTACACAGTCGTGATTAAAAAGCTGGGGGAACTCGCAAGGCAAATAAAAGGGGCGTAGTGACACAGACAGCAGCTCCACATCGGGTGTACAGATGCGCTCTCTGACCGTGACAGATGTGCAGTACTGCTTATTAAAGTATAAACATACTCCGCCCTCCTGACGCTTCCCCGTTACCTCTTCCTGCCAATCAGAACGGAGTGGGGCTCCAAAGCCATCAATCCACAGGTCCGCGTCCTGGTCATGCGCAGTAAGCCAAGACTTGGTATAAGCCATGACACAGCAGTTCTTAAAGTCCTTCTGGTAGCGTACATTCCCTTGAATTTCATCCACCTTGTTCCTCAGAGACTGTATGTTCCCAAAAATCATAGAAGGAAGAGGAATGTTACCAAACTGACGTCTTCTCAGGCATAATTTCACGCCTCCACACTTTCCGCGCTTCCTTCTCCCGTCTCTCTTTTCACCGCTGTGTCCATGAACGACTCTCAAAATAAAGTCCGGCAGTTGCGGCTTAGACTCAATCACAGACGCTGCATCAACCGTGTTTAAATGCAGCAACATGTCCCTGGAATAATGTATTCTGCCCGGCATGATCCCGATCGTGCTTACCTCAGAGACAAAGAGCCGGTGGAAAAGTAGCAGCAGTGCAAAAAAGGGGAGGAAATCCATATTGATGGAACCAGGGAGCTCTTCGCCATATGGTCCACAAACATTCCAGGACAGAAACGACACAGAGAATTTCGTTAAAAACACATTAAAGTGCATAAAAACAGACACACAGACGACAGACTTTTTCACCAGCTGCCGGTCGCTGCATGTGCATGCGTCCAATCTCTCTCTAGAATACCTTGATAGTCTTGAGATTTTTTGCTAGTCGCTACAAATCCAAGAATTCTTGCCATATCTTGATAGAAGGACAAAAAATTAAGAATGTGACTGAATTTAAATATTTAGGTGTTACACTTGACTCAAATCTAAGCTTTAAAAAACACATTAAAAGGATGACAAACACAGTCAAATTTAATTGTGCTAATTTCAAACATATCAGAAATTCACTGTCTACTGAAGCATCAAGTATGTATCTAAAAAAAGACGTGACAACCTAATAGTATTGAATGCAAAAGACGCAATAGACTTACAAAATGGTCCCCTCCGGAATACAACTAGGAAAATACCGGTAGCTACAGAGGGTGACAATATGTATGGGTACATAATCATACCATGTAGGATAACTAAGTAGACGGTTATGCTGTTTCATTCCATCTAGCTGCAATGCTCCGCACTGTGTGTGTTTGTTTGTATATTTATATATTTATTCCATCTAGCGACAATGCTCCACACTGTGTGTTTATGTGTTTGCATATTTGTTCCATCTAGCTACAATGCTCCGCACTGTGTGTGTTTATATATTCATATATTTATTCCATCTAGCTGCAATGCTCTGCATCGTGTGTCTATATATTTATGTTTATATGTACATATGTATACTCACTGCTCTTGTTTTTTCTTACCTTCTGATTGTTGCTCTGAGTGTTGCTATCCCTGTGCTGTTGCAATCCTGGAATTTCCCCATTGTGGGACTAATAAAGGCTTATCTTATCTTATCTTATCTTAAATGCTATGATAATTCCACATTTTCTTTACTGTATGACCAGTTGGTCACAGGCGTGTAAATCTGCCCTGAGGCCTGTGTTCTATCAAGATTCATGACAAGAAAAGACGAACGTTCCATCACTGCTCAATCCTGTCCAAATATAACCTGTTGAGCTTTGAAAATCTAATCATGTATACAAATGTGTGTCTTTTGTTTAAGATAATCCATAACTCTGCTGCTCCTCCCTTAAAAAGGTTTGTTTCATTAAGTTCTGTAAATACATCTTGGACAACTCGATCAACAGCACGCGGTGAGTGCAGGATTCCTAAGCACAAGACAACATTAGCAAATTCAACATTTTCATGTGTGGCTATGCGACAGTGGAACATGTTACCAACGGAGTTACCTGCAGTTACAGACTATCACACATTTTCACGCTTGGTGAAAAAACAGTTAATCTCTAAGCAAACCTGTGTCCATAATGTACTGTGATGTAAAGATGTTAGAGTGTGTGATGACGACAGTGGGACCAATAAGAGTCAGTGGTTGGATGTGAAAAATTGTTTATATGGATGGAGTTATAAAAATATATTATTGCATGTTTTAGTTCTTATCAATATTTTTGGTTCTTATCAATGTTATTAATGTCTGTTTTAGTTTTTAGCAATGCTTGGTTTTAGTTTTTTAATCAATGTTTGGTTTTAGTTTTTTATCAATGCTTACTTGTAGTCTTAGCAAATATCTGTTTTTATTAATGCTAACACCAGCCTGCCCAGGGACTACAGGTGGAAATTAGCACTAGTGCTATAACCTGGTACAATGCATCTTTCCTCTTTATGTCATGTGGTGATCCTCGCGGATCACCAAGAGACGCCACAGAGTTCACCAGAGAGTTTGGCAAGATGTTATTTATTTCCAGACGTGACAAAACACAACTATGAACCCCTTAGGGCTAAACACACACATGGCGAGACTTGGGCTCGTAGGGCTAACCCAGCCGCTACGAGCTAACTGTGACATGACTATGATGACGAACCTGACATGAAGGTCTACGGCACTCTCTAGTATGACGAGGCGCAGACCCAGGGCTTGGCAGGATGAAGACGCACCAGCAATCCTCACGTAACGTTGACCGAATGTCGACTGATAATCCTGCGTCTTACCGTCACCAGTGCCGGGCTTAAAAGGGCGAAGCACTAACGACGGTAATGACAATCAGCTGACCGGCCGTTGACAGGCGGAAGCCCCACCGAGCACTTTCACAATAAGAGCCCGGTGAGGCCAGAATACAGCCCGCAGCTGTCAAGGCCGGCAGCGAGAAATAACTTAGCCCGAGCGCGATCAGAACCGGCGCTCGGGTCATAACAGTACCCTCCCTCCACGGGCGGACTCCGAACGCCCCAAGGAACCACCCTGCCCCCCCCCCCCCCCAGGGTGGGAGGTTGGGGGACAGGTGCAGAGGGAGAGAAACCAACCCATGAACAAGACTAAAAAAACCATAACCAACCCATGAACAAGACAAAAAAACCATACCAGACAATGACAAGACTAAAAAAACCATACAAGACAATGACAAGACTAACAAGAAGAAATGTACAAAGGAAAACAAAGAACCAGAACTACAGGTTCAGATAAACTAGATACAAGAACATTACCTGCTCATACCAGACCTAACATGAAAAAACAAAAAAACCAGAGCATTACCCGCTCATACCAGACAATGAAACAAAAACAGAGCATTACTCGCTCAAACCAGGCTATGCATGAAACAAAAAAAAAAACCCAGAGCACCACACGCTCTACCCAGACCATACATAAGCCAGCAGGGCTACTGCAAACATACATGAAGCAAACTAAAATTGCTTAACATAACTTTACTATGGATAGGCTGTGGCTTTCAAAAACACAAGAGGCAATCTAAAATTGCTTTGACATAACATGACTGACTTGACTGTGGCTTTCAAAACAAAAACATGAGCACTAGATACAACATAACCAAGACGAGAAAAAAAAAAAAAGCACAAATACTGAGACACATCCAGGGGCACTACCATCCCCCGACAGTTTATGTCGACCGATGGTCAACGGAGGCGGACCAGGCGGCTCACCAGAGTCCAAAGTCCCGCACGTTCGCTTCTCCGGTGGTCGAACTAGGTAGCCCCATGGCACACATAACAGGTCGGGTGGCCGAACCGAGGCGGCGAACCGGCGAAACAGTCCCTCCGGCGGCCGACCCATGTCACTCAGCCACCAGTCTAGGGCATCAACAACCCGCAGCGGCCTCCCTGACGAGAACAAAACTCGGGAGAACCGGGGGTGCGAACAGGGACCCCATGGCCCCCGGCGATGATGAAAAGGGGCGGTGACTCTGAGGGGGTTGATGAGCAGGACGAGCCAAGAATCCGCTCCGCGAAGAAGGGTCTGCAGCTCCTCCTCCGCCAATGGAACATGCTCGTGCTGCATCACCGCTGGACCCAGATTGGGTCCCAGCTGCACCCACGTTGGGCCCCGATCGGGTCAGAACCGTGCCCGCGGTGGACCCCGATTGGGCCTCCGGCGAACCCACGTCGGACCCCGATTGGGCCAAAACCGCCCCTGTGGTGGGACCCGATTGGGCCTCCGGTGCAGCTCCGCTGACGAACTCCACCCCCGAACCTGGGACCTCCACCTCGGTGACTCCGACCCGTTCCCCGCCGGCGACACTAAAACAAAGCTCGGGGACAGGAAAACCGGGATCAGCATCACCGCTAGCAACGGAACCCAGCGAGACGAGCTCGGGCATAGCAGACGGCTGCTCCTCACTCGTCTCCCCAAGAGGCAGGCAAAAATGCTCAACAAAAGAGGACAGAGACAAAAGAGGGAGCACTTGCATGCACTCGGGTTCCGTTGCCACCCAGGACTCCGACGATCCGGGTTCAGGGCGACTCTCGTCAACTGACTCGGACTCAGCTGCGTCGGGCTCCGCAGCTGGCACGATGTCATCTGCAGCCTCCGGTTCCTTCCACGCTGTTGTCCACGCCGACGACCCGTGTGGCGTGGAGGCAGGGAACCCTTGACCCACTGGCTCAGACCACTCCGGCGAGGAGACCCGGGGACGCTTCTTCGTCGGCTCAGGCTCCGGGCCGCAGTCCGCTCCTCTCCTCCGTCCAAGACGTGACTGCAAGGCCGGATGCAGGCTATCCAGCACTGCAGGGGCCCTCTTCGTCCGGCGACGCTGGCCTGGCAGCGGACCGCTCGACGGGGGAGAACACAGAGGCAGTAGGTTTAATAATTTTATCCACAGCAGGTGGAGGGAGCTCGGGGGGCTGCGAACCCCGAACTCCATCCCCAGAAGTCAGACAAGGCAGAATAATATCATGATGTGAGAAATTATCGTGCACTTGCCTTCCTACCGGGGTAGAGATGGTTCCTGCTGTGGGGAACGTCATTCCTCCCTCTCCCCGCTGGATGGCGACAGAGGGCCCCCTGGGAAGATGAGGTGGGGCCACTCTCGGAGATTCGCTGACGGGATATGCCGACAGCGAGTCCAGCCGGGGATTCCGCTGAGGGGTGCCCGCGCCGTTACGCCGACGTCCTCGCCGGCCCCCAGACGGCGCGTGCTCCTGGACCTGCACCGGGACGGGACACCAAAGCGGGGAGCGGGGATTCCTCCTCCCCTGCTTCCTGCTCTTCTCTTCCAGCCCGCGAAGCAACTCGCGCTGAATAGCGAGTTCCTCCCACCTCGTTACCACCTCCAGGTGGTCGTAACTTTCGAGGGAAAGGTTGTCCAAAAGCTCCTCAGCATAGTCCAAATGCCTGCACATGTCGCTGGGAGTGTCCCACAGCGTAGCGGAGAATAACGTGCAGTCCACGTACTCCAGGACCTCCGCTAGCCTTCTGTCCAGGCGCCGACCGCGACCTCTGGATGACGGCATTCTCCCAGCAGCAGGCATCCAGACAGGGAAGAACAAACAGTCCAATATGGCACAAACTCCCGGTGAAACGGCGTCTCAATGCGGCGCCCCCGTTTGGGTGACCTGGCAGGAGTATACTGTCATGTGGTGATCCTCGCGGATCACCAAGAGACGCCACAGAGTTCACCAGAGAGTTTGGCAAGATGTTATTTATTTCCAGACGTGACAAAACACAACTATGAACCCCTTAGGGCTAAACACACACATGATGAGACTTGGGCTCGTAGGGCTAACCCAGCCGCTACGAGCTAACTGTGACATGACTATGATGACGAACCTGACATGAAGGTCTACGGCACTCTCTAGTATGACAAGGCGCAGACCCAGGGCTTGGCAGGATGAAGACGCACCAGCAATCCTCATGTAACGTTGACCGAATGTCGACTGATAATCCTGCGTCTTACAGTCGCCAGTGCCGGGCTTAAAAGGGCGAAGCACTAACGACGGTAATGACAATCAGCTGACCGGCCGTTGACAGGCGGAAGCCCCACCGAGCACTTTCACAATAAGAGCCCGGTGAGGCCAGAATACAGCCCGCAGCTGTCAAGGCCGGCAGCGAGAAATAACTTAGCCCGAGCGCGATCAGAACCGGCGCTCGGGTCATAACACTTTAAGGTCAATGTATATTGTGCATGTCCCTGTATAAATAAATAAAGAGAGAGAAAAAAAAGATTTCATTGTACCCTGCACAGATTCAAGACACCCTGTGTCAGATGCAGCAAAGCAGCCCCACAACATAACAGAACCTCCTCCATGTTTCACAGTAGGGACAGTGTTCTTTTCTTGGTATGCATCATTTTTGCGTCTGTGAACACAGAGCTGTTGTGCCTTTCCAAAACGTTCCAGTTTTGTCTCGTCTGTCCATAGGACGTTCTCCCAGAAGCTTTGTGGCTTGTCAACATGCAGTTTGGCAAATTCCAGTCTGGCTTTTTTATGATTTGTTTTCAACAGTGGTGTCCTCCTTGGTCGTCCCCCATGAAGTCCAGTTTGGCTCAAACAACGACTGATGGTGCGATCTGACACTGTTGTATTTTGACCTTGGAGTTCACCATGAATGTGTTTAGAGGTTCTGGGCTCCTTTGTTGCCATTCGTATTATCCGTCTCCTCCTGCGGCCACGTCCGGGGAGGTTGGCTACAGTCCCGTGGATCTTAAATGTCTGAATAATATGTGCAACTGTAGTCACAGGAACATCAAGCTGCTTGCAGATGGTCTTATAGCCTTTACCTTTAACATGCTTGTCTATAATTTTTTTTTCTAATCTCCTGAGACAACTCTCTCCTTTGCTTCCTCTGGTCCATGTTTAGTGTGGTACACACCATGTCACCAAACAGCACAGTGACTACTTGTCACCCTTTACTATGATAGAGGTCTTGAAGCATCTGGGAACGATGGCCTGACTCAGGGAGATGTTATAAATGTCAGTCAGTACATCCGCCAACTCGCTCGCGCAGTCTCGGAGCACACGTCCCGGGATGTTGTCCGGACCTGCAGCTTTACGTGGGTTGACTCTGGTTAGGGTCTGCCGTGTGTCCGCTGTGTTGATGGTAAAAGCTGGTCCGACCGATGGTGGGGGTGGGCCAGCCCTCCCTCTGATTGTCGAGTTTGATGCTTCAAAACGTGCAAAGAAGTCGTTAAGCCTGTCTGGAAGCGAAGCGTCGTCATCATCGACCCCCTGCCTAGACTTATAGCCCGTCAGTGTCCGAACTCCCTGCCACATCTGCTTGGTGTTCCTAGAGTCACAGAGGTGTCCCTGGATTTTCTCCGCATAGGTGCGCTTCACCGTCTTAATTCCCTTTGAGAGCACAGACTTGGCTGAGTGGAGGGCGATCCTGTCCTTTGCTCTGAAGGCTGCATCTCTGGCTGAAAGCAGCGAGTGCACCTCTGCGGTCATCCAGGGCTTATGGTTTCCCCGCATAGTGATGGTCTTCACTATAGTGACATCCTCTGTGCACTTTGCGATGTAGCTGGTGACCGTTTCAGCATGCTCCTCCACATCTGTCTTGTCTCCCTGGGAGGCTGCTATTTTGAAGACCTCCCAGTCTGTGTGCAGAAAACAGTCTTTCAGTGCAGAGGTTGCACTCTCTGGCCAAATCCTGATTTGTTTCACTACTGGCCTGCTGCGCTTCAATAAGGGTTTGTAGGCAGGCACCAGCATCACGGATATGTGGTCAGAAAGGCTGAGGTGGGGGCGGGGTATCGCCTTATATGCATCTGTGTTTGTGTACACTGAGTCCAACATATTCTCTCCTCTGGTCTTAAAGTCTCTGCATTGTTTAAACTTGGGGAGCACAGTCTTTAAGCTGGTGTGGTTAAAATCCCCCGCAACCACCAGAAAACTGTCCGGATGTGAAGTTTGGATTTCGCTAATAGCATCGTGCAGTTCCCCGAGTGCCTTCTTAGCATTAGCGTTAGCGTTAGAGCTCAGCGCTAAGTAAACAGCCGCTACAAACACGTTGCTGAATTCCCTTGGCAGATAAAATGGCCAACAATTTACAATAAGGAACTCCGCCAACGGAGAGCAGTGTTTAGATACTAATGTGGCGTTAACGCACCAGTTCTTGTTAACATAGATGCATAGCCCACCCCCACGGCTCTTACCGGAGCTCGCCGTTTCTCTGTCTGCTCGGAACACCATCGTACCCTCTAGTTGAATGGCCTCGTCAGGGATGTTGTCGTGGAGCCATGTCTCCGTGAACGCAAGCACACAGCAGTCCCTCCACTCTCTCCGGATTTCTCTCAGCAGACGCAGGTCGTCCAGCTTGTTGTCGAGGGAGCGGACATTAGAGAGAAGAAGTGACGGTACTGCTGGTCTTGAGGGATTAGCCTTTAGCCTAGCATGGATCCCGGCCCTTTTTCCACACTTTTGCTTGTGTTCCCTCCGTCTACGCTTCCTCCTCTCCCAGGGAGCTTCCAGCGGGGACTCCGCCAGAATTCCATGCTGGCATAGAATGTCCAAGTCACAACCGATCGCCACGATTCTTGCAGCGTGCAGTACCTTGATGTTTAATAGGGTCTCACGGTTGTAGTTTTTACAGAATGTACGTCTGGGATGATCAAAACACTCAAAACTCTCACACTCGGTGATGCCAAGAGGAGCCGCTCCGTCCATACGCGCCACCGCCATGATAGCCAACAATCTTCTTCTTGCCATTAGGCGTTTTTGTCCATGCTGGCTGCATTATCACTGCCTTTGGCTAATTTTTCGCCCAATGGCAATGCTTTCCCATGTTATCAAGTTAGCTTTGTCTTCCACCAAAAATATGTTTCCCCCAGAAGGTAAGGAGTTCATTGGCTGGTCCTAGACTAGGATGACAATTATGGCTGCATTATTTAGCAAAATCAGCACATTTGTTTGCCAGAGTACTTTTAATTTTATATAGCAATTTTTTAGCAGTAGTAACATTACAAACAGCCAAGCGGTTCAGCCGCTTCTTGTCAAAATTAACTAGTTTAGTTTATGGGTTCTAATCAAACAACATAAGCAACTCTTCACTTAATCATGGTCACTGTGAGCAGACCTACGTTTGATCCATGCAGACGAGCTTGTGATTCCTTTAAACTCTGGCGCGTTGTTGTCTCCTTTATGTTGGTGATGTCATGAACGTGCCAAACTGAATCCAGCAGGAAGGCTGTAGTCACCATGTTTTTCAGGGCTGTTGTAGAATCTCTTTGGTCAAACGACATGTTCTCAGTGAAGACTGAACCCACAAATCAAGCTCCTTCCTGCTGTCCAGTGATGTGAGTCCAGAACAAGAAAAAAAAAAGAGTTCATCTGAAGCAGTGGTTGAGTATTCATTTAGTTGATTAATGGGACAAAAAATTACATGAAAATTTATGATTGACTGACAGCAGGTGGGAACATTTGATAAGTAGCCCTAACTGGAAGTCTTGGTTATTCTTGTAACTTTGATAGGAGTTTTCTAAGGGTTGTTTTGGTTCTTCATTACCTGTATCATCACTGTGTTTCTTGTTCTCCCCCTGGAGCGCTGTTCACATCACTGCCCACCAGAGAAGTCGGGGAAGTCGATGACCCATGTCCACTGCAGAGCCATTTTATCAGACACTGAAACCCAGGTTATTGCTTTTCCATTGCAGAGTAAACCCAGTTCTTTGAGGGTTTGGGGGTTTATTTGACCTGTGTGAAAGGACCCTGACTGACTGAAACCTAAAGCTAATGTTGTGGCATCAGTTCTGTGAAGATGGAAAATGTTTCCTCGATGTCTGATCTAGTTTCCGTTATCAGAGGTGTTGGATGATGGTTTTGCTTTGTCAGACAATGTGTCAATGACTGATATGTCGATATGTCGGAGAATGTCTCTACAATCTCAAGATTTCAAAGATTCAAAGATTTTTACTTGTCAATGCTTCTATACATACAGAACATACAGGAGAATTGAAATGCCATTTGTCTCTCTCTTAGTGGTGTACTGTATATACAGTATATAATATCATACAATATATAAGAAAAGAAGGAAAAAGGATGAAAAACAACAACAGCAGTCTATGTACAGTAAGGCTACCTGTACATCTACATCTAACAATGTTTCCACGGTCAACATGTCAGAAGATGGTAGGAAGTTCAACAACATCCTCTGTTTTATTGCTATTGGACTTAAGTCCTTCTTTTGACATGATGGTGTCATGTGGTGATTCTCGCGGATCACCAAGAGACGCCAAAGAGTTCACCAGAGAGTTTGGCTAAGATGTTAGTTTATTTACAGACGTGACAAACAAAGCTATGAACCCCTTAGGGCAAACACACATAAACGAGACTTGGGCTCGTAGGGCCAACCCCAGCCACTACGAGCTAAACTGTGACAAAGCTACACACACGAACCTGACATGAAGGTCTACGGCGCTCTCAAGCATGACGAGGCGTGGACCAAGACTTGGCAAAGAAAGTTTGACGATACTCCTGCGTCTTACCGTCGCTAATGCCGGGCTTAAAAAGGCGAAGCACTAACGACGGTAATGACAAACAGCTGACCAGCCCTTGACAGGCGGAAGCCCCACCAAGCACCTTCACAATAAGAGCCCGGTGAGGCCAAAATACAGCCCGCAGCTGTCTAGGCCGGCGGCGAGTAGCACTTAGCCCGAGCGCGATCAGAACCGGCGCTCGGGTCATAACAGTACCCTCCCTCCACGGGCGGATTCAGAACGCCCCAAGGGACCACCCTGTCCACCCCCACCCCCCCAGGGTGGGAGGGTGGGGACAGGTGCGGAGGGAGAGAAACCAACCCAGGAACAAAACAGACAGAAAAACATACAGGACAATGACATGGCAACAACTCTGACAAAATCACAGACAAAAAACCAGACTACTGAAACAAAACACCAAATATTCAAAAACAGGGCGATGACCCGAAAAAAAAAAATTACTCAGATAATCACAAGAAAAATACACATGGGGGAGAACAAAGGACCAGAACTACAGGGTCAGATAAACTCAATACAAGACTAAGACAAAATACCTAGTGTACACATCAAAAGAAAAAAAAAAACTCAGAGGCAAATAAGGCAGCATAGAACAAAACACAACTTGCCAAAAAGTCTCAACTCTGTTACAGGGAGCACGGGGTAAATACGAGAGAAAAAAAAAAGGTCTTGACCCACAAGTTACAACCAGAAAACAAAAATGACTTCCCACACTGTGTAAATTCTGAGTTTCCGAAAAAACTAAATACAAAAAACAGAGCATTACTTGCTCATACCAGACTATACATATATCACCTAAGGCTACTGCAAGACATGAAACGCCAAATGCAAAATACAACCAGGACGAAGAAAAAAAAAGCACAAACACTGACAGACAAACCCAGGGACCACTACCCCCCCGACAGTTTAAATCGACCGGCAGAGACCAAGTGCCACAGGAACAGTACAGGTGGTCTCCCCGCGTCCAACAGCCGGCCGGTGGTCACTGGAGGCGGACCAGGCGGCTCACCAGAGTCCAAAACCCAGCACGTCCGCTCCTCCGGTGATCGAACTAGGTTGCCCAAAGGCACACACAACAGGTCGGGTGGCCGAACTGAGGCGCCGAACCGGCGAAACAGTCCCTCAGGTGGCTGACCCGTGTCCCTCAGTCACCAGTTCAGGGCAACAACAACCTGCAGCGGCCTCCCAGACGAGGACAAAACTTGGGAGGGCCGGGGCAAGCAAACAGGGACTCCCACGGCCCCCGGCGATGATGTATAGGGGCGGTGACTCTGAGGGGGTGGATTAGCAGGGCGAGTCAGAAATCCGCTCCGCGAAGAAGGGTCTGCAGCTCCTCCTCTGCCTATGGACCACGCTAGCGCTGCATCACCGCTGGACCCAGATTGGGTCCCAGCTGCACCCACGTTGGGCCCCGATTGGGCCAGAACCGCACCCGCGGTGGACCCTGATCGAGCCTCCGGTGCACCCTCGTTGGACCCCAACTGGGTCGGATCCGCACCCGCGGTGGACCCCGATTCGGCCAGAACCGCCCCCACGGTGGACCCCGATTGGGCCCCCGGTGCACCCACGTTGGACCCCGATTGGGCGGAAACCACCCCCGCGGTGGACCCCGATTGGGCCTCTGGTGCAGCTCCGCTGATGAACTCCACCCCCGAACCTGGGACCTCCAACTCGGTGACACCGACCCGTTCCACGCCGGCGACACTGAAACAAAGCTCGAGGACAGGAAAACCGGGATCAGCATCACCGGTAGCAACGGAACCCAGCGAGAAGAACTCGGGCGCAGCAGACGGCTGCTCCTCACTCGCCTCCCCGAGAGGCAGGCAAAAATGCTCAACAACAGGGGACAGAGACAAAAGAGGGAGCACTTGCCTGCACTCGGGTTCTGTTGCCACCCAGGACTCCGACGATCCAGGTTCTGGGCGACTCTCGTCAGCAGACTCGGATTCAGCTGCGTCGGGCTCCACAGCTGACAAGATGTCACAAGCAGCCTGAGGCTCCTCCCACGCTGCTGTCCACGCCGATGACCCGAATGGCGTGGGGGCAGGAGACCCTCGACCCACTGGCTCGGACCGCTCCGGCGAGGAGACCCGGGGACGCTTCTCCATCGGCTCAGACTCCGGGCCGCAGTCCGCTCTTCTCCTCCGCCCGAGACGTGGCTGCAGGACCGGATCCAGGCTGTCCAGCACTGCAGGGGCCCTCTTCATCCGATGACGCTGGCCTGGCGCCACGGACCGCTCGGTGGGGGAGAACACAGAGGCAGCAGGTTTAATTATTTCATCCACAGCAGGTGGAGGGAGCTCGGGGGGCTGTGAACCCCGAACTCCACCCCCAGGAGTCAGACAAGGCAGAACAAGGTCAAGGTGTAACAAATTATTGTGCACTTGCCTTCCTCCCGGGGCCGAGATGGTTCCTGCTGCAGGGGACGTCGTTCCTCCTTCTCCCCACTGGGTGGCGACAGAGGACCCCCTGGAAGGACGAAGCGGGGCCACTCTTAGAAGTTCGCTGACGGGATACGCCGGCAGCGAGTCCAGCCGGGGATTCTGTTGAGGGTTACCCGCACCGTTATGCCGACGTCGTCGTCAGCCCCCAGACGGCGCATACTCCTGGACCTGCTCCGGGACGGGAACAGGACACCAGCGCAGGGAGCGAGGATGCCTCCTCCTCTGCTTCCTGCTCTTCTCCTCCAGCCCACAAAGTAACTCGCGCTGAACGGCCAGTTCCTCCCACCTCATTATCACCTCTGGGTGATCGTCATACTCGAGGGGAAGGTTATCCAGAAACTCCTCAGCGTAGTCCAAATGTCTACGAATGTCGCTGGGAGCGACGCACAGCGTAGCGGTGAAGATCGTGCAGTCCACATTCTCTAGAACCTCCGCTAGCCTCCTGCCCAGGTGCCGACCGCTGCCCCTGGAGGACGGCATTCTCCCAGCAACAGACACTCAGACAGGGTGGAACAACAGTCAGTGAAAGCACAAAACTCACAGTGAAAGGCGTCTCGGTGTGGCGCCTCCATTTAGGCGACCTGGCAGGAGTATACTGTCAAGTGGTGATCCTCGTGGATCACCAAGAGACGCCAAAGAGTTCACCAGAGAGTTTGGCTAAGATGTTAGTTTATTTACAGACGTGACAAACAAAGCTATGAACCCCTTAGGGCAAACACACATAAATGAGACTTGGGCTCGTAGGGCCAACCCCAGCCACTACGAGCTAAACTGTGACAAAGCTACACACACGAACCTGACATGAAGGTCTACGGCGCTCTCAAGCATGACGAGGCGTGGACCAAGACTTGGCAAAGAAAGTTTGACGATACTCCTGCGTCTTACCGTCGCTAATGCCGGGCTTAAAAAGGCGAAGCACTAACGACGGTAATGACAAACAGCTGACCAGCCATTGACAGGCGGAAGCCCCACCGAGCACCTTCACAATAAGAGCCCGGTGAGGCCAAAATACAGCCCGCAGCTGTCAAGGCCGGAGGCGAGTAGCACTTAGCCCGAGCGCGATCAGAACCGGCGCTCGGGTCATAACAGATGGAATCGTCGGCCTCCGTCGGTCTATGATGACCATGGAAGAGAATCCTAAACGTCTACTCTGCTGGAACAGCACCGCCTGTGGCTGAACAGGCCGATGCGCGAATGACAGTCCCTGTCACACAGGTCACACTTGTGGGTGGTCTCCGTGCTGCTGGGTCTGTGGCGGTTCTTCCTGCGGGTCCTTTTTTCATCTGCTGCAGCAGTCAGTCTCTCTTCACCCGCCTTGAGCTGTCTGGTCAGGGTGCCTCTCCATTTGGAGCGGTCCGTTGCAAGGTCCTCCCAGCGCTCTGTGTTGATATCCAGGGCCTTCATGTCTCTCTTGCAGACGTCTCTAAAGCGCAGCTGTGGGCGGCCAACGTCTCTCCTGCCAGTTGCCAGTTCTCCATAGAGGACGTCTTTGGGGATTCTGCCATCCTCCATACGGTGAACGTGGCCTAGCCAGCAGAGCCTGCGCTGCCTGAGTAGAGTGAATATGGAGGGAAGGCCGGCGCGGGACAGAACTTCTGTGTTGGGTACTTTGTCCTGCCAGGATATGTCCAGGATGTGGCGAATGCAGCGCAAGTGGAAGGAGTTCAGTCTCTTTTCCTGCCTGGCGTATGTTGTCCACGTCTCACTCCCATAGAGCAGTGTGCTGATGACGCAGACGTTGTACACTGCCATCTTCGTCTTGACAGAGAGTTTGGGATTCTCCCACACTCGTGTGGTGAGGCGAGCGAGTGTGAAGGCTGATTTTCCAATCCTCTTGTTGATCTCTGTATCAAGGGAGAGGTTGTTGCTGATCGTGGACCCCAGGTACGTGAACTGATTCATGACCTCCAGCTTGTAGTCATCAATGGTGATGGTTGGTGGTGCTTCCGTGCCTTGCGCCAAGACGTTAGTCTTCTTCAGGCTGATGGTAAGCCTGAAGTCCTTGCATGCCTGGGAGAAGCGGTCCATCAGGGTCTGAAGCTCCTGCTGTGTGTGGGTTGCGACTGCAGCGTCGTCTGCGAACAGCATGTCTCTGATTAGAGCCTCGCGTACTTTGGTTCTGGCTTTCAGGCGGGCAAGGTTGAAAAGCCTGCCGTCAGATCTTGTGTGCAGGTAGATTCCCTCTGTTGCTGTGCTGAAGGCATGCCTCAGGAGCATAGCAAAGAAAATCCCAAAGAGGGTTGGCGCAAGTACACAGCCCTGTTTCACTCCGCTGCGTATGTTGAATGGCTCTGAGACGTTGCCATCATGCTGCACTATCCCCTGCATGTTGGTGTGAAACGATTCGATGAGGCTTTGCAACTTTGGTGGGCATCCTATCTTTGGCAGGATCTTGAAAAGGCCCTCTCTGCTGACCAGATCGAACGCTTTGGTGAGGTCAATGAAGGCGACGTACAGAGGCATGTTCTGTTCTCTGCATTTCTCCTGGAGTTGGCGGATGGAGAATATCATGTCTACCGTCGATCGCTCAGCGCGGAAGCCACACTGAGACTCGGGGTAGACACGTTCGGCAAGCTTCTGTAGACGAACGAGAACAACTCGTGCGTAGACTTTGCCAACAACGCTGAGGAGGGAAATGCCCCTGTAGTTGTTGCAGTCGCTTCTCTCCCCTTTGTTTTTGTAGAGGGTGGTGATCTTGGCGTCCCTCATGTCCTGTGGTACGGCACCTTCCTTCCAGCACTGGCAGAGGACGTCATGCAATGGCAGCAGTAGGGCGGTCTTGCAGTGCTTGATCAGGTCAGGGGGTATGCCGTCGTTGCCGGGTGCCTTGCCAGCGGCCAAGCTATCAATGGCCTTACTGAGTTCGTCGATGGTTGGCTCGGCGTCAAGTTCGTCCATGGATGGCAGGCAGTCGATGGCATCAAGGGCTGACGGTGTCACGGTGTTCTGTCTAGAGTAGAGGTCGGAGTAGTGTTCCACCCATCTCTCCATCTGCTTGTTCTTCTCTGTGATCATCTCCCCAGTGGAAGATTTGAGGGGGGCCGTCTTGCTCTGAGCCGGACCAAGTGCTTTCTTGATGCCATCGTACATACCACGGATGTTCCCTGTTATGGCAGCGGTTTGAATGTCTTGGCTGAGCTGAGTCCAGTACTCGTTGGCACAGCGCCGAGCAGTCTGCTGAACTTTGCTTCTCGCAGCCCTGAGAATCTGGAGATTCTTCTCGTTTGGGTACTTCTTGTACTCAGCAAGTGCTGAGCGCTTGGCTTCAATGACGGGGGTCATCTCGGTCAACTTGGCATCAAACCAGTCCTGTGACTTCGAGGTCTTCCTCCCAAAGGTAGCCAAGGCTGTGCGGTAGATGGTGTTTCGCAGCTCTTCCCACTTCTGCTTTGCAGATTCTCCTCCTTGTGGTACACCAAGTTCCTTCTCAAAGGTGGAGGCAAACTGCTCAACAAGTTCTGTTTGGGCCATCTTGCTGGTGTCAATCCGTGCCTTTCCAGGTTGTCTAGCACGATGGAATTTCTTCAGCTGCAGCTTGACCTTGCAACACACCAATGAATGGTCTGTGTCGCAATCTGCACTCTGGAACGAACGGGTGATTAGCACGTTCTTCAGTGAGGTGCGCCTGGTCAGGATCAAGTCTAGCTGGTGCCAGTGCTTTGAGCGCGGATGTTGCCAGGAAACCTTGTGTAGGGGCTTGGTCTTGAAGAATGAGTTTGTGATGCACAGATCGTGATATGTGCAGAACTCGAGCAGCCGCTGTCCGTTGTCGTTCATTCTGCCCACGCCAAAAGGTCCAAGACAGGAGGGCCAGGAGTCGTGATCAGTACCCACTCTGGCATTGAAGTCTCCAAGGAGAATGAGTTGTTCAGAGTTGGGGATGATCCTGACAGTTGTTGTGAGATTCTCGTAGAACTCGTCTTTTGCCTCTGGTATGGCTGTCTGTGTTGGGGCATACACACTGACGAGGGTGACTGGGCCTTGAGTGGTGTTCAGGCGGAGGGTGAGGAGTCGTGCAGAGCCAGTGCTGCCCGGTTCCACCATCTTCAGCAAAGTGTTCTTCACTGCGAAGCCCACTCCGTGTTCCCTGTGTTCGTCACTGCCCTTTCCCTGCCAGTAGAACGTGTAGTCCTTCTCTCTCAGTGTGCTTGCATCAGCTAACCGTGTTTCCTGGAGAGTGGCGATATCCACTCCCAGTCTCTTCAGCTCATTATTGATGATGGCAGTCTTCCTGGTGTCGTTGATGTCCTTGAGGTTAGCAGCGAGTCCTGTCATCATAGTGCGGACGTTCCAAGTTCCCAGTTTTAGAGTTGGTCTCTTTTGTTTTATTGTCTTGCCTGGTGCGAAGGTTCTCAGCCTGCTGTTTGGATTTCTCCTTATCCCCATGCACCCAATGAGGAAAGCAAGCTGTGGCGGGACAACACCTTATTGGGTGGGGGCTGCCCAGCTTGAGGCGGGCGGTAGCTGTCCAGTGAGATCTGATGATCCCTCCCACCGTCGGGAACAACCCCTTGCGCCACGCTCTACGCCAATTGAGCAGTGGCTTATAACCGGTAACTGTCATTCCCCGTGTTTTGTCTACGCCAAAGGCGAAGCTGGAGTGTCCTCTCCAGTGATCCGGTGTTCTACCTTCCAGCGTTGGGCGTTGGTAGGATTCAAGCCTGGGCAGGAAGATATGGAGGACAAGATGTTGCCCATGCAACATGTCCCCCCTCTCCACGTCACTGATGAATCCAAAGGAACAGCAGGGCTGCTACAGTTTGGCACCAGTGCCGTTGCAGGAGCTGCCAGAACGATGTTGAGCACAACATAGAACTGCCTTAGGGGCTCCGACTCCGGATTTTTCCTCAGGGTTGACTCCCGAAGCCTTTCCCGTGACCGGGTATGCCGCAAGGCAGCAGAGGTTTGAAATCAGGGTTTACCTTCCCCTAGATGGGCTACCTTCCCAGGTTGACGAGCCACCATCTACCCGAAGCATCTGGTTTTAAGGCGCCAGAGATCCGCCCTCGCCCCTTCTCCTATTAGTAAAAGCAGTTCCGCCAGGCTTAGAGACTAAACCACACGGGCAGGCTAGGAGTTGGACTTAGTTGCCAGAGGCTTTTCGAGACGCACGCCATAAGGAGCATTTTATGAGCACTGGGAGCTTAACCCCAGTGCCGCTCCTGGCTATGACAACCTTGGAACCGATGGAATATCATACTGTATATTACTGGACAGACTGCAGAATTATTTTGGCATCTCAGGTCAGGTCCTCCAGTGGTTAATGTCATACTTGTCAGAAATATCTCACAGTGTTCTGTATAATAACAATCTCTCTGAGCTTTGCAGTGTGAAGTATGGAGTTTGACAAGGTTCTATTTTGGGCCCACTGCCTTTTTTCTTATACATGGCACCACTGGGTCAGATTCTGCATTCATTTGCAGTCAATTTTCATTGTTATGCAGATGATCTACAGTTGTATATACCATTGCCCAGAGATGGACCTAACACCCACAAACTTGGGGCATGTCTGGCTATTGTTAAGGGCTGATTATCAGCAAAGTTTCTAATTTTTAACTCAGCAAAGACTGAAATGATAATTAGTGGACAAGCAAGGCTCCGCCATCTTTATGATGACTTTACTCTGTCCTTGGAGGACTGTTATTCACTTCCAGGGACAGTGTTAGGAACCTTGGAGAGCTGTTTGATAGAACACTTTCTTTTGATTCTCATAATAAATAGGTCACTAAGGTTGCCTTTTATCATCTTGGAAACATTGATAAGATTAGATCAGGCTTGTCATTAAATGATGCAGAGATCTTAATCCATGCATTTGTGACATCCTGATTGGACTACTATAATGCCCTTTTATCTGGACTGCCAAAGAAGAGCCTCCAAGGTCTGCAAATTGTTCAGAATGCAGTAGTACATGTTTTGACTGGGGCTAGTAAGTGTGAACACATTTCTCCAGTGCTGACCTCATTCCATTACAGGTCTTCCCATTCAGGTGAGAGCAGACTTTAAGGTGTTGCTTCTCACTTATAAAATAGTAATGGCATTGCACCATCTTATTTTTCTGATTTGGTGAAGCCGTATGTGCCTGGACGTACGTTGCATTCTCAGGACTCTAGCCTTTTATGGTAAGAAGACTGTTGGTGAGAGAGCCTTTTCTTTTTATGCACCAACTCTGTGGAGCAGTCTGCCTTTTGACATCAGGAAGGCTTGTTCTATGGATGTTTTAACAGCAAAGTTAAAGACCCACTTGTTCACTGCTACATACAGTCATGTGAAAAAATTAGGACACCCTATATAAGCCTGCTTTTTTTAATATTTGGACATAATGGATATTTAAAATCAATGTTAAAAAATACTGGGAGATTCATGTAATACAACTAAACAGTTAAAAATGAATTAAAGACTCAAATTTTCTGTAAAATTTAATTCTAAACAAATAGTGAGGAATGAATTAGGACACCCCCCATCTTTTTTAGGATACCCCCACATTCAGTCCCATTTAAAATTGTCATGAGGCTGAGTGCGGTGTGTCACTGTGCTCAGGCTCTTAATTTATTTCTGATTATTTCCTGTATTTTCCCAGTGTTGTCTGTTTATTTTACAGTATGTTGGTTTAGGACGAGTTCCTAGCTGTCAGTCATTCTGTTATACATTCATGTCATTATTGTGATTATTATTATTTTCCTGGCATTTAGTTCCGAGCGTTTATATTTTGTTTCATTGTAACAGGAGCTCTCCACCTCTGTTTCCAGACACTCCCACCTTGTTATCACTCTGTGTGTGTTGCTCAGTAATTAGGTCACCTGCCCGCTCACGAGACCCACACCCGATGGCACTTTGTATGTTTGATTGCCTGCATTATTTAAGACTGCCTGTTCCGTTTGCTGATTTTCAGTGCCTCAACGTGGACTGGACTGCCAAAGAAGTCCAGGTTCTTTCTCTACTCCGTTGGAACCCCTACCCTGTTCTGACATGCTTTCCTGCTTGCTTCCTCACCATTACCTGCACTCCACTGTTGCTGCAAGCTTATTTTTGCTCACTGTTCAGACTTTATGTTTTCCTTAATAAATCTCAAACCTAGCAGTCCAGCGCTTGGGTCTTCTTTCCTGCCCAGAGGGGCAAATCATGACAAAAATGTCTAAAATAAATGTTAAAAATGCAAATAAAAACAAAAACAAGGTTAAACATAGATATGTGAACATTTTTAATAAAGAACTGAATACATAAAGGGGTGTCCTGTGGCACACATATTTGAGATGCTTAGACTGCATATGTATATTGTGTTACCTCACGTCTTAGAAGGAACAATAAGTCTGGACCTCCTGGGGATAACAGTAGGAGGTGGAGGTGCCTTTAGAAATGACTCTGAAAGGACTTCCTGACCTCCAGGGGTCAGGTGGAGGAAGAAGAGACCTGGGGGAGATGTATTGTCTATGGGGGGTTGAATGACAATGTGATTCTGTACTTTGATGTCCCGGGTATAAAAGGGGGGGATTGGAGAAGTTGGTCCTCTTTTCTGTTTGAGAGGACGTTGGAGATGTGAGATGATTAATAAACCTGAATTGAGAAATAAATTCAGCCTCTTCATTTCACGCTCTCCACATGTCCAATTTTTTCACATGACTGTATGAGTCTTGAGATGTGTTGTTCTATTGTTAACTTTTTTGTGGTTTGTTCCTTATTAGTCTGTTGTTGTTTTCAATTGTGATTGTTTTCATATCTGTTGTGTTTCAATTTTGTACTTACTGTCTTCCCCAACAGCACACATATGTTGGGCCAAAATCAGCAAGTTTAGGTCATGCCAACTTCTAGCCAATCTGTAAACGACGTCTATAAGAAGTTTACACTCTACACAAATGACTGAATCTGCCCATTATCCAGCACAAAGTCCTCCATATACACCGATGACACTCCATTACAAGCACACCAATGTCTAGCCAATGTCTTGACACTGTGCAAACAGCCTCTATAAGACATATTCCCAATGTAAACTTGGTACATAGATAGATAGATAGATAGATAGATAGATAGATAGATAGATAGATAGATAGATAGATAGCCTTTTTTGTCATTATACAAACAAATGTACAATGAGATTTAAGCATCTCCTTCAGTGCAACATATGTAAAAGAGAAAAATAAAACATAAAAAACAATAAATTCCTACAATAAATAATGTATAATGTGTACAATGTACGTAATCTAAGATAAAAATAAGTTATATATACAATATAAAAATAAAAATATTGAAAAGATTGCACAGCATTCTGGACCGTAAATGTCAATTACACAGTGATGTGTTTAGAGGTATACTGGGGGGGGGGGGGGGGTCAGGGAGGGTTGGACTGAGAATTCAGAGCCATGATGGCTTTTGGAAAAAAACTGTTCTTGAGTCTATTTGTCCTGGCTCTGATACACCTGTAGCGCCTCCCTGAGGGCAGCACGTCAAACAGGTCAGCTCCAGGATGGTAGATGTCCTTGATGATGTATTGTGCTCTACTAAGGCAGCGGGCGGTGTAAATGTCTGTCAGGGAGGGGAGAGGGCGGCCGATGATCTTCCGTGCTGCCTTTACTACCCTCTGCAACCTCTCCCTGTCTGCCATTGTGCAGTTCCCATACCACACTGAAATGCAGTATGTGAGCAGACTCTCAATGGATGAGCGATAGAAGGTCAGCAGCAGGGTGGAGTTGAGGTCGTACTTCCTGGGGACTCTCAGGAAGTGTAGCCGCTGCTGAGCCTTCTTAATAATCGCTGAGATGTTGTCTGTCCAGGAGATGTCAAAGGACACCGAGGTACCGGAATGTGTGGACCCTCTCCACACACTCACCGTTGATGAAGAGGGGGGCTGGATCGGTATTGGTCCTCCTGAAGTTGACAATGATTTCCTTGGTTTTCTTGGTGTTCAGAGTCAGGTTGTTTTCTAAGCACTAAGTTGCCAACTTCAGGACCTCCCCCCTATAGGCTGTCTCGTCTCCTCCTGAAATAAGTCCAACCACCGTGGTGTCATCAGCAAACTTCACAATGAGGTTGTTGTTGTAGGCCGGACGACAGTCATAGGTGTAGAGACAATACAGGAGGGGGCTCAGCTCCCTGTGGGGAGCCAGTACTCAGCGTCCGTGTGGAGGAGAAGTGGGAGCCAAGTCTCACAGTCTGGGACTGGTTAGTGAGAAAGTTCTTTATCCAAGCACATGTGAGAGGCGGGAGACCAAGGGTGTTCAGTTTGGTAATGAGAATATCCGAGATGATTGTGTTGAAAGCCGAGCTGTAGTCCACGAAGAGCATTCGGATGTAGCTGTGCTGCTGCTCCAAGTGGGACAGCGCAGAATGGAGGGCTACGGCGATGGCATCTTCAGTGGATCGGTTTTCACGGTATGCAAACTGATAGGAGTCAAGGTCCGGGGGAAGATGGCTCTTAATGTGCTGGAGAAGCAGTCTCTCAAAGCACTTCATAATTACCGGAGTGAGGGCCACAGGACGGTAATCATTTAGGCTGGTGGTGGGAGACTTCTTTGGTACCGGAATGATTATGGCAGATTTCAGACAGGACGGAATGACTGCCTGGGTGAGGGAGAGGTTGAAAATCCTGGTAAAGATGGAGGTGAGCTGGGAGGCACACGCTCTAAGCACCTTACCAGGAACTCCATCTGGGCCGGCAGCTTTCTTGGGGTTCACTGCCAGGAGCACCCGTCTGACGTCATGCTCACTGATAGTGAAAGTGGTGGTGCAGGAGCTGGGTGGGGGTGGGGGCAGGGCTGAGGCTTATGAGTGCTGCTGTTGAGTTATTTTAAAGGGAGCAAAGAAGCTATTTAGCTCCTCTGCCAGCGGTGCACTCAGGTTCTCTGATGTTGTAGCACCGCCTCTGTAATTCGTGATGTTTTGAATTCCCTGCCACACCTCCCGTATGTTGTTACTGGACAAGTGGGACTCTATTCTCATCTTGTAATCCGCTTTAGCTTTTTTAACTCCTCTTTTCAGATCGGCTTGAGTAGACCTATAAAGGTCTCTGTCACCTGATCTGAATGCAGCATCACGGGCTCTGAGGAGTGTGCAGACCTGGCTGGTCATCCAGGATTTCTGGTTGGGAAAAACCCTAATATTTTTGTCCACAGTCACATTACCGATACAAAACTTAATGTAGTCCAAGGTTGTATCAGTGGATGTTTCCAACTCCTGTTGTCCAAATAAATCCCAGTCCGTCTCTGTGAAGCAATCCTGCAGTTTGGAAAGAGTGTTGTCAGGCCAAGTTGTGACAGTCTTTATAGTGGGCCTGTCACTACGCCTGAGGGGGGTGTAGAGGGAAAGATGGGTGCAGGAGGGAAAGATGGTCCGACTGGCCGAGGTGGGGGAGGGATGTGGCTCTGTATGCGTGCTTGATGTTAGTGTAGACATGGTCTAAAATGTTCTCCCCTCTAGTAGAACACTTAACATGTTGATAAAATTTGGGGAGTACAGTCTTCAGATTAGCCTTATTAAAGTCTCCTGCAACTATGTGGACACCATCAGGGTGATCCCGCTGATGTTTGTTAATGGTGTTAAGCAGGAGGGAAAGCGCCGTATTTACATTTGCACTGGGTGAAATATACACAACCATGATAAACACTACTGTTAGCTCTCTCGGTAGAAAAAAAGGGCGACATCTTACAGACATGTACTCGAGATCGGGAGAGCAATATTTGTCTGTAATAGTCCCGTTGTTACACCAGTTATTATGCACATACATACAGAGCCCCCCCCCCCCCCGCTCTTACCGGAGTCCTTAGTCCTGTCACAGCATAGCAACTTGCGGCCCTCTAGCTGCATGCTAGCGTCGGATATGTCCGGATGGAGCCAAGTTTCAGTGATAATCAGAACACAACAGTCACAAACATAGCGATTACCGGCAAGCTGTAATTCCAAGTCTTCCGTTTTATGCACCAAGGATCTGGCATTGGAAAGATACAGGCTCTGTAGAGGTGGCTTATGTGGTTGTCTCCTTAGCCTTAGCATAACACTGGACCTGCGGCCCCGCTTCTGCTTCCTCTCCCTCCTCCGTCTCCGCCACCTCCACGACCCGTCAACAATCCACGGAGAGCCCGGTGATCTTGCTATATCGACTGGGATGTTATGCGTGTGGTGAAAGACACTCGCAACTGGTGTCTGATACTGGTCTCCAATCTCAAGAAGTCTCTGACGGGTGTAGCGAATATTCGCTGAACTGATAGCGCACAAATAAACAAAAAAGGAGTACCATAACATCCAAAAAAAACACTGAAAAGGAGAGCCGTAAGCTGCTGCAACATTGCGCGCCGCCATGTTGCCATGATGTTGAGCTACATCAGGCTAATGGTGGTGTGATGTTTGTGTGCTGTTGCGGTTGTTTTTATTTACTATATCTTATTTTTTTATTGGCTTTGGCCTATACAGCACTATGGTTGGAAAGCACTTTATAAATAAATTTATTATTATTTTTAAACAACAACAACAAAAAAATATTTATTAGTATTATTTTTTCACCCGTAGAGATAGGGTGAGGAGCTCAGTTATTCAGGGGAGGCTCAGAGTAGAGCTGCTGCTCCTCCACATTGAAAGGAGTAAGTTGAGGTGGTTTGGGCATCTGATCCCCGGGGATCATATCCAGGACACAATGGAGAGACTACGTCTCCCAGCTAGTCAAGGAATATGAGATAACATTTGTGCCAGCAGATCCTGAATTTGAATTTTTATTATTTGAATATGAATAACTGAATTTGACCCTGAATTAATCAGTTTGAATAATTGCTTTTAAAATCTGAATCTGAATGACCTAATTTGAAATTGAATCTATTGGTTTGAATGTGTACTGCAATAAAATTGAAACTGTATTTCATTTACTTGAAAAATTTGGCTCCCTAATTAATAATCAGAGTTCAGTTTCACTTCTTCTCATACAAATTCACTTTTTTATTTCAGGTTTTTATGCCACACATCCAGAAGCTAGGCTCAGTCAAAACTAGTCAAACACAGATAGAAAGAACTCACGTGCTTTTTACCTGTTAAACACCCGCACGGACTTCAGTGGTTAATTCAAAGTGATGTCCAGCAGCCACACACCAGGTTTGTAAAAGTAATAGTAATAATTATATGAATGAGAAGAGGTGTCATGTATGCAGACAAAACATTATTAGCCAGGACAACTAACAGATTAGCAGAGATTAACCCCAAAGCCTCCATTCAGGTGTTGGAGGTGTAGCAGTCCAGGAGGAGGTGGTCCTGCTGTCAGGACACTGATCTGTCAAAAACCAGAGGCTTTCTGGGAAACATGTTTCTTCTACACAAAGTTCAGTGGAGTCAGAAAGTGGACAAAGGTCAGTAAGTTGTTCTAATCTTGGCTATTTAGCATCATAGAAGACATAATTGTGAAATGATAATAAGAATGAAGCATTCTGCCTTCTCCGAGTTACTAAGAGGATGGAGACTGTAGTTACAGTGGTTGTCTGTCCTTTAAAATTAGGTTTCAAATTAATAAAGCTGTTAGTAGGTTGGCAAGTAAATTGATACAGTGGGGCAAAAAAGTATTTAGTCAGCCACCAATTGTGCATGTTCTCCCACTTAAAAGATGAAAGAGGTCTCGAATTTTCATCATAGGTATACCTCAACTATGAGAGACAAAATAAGAAAAAAAAATCCAGAAAATCACATTGAAGGATTTTTAATGAATTAATTGGTAAATTCCTCGGGAAAATAAGTATTTGGTCAATAACAAAAGTTCATCTCAATACTTTGTTATATACCCTTTGTTGACAATGACAGAGGTCAAACATTTTCTGTAAGTTTTCACAAGGTTTTCACACACTGTTGCTGGTATTTTGGCCCATTCCTCCATGCAGATCTCCTCTAGAGCAGTGATGTTTTGGGGCTGTCGCTGGGCAACACAGACTTTCAACTCCCTCCAAAGATTTTCTGTGGGGTTGAGATCTGGAGACTGGCTAGACCACTCCAGGACCTTGAAATGCTTCTTACGAAGCCACTCCTTCGTTGCCCGGGCGGTGTGTTTGGGATCATTGTCATGCTGAAAGACCCAGCCACGTTTCATCTTCAATGCCCTTGCTGGTGGAAGGAGGTTTTCACTCAAAATCTCACGATACATGGCCCCATTCATTCTTTCCTTTACACGGATCAGTCGTTGTGGTCCCTTTGCAGAAAAACAGCCCCAAAGTATGATGTTTCCACCCCCATGCTTCACAGTAGGTATGGTGTTCTTTCTCCTCCAAACACGACAAGTTGAGTTTTTACCAAAAAGTTCTATTTTGGTTTCATCTGACCATATGACATTCTCCCAGTCCTCTTCTGGATCATCCAAATGCTCTCTAGCAAACTTCGGACGGGCCTGGACATGTACTGGTTTAAGCAGGGGGACACGTCTGGCACTGCAGGATTTGAGTCCCTGCCGGCGTAGTGTGTTTCTGATGTAGCCTTTGTTACTTTGGTCCCAGCTCTCTGCAGGTCATTCACTAGGTCCCCCCATGTGGTTCTGGGATTTTTGCTCACCATTCTCATGATAATTTTGACCGCACGGGGTGAGATCTTGCGTGGAGCCCCAGATCGAGGGAGATTATCAGTGGTCTTGTATGTCTTCCATTTTCTAATAATTGCTCCCACAGTTGATTTCTTCACACCAAGCTGCTTACCTATTGCAGATTCAGTCTTCCCAGCCTGGTGCAGGTCTACAATTTTGTTTCTGGTGTCCTTTGACAGCTCTTTGGTCTTGGCCATAGTGGAGTTTGGAGTCTGACTGTTTGAGGTTGTGGACAGGTGTCTTTTATACTGATAACGAGTTCAAACAGGTGCCATTAATATAGGTAACGAGTGGAGGACAGAGGAGCCTCTTAAAGAAGAAGTTACAGGTCTGTGAGAGCCAGAAATCTTGCTTGTTTGTAGGTGACCAAATACTTATTTTACTGAGGAATTTACCAATTAATTCATTAAAAATCCTTCAAAGTGATTTTCTGGATTTTTTTTTTCTCATTTTGTCTCTCATAGTTGAGGTATACCTATGATGAAAACTGGAGACCTCTCTCATCTTTTAAGTGGGAGAACTTGCACAATTGGTGGCTGACTAAATACTTTTTTGCCTCACTGTACCTACCCACAGTCAGCTGGTAAGAGGCTAACATCAAAAATCAGCACTGAAAAATGACTTTAGATATAATCTATAGATTATCCATCAAAACTGCCACACTATAGATTTGTAACAGCCTAATATTGCATTTAATGTATTGATAAAAACCACTGTCATAAAACCTATTGTCATATTTGCCATGTGAGAGCAGATGATCAATAACTGTCCAGTTTTGTCTGTTTCATTAACTACACAGAGCTCATCCACAATATTAGTGCAGTATTGTTTGCATGATAATTTATAATCTGTAACATATCACATGATGTACAGAAACACGATTGTATTAACATGATGAGCATATTCAGAGCAAACTTAGAGCTTAATCAGAATAAATTATTCTATATTCTCATGTCAGGTGAGTAAATCTCACTAAACAAAAGCAAAAATATGTGACATGTATACTGCATTTTATTTTTTAAACAAATATGTAGTACATGTGAAGGGTGGACTGCTGTGGTAAAGTTTCAGCCAGACATGCATTAAACTTAATTATTTTTAAAAGATAACTTCAATCAACTTATTTGTGACATTTTTTTTTTTAAAACCTAGCACTGATTTATAGAGGAACTCACCTCTTTCTATCAACTTCATAGACTACGAGAAGGCCTTTGATAGTGTGGCCCATGAGACGCTGTGAAAGTTGTTGAGGCATTATGGAATTCCCGAGAAGATCATCTCCCTCATCCAGTGCATCTACCAGGCCTGCTGCAGGATCGCACATGCTGGCCAGCTGTCAGACAGCTTGGAGGTGAAGACCGGAGTCCGCCAGCGGTGCTTGCTCTCACATTCCTCTTCCCCTTGGTCATCAATTACATCATGAAGATCACTACAACAGGCAAGAATAACGGGATACAGTGGACACTCTGGACGCAGCTGGATGACCTCAACTTTGCTGATGACCTGGCGCTCCTGTCACATACAGTGCATCTGAAAAGTCTTCACAGTGCTTCACTTTTTCCACATTTTTTTATGTTACAGCCTTATTCTAAAATGGATTAAATTGATTTTTTCCTCAAAATTCTACACACAATACCCCATAATGACAATGTGAAAACAGTTTGTTTGAGATTTTTGCAAGTTTATTAAAAATAAAAAACTAAATCACATGTACCTAAGTATTCATGGCCTTTGGCGTGAAGCTCAAAATTGAGCTCAGGTGCATCCTGTTTCCATTGGTCATCCTTGAGATGTTTCTACAGCTCAATTGGATTCCACCTGTGGTAATCCTGTCTCGGTAACCTCCGAGACAGGATTGCCTTGAGGCACAAATCTGGGAAAGGGTACTGAAAAATTTCTGCAATTTTGAAGGTCCCAATGAGCACAGTGGCCTCCATCATTCATAAATGGAAGAAGTTTGGAGCCGCCAGGACTCTTCCTAGAGCTGGCCGGCTGTCTAAACTGAACGATCAGGCAGAAGGGTCTTAGTCAGGGAGGTGACCAAGAACCTGATGGTCACTCTGTCAGAGCTCCAGCGCTCCTCTGTGGAGAGAGGAGAACCTTCCAGAAGGACAACCATCTCTGCAACAATCCACCAATCAGGCCTGTATGGTAAAGTGGCCAGATGGAAGCCACTCCATGCAAAAGGCAGATGGCAGCCCACCTGGTGTTTGCCAAAAGGCACCTGACGGACTCTTAGACCATGAGAAACAATATTCTCTGGTCTGATGAGACAAAGATTGAACTCTTTGGTGTAAATGCCAGGCATCATGTTTGGAGGAAACCAGGCACCACTCATCACCATGACAATACCATCCTTACAGTGAAGCATAGTGGTGGCAGCATCATGATGTGTGGATGTTTTTCAGCGACAGGAACTTTGAGACTAGTCAGGATAGAGGGAAAGATGAATGTTGCAATGTACAGAGACATCCTGGATGAAAACCTGCTCTAGAGCACGCTTGATTTCAGACTGGGGTGACGGTTCATCTTTCAGCAGGACAATGACCCAAGCACACAGCCAAGATATCAAAGGAGTGGCTTTGGGACAACTCTGTGAATGTCCTTGAGTGTCCCAGCCAGAGCCCAGACTTGAATCCAATTGAAATTCACTGGGGAATGACCTATGCTCCATGGTGAGCTATGGACTTAACTACCTACTAACTACTGATTTACAGGTACAGGAGCAGAGTCAGTGTCAGTAGATTAAGGAAATTCAACAGTTTGTAAAACAGGAAAAAAAATGAAACAGCTTCAATTGTGTACTTATTTACTGTATTTAGTTTAGTAAATACAGAATTTGCATTATGTCTTGTATTTATTTATGTCCCTTATATAAACAGGAAAGGTCCAAAGATGAGCTTGATCTCCTGTTTTAACATTCAAGCACATCGTGGTCTTCAAAAGAATTGGTGATGAAGTAACGAGGAGAGAACGGTATCTTCTCCTGGAGGAAGTTCAACATTATTATTAATGATTTGAGCATTATGAGCTTTTAGCAGCCTGGGAGTTGGAAATAATAGATGGCTAATAAATTCTTTTGGAAGTCGTTTTTTTCTAAATCTCATAGCATCATTTTTTTTTACACATTTTAACACTTTTAGCATATTTTACTGATTTTTTTATTTCAAATATTTGTAGTTTTTTTTTAAGCTATCCATTTAATCTTATCCAGTCCAATTAGTCTTTGAATTTATTTTTTTAAAACCTTTATACAGTTCCCATTGAATCAATAAGATTTGTTCTGAAAAGTGCTGTTTAAATACGTCACTGATCTATACATTGATATTACCACAGAAACTGGCTCAGACTTTGTTTTTGGTAAACTGGTGTGAGGGACTGCATGTTGCTTTAAATGAGACACCCCACAATTTTTTAAAACTTTTTTTGGTTATCTTATTTGTTCTGCAGATTATAATGGAGTTCTTATCTGTAAGTACAAACATGTTGTTGCACCTTTTGCCTACATGGTGGCATTTTTGCTCTGACTGTGAGTGAAGGAATATTGGATTTGCCAGTGGATTGTGGGAGTTGTAGTTGAAAGTAGTGATATACCTCGGGAGGTAGAACAGATCATCCAATAACCAGAGGGTTGGCACTTTGAATCCCGCTCTCCCCAGCCATCCTGCTGTTGTGACCCTGGGCAAGATATTTTACCCACCTTGCCTCTAGTGTCCATGACACTGGTATGAATGTGTATAAATGTTTGGTAGTTGGTGGAGAGGCCGTTGGCGTGGATTGGCAGCCATGTTTCCATCAGTCTGCCCCAGGGCAGCTGTGGCTACAGAATGAGCTTTCCATTGTTTACCATTGTCCGTGGAGTGAATGAATAATGTATCCATTGTAAACCATCTTTGCCGTGTCTATAAAAAGCACTATATAAATCTGATGCAATATTATTTTTATTACCTTTGAAAAAATGTCTGCATGGAAGAAAATTGAGAGTGTAATATCTGTAAAAGTACTTTATTAAATGGAGCAACAAACTTTGTACTGTGAGAAATATTCAACTGTACAACACTGGATTTGATTCAAATATTTAAAATAATCTAATCCATTTATCTGCATAGAAGTTACAACTTCATGTTGAAATTATTACTTTTCATTAGGAGAGAGATAGTAAGCAATTTTTAACTTCTAAGGAGATGTGATGTTGTTAAGGGTGCTAAAGCTTAACTCCCATTGGCACTTATCAGGTTCAGGTTCAGGTTCAGGTTACTTCATTTGTACCAGTAGGTAGATTTGTTTTGCAGTCAGATGACATCCATATTTACAAACCACAATTACATTCAACATGAACACAAACACAGGCACACATGAAGCTGACTATAAACATGATAAAAATACTCAAGGCTCCATCAATCAGGACATAGGACAAATAGATAGAAAAAACAACAACAAAAAACAAACAAACAAACAAACAAAAAAACAAGGAGATAAGCGAGAAGGGTTATATTAAAAAGTTAAAGACTAGTCAAAGAGGTTAAAAACTCAAAAGTCTAAAACCCAATAAAAGATTTAGAACCTAAATAAAAAACCTACGAAAATAAGTAAATATATATATAAAAAAATAAATAGGTAACTAAATTATGTGCAATATATTGTTACATCTTGTTCAACTCTTTAACAGCAGCAGGAACAAAGCTGCTTTTGTAGCGCTGGTTTTTACTTTTTGGGACAGCAAACTTCTGTCTGGAGGGAAGAAGCTGAAAGTTGCAGTGCAAAGGGTGGGAGTTATCATTTAAAATGGAGGTAGCAATCCTCTGTAGCTGTCTGGTGTACAGGGATGTCAGGCTCAGCTGTGACTCACCAAGCAAACGACTGGACCATCTAACTACCTGATCCAAGGATTTCCTCTGTTTCAGTTTTATCTGACCAAACCATGACACTAAAGAAAAGGATAAAACAGATTCAATAAAAGCCCGATAAAACATTGTCATTATGGTTCGGTCAGTTTGGAAGCGTGCAAGTTTTCTCAAGCAATGCAAATGTTGCTGACCCTTTTTGCACACCCTTTCACAGTTCTCTTCAAAGTTTAAATTACTATCAATAATCGTCCCAAGATATTTGTAGGATTGTACACATTCAGTGGTCTGGCCTTTTAGTACAGTGTCTTCGTGCCTGGGAGTTTTCCTTTTAAAGTCAATAATCATATCTTTAGTTTTTGTTGTATTCAGCTGCAGGTAGGAATCCTCACACCAGTGAACAAAATCATCAACTACTGGGCCGTGGCCACTCTCACCATCCTGGAGGAGACTGACAACAACTGAATCATCAGCATACTTTATAATGTGTCTGTTGTCATGTGTGCTCCGACACATGTTTGTGTACAGGATGAAGAGTAGTGGTGACAACACACACCCCTGAGGAGAGCCAGTAGAAGAACACTTTTGGTCAGACAATGTACCATTGACCCTTACTCTCTGTGTCCTGTTGGTTAAAAAATCCAGAATCCAACCCACCAGATCATTACTCAAATCAAATTGTTGCAGGAGCCTTTCAACTAAAATATGAGGTTGGATTGTATTAAAGGCAAGAGAAAAGTCCACAAATAAAAGCCTGGTGTGTGTCCCATTAAAATCCAGATGTTTAAAAAGCATGTTAAACAGAGTGACAGTGGCATCCTCCACTCCTCTGTGAGGTCTATAGGCAAACTGCAGAGGATCCAATGCATGCTCAGTCTGCTTTAGGACCTCGAATCTGACTTATGTGAACCATGTGACTCCAGAAACATCCCCTTTCTTACAGAGGTGGGTGGAATAGCTAAAAATGTACTCATGTAAAAGTAGCATTACCTTATATGTTTAGCTTGCATACATACAAAAGTAGTCCCCTAAAAAACTACTTCAATAAGAAAGTATTAGTGTACAACACCTTCACTCTTGCATAACTTTTTCATCTACATTTCCAACTGTTTTAGTAAGTTTGCAACTCGTGTTTTCTGTTTCTAAATACTAAAACGTGAACTACCTAAATGTGCCCTCTATTGTAGTAAAATCATGTGTAGAAATTGTAAGTATTCACTGAGCCAGAATATACAAGCAATTGGAAAATAATTTCAAATATGGTGAGAAAAACGTTGATCCCATTTATTTAAAATCCATGAAATCAAGATACTGAAAGAGTACAGTCACATGTACTTGAGTAAACGCATCAGGATTTTTTTCTAATTGTTTTTCTTTTTTGGCTCAGTGAATACTTATTACTGTTATTTAATTAATTAAATTAAATTAAGTATATTAAGTAATTTTGAGGGATCACTTGTTTACTACATTTTCTTTAATTAACTTCTTGAGTTGAATCTAGTGAGTACCGATAGTTAATATGGACATGATCACAGAATGAGTTCACATTAATATTGTTTAGAAAAAACTTATAAACTTATAAACTGGCGCTCTAGTCATTCCTCCTGTTCAGTCTGTCATGTTCAGAGGTGAAGGTCCATTCATTCCAGTGTGATGTTGATGTTCTACTCTACATGGTAGGAGGTCTGTCACACTGGAAAAGAGAGCAGCAAACACACAGAACTGGGACAGATCTGTTCAGGCGTGCTGGAGTTGATAAAGTGATGGTGGATGTACATCATGTGATATGTCACAGATTACACTGGTTAACACCAAATTTATTGTCTAAGTTTTTTTGTTGTTTTTTTTTTAGCTGATTTAGGACAATTTTGATGTGCTGAATCCAAAAATCACATTAGTTTTGCTCAATCAGGTCTACTTTATGAATTATGGCGACAAGTTGTTTTATACATTTTTGTTTACATGTACGGGTATTTTCCTTTACATGATGCAAAATTACTTTTTATGTCTTGAAATTCTCAGAATTTGGAACAATGATGACGCAACATTCAATTTACATGTACTTGCCTTTATATAAAAGTAAGTACATGCACAGTACTAAGTAAGTACAAGTTTTTACTTAGCACCTGATTGAGAGAAATGGATGTCATTTTCGGATTCAGCAGTGCAAAATTGTCTTAAATCAGTTGAAAAAACACAGACAACTTACAAAAAAAGTATTTTTGTAACCCTGTGTTATAAATTGTTATGCAAACAATATTGTACTAATATTGTGGATGAGCTCTGTGTTGTAAATAATGAAGCAGACAAAACTGGACAGTTATTTGATCATCTGCTGTCACATGGCAAATATGACAATGATCATGTATACATGGTCACGAGTAAAATGATTACTAGAGTAAACCGATAAAGGTAATAAACAGCTTATGGTGTTTACATGCACTGTGTAATCGGTTTACTGGGCAAATAAACTAGGTGTGTTAATCTGTTTTCTCATAAACCGTTATTGGCCTTTTGACCCTGTTTACATGGTCATGAGTAAAGTCATTACTTTAGTAAACCGATAAAGATAATCGGATTACTCTGTTTACATGACAGTTTGAGTAATCCGATAACTCCAGAAAGCTAATTATAATCGGTTTACTTGTGACCATGTAAACATGGTCAATAGGTTTTATGACAGTGTTTTTTATCAATACATTAAATGTAATATTAGGCTGTCACAAACCTAACGTGTGGCAGTTTTGATGGATAATCTATAGATTATATCTAAAGTCATTTTTAAGTGCTGATTTTTGATGTTAGCATCTTACCAGCCGACTGTGGCTAGTTATGAATGAATGAATGAATGAATTTATTTCGGATAATACAGTACAGGTTGAAGAAACTGTATAATATAACAACAAGGTCAAATTAGACAAAGACTCCTTCTACTAAACAATTCCACGTGAGTTATCCGAAATGGGTGATGGCTGAAGCCGCAGCTTATATTGCCCACCCTTATTCCATCCAAGAATTCAAAGAAAAAAGAGTAAACAAGACAAGAGTGATTACAATTTAGAACAAAGCTAAGACAAAGTGTGACTGAGAGAAAAAAAAAAAAAAAGAAAAAAAAAAAAAAGAAAACTAAGCTAAGCTAAGTTAAGCAGTTACTATTCGAGACAAATCTAAGACAGAATGTCACAGAGAGAAAAAAAAAAAAAAAAAAAAACTAAGCTACAACACAACACAGGCTGGAAATGTCAATCCTTATGTGAGTTTACATGTCGTCTTGTAAATATGTTTGGAGTATTTCTTCCTTTAGTTTTTGTTTAAATTGTCCAAGCGTTGTACATGATTTTAATTCAGGTCCAAAATCGTTCCATAATCTGACTCCTTGCACTGAAATACAGTGTTGCTTGGTGGTTGTTCTCACTGTAGGCTTTTGAAATATACATGTTCCTCTGAAGTGATATCGTTTCTCCCTTGTTTGGAACAACTTTTGGATATTTGCAGGCAGTGATAAATTGTTCACTTTGAACATTATTATTGCGGTTTTAAAGTCAACCAGATCTTTCAACTTGAGAGTTTTTTGTTTAAGAAAAAGTGGGTTTGTTGGTTCCCTGTAAGCTGCTTTGTTTATTATTCTAATAGCTCTCTTTTGAAGCATAAAGAGTGGATATATGTTTGTTTTATATGTATTTCCCCATACTTCATTACAATATGTCATGTATGGGAGTATTAATGAATGATACAAGGTGTATAGTGTGGGTTGATTCAGCAAATATTTCACTCTGTGTAATATTGCAATTGATTTGGAGACTTTACCTTTAATATAATTAATATGTGACTTCCAGCACAGTTTGTTATCAATTATTACTCCAAGGAATTTGGTTTCAGATACCCTTTCAATCTCTACACCATTTACACTGAGTTTGGGTACTGGATTGTTGTGATGGTTGTTAAAGACTATAAATTTTGTCTTACTTAAATTGAGCGTTAATTTGTTTGAATCAAACCACAGTTTAAGCTTTCCTAATTCCTTCCCGAGTGTATCCAGAAGTTGTTCCAAATTGTTTCCACTGCATAGCAGATTAGTGTCATCGGCAAACAATATTAAGTCCATTTTTTCTGAGACTTTACATATATCGTTTATATACATATTGAATAATAATGGTCCCAAAACTGAACCCTGTGGGACTCCACAGGTGACCTTCAGCAACTCTGAGTTTTTGTTGCTAACACATACATACTGATATCTATTCTTTAAGTAACTACTTAACCAGGACAGTGCTACACCTCTAATACCAGAATTTTGTAGTTTCTTTAATAATAAATTATGATCTACTGTATCAAATGCTTTTTTAAGATCTAGGAATACTCCAACTGAATACTCTTTATTTTCAATGGCTGTTGATATTTTTTCTGTAAATTCCATTAGGGCATATGCAGTTGTCCTCTTGTGTCTGAACCCATATTGCTGCTCACATAATAAATCATTCTTCAGTATGAAGTTGTCAATTCTCTCATAGAATATGTTTTCAAGTATCTTGGAAAATTGTGGTAATAGTGAAATTGGTCTATAGTTTGAGAGTTCCCCTCTATCGCCCGTCTTGTATATTGGAATTACTTTAGCTATTTTCATTGCATTGGGAAATATACCTGATTGGAGAGACAGGTTGCAGATATACGTCAGTGGTTTTACTATGCATTCGATAACAGTTTTGACTAGTAGCATGTCGATACCATCACAGTCAGTAGATGTTTTACTTTTGAACGATTTAACAATTTCAATGACCTCTCTTTCGTCTGTGTTCTTTATGAAGATGGAGTCTTTTATAGCAGTGTTATTGCATATTGTATCACCTGTTGGCACCGTAGTGGGTATTTCTCGGGCCAGTTTAGGTCCAATGTTAACAAAAAAATTATTAAATTCATCTGCAGGTGAAGCGATATTCACACTCTGAGTCGTTTTATTATTTTTTGGAATATTAGTTGGGTAGCTTGTATTTCTGCTTTTATTTCCAAGGATACTGTTGAGTATTGTCCATGTATTTTTAATATTGTCTCTGTTTTTCTCCAGTTCTTTACTGTAATAGTCTCTTTTACTACATCTTATTATATATGTTAACTTATTTTTGTATGTTTTATACCGCTGCTCTGCTTCTTTTGTTCTTTTCTTTAGGAAAGCTTTATATAATGAATTTTTCTTTTTACACGCCTTTTGTAGTCCTTTGGTTAACCATGGCTTATTAGCAAATTTGTGTTTAAGCTTTTTTTTAACTAATGGGCAGTTTTTTTCATAAAGAGTGGTTACAATGTTTATAAATGTGTCATAGGCTTCATTTACATCTGATACATAGACTTCTGTCCAGTCTTGCTTCAGCAAGTCCTCTTTAAGAGAACTGATTGCATTTGGTGATTTGTGTCTGAACGATTTTGAAGTTTTTTCTGCGTTGGGCCCCGTGTGGCCATGGATAAGTGCAAAGGTTGGCAAGTGGTCACTTATATCATTTATCAATAATCCACTTTCTATTTTCTTATCGAAAACATTGACAAACAGGTTGTCAATAAGTGTAGCAGAGTGAACTGTGATTCTACTGGGATGTGTTATTGTGGGATATAGACTCATGCTGTACATAGAGTTCATGAACTCTGTAACTACATTTTGTTGATGAGGATTCAGTAAGTCAATATTGAAATCTCCACAAATTGCTACCATTTTCTTACTAGTAATATTATTGTACAGCTCGACTAATTTATCTCTGAATGTCTCAATGCAAGTTCCCGGCGTTCTATATATGCAGCTTATGATTAGATTTTTTGTTTTGTCTAGGTCAATCTCAACAGTAACACATTCCAAAATCCCTGGTAGTGCTGAGGACATTTCATTTACAAGCTTACACCTGTACAGGTCATCAATATACAGTGCAACACCACCACCCTTTTTTTGAGTTCTGTTAATATAAAACATCTGATATCCCTCTACTGCCATCAGGGGAGCCTGTTCTTTGTTAAGCCAAGTTTCAGAGACTGCAATAGCTGTGAATTTTCTGTCTAGCTGTTTTAAATAGTCCTGAATCTGTGGAAAGTTTTTGTTAAGACTTCTGCTATTGAAGTGTATTATTGACAGTTTACCATCTAATTGCATTTGACTTTTGAATTGTTTTTCAGTGTAATATTCACAGTGGTTATGAATATTGTTGAAAAAGTGGTTATCAGGATCAATATCATTCTCCATCTCTTGTGGTTTATGTTCAGCATAATGGTATGTTTTCAGAGTTTGAGTTTCCTCATTCTGTGTCAAATGACTTCCTCCAACTGGGGATGATTGATGTCTACTTGAGTCGGTCATAAGTTTTTGTTTGTTTTGGTTATTTTTATTCAAGTACTTTGGCATGGTGTATCAAAAGAACTATTCTTATCGTGTGTATGAGTATGGATTATCATTGGCTCGTAATTTTCTAATCAGTGTTCATCTGTATTTATCTAAGTCAGTAGCATCTCTGATCATAATACTTTTTGCTTGCTCAGGTGATCCATTTAGTTTAATCCAAGTTCTACAGTTTCTTGTCCAGGTTGCTTGTATCTTATCTTGTTTTTTTAGCATCCATGCCTGTCGTGCTAATTCAGCGTTTTTTTTTGTCAGGTGTTCATTTATGTAAACTTGAGTTTCCTTTAGCTTTTTGGCCTGCCTCAGTATGTTGTTCTTTACCCTTCTGTTCACAAAGCGCATCACAATTGATTTCTTTGTTTTGTTATCTTTCTTTGGTAGAGCATAACAGGCTGAGATTGCATTGGCTTCTACCTTAATGTCTTTATCATTAAGGAACTGAAGCACTTGATTTTCTTAGGACATTGACTCACTCATGGGTGCATCTTCACCACTCAGACCTACTGTGGCATGGGCGTATGACTGATATCTGATGTCTAGTCCACTTATAACTAGGTCATCAATGCGAGAACCTTGTTCAAGATCCTCGACGCGTTGCTCCAAAAGACGCCCGTGTTGCTCCAGGTCCATAATTTTTTTGTCTTTTTCTTGAATTTTTAAATTTAGGGCTTGTACCTGTTCTATTAGGCCTATTATTTTGTCCTGTTGGTTAGTCAATTTGGCCAATTCATCTGACATAAAGCTCAGAGCTTTTTTGATTTCTTCCATTTCCTCTTTCTTTGGTGGCATCTTACTGACCTGTAGATAGAAGTAAACAGAGAATCCGGCTAGGCCTCAACTAGCCCGGCTGCTGCTGAACTCGCCGCAACAGCTCCTGCACAGCTCCTCCGCCAAGTAGCGCTGCTCAGCTCCGCAGATCACCCCTGTCATTCGCCACTGCCTGCCGCCGTCTGCCTGGCCGGTTATGCCGCACACCGCCGGCGCAGCCGAACTTCACCGATCACCGCCGCCACTCGCCGCCGTCTGGCTGGGTGGCACCTCCGCTAGGCCCCGTCACCGGCCGCCGTCAGTCTGGTAGTTCCTCAGCTGGACCTCGCAACTGGGTTCCGACTCAGGCCACTGTCCTGCTGGGTCCAGGTGGCCCCGTCTCTCACCAACGCCGCGCTCGAGCTCCCAACTGCCGCCTCGATTGGTTCCTCCGATAGGCCCTCACCGGGGACTGAGCCGCTTCGTGTCGGAGTTAGGTGGCGCACTGGGGCCAGCGTTAAGCTAACTAGCGTTAGCTTGGCAATCGCTTCTGGTAGAGCGCAGCAGTTCTACCCGATTAAAGGGGCATTCCAACGGGATTCTGACGGAGGTGGAAGTTCAGCCCGTGGGTGTCCGTCACGATCGCCGATCGCTGTTAAACTTTAAACTCAGAAAAAAAGACTGTCAGGAGTTCAGTGGATGTGATCAAATAACTCTTGTTTCTGTTACAGTTTGGTTTCAAATCATCCTTTTAAAAGAATGACAGTGAGTAAGGTGAAATAGTCATGCAATGAGATACCAATAGGTGCATATTTTGGCATTGCATGCTCCGGTGTCCTGGTGGGGGGTGTGCAGAGCTCAGCAGGCAACACAACTTCATTATGGCCCAAAAATGAGGAGCACCATGGAGTGACGGTTGTTTCCCGGTCCTGCAGAGGGCCAGCCCATGGTGAAGTGGTGAAGTTATCAAGCTAACGACACTACTAATTTACTTGCCAACCTACTAACAGCTTTTTTATTTTGAAACCTAATTTTAAAGGACAGACAACCACTGTAACTGCAGTCTCCATCCGCTTAGTAACTCGGAGAAGGCAGAATGCTTCATTCTTATTATCATTTCAGAATGATGTCTTCTATGATGCTAAATAGCCAAGATTAGAACAACTTACTGACCTTTGTCCACTTTCTGACTCCACTGAACTTTGTGTAGAAGAAACACGTCTCCCAGAAAGCCTCTGGTTTTTGACAGATCAGTGTCCTGACAGCAGAATCGCCTCCTCCTGGGCTGCTACACCTCTGGACACCTAAATGGAAACTCTGCTGTTAATCTCTGCTAATCTGTTGCCCTGGCTAATAATGTTTTGTCTGCATACATGAAGCCTCTTGTCATACAGGACATCATTATTATTATTTTTTCAAACCTGGCGTGTGGCTGCTGGACATCACTTTGAATTAACCATTCACGTCCGTGCGGGTGTTTAACAGGTAAAAAGCACGTAAAGTGAGAGTTGCAGATATTAAACAGAGTTCTTTCTGTCTGCGTTCAACTAGTTTTGACTGAGCCTAGGTCCCAGATGTGTGGCACAAAAACCTGAAATAACAAAGTGTATTTTTTTAGTGATTTTTTTTTTAGTGTAAAGACAATAAGCTCCTCCTGAACGTGGGGAAAAACCAAGGACATTGTGGTTGACTTCAGGAGGGGACACACACAGCTCCCCCCTCTGACCATTGATGGAGCAGCTGTGGAGAGGGTGAGCAGCACCAGGTTCTTGGGGGTGCACATCTCTGAGGACCTCCCCTGGTCCAAAAACACCACATCACTGGCCAAGAAGTCTCAAACTTGCCTCCATTTCCTCTGCAAACTGAGAAGAGCACGAGTCCCCCCCCCCCCCATCATGTTGTCATTCTTCTGGGGCACCACTGAGAGCATCCTCACCAGCTGCAACACGGTGTGGTATGGAAGCTGTACCGCCTCCTGTTGGAAGACACTACAATGCACATAGAAAGCAGCCAGCCAGATCATCAGTTTCCCCCTGCCTCCCCTCTCGGACATCTACCTCACTGGCAGAGACATCAACATTGCCAGCGACACCTCCCACCCCTCACAGTCCCTCTTCACCCCCCTGCCCTCCGGGAAAAGGTACCGGAGCCCCTGGGCCCACTCCACGAGACTGCTAAACAGCTTTGTTCACCAGGCCATCAGGACCCTGAACTCTGCCCCCCCCAGACTGTCAGGTACTCTCACGCACAATAACTACCTCAGCTGCTGACACAGGAAGGCTGCCACACCAACAGTAACACATCTGCTGCTGTATGTCTCTGTACTTTACTGCAACCATTTGTCATATCTGCTGCTGTCTGTCATTACATTACTGATCATGTGCAGTCCAATCTGTCACTGTCTGCACCTACACTACCGTATTGAACTTGCATCAACGAGTATTGCTGCTCTACTTTTCTCTATATGGGGCGGCTGTGGCGCAGGTATAGTGTGACCGACTACTGATCCAAGGGTCATGGGTTAGATTCCTGCTCTGTCTGCAGTCTGCATGTCAAAGTGTCCTTGAGCAAGACACTGAACCCCCAGTTGCTACTGGTGGCCAGGCTAGCGCCTGTGTGTGTATGGCAGCTCTGCCACCATCAGTATCTGAATGAGTGGACAGCAGAATCTGCAAAGTGCTTTGGTCATCCAGAGATGAGAAAAAGCGCTATATACAGTAAGTGAACACCATTTATATAGGATTGCTGGGTTTTATCATTTATCTTCATTTGCACTATGGGAGGTCTGGGTCAATCTTTTGTCGCCATTTGCACTACGGGTAGCATTACTGTACATAGACTGCTGCTGTTGTTTTTTCAGCCTTATTCCTTTTCTTTTTCCTTTTATATTGTGTGCACGCCACTGAAGAGAGAGAGAAACACCATTTCAATTCTCCTATATGTCCTGTATGTATAGTAGTATTGGCAAATAAAATCTTTGAATCTTTGACTCTTGAATCTTCAACCAACAGTTGTCCAATTTCCACCGGCACCCTGTCGGTTAACAGCATTGGTGGTGGTCGTTGTTAACCCGGGCTTCGACCGATCCGTTATGAAAGTCTCATTCATCATGATCCAAATGTTTGATTTGGCAAAGGGTTTACGTCAGATGCCCTTCCTGACTCAACCCTCCCCATTCACCTGGGCTTGGGACCGGCACTAGGAGTACTCTGGCTTGTGTACCCCTGTGGCTGGGTTGACAAATTTACAAAAACATAGTAGCATAGTTATGAGAAAAAGTAACAAATTTACAAAAAAAAAGTAAAATTTACTCAGAAAAAGTCACAAATTTATGAGGAAAAAAACAGAAAAAGTTGTAAATTAAAAAAAGTAGCAAATGCATGAGTAAATAAATTGAAAATTTATGAGGAAAAGTTAAAATTTTATGTGGAAAAGTTGGAAGTTTGCAGGAAAAAAGCAGAAAATCTTAAAAGGTTCAGGTTCAGGTTACTTTATTTGTACCCGTAGGTAGATTTGTTTTGCAGTCTGGTGACATCCATATTTACAAGACACAAATTACATTCAACATAGACACAAACACAGGCACACACGAAGCTGACTATAAACATGATAAAAATACTCAAGGCTCCATCAATCAGGGTATAAAAAGACAAAGAGATGAGAGAAAAACCAGAGGTAAGAGAGAAGGGTCATATTAAAAGTTAAAAACTAGTCAAAGAGGTTAAAAACTCAAAGGTCTAAAACCCAATAAAATATTTAGAACCCAAGTGACATCCTACAAAAATAAGTAAATATAAAATGGAGTTAATAAATAGGTACCTAAATTATGTGCAATATATTGTTACAGCTTGTTCAACTCTTTGACAGCAGCAGGAACAAAGCTGTTTTTGTAGTGCTGGGTTCTACTTTTTGGGACAGCAAACCTCTGTCTTGAGGGAAGAAGCTGAAAGTTGCAGTGCAAAGGGTGGGAGTCATCATTTAAGATGGAGGCAGCCATCCTCTGTACCTGTCTGGTGTACAGGGATGTCAGGCTCAGCTGTGACTCACCAAGCAAACGACTGGACCATCTAACTTCCTGATCCAAGGATTTCCTCTGTTTAAGTTCCAAATTTACAAGAAAAATGTTACAAATGTATGGGGAAAAACTGAAATTTATAAGAAAATAGCAAATTTACAATGGCAAAAATAACAACTTTATGAAAAAAATTTTTCAAGTTTACAGTTAAAAAAGTTGCAAATTCATGAGAAAGTTTCAAATTTTCAAAAAAAAAATTCTTATCCAAATGGAGGGAAAGGCACAAATTTACAAGAAAATAACAAATTCATGAGAAAATAAGTTTAAAATAGGTAAACAGGTAAAGTCCATGTGGGCAAACACAGATGGGGCCAATATGAAACCACGGACAAACCCACATGGACATGGACATAAGACAGCCCACATTTAACCTATGGTGGGGCCCACATGGACCTGCTTGCTGGGCTATGGGGAAAAGTCTGAAATTTATGAGAAAGGCAAACGTCAAACATTCCAGACACTGAATCAAAAAAGTTGATAATTTATGAGACTGTTTGGGGGAAATATTATAAATAAAGTTATATAATATAAATAAAGTTGAATTGAATTGAAAACGTGGCAAATTCACCAGCTTGGGGAAAGTTTGACTTTTCCCTGTAAATCAAGATCTTCTTGATATCTTGCTTTCCACAATGTTAAAAGAAGCAATTGGCTCAGTGGGTACATCTCTGGTTAATAACATTAACAGTTCACTTGAAAATGGTTGTGTCTCCTCATATTTTAAACATGCAGTTGTGCAGCCACTTTAAAAAAAAACAAAACAAAAAACTAACTGATCCATTTTTAAAAACTTCAGGCCAATTTCTAAGCTTCCTTTTGTTTCTAAGCTTTAAGAAAAAGTTGTCGCCAAGCAGCTTACTGACTTTGTGATTGAACACAATATTTTCAACAAATTTCAGTGGGGTTTTCATCAGAAACACTCAACAGAGACCGCTCTTCTCAGGGTGTCGAATGATATTTTAATGTCATCGGAAAAGGGAAGCATGAAGTGCTCTAAAATTTCCTGGGAGACGACTGCGGTGATTTTGGTCTTGATAAAACACAGTGGACAAACACCAGCAGATGACCTCTGTTCAGATCAAAGTAAATTTTCCATTTCATTTGGAAATCAAAGTCCCAGAGTCTGAAGAAAGAGTAGAGAGGCACAGAATCTAAGTTGCTTGAGGTTTAGTGTGACGTTTCCACAGTCAGTGATGATTTGAGGAACCACGTCGTCAGCTGGCGTTGGTCCACTGTGTTTTATCAAGACCAAAGTCAGCGCAGTCATCTACCAGGAAATTTTAGAGCACTTCATGCTTCCCTTTGCTGACAAGCTTTATGGAGAAGCTGATTTCATTTTCCAGCAGGACTTGGCACCCCCCCCCCCCCCACACACACACACACACTGCCAAAAGTATCAAAACCTGGTTTAATAACCATGGCATCACTGTGTTTGATTGGCCAGCAAACTCTCCTGACCTAAACCCCATAGAGAAGAGCTGAAGGTCACTATCAAAGCAACCTGGACCTTCATAACACCTCAGCAGTAACACAGGCTGATCACCTCCATGCCACGCTACATTGATACAGTAATTAATCCAAAAGGAGCCCCGGCCAAGTATTGAGTGGTGCATGGTCAAACTTTTCAGCCGGTCCACATTTCTATTAGAAAAAATATTTTTTTAAAATTAATTTTATGTACTATTCTATTTTTTTGAGAAACTGAATTTGGGGTTTTCATGGGCTGTAAGCCATAATCATCAAAATTGAAATAAATAAGCACTTGAAATATATCACTCTCTGTATAATGAATTTATATAATATATGGGTTTCACTTTCTGAAATGAGTGACAAAAAATATTGAACTTTTTCATGATATTCTAATTTTTTGAGATGTACTTGTAATTCCTATGATAGTAAATAGCGTTGGATCATTAAGCGCTAATGTACGGTCTAATCTAAAAAATCTTGGTGTCATTTTTGACTAATTGATGAGTTTTGATCAGCATGTCAAATCTCTGACCCGGGGTTGCTTTTTCCACCTCAGGAATATCTCCAAAATTACAGTGCATCGGGAAAGTATTCACAGCACTTCACTTTTTCCACATTTTGTTATTTTACCGCCTTATTCCAAAATGGAATAAATTCATTTTTTCCCTCAGAATTCTACACACAATACCCCATATTGACAAAAGTGTTTTTGAGATTTTTGAAAATTTATTAAAAAAAACAAACAAAAAAACAAAGCTAAGAAATCACATGTACATCAGTATTCACAGCCTTTGCAATGAAGTTCAAAATTGAGCTCAGGTGCATCGTGTTTCCACTGATCATCCTTGAGATGTTTCTACAGCTTAACTGGAGTCCACCTGTGGTAAATTCAGTTGATTGGACATGACTTGGAAAGGCACACACCTGTCTATATAAGGTCCCACAGTGGACAGTGCATGTCAGAGCACAAACCAAGCATGAAGTCATAGGAATTGTCTGTAGACCTCTGAGACAGGATTGTCTCGAGGCACAAATCTGGGAAAGGGTACAGAAAATTTTTTGCTGCTTTGAAGGTTCCAGTGAGCACAGTGGCCTCCATCATTCATAAATGGAAGAAGTTCTGAACCACCAGGACTCTTCCTAGAGCTGGCCGGCGGTCTAAACTGAGCGATCGGGGGAGAAGGGCCTTAGTCAGGGAGGTGACCAAGAACCCGATGGTCACTCTGTCAGAGCTCCAGCATTTCTCTGTGGGGAGAGGAGAACCTTCCAGAAGAACAACCATCTCTGCAACAATCCACCAGTCAGGCCTGTATGGTAGAGTGGCCAGATGGAAGTCACTCCTTAGTAAAAGGCACATGGCAGCCCACCTGGAGTTTGCCAAAAGGCACCTGAAGGACTCTCAGACCACGAGAAACAAAATTCTCTGGTCTGATGAGACAAAGATTGAACTCTTTGGTGTGAAAGCCAGGTGTCATGTTTGAATGAATCCAGGCACTGCTCATCACCATGCCAATGTTGGTGGCAACATCATGCTGAGGGGATGTTTATCAGCAGCAGGAACTGAGAGACTAGTCAGGATAGAGGGAAAGATGAATGCAGCAATGCACAGAGACATCCTGGATGAAAACCTGCTCCAGAGCGCTCTGGACCTCAGACTGGGGTGACGGTTCATCTTTCAGCAGGACAACGACCCTAAGCACACAGTCAAGATATCAAAGGAGTGGCTTCAGGACAACTCTGTGAATGTCCTTGAGTGGTCCAGCCAGAGCCCAGACTTAAGTCCAACTGAACATCTCTGGAGAGATCTGAAAATGGCTGTACACTGATGCTTCCCATCCAACCTGATGGAGCTTGAGAGGTGCTGCAAAGTGGAATGGGCCAAACTGCCCAAAGATAGGAGTGCCAAGCTTGTGGCATCACATTCAAAAAAACTTGAGGCTGTAATTGCTAGCAAAGGTGTATCAACAAAGTATTGAGCAAAGGCTGTGAATACTTATGTATATGTGATTTCATAGGTTTTTTTTTTAACTTTTAATAAATTTGCCTCCCACTTGAGGTGTTTCGGGCACGTCCCACTGGGAGGAGACCCTGGGGCAGACCCAGGACTCGCTGGAGAGACCATGTCTCCCAGCTGGTCTGGGAATGCCTTGGTATCCTCTCTGAAGGGCTGGAGCAGGTGGCTGGGGAGAGGGAAGTCTGGGCTTCTCTGCTTGAACTGCTGCCTCTGTGACCCGGACCTCCGGAAAAGTGGAAGAAGATGGATGGATGGATGGAAATTTACAAAAATCTCAAAAAATCTTTTCTGATGTTATCATTGTGGGGTATTGTGTGTAGAATTTTGATGACAAAAATGTATTTAATCCCTTTTGGAATAAGGCTGTAACATAACAAAATGTGGAAAAAGTGAAGCGCAGTGAAGACTTTCCGGATGCACTCAAGGTCACTGGTTTCCTGCAGTCATTTAGAAACTATTATTCATGCCTTTGTTTCTTCACGTTTGAACTACTGTAATGCTCTCTTCACATGCCTCAGTAAATCCTCTTTACACCACCTACAGTTAGTCCAGAAGTCTGCTGCTAGATTACTGACTAGGTCCAGTAGGTTCAGTCATATCATTCCCGTTTTGGCCTCCTTGCACTGGCTTCCTGTAAATTACAGAGTTGATTTTAAAGTTCTTGTCCTTACTTACAAAGCCATTCATGATGAGGCACCTTCTTATATCAGTGACCTGCTCCATCTACACCATCCCAGCAGGTCTCTCAGGTCTTCTAATCAGAACCTACTGGTAGTCCCTAGCAATAGGCTCAGAACCAAAAGCAATAGAGCCTTTGCTGCTGTTGCGCCCAGACTTTGTAACTCTTTACCATTTGAACTTAGATCTGCACCTTCCATTGATGTTTTTAAGAAGCAACTAAAGACCCACCTTTTTAGCCTGACTTTTTATTCATTCACTATGAGCTGATTGTATTTTTATGTGTTATTTGTGGTTTACTTTGTTCTTTAACTGTTTTATGTGCCTGTATTTTTATTTGCTTTGTTATTGTATTTTACTATCTTTTTTTGCTTCGTCTGTGAAAAGTGCTCTATATATAAACATTATTATTATTATTGATATTATTCAAATTTGATTTCAGAGAAACAAAAGCACATTTAAACATGTAAACAAAGCAAACAGCCCATGGCGTCGTTAACAACCGTGACAGACTCATCAACATCATGCTCGTCCAGATGAAATCATCGAAAACGAGGAAGTGAGACATACCAGCCGAGCAGAACGAGGGAACGGCGGACAGAGGAGTGAAGCTGGCGAGAGCAGGATCCAGCGGGGAGAGACTGAGGCTAATGGATGTCTACAGGGTCGCATAAATCACACACTTCCTGTCTGACAAATTGATCGTCCTGCTGCAGATTTCCCCTCAGCGCCGCATGTGTTCCTGAGTGAGCATTTCCAGGATGACCTCAGTGAGAAGACGGGAAGAAAACGGAGGGAAAAAATAAAGCTCAGAATCAGGGGCTGAGCAAGATCATTTATTAATAATTATTTTACTCATTAATTTGGATCTTAATCTCATAAAACTGAAACATTTTATCCATAAATATGCCTTTTTTCTAACAAATTTATCATTATTTTCTTATAAATTTGCAATTCATCTTCTAATTTTGCACCTTTTTCCTCATAAATTTTTGACCATTTTCCTTTTAAACTTCTGATTTTTTGGATGATATTTTTGACTCTTTAATGAATTTCTGAATTCTGTCTTGGAATATTGTGACTTTTGAGTTTAGAGATAAACTAGGTCTAGAACCATAGATGAGGTGATGTGTTCACCTCACACAGACTGTAAACAGAGACAGACGGCATGAGAACTCCTAAAGTGAAGCCCACATATCTCCATCGCCCTTCAGTGGCTGGCTGCAGGAAGACCATAAGCCCCTACATTCAGAGATCCACGGTGTTCCAGGCTGTCTCTAGCACACAGTGGTGGTTCCACAGGTGCTCAGATGAGCTAAAGAGTACAAGGTTAACCTGGTGGCATTCACCTGGAAAATTATGATGGTTCGATGCCCACAAGCTAGCGCAGGAGACAGAAGAGGCATTGTGTCCCAGACTTCATCCCGAACTACTACTATGACTTTGACATGCGCATCCCAGTAGTCAGTAACATCAAGATGGCGTAGACTGAAAGAGGGAATTTCACCAAGCTGGACCAGCTCTGTGATTTTATTATGTGATGTGGACCCTCTGATGTTATCTTATATGTTGGTGGAATAGGCCAGGTTGCTATTGAAGCCAGAGATTCAAGATCTTCAGTCCTGGGAAAAAAAAGCCAAAGTGGCAGATAAGTTTTGCTTCTCCATGGTAGGATCATAAATGCTGGTGAAAAGTCTGGTAAAGACATCTGAAAGCAGCTACAGAGATACACAGTCAGTTAGAGGGCTGATTGAAGGAGGTGGACAAGAAAGTTTAAGTTATGGGTGTACCAACATGGACTCTGCCAAGAATCCTGTGATCCCTGCTCATCTATGTGCTATGAGATGACTGTTGTTGTGAAATGGTGCTTACTTAACTTAAGCTTAATCCTCGCCTGGCCACTTAAGTGACTGTTGAGGCCAATCGTCTGAAATTCCCATTAAGATGCATTAAACTCACTCTGGGACACTATGGTATGGTAGGTGGGACGGTACTGTGAATATCTATGTTGTTTGGGGCTGGGTATAGATGTATATATATGCATGGACTCTATGTATGTAGGGATGGATGAGTGTCAATATTGATATGTATAAAATATAGTCAATTGTCTACTTGGGGTTCTTAATAGAGGTAATATGTATATATTTCACATGGGTTGTATTTAGTGAAAAGAGGAGTTGGAGTAAATAAGTGTTAACTTCTTCCCTCTCCTTTTCAAGCACTGTACACAGTCACTTTATTATTGCACTTGTCATTTGTTTTGTTTTTACTTTTTTGTTTGAAATGAAGTATCACTCTCTCTCTCTCTCTCTCTCTCTTTCTCCTGCGCATGAGTGAGCGTTTGTGGGAACAGGTGTGTGGAGTGGCGTCGAGTGAGTGCTCTAAACTTCGTTGTCTAACTTTTCTCTATCTTGCGTGTTGAGGTGTGTGTGTTTATCATATAGTGGTTTAAGTATGTGTGTGTGTTTGTGTGTGAGTTTTGGAGTGAGTGTGTCGGGGGACGGTAGCTTCTGCTGCCTGTTTTTTCCCGGCTGGCATCATGCCAGTAGTTGACAGTGGTGTGGAGTTTGAACGTTTGACCCGAAGGCATGGCGTGAGAATCCTGCCAACAGTTTCCTGTTGTGTGGAGGAGGTCGGCCTGGCAGTAGGACAGGTGGTTGGGCTTTTTTTTTTTTTTTTTCTCTCCCGGCGCCACACGAGTCGGCTGCCTTTTGCAACAGCGGCTCGATTCCGAGTCTTTTTTTTTCCCTTCCTCTCTCTTTTTGATCCGTCCTTTTTTTCACTCCATTATATCACGGACACACAGATCGTCCCAAATGTCTCCTGAGCCGGTGGACGGAGCCACTGTTTATAGCAGGATACGATACAGCAGGGAAGAGCTGCTAGCATTCAACCGCCACCCGGTCCCATTGGAAAAACTCGACATACCGAGAGAACTGAGGCGAAAACGCCGCGGCTGCCGGGCTGGAGTAAGGCGGAGGACAAAAAATATAAGGTACAGACCCTCCCTTCCATCTGTTGTCATGGGAAATGTACGGTCGATACTGGGAAAGGCAGATGAGCTAGCGGCTATCTGCCGTTATGATAGCACATATCGCGAGTGCTCTCTCCTTTTGTTTACTGAGACGTGGCTAACTGAACTAGCAGCAGATGCTAAAATTGAGCTGGAGGGTTTCCACATGATACGGGCTGACCGAACACCAGACAGTGGCAAAGCTAGGGGCGGTGGAGTGATAATGTATGTTAACAACAACTGGTGCAGACCGGGACATATCACTGTTAAACAACGACACTGCAGCAAAGACATTGAGTTGCTAGCTGTTAGCATGAGGCCTACATATCTCCCGAGAGAACACTCACACGTGATCTGCATTGTTGTTTATGCAAATCCGACGGCGAACGCTGGGACAGCGCGTGACGTCATCCATTCAGTAACCAGCAGGCTGCAGACAGAACACCCAGATGCTCTTCTCCTCATCTCAGGCGATTTCAATCATGTTTCACTGTCTCCCATTCTACCCACGTTCACCCAGTATGTCACATGCCACACTAGAGACAATAAAACACTGGACTTATTCTACGCAAACACTAAGGAGGCGTACACCTCATTACAACTCCCCCCACTCGGGAGATCGGATCACAACTTGGTTCATCTCCGGCCGGTGTACAAACCCCTAGTGCACAGACAACGTCCGGCCATGCGCACAGTGGAGTTATGGTCTGAGGAGACAATGGACACTCTAAAAGGCTGTTTTGAAGCCACCGCCTGGAAGCAGCTCTGCGATCCACATGGTGAGGACATCGATGGCCTCATTCACACCTTCACGGGCTACCTCAGCTTCTGTGTGGACAAATCCGTTCCCACCAAGACCATACGGTGTTGCTCAAACAACAAACCCTGGATCAACCCTGAGATTAAAACACTTCTGAGAGAGAAGAAGAGGATCTTCAGGTCGGGGAATAGGGAGATGCTGAAGTCCGTACAGAGGGAGCTGAGGAGAAAGATCAGAGAAGGCAAGGACAGCTTCAGAAAGAAGATGGAGGACAAGTTGCAACAGAGCGACATCAGCGGGGTCTGGAGAAACCTCAAAACCATCTCTGGGCTCCAGAATACCTCCCCCCAGGCCACGGGGGGCAGGGAGTGGGCGAACAACCTGAATCTGTTTTTCAATAGGTTTGACCAACCGCCCTCCCCCCTGACTGCACAACAACCACTGCTGCCTCTGAAGAAATCAAGTCCTGCTGCCCACTCCCCACTCCACCAACACCCCCCCACCCCCAACACACAGCCCCCCATCCTGACCCTGACCAGGACCCAGGTGAGGACGGAGCTGAGGAAGATCAAGGCGAGGAAGGCGTCGGGACCAGACGGCATCAGCGCAAAGCTCCTCAAGTCCTGTGCAGACCAGCTGTGTGGGATTGTGACGTACATCTTCAACCTGAGCCTGAAGCTGGGGAGGGTACCACAGCTGTGGAAAACATCTTGTGTGGTACCTGTACCAAAAACTTCCCACCCCAAAGACCTGAACAGCTACAGACCGGTGGCCTTGACGTCCCACTTGATGAAGACCCTGGAGAGACTGCTCCTTGCTCACCTCCGCCCCCTGGTGGAACCAGCAATGGATCCACTCCAGTTCGCCTACCAGCATGGCATTGGGGTGGAGGATGCGGTGATCTTCCTCCTTCACCGTTCTCTGTCCCACCTGGAGAAGCCCGGGAATATGGTGAGGATCATGTTCTTTGACTTCTCCAGTGCTTTCAACACCATCCAACCGATGATCCTGAAGGACAAGCTGCTGCGCGCAGGGGTGGACCAGCACCTGTCATCATGGATCCTGGACTACCTCACGAACCGGCCTCAGTTTGTGAGAACCCGGGACTGTGTGTCCGACACGATCATCAGTAGCACGGGGGCCCCCCAGGGAACGGTGCTGGCTCCCTTCCTGTTCACTCTTTATACTGCAGACTTCTCACACAACACAACACACTGCCATCTACAGAAGTTCTCTGATGACTCTGCGATCGTTGGCCTCATCTCCAATGGAGATGAAGCTGAGTACAGAGGGCTTATCCAGGACTTCGTAGACTGGTGCCATCGGAACTGCCTCCAGATCAACGCAAGGAAAACTAAGGAGCTGGTGGTGGACTGCCGCAGGCATGGGCAGCCCCTCACAGCACCAGTAAATATACAGGGAACAGACATCGAGGTGGTGACATCCTATAAGTACCTGGGTGTTCATCTGAACAATAAACTAGACTGGTCACACAATACTGACGCACTCTACAAGAAGGGACAGCGCAGGCTGTTCCTGCTGAGGAGACTCAGGTCTTTTGGTGTACAAGGGGCGCTGCTGAAGACATTCTATGACACGGTGGTGGCATCAGCCATCACTTTTGGAGTGGTCTGCTGGGGCAGTGGCATTACAGCAGCCGATAGGAAGAGACTGAACAAACTGATTAAGAAAGCTAGCTCTGTCCTGGGGCAGCGCCTTGATCCAGTGGAGGAGATAGGAGAGAGAAGGACGGTGGCTAAACTGTCATCTCTGCTGGAGTCCGAGTTCCACCCTATGCAGGACGTACTGAATGCACTGAGGAGCTCATTTAGCAGCAGACTACATCATCCCAGGTGCACAACCGAGAGGTTTCGTAGGTCCTTCCTACCAACGGCTGTCAGACTGTACAACCTAAGCAGGGCTGCTCGCAGAGATAGCAAAAAGACGTAACAAACTAATAGTTTTTAAATGCAAAAGATGCAATAGACTTACACAATGGTCCCCTCCGGCATACAACTAGGAAAATACCGGTCGCTATGGAGGGTGAGAATATGTATGGGCACATAATCATACCATGTAGGATAACTAAGTAGAGGGTTATGCTGTTTCATCCCATCTAGCAACAATGCTCTGCACTGTGTGTGTTTATATATTTACATATTTATTCCATCTAGCTACAATGCTCAGCACTGGGTGTGTTCATATTTATATATCTATATATTTATTCCATCTAGCTACAATGCTCCGCACTGTGTTTTTATATATCTATATATTTATTCCATCTAGCTACAATGCTCAACACTGTGTGTGTTTATATACTTACATATTTATTCCACCTAGCTGCAATGCTCCGTACTGTGGGTGTTTATATATTTACATATTTATTTCATCTAGCTACAATGCTCTGCACTGTGTGTTTATATATTCATATATTTATTCCATCCAGCTACAATGCTCTGCACTGTGTGTCTGTGTGTGTGTATATATATATTTTATAGTAATATGTACATATGTATATTAGCTGCTCTTGCTTGCTTGTTTTTTTTTTTTTTTTTCTTGCCTTCTGATTGTTGCTCTGAGTGTTGCTATCCCTGTGCTGTTGCAATCCTGGAATTTCCCCGTTGTGGGACTAATAAAGGCTCATCTTATCTTATCTTATGACAGTATAAAGTCAGCATCAAGGATGAACAGCGCAATTGTCATTTTTTTGGATCAAACTGAAAAAGCTGATCAGGTGGTGGAACAGGAAGTTGTTATCAAGGACACTTTTCCTCCTGTTTTACTGCTGGTGAACCTTCTAGGAGGATCATCATCTCTAACGCTCCTCCTTTCATTAAAAATGATCAGCTGATCAGCGAGTTATCCCGTTTTGGCCAAGTTGTTTCCCCCATCAGAATGGTCTCTCTGGTAGTAAATCAGCCCTGCTAAAGCATGTCATGTCACAGGAGGCAGTGTTTCATTGTGTTAAAAGACAGCTCTGCAGAACTGAACGTGTCTTTTAACTTCAGGATTGACGGCTTTAGTTATTTAGTCTTTGCACCATCTGAAACTATGAAGTGTTTTGCGTGTGGTGCAGAAGACCATCTTATCACATCATGTCCTGAAAAAGTGAATACGAATAATACCGGGACCAAGAAAGGTGACACTGGTGCTTCTGGTGGTCCAGAGGGTAGTGCTACACGTGACGCGATGGATGCCGCTACCGCATCTGTTTCTGCCAGGGCAGCAGTGCCTTGCACCGCGTCCACGCCACACGCCACTGGCAATGAAGGGGGCGTGGCAGCCACGGCAGGGGAGGCGTCGGCGGGCACGGTGGTTGCTCCTCCAAATAGTGATGGTGAGGAGTTTCTGTCTGGCGGCAGCTCTGATCATTGTGATGAGCCTGTCACCCAGAGCAAAAAGGTGAAGGACAAAAAGAGTTAAGTTAAAGCAAAAAACATGACTGAACAGACTTTGCAGGCGGAGGAGCAGCAGACCAGGGCTGTGACGGACACACCAACTAAAGACTACATGACAATTGCTGCAGTTGATGAAGAAATGCAGGAAAATGAATGAGTTGAGGAGGATCTTTTTAAAGCTGCACAAAACAGAAAAAGTGCTGCAAACTTGAAGAGCTCTGCTAAATCTAGTAGGGTGGGGGTTGGAAGTGCTGGATGAGAGTCTTCTGATAACAGTGAAGCTGAGTCTGAGCTGATGCAGACGCAGGAGGAGCAAAGCTCCAACTGCTTTACCAAGATCAGGAAGTTTCTTCAAGTGACTAAGGGGAGCAGAGCTTGAAAGTAGAAAATTATTTTCCAGATGTGGAATTATTTGTGGCATCAGCTCGCAAGTTTATGAAACTGAATGATGGGAATGAGACTTTCACTGATCAGGAAATAAGATAAGCCTTTATTAGTCCCACAATGGGGAAATTCCAGCTCCAATATCGTTTAAAGAAACTTGTGCTTAAACTGAAATCACAAATCACTAACAGTCATGTTGACGCTTAGTTTGTCTTTTACTTTTTCTGCTACGTGTGTGTTTTTTTACTGTACCTTATTTTTATCCTTTTTAATGCCTCACCTTATTAATATTAATTGGGCCAGGGATGACATAAAAAGGGCCTCTTTATATAAGCTTTTTAATTTAAAGAAGCTTGATATGCTGATGCTCCAGGAGACTCACAGCACTGTAGACATTGAGAGCCAGTGGAGAAAAGAGGGGGATGGCTGCATTTTTTTCAAATCTAATAGCAGTGGGGGGGGGGGGGGGTTGCTGTACTTTTCTCTAGGGGGTGTGTGCCTGTCTCTCATGAGGTAGAAGAGGTGGTGAAAGGCCATTTACTCTTACTAAAGGTACAGTTTGATAACGTGAACTTGGTTTTTATAAGCGTGTATGTGCCAACACAGAGAGCAGAGAGTATTAGGTTCTTTGACGTGTTATCGGATACGGTTAGATCCTGTAATTCGAATAGTTTTTTTTTTTTTTTCTGGGGGGTGATTTTAATTGTACATTAAACCACAGACTAGACAGGAACCATCAGGAGCCTCACCCTGCTTCTGCCAATAGGCTGAGGGAACTGGTGAAGTCACACGAAATGGCCGATGTGTGGAGATCACTCAAGTAGATTCATTTTTCTTCTTTTAATTATTTACCTTTTGTTCTTATTAAAGACAAAAATAGACAGGAGATGTTTTTCAGAAGATGGAGACTGCAGTGACAGTCGAAACATGTAAAGAAGGTAAAAACATCTCCTGTCCATTTTTGTCTTTAATAAGAACAGAAGGTAAATGTGGAGCTCACATGATAGGGACCAGAGGCAGTACACCTGGAGCCATGTTAAAGATAACCTTTTATCTATGGCTAGGTTAGACCGTTTTTATGATTTTAAACATCAAATGACTATTTTTAAAAATAGTTTTTTCTGTCTTGTTGGTTTCACTGATCACTGCCTGCTGTTTTGTTTTGGTTTTATTGAAAATGTAAAGTGCAAAGGTGCGTTCACGCCGAACACAAATGGGAAAATATTTTGCGTGGCACGGTAACATTATAACAATGTAAACACACAAACAGACATGAATGGTGAGATGCAGACAGGCGAAGTTGTCTTTAAAACTTCTGCAGCTGTGTTCAACTTTCTGTGGAAATTCCCAAAATAACGTCATGCTTAGGTTTACATTATCTGACCGGGGGCTCACCTGAACATATTGTCTCAAGCCTCCAAAACTTTACAGATGATGGGTGTTTATGTTGCTAGCTTGCTAGGACGTCTGTGGCCAGAAACCGTGGGTAAAGATCTCCAAAATACTGATACAGCTGAAGAGTTCCCGGTCCTCCTGTCTCCTGGTGAGTGAGTTTAATTTTCAAACTAGTTTACTCTGCAGTGGTGATATACTGTATTCTCTCTGGTGACAACACGTAACATGCATCCGGTGACACGCGTTAGCTAGCTGCTAGCTAGCTAATTCACAAACGCGCGAGTGTGCAAATTTGTGCGTACTTGCGTCTTCCCATTCACTTTGCATGGATTTGTGCCGCCCGTTCGCGTTTGGTGTGAACACACCTTAAGAGTGTTTTTTGGCATTTTAATAATACACTTTTAAAACTTACAACCGTGAGACCTTATTAAACATCAAGGTACTGCAAGCTGCAAGAATCTCGGCGCTCAGTTGTGACTTGGACATTCTACGCCAGCATAGAATTCTGACGGAGTCCCTGCTGGAGGCTACCTGGGAGAGGAGGAAGCGTAAGCGGAGGGAACGCAAGCAAAAGCATGGAAAAGGGCTGGGATTCATGCTAGGCTAAAGGCTAACCCCTCCAGACCAGCAGTACCGTCACTCCTTCTCTCTAACGTCCACTCCCTCAACAACAAGCTGGACGAGCTGCGTCTGCTGAGAGAAACATGGAGAGAGTGGAGGGACTGCTGTGTGCTTGCGTTCACGGAGACATGGCTCCATGACAACATCCCTGACGAGGCCATTCAACTGGAAGGTACGACAGTGTTCCGGGCAGACAGAGAAACGGCGAGCTCCGGTAAGAGCCGTGGGGGTGGGCTATGCATCTATGTTAACAAGAACTGGTGCATTAACGCCACGTTAGTATCTAAACACTGCTCTCCATTGGCGGAGTTCCTTATTGTAAATTATCGGCCATATTATCTGCCGAGGGAATTCAGCAACGTGTTTGTAGCTGCTGTTTACATAGCGCCGAGCGCTAACGCTAATGCTAAGAAGGCACTCGGGGAACTGCACGATGCTATTAGCGAAATCCAAACTTCACACCCGGACAGTTTTGTGGTGGTTGCGGGGGATTTTAACCACACCAGCTTAAAGACTGTGCTCCCCAAGTTTAAACAATGTGTAGACTTTAAAACCAGAGGAGAGAATATGTTGGACTTAGTGTACACAAACACAGATGCATATAAGGCAATGCCCCGCCCCCACCTCAGCCTTTCTGACCACATATCCGTGATGCTGGTGCCTGCCTACAAACCTCTACTGAAGTGCAGCAGGCCAGTAGTGAAACAAATCAGGATTTGGCCAGAGAGTGCAACCTCTGCACTGAAAGACTGTTTTCTGCACACAGACTGGGAGGTCTTCAAAATAGCAGCCTCCCAGGAAGATAAGACAGATGTGGAGGAGTATGCTGAAACGGTCACCAGCTACATCGCGAAGTGCACAGAGGATGTCACTACAGTGAAGACCATCACTGTGCGGGGAAACCATAAGCCCTAGATGACCGCAGAGGTGCGCTCGCTGCTTACAGCCAGAGATGCAATCTTCAGAGCGAAGGACAGGATCGCCCACTGCTCAGCCAGGTCTGCGCTCTCAAAGGGAATTAAGACGGCGAAGCGCGCCTATGCGGAGAAAATCCAGGGACACCTCTGTGACACTAGGAACACCAAGCAGATGTAGCAGGGAGATCGGACACTGACGGGCTATAAGTCTAGGCAGGGGGTCGATGATGACGACGCTTCGCTTCCAGACAGGCTTAACGACTTCTTTGAATGTTTTGAAGCATCAAACCCGACAATTACAGGGAGGGCTGGCCCATCCCCACCATCGGTCGGACCAGCTTTTACCATCAACACAGCGGACACACGGAGGACCCTAACCAGGGTCAACCCACGTAAAGCTGCAGGTCCGGACAACATCCCGGGACGTGTGCTCCAAGACTGTGCGAGCGAGTTGGCGGATGTACTGACTGACATTTATAACATCTCCCTGAGTCAGGCCATCATTCCCAGATGCTTCAAGACCTCTATCATAGTACCGGTGGCAAAGAAACCAGTTGTGTCCTGTCTGAATGACTATCGTCCTGTTGCACTGACACCAATTGTGATGAAGTGTTTTGAACGGCTTGTCAAACCACACATCACAGCCTGCCTCCCTGCATCACATGACTCGCTCCAGTTTGCATATCGTTCAAACCGCTCCACGAAGGATGCTATAGTCACCACCCTGCACTCTGTCATCACCCACCTGGATCAGAAAGACACCTACGCCAGACTCCTGTACATTGATTTCAGTTCAGCATTCAACACCATTATTCCCCAGAGAGTGGTGGAGAAATTACTCCTTCTTGGTCTGAACACCGTCACATGTCTCTGGATCCTGGATTTCCTGACTGAGAGACCTCAGTCTGTCCGGGTTGGAAACAACATCTCCAACTCTGTCACGCTGAGCACCGGATCCCCTCAAGGCTGTGTACTCAGTCCACTGTTGTTTACACTTCTAACACATGACTGTGTATCTAGACATGAGATACAGATTATTAAGTTTGCAGATGACACCACGGTGGTGGGACTTATCCAGAGGGATGAGGAATCAATGTACAGGGAAGAAGTGAGAGACCTGGAGGGCTGGTGCAGGGAGAACAATCTGGTGCTCAACGTGGACAAAACGAAGGAGATGATTATCGACTTCCAGCGGTCTCATCCTGAACACATCCCCCTCAGCATCGGCGGCCGTTTAGTGGAGAGAGTGGAGAACATCAAGTTCCTCGGAGTGCAGATCTCACAGGACCTGACCTGGAGCAAGAATTCCTTGGGGATCAGGAAGCGGGCTCAGCAGAGACTGCACTTCTTGAGGAAACTCAAACAGGCCTCTCTCCCTATCTGCATCCTCAGGACCTTCTACAGAGGTGTGGTGGAGAGTGTTCTGATGTACTGCATTGCTACATGGTACTCCAGCTGCAGTATGTCAGACAAAAAAGCCCTGCAGAGGATCGTCAAGGGGGCTGAGAGGGTAATTGGAGTCTCCCTCCCCTCTGTCCAAGAACTTTTTCAGAACCGTTGTAGGAGCAGGGCACTGAACATTGTCAAGGACCGTTCTCACCCTCTGCATAAACACTTTGAACTTATTCCATCTGGCAAACGATTCCGGAGCATCAGAGGCAGAACCACCAGACTGATCAACAGCTTCCTTCCACAAGCTGTCAGGATGCTGAACAGTTGACCCGGAATCTCTCATACACACTACTGCACCTGCATACATTTTGTATATTATTTGTATATTATAGTTAGTTAGTTTTTTCTCAAGTATGTCTCAGGGATGTGTGAATGGATGGGGGGGTGGGGGTGGGGGGTGAAGCTATGTGTGAGTGTGTCTTAAATCATGCTGCTTCTATTTATATGGATGCCGAGAGAAACGCAATTTCATCTTGCCTGCACTACAGTTGTATGTACAGCAATATGACAATAAAGTTTGATTTGATTTGATTTGAAGTGTCCCTGACCTATTTATCTGAGTTTAAAAGTTTTACTGACGTTGGGATAAATGAGTTCTTGTATCTATTGAACCTGCACTTGGGGACTCTGTATCTCCTCCCTGAGGGCAGCTGCCCATATTCATTGTTTAGTACATGGCTCATGTCACTGATTATTTTTTGAGCTTGTCTACAGGCTGCCTGGTCGTGTAAGATCTGCATGGGTAAATACTCTTTAACTCCAATAATTTTCCATGCTGTATGAATTAAACACAACACTCTGTTCTTTAGTTTCACAGAGAGGTTGCCAAACCAAGCTGTAATGCTGTATCTAATACAGCTCTCCAACACAGCCTGGTAAAATATTAACATAATCCTTTTATCAACGCCATATATTCTTAATCTACGCAAGAAATGCAGCCGCTTTTGTAGTCTACTACAGAGGTAATCAATATGTGTCCTCCAGGTTAATGAATTGTCAATAAATACTTCCAAATATTTCTAGGAACTAACCTGTGTTATAGTGTGGTTGTGGATGACCACAGGCTTGTGGTCACCAACTCCCCAAGGGTCAAACACCATCTCCTTTGTTTTATCAGTATTCAAAATGAGATGACTGTCATCACACCAATTGACAAACCTCTGAATTTCTATAAAATAGCTTGACAGATCATGAGTCTTTTGAAGTAGTGATAAAATAGCAGTGTCATCAGAAAATGTAATAATTCGATTGCCTGGATAGACACTTCTGCACTCATCGGTGTACAAGGTGAGCAAAAATGGTGAACTAACACAGCCTTGGGGAGCTCCTGTGCTGAGGGTTCTAAATTTAGATAAAGTTCCATTTACACTAACTTGCTGTTTACGATAAGTTAAAAATGAGTGGTACTATTTAATAATGACAAGATGCACTTTAAAATCATTTAACCTCTTAATTAAAAGGTGTGGCTGCAGTGTGTTAAAAGCTGAACTAAAATAAACCAATAAAAGACGTGCATATGAGGTTGTCTCCTCCAAATGTTTAAACACAGAATGAGTTAAGGTTAAAATGGCATCCTCTGTACTTCTATTATTTTTATAAGCAAACTGCAGAGGATCCAAAAGTCCTCCAAAATCAGTTTTCAGAATGTCAATGACAATCTTCTCGAGGCACTTCATTACCAGTGAGGTCAGTGCAACAGGACGATAGTCATTATTCTCTTTGCAGCTTGCTTTTTTTGGTACAGGAATTATAATAGAGCTTTTCCAAATTACTGGGACAGAACATGTATCTAAAGACTTCTGGTAGATGGGACTCCAGGCTTCTGCTAGCTTCTCACTACATGACTTCAGTAAGCGCCCAGAGATCCCGTCTGGTCCAGATGCCTTCTTGGGGCACATACGTGAGAAAAATCTTTCCACAACATGCTGGTCAACTATAATTTTTGCAGAGCCTAATACTGATATAGCGTCCAGAGTAGCTTTTTGTTCATGAGAAAAATCTCTAGTCTCAAATCTGCAAAAGAAATTATTTAACTCGTTTGCCTTTTTTTACTCATTCATTACATTAATGCAGCTTTTGGATGGAGTCATCTTTGTCATTACTTTAACAGCGAACTGTATAAAGCAGAGTGGAGGGAAGACACATCACTGGGCCAGAGTTTCCTTGGTGGTCTTCCAGTGCTCTCAGAGGACCTTGTTGCTGGCTTGGATGTTCCACTGTCTCTGTCTGAGCTGCAAGCAGCACTAATGAGCCTCCAGAATGGAAGGTTACCAGGCATAGATGGTGTCTCTGTGGACTTTTATAAGGAATTCTGGCCCCTGCTTGGTCCAGACCTGCTGGAGGTTCTCCAAAGGGCCTTTTCCACTAGCATGCTTTAGCGCGACACGGGACGGCTCAGCACGCTTTGTACGCTTTTCCACAAGCCCCAACACGGTTTAACAGCCGCGATTCTCAGCCCCGCTCCAGGGCAGGGTACAGCAGTGCTGAGCTGTGCCGTGTTGTGACGTTAACAGACTGGTCGCCGCTGATTGGTCAGGTCGTAACCGGCGCTGATTGGTCAGGTTGTAACCGCCCCTCTCCTCCTCCTCATCTACCAAATCTTCACGACCTTCTCAATAAAGTTTAAAAAAAAAAAAAAAAAAAAAAGAATCTTCACGACCGCCTTTACTCAGCACGCAACCACTGTTGGCGGTTCCTTTTCAGTGTATTGCTGTGCTATTTTCATTTATTCTCTATCAAAAATGGCTTCGCGTAATAAGGGTGTTCCATGGACCAATAAGAAGGTGCAGTGTCTGCTCACTGCATTGTCAGACGAACGTATTCAGCGCGAGTTAGACGGAGCCGCCCGGAATGAAAAAATATACCGGGAGGTCTCGACATCGGAGTCCTTTAACGGTGAGTTTTAATTTTTTTTTATTGTGCGTTTTTTCGCAACTATATTCGGTAAGACGCTCAGTTTATTTATGCAATAAAAAAGCTGTTCATTTGTGGATGGATCGCTGCTTTATTGCAGCACACTGCGGACTAAAGCTTTTATTTTAATTATTCATGTGAACAATACGCTGAAATAAGCTTATGTATTCTTGTTAAAAACTATTGTCTTTTCTGTATATATTGCATTTTCGTGCTGTATTTTATTGTGTGCATTTTCCTTGTAGAATCATCCCACGCGTCCGCCGCGACAGCCCGTCCGGATTAATTCAACCGAGCTTTCCTGACCCACAGCTGGCAGAGACGGCTTCATTCATCCGAGTCTTCATGACCCAGTTTGGGAAGCTGGTGTAGAGGCACTCAGTGGTCGGCGTGTATAAAATGTCGATTAACCTTCATGTTGTGTTGCAAAGTTTTTTTTTTCTTTTAATATTTTGTATATAATAAAATGGAATTGTTTTGGAAAGTGTGGTTTGTCTGTTATAACACTGAATTATAAAACAGTATAATTACATAGAAATTCCATTGCCTAGTCTGATCAAAATGATGCTGATCATCCTGTCAGGGGTCAACCATTGTAAAGGTAATGTAATTTTTAACTAGACCAAAAAACAAATGTTTTTGTAAGCTTTCTGTTCTTTTTATTGAAATATCATAAAAAATTAGCACCACATGATCCAGTTCTAAACTTTGGGTACATTTTTTATGTTAACTTATAAGAAGTTGCACAGTTGGACTTTAAAATGCAGCAGGAGAGACTGATCAAGCTTACAAGTCAAAGTAGGTAAAAAAGTAAGTATATGTAAATTGAATGTTCTATCGGCATTCCAAATTCAGAGATTTACAATACTTTAGAAGGAGTGTAGCATCATCTAAACGGAAAATAATAATACTGTTGTTCCAAACGTTGACCTGAAGGTGAAAAACATGAATTTTTTTAATTCAGTACATCCAAAATGCCCTAGGATGTAAAAAATAATACAATTTGGTGTTGGCCAGTGTGCCACCGTCTCATTATTTAATACAAATAAAAACAAGTTTCAGCTCATTATTTCTAGGTCGTTTGGCAGTTAATTCAAAACAAAAGTGACTTGTGTTGTTGCAGCTTAATTATGAGATAAAATTAATTGTGAGATAAAACCACAGAGCGAGCAAGGCAATAATCCTTGGATCCTTTTTTGTCTGTGTAAATAAGGACTCAGTCGGGTGCGTAACGTCACGGGAGTGTGGCCCCGCCTCGTTGAGAATCTGCCGCTGCCCCGCTTCTAAAACCTCCTAACACAAACCATCACAGCACAAGCACAATACCGTGCTAATGGAGACAGAAGCATTCCGAGCCGTACTGAAGTGAATCGAGCCGTACCGAGGTGTGCTGGGCTTGTGGAAAACAGGCTCAAGATAGTTTGAAAAGGGGGACCCTACCCATGACCTGCAGGAGGGCCATCATCACGCTGTTGCCCAAAAAAGGGGACCTACAGAGCCTAAAGAACTGGAGGCCAGTCTCTCTGCTTTGCACAGACTACAAAATTCTTTCTGAAGCTCTGGCCCTAAGACTGAAAAAAGTGATGAGCGAGCTCATGTAGACCAGGCTTACTGTGTGTCTGGCAGGCTGATTAGTGACGTCACTTTAATTCGGGATCTTTTGGAGGTCTCTGGTTCATTGGCTGTGGAAACTGGACTGATTTCAATAGACCAGGAAAGGGCTTTTGACCGGGTTGAACACCAGTATTTATGGAAAGCTTTAGCTGCTTTTGGGTTCAGCCCAGGCTTCATAGCCAGGATATGGGTTTTGTACAGTGGCATTGAGAGTGTACTGAAGATAAATGGGGGCCTGTCTGCCCCTTTAAAAGTCCATGGGTGGGGGGGGGGGGTGGCAGGGCTGCCTTCTCTCAGGGATGCTGTACTCCCTTGCCATAGAGCCTTTGCTTCACTGTTTGAGAAGGGACCTATCAAGAGTCACGTTTCCTGGCTGTGAAGCCCCATTAAGGCTGTCAGCTTATGCAGATGATGTAGTCATTCTGCTAAACAAGCAGAGTGACATTGACGTTTTGGTTAAGAGTGTTAATCTTTTTGGCAACTTTCTTCTGCAAAAGTAAACTGGGGAAAAAGCAGGCTCTGATAGTGGGGGAAAAACTAGAAAATCAGCTTACGCTGCCTGGCGGGCTGAATTGGAAAGAAAGAGGTTTCAAGTATCTTGATGTTTTTATTGGAAATCAACAGTTTGAGCAAAAATGTTGGGACGGAGTCATAGAGAAAATCAAGGGGAGAATAAATCCCTCTAACTGTCCCATTCGCCGTATGGTGACATAAACCCTAGTGGTCAAGAGTGGTAATTTTTTGTCAAGAAAATAGTTCAGATTTCCAAGGCTATAACTTGAAAATTGCAAGAGATAATGGCTTACTGTCAATTAGAAAGATATAGAATATGATCCAAAGTTTTAGATAGGAATACATTTATGCATCTAATTTGCATAATGTCATGGCAGCTATATAAATTACATAACTCAGTCAAAAGTGGACTTTGGACATATTTACACAAAGAATGGTTCGGGGTTTTTTTTACACCGTTTTGTCTACAGGGGTATGTTTTTATCTTATCTTCAAAGTATATGCACCAGAAAATCAATACAATGCAAAAAAAAAAAAAAAATCCTCACTTACTGGAGGCGGGGGGGGGGGGGGGGTCGCTCGCTCGCGTGGTCGGCACATTGTCGCCCATCGTGCTCGTTGTTTTGCACTTTGTCGGTCATTTACGCTCTCTACCACATCTACAAACTCTTATAATTATCCCACATGAATTTTGTTTGTTTTACGTGGCTATTTTTCCAGTATGATGCAGTTTTCTGTGATGATCCATGACGATCATGGTGGCCATATTGGTCTTGTGAGCCAAGGCAAAAAAAGGAAGAATAATAATGAGGATTTCTTCTTCTTTGCTATATTCCATGTCAGCCATGAGTCCTCCAATGTGTGCCTGCCACCTTCTGAACTGGCATGATCAATACAAGTCCTGGTACAGCTGGGGAGTTAAAGGGATGCCAAGATTCAGTTGACAGGTGCAGTTGCAGTGCTGCACCACTAGGGGCGTGTGAAAACATGGACAGTTAAAAGGCTAACAAGTGGAAGTGGCAAATGCCAAAAATATCCTTTAGTGGAAGAGTGCTCATTTTAAATAATCTAGTTTCCTCATCCATATGGCACCGCCTCATGTTCATGGACCCCCTGCTGGTTTGCTGTCCAAAATTCAATCTGTTATGGTGGACTTTTTTTGGGGAGGGTGGACTCCACTGGGTCCCTCAAGCCCTGTTATTTCTTCCGGGGGGGTGGGGGGGGGGCAAGGAGTGATTCATTTAGCTAGTAGAGGTGCTGCTTTTCGACTGTCTTTCATACAGAGACTGCTGATGGGCCCCCAGGACCTGGTGTGGAGGCCTTTGACCTGTGTTATTTTACAGAGAGTTCTTGGGCTTGGGCTAGACCTCCCTGTGTTTTTAATGGATTTTAAGAACTCTAGTGCACTGTCTTTACCCAGTTTTTACCGCAGTCTGTTTTCAGTGTGGACTCTTTAAAAAACAAAGAGGGCCTTGTGACTCCCTCCAGTGGTTGTTGAGGGAGCCGCTGGTTTTTAGTGGTCATCTTGGTGTCCTGCAGGGAGTTGGAAGGTCCATCTCTGATAGGCTGTGTTCCAGGAATGTTCTCACTTTGAAGCAAGTGGTGGAACTGGCTGGTCCTGGCCTAGACAACGCCTCAGCTTTAGCAGGACATCTTGGTTTTAGATCAAATCGTTTCATCGGTGGTCTTCTTTCACACTGGAAACAGGAGCTTCATGGACTTGAGCGCTCTCTACTCATGGATTTTAGCAAAGGCACACTGCAGCCAGAAAGCACGGACCCTTTTCCCTCCCTCACACTTCATATGGACTTTGATGTTTCTCCTAGGTCCTTACTGGCATTCTCTGCTCCCACTGGTGTGGACTTTGGAGGAGCCAGTGGTAAGGTGCTGTACAGGCTTGTGGTGATGGCACTCAACAAGGACAGATTGAACACCCGTGTGGACACTCCATGGAGAGCCTACTGTAGACTGGAAAAAGGGCATCAGCCTGCCTGGAGGGCTCTTTATAAACCCCCTCTTCCTAAGAAGCATGGAGATTTACAGTGGAGGGTCCTGCATGGCCTGCATGGTCTGATTAGGATGCCTCCTGGACGCCTCCCACTTGAGGTGTTTCAGGCACGTCCCACTGGGAGGAGACCCTGGGGCAGACCCAGGACACGGTGGAGAGACTATGTCTCCCAGCTGGTCTGGGAACGCCTTGGTATCCTCTCTGAAGAGCTGGAGCAGGTGGCGGGGGAGAGGGAAGTCTGGGCTTCTCTGCTTGAACTGCTGCCTCCGCGACCCGGACCTCTGGAAAAGCGGTAGAAGATGGATGGATGGATGGATTGTCCTGCATGGCATCATAGCTGTCAATGCTTTTGTCTCTGTGATTAACAGCAGTGTCAGTGATCGGTGTGTTTTCTGTTCCTCTAGAGAGACACTTTTTCATTGTTTTACTGAATGTCAGCGTCTAAATGGTCTCTGAACTACTCACAGAACTTTTTCACAGCTTTAAAGAAGTTTTCTCCAAGCAGGTTTTCATTTGTGGTTTTATGTACAATCATCGTTTTAAACAGAAGTGTCAACTACTTAACTTTGTTTTAGGGCAGGAAAAGTTGGCTATCTATGTAAGCAGGAGAAGAAAACTTGAGAATGTTGACAATGATGTTGATGCCAAAATTTTATTAGTGAGGCTACTTATAGCCAGAATAAGGTTGGATTTTGAGGGTTTTTTTTTAATGGAGAATGGGGATGCGGAAGGTTATAGGACCCTCTGGTCCATTGTGGATGTCCTTTGTTTTATCTGTGACGGGCAGCTCTTTTTCGGGAATTTTTTGGGGGAATAATCCTTCTTGTAATTTAATATGGTATTGTACTGAATGATGGGAAAATGTGTTTATTAATTCAATTCAATTCAATTCAACTTTATCTATATAGCGCTATTTCACAACAACAGTCATCTCATAGCACTATCAACTGTAGGGGGAACCCCCACAGTTGCAGAAAGACCCCAGCAATCAGGTGATCCCCTGTGAGCAAGCACTTGGCGACGGTGGAGAGGAAAAACTCCCTTTTAACAGGAAGAAACCTCCAGCAGAACCAGGCTCAGGGAGGGGCAGTCATCTGCTGCGACTGGCTGGGGGTTGAGGGGACAGAGAAGATGAAAAGAACAGACATGTAGAGAGCAAACAGCACGATGGGGACTCAATCTATGGGAGAGAACAAACAGATGTTAATGACCAGCAAAAAAAAAAATTTCATTGAGAGTGAAGAAAGGAGTGAGGCCTAGTGCATTATTGGAGGTCCCCCGGCTGACTTAACCTATTAGCAGCATAACTAAGGGAGGGTTCAGAAGCACATGTTCCCTCCCTAATTGTAGGCTATATCAAAAAGGTAGGTTTTAGCCCTATTCTTAAAAACAGAGATCGAGTCTGACTCCCGAATCCAGATTGGCAGCTGGTTCCACAGGAGAGGAGCTTGATAACAGAAGGCTCTGCCTCCCATTGTACTTTTGGAGATTCTAGGTATTACAAGTAATCCTGCATTTTGGGAGCGTAGTGCTCTGTTAGGATAATACGGTAGTATCAGATCTTTTAAATAAAAAAGAGCCTGATTGTTTAGAGCTTTGTAAGTAAGAAGAAGGATTTTAAACTTAATTCTAAACTCTATGGGAAGCCAATGAAGGGAGGCCAGAACCGGAGAGATATGATTTCTCTTTCTAGTACCTGTTAAAACTCTTGCTGCAGCATTTTGGATCAGCTGAAGACTTTTTAAAGATGTTTTAGGACAGCCTGATAATAAAGAATTACAATAATCTAATCCCGAGCTAACAAAAGCGTGGATCAGTTTCTCAGCATCACTCTGAGACAAGATGCTCCTAACCGTGGCAATATTACGCAAATGATAGAAGGCAGTCTTAGAAACAAATTTAATATGTGAATTGAAGGACAGATCTTGATCAAAAATAACTCCAAGGTTCCTCACAGAGCTATTAAGAGAGAAAGTAACCACATCCAAACTGAAAGTGGGATTTGGAAAGGAATTTCTAAGGTTTTTTGGACCAACAAGAATGACTTCAGTCTTATCTGAATTTAATAGCAGGAAATTACAAGTCATCCAAGCTTTGATTTCCTTAAGACAGGCTTCTAACTTGGCTAATTGATTACTATCATCTGGCTTCATTGACAAGTATAATTGTGTGTCATCTACATAACAATGAAAATGTATACAGTGCTTTCTAATAATGTTGCCTAATGGAAGCATATATAAACTAAAAAGAGTACGGCCTAGCACAGATCCCTGTGAAACTCCATGACTAAGCTTTGAGTTGAAAGAAAACTCATTATTTACATGAACAAACTGGAACCTATCAGATAAATAAGATCTAAACCACTGCAACGAAGTTCCATTAAGTCCAACATAGTGTTCTAATCTATCAAGTAGAATATTATGATCGATAGTATCAAAAGCTGCACTAAGGTCTAAAAGGACAAGTACAGAAACCAGTCCATTATCAGATGCGATGAGGAGGTCGTTAGTGACCGTCGCTAAGGCTGTTTCAGTACTATTATGGATTCTAAACCCAGATTGAAACTCTTCAAGTAAACCATTTCCCTGCAGGTGGTCAAATAATTGCGTAGCAACAACTCTTTCTAAGATTTTTGAAATGAAAGGGAGATTAGAGATTGGTCTATAGTTAGCTAAAGCTCCTGGATCTAGCGTTGGCTTTTTGAGTAAGGGTTTAATTACAGCCGTTTTAAAAGCCTGCGGTACATGGCCTAAAGTTAATGAAGAATTGATTATATGAAGAATAAAGCTACCAATAAGTGGGAAGACTTCTTTAAATAACCTGGTAGGAATAGGATCTAAAAGACAAGTTGAAGGTTTGGATGAGGAAACTACTTTGTCTAACTCACAAAGGTCGATTGGAGTAAACTCATCAAGACAGACATCAATAGAAGGAGTTGTAGTAGTTACAGTATTTAAGTTAACTGTGGGAAGAATCTGATTGATTTTATCTCTGATGGATGAAATTTTATTATTGAAAAAGTTCATAAAGTCCTGACTAGTAAGCTCTAAGGGGATGCTAGGATTGACAGAGTCCTGACTCTTTGTCAACCTGGCTACAGTACTGAAAAGAAACCTGGGATTATTCTTGTTCTCTTCTAGCTGCACATTCACCAGCCATAATGCTCTGCACTGTGTCTCTATATATACATTTATAGTAATATGGACATATGTTTACTAGATGTTGTTTTTTCTTGCCTTCTGATTGTTGCTCTGAGTGTTGCTATCCCTATGCTGTTGCAATCCTGGAATTTCCCCATTGTGGGACTAATAAAGGCTTATCTTATCTTATCTTAATGCAGAGTAATAACTCGTTCTAGCTTTTCTAAGAGATTTTTTATAAATTAAAAGATGATTTCTCCAAGCTAAATAGATTTCATCTAAATTAGTAGAGCGCCATTTTCTTTCTAATTGACGAGTCTTCTGTTTTAAGCTATGAGTTTCTGTGTTGAACCAAGGAGTTAAAAATGTCTGATTAGACTTTTTCTTTTTTAAGGGGGCCACCAAGTCTAGAGCCTGATGCAGAGAAGCTGAAACACTATCCACCATGTTATCAATTACAGAAGGAGCAAGCTGTCTATAGCTTATTTCCGTTGTGTTGACACATGGCATAGAGGAAACAATCTGCATAAATTTGGAAACAGCATCATCTGAGAGGCATCTACTGTGATAATATTTTTCTTTAGGAACCAAATAGTCAGAAATAGTAAAATCAAAGGTTAACAGACAATGGTCTGACAGTACAGGGTTATGAGGAGACACTACAAGATTTTCTATTTCTATGCCATATGTCAGAACAAGGTCCAATGTATGGTGGAGGTAATGAGTAGAATTTCCTACTTTCTGAGAAAACCCAATCGAGTCTAATATTGAATTAAAAGCCACATTAAGGCAGTCACTATCTACATCCGCATGTATATTAAAGTCCCCTACTATAATTATTCTATCAGATTTCAACACTAAATCAGCTAAGAAATCAGCAAATTCGGATAAAAATTCTGAATAGGTTGATGGGGGACGATAAACAATGGCAAATAAAATTGGGTTTAACCTGAAATTGCTAAAGTGCCCAATACTGAGGACCAGGCCCTCAAAGGAATTATAACATGTTTTTTGCTTTACATTAACTAGTAATTTGGAATGGTAAATTGATGCTACTCCTCCTCCACGACCAGAACTTCTGGGATTTTGACAGTTTAAATAACCAGAGGGGGTTGATTCATTTAAACCAACATAATCCTCTTGTCCTAACCAAGTCTCTGTAAGGGAAATTAAATCAATCTGATGATCAATTAACAGATCATGGACTAACAGAGACTTGGGAGTTAGAGACCTAATATTTAACAAACCACATTTAATTTTTAAATTATGAGGAGGAACAGAGGCCAAATCATTCAATTTAGAGGCTTTATGTTTAATTTGAGTTTTACCAATATTTTGCTTTATCACTTTGGGATGCTTATACATTATATTTTTATTCACTTTGGAGGGAGCAGACAACGATTCTCTGATGGGGAAGACAGGGGCTAAGTTGAGGGGTGGCGGATGAAGAGGAGCTGCAGAGAGGCGTGTAAGACTGAGACTCTGCTTCCTGGTCCCAACTCTGAGTAGTCATGGTTTTGGAAATTTGGATAAAAAAGATGCCAGATTGTTAGATAAATGAGAAGCACCATCCAAAGTGGGATGAATGCTGTCTCGTCTCATAAGACCAGGTTTTCCCCAAAAAGAGCTCCAATTGTCAATGTAGCCCACGTCATTTTTAGGACACCACACAGACAGCCAGCGGTTCAAGGATGACGAGCGACTAAACATGTCATCACTGGTCAGATTAGGGATCATAGAAATATTGAAATAAGATGTTGTGGCACACATATGTGAGTTGCTTAGGCTGCATATGTATATTACTGTTGCCTCACGTCTCAGAATGAACAATAGGTCTGGGTCTCCTGGGGATAACAGGAGGGTGCGAAATGTGATCTTTAGAGATGGCCTTGAGAGATTTCCTGACCACCAGGGTTTTAGGTGGAGGGGAGAAGACCTGGAGGACGATGTATTGTGTCTTGGGGTTTAAAGACAATGTGACTCTGTACTTTGATGTCCCGGGTATAAAAAGGACAGATGTGGGAGGATGTTTCTTTTTTTCTGTTTGGAGGATGTTGGAGACAAGTGAATAAATCTGATTTGAGAAATAAACTCAGCCTCATCTTTTCACACTCTCCACACTGGTGACCTTAAGACGTATCATGGACGAAAGAAATTCCCCCGAGCCGGACTCGCCAGGAACCAGCCAGGCGAACGCAGTCTCAGTCAAACTACCAGATTTCTGGCAGGACAACCCGGACTCCTGGTTCCTCTTGGCCGAAGCTCAGTTCACTCTCCGGGGAATAACGGCAGATGACACGAAATTCTACCACGTTATCGCCAAGCTCGACATCCGCACGGCTCGACATGTGCAGAGCCTGGTGCAGCGCCCACCGGCCGAAGACAAATATGGTGGGTTGAAAGCTGCGCTCATCCAGCGTTTCACTCCCTCAGTCCAGGAAAGAGTGGAGAGACTCCTGGCCCTGAACGACTTGGGAGACAGCACACCCGTCAACCTGATGGAAGACATGCTGAGGCTGAAGGGCTCAGATGGCGACAACCTTCTCTTCACCCACATTTTCTTGAGAACCCTACCATCGGCCACGAGAGCGACCCTGGCCGGTTCACCGTTGTTGGCCCAGCGGGACTTCCGCACGCTGGCCCAGGAGGCACAGCGGATTCTCAACGCCAGCAGACAGCGCGCGGCCACCGCAGCAGCGACAGGACTCGACGCGAGGGCCGGAGATGGCAGGTGGCCAGAGGCGGTGGCAGCAGACCCACCGGCAACGGCGGCAGTGAAGGCCAAACATCGCGGAGGAGATGACCTCTGCTTCTACCATCGTCACTTTGCAGAGACGGCACGCAAGTGTATACCACCGTGTCAGTTCAAGAGCTCGGGAAACGCCAGAGCCGAGGGTCGGTAGCAGCCGCGGCCCTCGGTGAACAGAACAAGCTGCTCTACTTGACAGATGCGCGTTCGGGGAGGCAATTCCTCGTGGACACAGGCTCCCAAGTGAGTTTCATCATGCCAACCTATGCTGACCGGCTGGCAGGCCCCGGGAGTCACGGAGCATCGGCAGCGAACGGCTCGAGCATTAAGACCTTCGGTGAGAAGACTCTGCTTCTGTCCCTGCAAGGCCGTACATTTGAGTGGACTTTTATTATAGCTGCGGTGAGCTTCAACATGTTAGGGGCTGATTTTCTGTGCTCACATGGGTTGTTGGTTGATCTTCCCAATAGACGCTTGGTTAATGCACTCTCTTTTTACTCTATTCCCTGTGCAGCCCGAGTGACCCCATCCACAGCACAAGCCAACGTCGCTACGGCAAGCGGTAAGTTCCACACACTCCTCACTCAGTTTCCAGCACTCACGGTTCCCACATTTTCAGCAGCCGTCGCTAAACACGGAGTGGAACATTTTATTACTACCGCCGGTCCCCCCGTTTTTGCAAAAGCTCGGCGCTTGGATGCAGCTAAACTGACCATAGCGCGCGAGGAGTTCGCCAACCTTGAAAAGTTGGGCATCATCCAGCGTTCGAACAGCCCATGGGCTTCCCCACTTCACATGGTCCCTAAAGCTGACGGCTCGTGGCATCCTTGCGGTGATTTACGCAGGTTGAACAACGCTACAGCGCACGACCGCTACCCAGTCCCGCATATCCAAGATTTTTCCGTTCATCTGGCGGGGGCGCGCATTTTTTCTAAAATAGACTTGGTCTGCGGGTACCATTAAGTCCCAGTACGCGCTGAGGACATACCCAAAACAGCGGTAATAACTCCGTTTGGCCTTTTCGAGTTTTTGCGCATGCCGTTCGGGCTGAAAGGCACTGTGCAGATGTTCCAACGCATGATGGACGGGGTGTTGCGTGATCTCCCTTTTGTGTTCATCTACCTGGACGACATTTTGGTAGCCAGCGCGTCTGAAGAGGAACACGAAAAACACCTCACGGCAGTTTTCTGGAGGTTGGGAGAGCAGTATCAAAAGCTGCACTAAGGTCTAAAAGGACAAGTACAGAAACTAGTCCATTATCAGATGCGATGAGGAGGTCGTTAGTGACCGTCGCTAAGGCTGTTTCAGTACTATTATGGATTCTAAACCCAGATTGAAACTCTTCAAGTAAACCATTTCCCTGCAGGTGGTCAAATAATTGCGTAGCAACAACTCTTTCTAAGATTTTTGAAATGAAAGGGAGATTAGAGATTGGTCTATAGTTAGCTAAAGCTCCTGGATCTAGCGTTGGCTTTTTGAGTAAGGGTTTAATTACAGCCGTTTTAAAAGCCTGCGGTACATGGCCTAAAGTTAATGAAGAATTGATTATATGAACAATAAAGCTACCAATAAGTGGGAAGACTTCTTTAAATAACCTGGTAGGAATAGGGTCTAAAAGACAAGTTGAAGGTTTGGATGAGGAAACTATTTTGTCTAACTCACAAAGGTCGATTGGAGTAAACTCATCAAGACAGACATCAATCGAAGGAGTTGTAGTAATTACAGTATTTAAGTTAACTGTGGGAAGAATCTGATTGATTTTATCTCTGATGGATGAAATTTTATTATTGAAAAAGTTCATAAAGTCCTGACTAGTAAGCTCTTAGGGAATGCTAGGCTTGACAGAGTCCTGACTCTTTGTCAACCTGGCTACAGTGCTGAAAAGGAACCTGGGATTATTCTTGTTCTCTTCTATTAATGCAGAATAATAACTCATTCTAGCTTTTCTAAGACATTTTTTATAAATTAAAAGATGATTTCTCCAAGCTAAATAGATTTCATCTAAATTAGTGGAGCGCCATTTTCTTTCTAAATGACGAATCTTCTGTTTTAAGCTACGAGTTTCTGTGTTGAACCAAGGAGTTAGAAATCTCTGATTAGACTTTTTCTTTTTAAGGGGGCAACCAAGTCTAGAGTCTGATGCAGAGAAGCTGTAACATTATCCACCATGTTATCAATTACAGAAGGAGCAAGCTGTCTACAGCTTATTTCCATTGTGTTGACACATGGCATAGAGGAAACAATGTGCATAAATTTGGTAACAGCATCATCTTAGAGGCATCTACTGTAATAATATTTTTCTTTAGGAGCCAAATAGTTAGAAATAGTAAAATCAAAGGTTAACAGACAATGGTCTGACAGTACAGGGTTATGAGGAGACACTACAAGATTTTCTATTTCTATGCCATATGTCAGAACAAGGTCCACTGTATGGTGGAGGTAATGAGTAGAATTTCCTACTTTCTGAGAAAACCCAATCGAGTCTAATATTGAATTAAATGCTACATTAAGGCAGTCACTATCTACATCCACATGTATATTAAAGTCCCCTACTATAATTATTCTCTCAGATTTCAGCACTAAATCAGCTAAGAAATCAGCAAATTCGGATAAAAATTCTGAGTAGGTTGATGATTTTTAAAAAGACCTTTTAAAAATCAAATCTCTCTTTCTCTCACTTTCTTTCTCTCTCTCTCAACTTGTGGGTTGAGTGTGTCATCGAGGTCTTTCCGTTAATCTTTGTTATTATTTTTTTTAAGTCCATTCAAAAATGCATTTCCCAGTTCTTGCTCCAGTGACTTTTCTCCATCTGGCGTCTGCCATCTTAATTTATCCACCTGGCAGCAAATGTCTCAAGACAAGCTATGACTTCAAAAGACAATGCATGCTTACTTTGTACCATGTCTTTTTTTTGTTTTGTTTTACTACTCCTGTGGGGTGAGGGCTGGTGGCCATCACCATGCGTAGAGTCAGTCAGGTTAAACAGTGCATGCCAACATTGCCGGTTTTGGGCCAGCTCCTCTGTGTCATCAACAGCGACTTCAAGCTTTCAGAAGTCCCTCTCCACCACATCGAGCTATCTGGTGTATGGCTTACCCCGAGGTCTTTTCCACCGAGGCCCTGGGGTTGAACATGAGGATGGTTTTTGGCGGATATTCTGGCGGGGAGGTGGAAGATATAGCCAAACCAGTGGATACGCCTCTGTGTAATAAGGTGGGATGCTGCAGGCTGCTGTGTGCAGGCTCGGAGCACGTCATTAGAAGTGCGCTGGGGCCACCTGATGTTCTTGATGGTTCTGAGGGCTCGACTATCAAACTCATCGACTTCCGAGGCCAGAGTCTTATTCAGTGGTCATGTCTCTGGCCCACAGAGTAGAATGGAGAGGACTGACGCATTGTATATGTGGAGCTTTGTCTTTCGGGAGATTGAACAATGGCGCCATAGAGGTTTCCATAGTGCCTGCAGGGCTGATGCAGCGAGGCCACATCTGCAGTGGATCTCTGGTTTCCTGTCCCTGTTGTTGGCTACTGTGGAGCCCAGATACCCAAAGGAATTGACAAACTCAATGGCATCATTCCCGAGCTGTAACGTTGGTGGGTCTGGTCCATCACCGACATGCATTAGCTTAGTCTTTGTCCAGCTCACCTGAAGGCTCAGTTCTGTAGCCTCTTCATGGTAGACAACTAGAGCATCTCTCAGCTGACTGTAGGATGGGCTGAACAGGATGGCATCGTCAACATATTCAAGGCCAGCCAGATGGTAGTTGCCAAACTGCATGCCAGGGACCCGGTCGCAGACCTTGGTCATCAGATAGCCAGTGATACAACTGAAGAGATCAGGAGCAGCCACACAACCCTTTTGATGGGAAACCAGCCAACTTACTTTCCGTTCACACGGACACAGCTCTCCAAGCTGCTGTAGAGCCACTTAAACAGTGCTACGATCTTGGGTGGGGCTCCGAGGGTCTGCAGGATACTCCAAAGAGAAGTGTGGTCCATGGTGTTGAAGGCAGCCTTAAGATCTATAAAGGCTATATAGAAATGACGGTCTTTGCAGAATTCATGGGCCTTCTCTATTAATAGGTGAACAGCAGATATGTGGTCTGAGGTCGAGCAGTTGGGCATGAAGCCTGCCTGCTGAGGGTGACGGCCACCGCTGATGGCTGGAAGGGCATGACTGAGGAGGATCCTGGTGAAGAGCTTACCAAGCTTACAAGAGCTTACAAAAGGGTGATGCCTTTGTGATTGTTGCAGAGGAGTTTGTCACCCTTTCCCTTCCAGAAGGGGAGGATGATGCCCCTGGTCCAGTCACTGGGGAGCTGCTCTGTCACCCAAACATACCAGTCAGAAGAAACTGGACTTGCACCATGTAGTGGACTGAAAACTCACTGGGTTAACTGATACCATTCACAAATATAATTGTGTGGAATTTGGACACTGAACCGATGGAACGGTTCCCCTTAAAGATGAGTATGCACTTTAAATACCTCGGCTCCATACTCAGCAGTGATGGTGGCACACTCCCCAACGCCTTCACCCGAGTCAGTGCTGCCTGGGCCTCGGCAGCAAGTGACTGCTGTTGTCGGCAACCGCCGAATGCCACTGTGCCTCAAGTGTTGCCCTACATGGGTGCAAACGCTCCCCACAATGGAGATGCCTATGCTACGCTGGAGCCTCAGCCTGACCCTGCACAATCATGTGAAGAACGAGGATTTACAAAAGTGCACGAGGGTGGTGAAGAACACTGGGAAGATGTGAGAGGCATGACTGTGATGGTACGGACAAAAGAACTCGGTGGCGAGGATGGCCCTGCCCCTCAGCCCAAGTTGGAAGAGGCCATGAGGATGGTCAAAGAAATGATGGCTTCCCCAGATCAAAGAGGACCTCCGAGGACACCTTCGATCAAACTGAGTGGAGATGGGCATTCAAGCCTGCGGACCCTGCAGTTGTGCAGGACAAATGCCTGAATGTGCATTTAAGGATAGATGCATCGCTGCATGTGCCAATGTATGGCAATGCCACCCCTAGTGCTTCCTGGATATCCATCTGTAACCAAATCCACCAAGTCGTTTTACAACAATCAGGTTGTACAGGTCTTGGGAGAGCTCCTGCCTTTTACCCACCATGAGATGTTTCCTGTGCGACACCTTGAAAAAAGAAACCTCTGAACAGCCACTCATGAAGGGCCTTGCCGGTGATGTTCTCGAACTACTTTCTAATGTCTCGTATATTTCCTCTGATTCTTGGCCTAGGGTTAGGGTTACCCTGGACTGTTGCTTTTTCTGATGTGTTCAACACTCTTTTTTAATGCCCTATTAAAAAAAAAAATAATGTCATTCTACTTTATTTATAAACTGAAATGTTTACATTTTCTTATGTGTAGAAAAAATCTCATGAAAATTTAGAAAGATATGTATCTCATACAGGACACATACATTATGCCAACATCTGCCTGACATACCAAGTTTACATCTGGAATACATCTTATAGAGGTCGGTTGCACATTACACCGACGTCTTGTCAATGTGCCAGTGACCTCTATAAGACGTAGTCCCTATGTAAACTTGCTGACGATGGCCCAACGTATATGTGCTGTTGGGGATGAACTAAGTAAATGTTTATGCTCTGAATTTCCCTTGTTGTAAACTACAAAACAATATTAAGATTTTTTTACATGTCATCACATTTACCCACAAATATCAAGCATCAAAACTATAAATAAACGCAACAAGCCGTGGAACCTTCCGGCTGTCTGTCAGAACCACAGAAACCACGGCAACCGCAGAGGGAGGGAGGGAGGCACGCGCGGGAAAAATCCTCTGTGTGTGCGTGTGTGTGTGCAAGCGTGAGAGAAAGCGAGCGAGAGAGAGAGAAAAGGCGCGCTGTGACAGGTGAATAATCCGAGCTGCGGCGCCGAGTGTCACGGAAACGAGGCCTGACAGCGCCGACAACGGGAGACGCACACGCACAGAGACAAAGAAACACACACACACACAGGCTGACTTTTGACCTTTAATTTACACACTTTAACCACACAAACATTTACACACTGGCTAACCAACAGTGTGTGTGTGTGTGTGCATGTTAATTATTCTGGGTCTAACCTCGTCACACACTAATTGGCACTCTGACACACACAACCACACACACACACACACACAGCAGCGTGTGTGTTCAGCGGCGTCACCACGGCGCCCCCTGCTGTTGCTCTTGTTAAGGTTTATTAAACACCCCCCATGATGACGCAGCTCCCAGAGGAGTGAAGGAAGCCACACAACAACACCTCAGGGTTTAATTACTGCGGCACCATTTTACACACAGCTGAAGGAGGCCACATCATTCACTTTTATAACGTTATAAAATGCTTTGCAGCCTCAATAGGAAGTGTCTCAAAGTTTTTTGGGACAAAAACTTGTAAACGCTGCGATAGACTGGTGATCTGTCCACGCCCAAAAGAGCTGGGATAGGGTCCGCTCCCCGCAACCCAAAAGGATTAATCTGCTAAGCTGGATGGATGGATGGATGTTCTAAATGTATACAAAATGGTCAGAAATTTGCCAGATTGACTTACAAGTTTAAAAGTTTAAAAATAATGACAGAATTATAAAACCAGCTCAAAAGTTTGAGAGAAAACCATCAGAAATTTACAGGAAAAATATAGAATTTATAAGAAAAAAAGCTAAAAATTTACACAAAAAGTGATTTTGTAGAAAAAAAATAATTTTGTTTTAATAAATATCAAAAAATTGCACAATTATGAGAAAAAAAGTTAAAGAAAAGTCAACATTTTGAGGCAAAAGCTTTATTTAGGTAAGAGAACCATGGCCACATTTTAGGGCTAGGAATACTAATGTGTTAAGAAATATCAACGGCTCATGTCACTTCCTGCTATTTTCCTGCATCATCTATTGTCCACACTCCAGCCCAGATGGTGGCGCTGATGCAGCTTCAGGCTGTCTTGGTGTTAGTTAGCTAGTTCAAGTTTATTAATTTAATTTTCCAACACATAAAAATACAAGAGAAGATTAAAAAAACAAAACAAAACAAAACAAAAACAAACAAAAAAACCCGACAGGGTGAAGGAGGAAGCAAAGCTTATATAACCTAGCCCTTTTTCCATTACATAAAAATATACATCATCAAAGGGAAAAAGCACCAAAAAAAACCCCCAAAACCCCACACAAATTCATACCAAAGCAAAAATCAAACAAAAAACACAACTAATGTCATATTCTAAACAGGTAGATGACACTGAGAAAGTAACTTTTCCTTGTGCATATTCTTAAACAGTTTATCTGTTCTACACATTTTAATATTGTCAGGACTATTGTTTCAGAGTTCAACACCCTTAACAGAAACACAGTGTTGCTTTGTACTGGTTCTAAAATGAGGTTTTACAGAAACAAGATTTCTTCATAAATTATATGCATTTTTTTGTTTAAGTTTAATGTTTATTTGAAAGGGACATTACATACTAATACTAATACTAATATTAATGAACATTAACACAAATGTAAGTATGCCAGATTTAGTAATACTGCTATTTTGCATCTCTAGTCCCCAGCGGGTCACAAAAACACACAAACAAACAACCATACACAAGCAGAACAACTGCAATGAAACTATACAAAGTGGATATGCTAAAATACAGAGTTAAGGTGTTACAAAACAAAACATTCAAATATCACACGAGTGAAGTGCTGTGTATGCGTACACACACACATGCACCCAAGCACCTCACAACAACAACAAACAGCAACAAACAAGAGGCAGGTCATATGTGTGTGACGCACGGGCACAAATATATATGTGACCCATGCTGGCAAAATGAGGTACTTTGAGGAAATCATCAAAACTGAGGTAATGTCTTTTCGATATTCTGTATTGAAAGACTTTCATAATGAGATTTAATTTGTAGGAAGTGTGCAAAAATGGGCCCAGAAAAAGCCGATTTATTTATATTTTGGCTAGGTTTAAAACTCGAATTCGATCGGTCGGGAGTTACAATATGTCTTCCACCAAAACATACTGTATGTATTTTTAGAAAGTACGATTTCTAAGCTTTACTATGATACCAGGCACTCTCGTGGGTTTTCCCGGGACTTGCCGCTAGCAAACAAAGAACGAATCATGATTTTTGACTTCTCTTGCCTGTAGCTCGTAATGACGCGGTGCGCATTCCAACTCATTTTGCCACATATGCGTATGCTGCAGAGCAACCACTAGTTATAGGTACAGTTTGGTTGTTTAAAAGCCAATTTTTACAATGATTCTTATAAGTGTTTAGTGTGGTACGTTCTCTGATTGCAGATGGTATGTTATTCCAGATCTTGGTGCCCCTCACTGATAGCACAGATTAAGCAAATGTGGTGCATCTGTGGAGGACCTCACAGTCTCCTCTAGTGATTGCTCTGGTGGTTGTACCGGTGACAGTTCTTAGTTTTAACATATTCTCCCGGGAAGGGGGGGGGATACATAGCCATTTAATATTTTATATACTGAACAGGCAAATTTGAGAGTTTTATAATTTTAAAAAGACAAAATTGTATTTCTTGTAAATGTGACAACAATGATATGTGGGATCTTTCTTGTCAAAGATGTTTATGGCTTTTTTGTATAAATGTTACACCCAGGAGGGGCGAAGGGGAGGAAGGATGATTGAGCCAAGCTGTTAAGACTTTGCAGCGACTGTTTATTGACTTCTCCCAGCTCACACGGCACGGCACGTCACTTATACAGCACATAGTTAGACACCATCTTGTCTAAACACTCTCTCCCGACTTCTCTCTCGAACATTCTCTGGAACACTCTCACTAGAGCGCCTACACTCTTCTTCTATGGTGTTCTCTAACACTACACAGTGTCTTAACATTACTGAGCGCCACCTCTGGCGTAGAAACGCTACTACTTCCATTGACAGCTCATATCTAGACAGTGCATATTCAGTCCTTTAATACATTCCCTATAAATGCTCCCATTTACTATTAATCATTAAATTATAGTCTCTTAGGTACATTTATTAAGAATATTCACATTTGCCATTAGCATCTAATCCACACTGTTTCTGAGGGTTCACTAGAGGTTATCCAAAATTAACATTTTCCTACACTCACCCCTCAAAAAGTTAATGTCGTCCCGACATTACACCTTTCTGAAAACAGTAGTTTTTTTTCTCTTTTCTTCTGTCAGTTCACATTTGGTAATCATGCATTACATGTTAAGTAGGGTATTACTACACAGGAGTCAGAGTTCATTAAAGTCTATAAAGATGCCACTGGTAATTGTCCATAGTACAGCATGTATCTCCTATTCCATGCAATACATTTGCAGAAGAGGTCTTTGTGCACGATAACCTTCAACCGCTCCATCCATCATGGTGGGTATCTGCATCTTTCCTGAGAGTAAGGATACTCAATCTAGTCATAGCCTACCAAATAAACCTTTGTGTGATGCCTGTGCCTTCGTAACATACTGCAAGTCTCTTTTTGTGTTTTTAAATTTTTTTGTCCTTTTTTCAATTTTTTTATCAACCATCACAGTAACTACCAAGTTACTTTTCAAGACAGTTATGTCTGACCAATGGTTATCTTTAGCTTCTACACATTTGTTCTAGACAGATGAAATGCAATGAAGTGCTAGGTTGGCCTAACTTATCATAAGTCAGTCTCAATGGCTGTTTTCTTATTCTTGAAGGATACGTTTTAACAGGAATCTCGTCAGGTCCCTCCTGGTCACTGGAACTGGACTCCGACACCTCATCACTCTGGTCCTCGTCTGCCTCAGCTGGATCTGGAACCACCGGATCGTCGACCTCTGGTGCCAGCTGCACCTGCGTGACGTCATCTGGGTCCTGGTCCTCATCCTCCGGAGTAGTGTCATCATGCGGGTAGAACTCCGGTGCATCGGCTCTCAGTGGACGCTGCTCTTGATCCTTCCCAGCTCGTAATCCAATTATGGCATTCCAACCCTCTTCATCTTCATCATCATCAGTGTTGCTTTGTCTGTCCACATGCCTTTGTCTTTTAGAGTCTCTTTCTCTCATTTTCTTAGAGGCATGTTTCACTGTTTCCATGGGAAGAAAGTCACATGGTAACAAAAGGTTTCTGTGTATGACCCGAGTGCGTCCCTTGCCAGTTTCAGGTCTGATTTCATATACTGGACTGTCTGGGTACCTCTTTTGGGTCACGACATACACCTTGTCTTCCCAGTATGATCTTAATTTTCCTGGCCCACCTTTTTCTGTCAAGTTTCGAACCAATACTCTGGATCCAGGGTGTAATTCAGCACCGTGAACCTTTTTATCATAAAGTGCTTTACTTCTCATCCCTTCTTTGTTTGCTGTTTTAGAAGCGAGTTTGTAAGCTTCAGTCATTGTAGCTCTCCACTTTTCAGCATAGTCCTGCTGAGAAACACTCTGCTCTCTTGTTGTGAGGCCAAACATCAGATCAATAGGCAACTTTGGACTACGACCAAACAACAGAAAATATGGTGCGTACCCTGTAGCTTCACTACGCGTACAATTATAGGCATGAACCACTTTTGCCAGCGAGGACTTCCAGTCTTCCTTAGCTGCTTCGGGCAAATTTCTGAGCATTGCCAACAGTGTACGATTAAATCGTTCCACCTGCCCATTCCCTTGGGGATGGTAGGGCGTTGTTCGGGACCCCTGCACACCACTGTACTCTTGGAGTTTTGCAAAAAGTTTATTTTGTAACTCTCTTCCCTGATCATGATGGAGTCGTGTGGGGAAACCAAACTTGAGGGCAAAATCTCCAAAGATCTTCTCAGCAGCGGTGTGGGCAGCTTTGTTACTACATGGGTAAGCCTGGGCAAAACGAGTAAAATGGTCCATTACAACCAGGATATACTCATATCCTCCTTTGCACTTCTCCAAATGCAGGAAATCCGCTGACACTAATTCAAATGGGTACGTGGTGACAATGTTAGTCAGTGGTGCCCTTGTTATCTTATTGGGACGTTTGTTCTTCAAACAACTGCAAACTCTCGTGATGTAGTGCTCCACATCTCTTTGCATGTGAGCCCAATAAAAACGCTCTCTTATCAAGTTCATCACTCTCTCTACCCCTAAATGGCCCATGTTTTCATGGAGCTCTTTGAACACGAGTTTGTGAAACTTCTGGGGTAGGAGTAGCTGGTCATGTGTTGCCGTTCTCCTGTAAAGCAGTCCATCATCTTCCAAGTACAGCTTGTGTTTTTGCCTGACTAGAGCTGCAATTTTACTGTTGTGCTGCTTTACACTTCTTGGCCATTGTTTTGATAACACATAGCGCAACACCTCTCCAATCACGGAGTCTTCTTCTTGAGCTCTTTTTAGATCAGTCTTTGATATTTCAGCTATAGAGCTGGCTTCTTGGTCTGCTTCACTGATGAGAGTAGAAATGGTGACTGGGCAGAGCCATGGTTCATTTTCTTGTGACTTCACCTTGACTGCCTGTGTCACACAATTCATCACATCAGGATCGACATTCTGGGTGCATCTGTTCATGTACTGCTCCATATCTAGGGGCATACGTGAAAGTCCGTCTGCATCTCTGTTTACTTTTCCAGGGCGATACTTAATCACAAACTGGAAATCAGCTAGTTCTGCTACCCACCTCTGTGTGGTTGCATTTAACTTTGCGGTGGTGAGCACATACGTTAGGGGATTATTGTCCGTATAGACAGTGAATGGTGGAGAATAGTACAGATAATCCCGAAACCTCTCACAGATGGCCCACTTCATGGCGAGAAACTCCAGCTTCCCTGAATGAAGGTGGTAGTTCTTGTCTGAATTTGACAGTGTCCGGGAGCCATATGCTATCACCACCAGTTTGTCTTGTTGTCGCTGGTATAACACCGCCCCAAGCCCCTCCTGTGAAGCGTCACAGTGCACAATGAAGGGTTCTTCAAAGTTCGGGTAACCTAACACTGGGGGTTGGGTAAGAAGGTGAACAAGCTGACAAACTACTGCTTGATGCTCTGAGTGCAACCTGATCACATGGGATGAGGGTAAGTGGCCTCCATCGTTCTTTTTGACATGTTTCTTTAGGTTTTTCTTTGCTTTGTCTGTGTGATCTTTAGCCAGAAGGTCGTAAAGAGGCTTTGCTATACGAGAGAAGTTTGGAATATAGCTGCGGTAATATAAAATAAAACCTAGCAATTTCCTTAGCTCTCCAACAGTGGAAGCTTGCTGCTGTTTGAGTGTCTGCACTGGGGCAATGTCCGCAGGGTCCATGGTGTAACCCTGTCCTGTTACCATTTTACCAAGAAAACGTACCTGCTGCTTGAATAACTCACATTTCCGGGGAGTCAACTTCACTCCATGACTTTGATAGCGGTGCAGGATGCTTCTCAGGTCTCGCAAGTGATCTTCAAAAGTCTGTGAATGAACAAGGTTATCATCGAGGTAAGGCAGACAAACATCATCTCTCAACCCCCACAAGCACTCCTCCATAGATCTTTGGAATGCTGCTGGTGCTGAGGACAAACCAAATGGAATCCTTACCCACTCGAACAAACCCCAGGGAGTGATAAATGCAGTGAGGGGTCTACTCGACTCTTCCAGGAAACCCTGATGATACGCCTTCCCTTGGTCGAGGACTGAAAAACCACACACTCCCATTTAGACTGTTTAGCATATCCTGTATGCGAGGAATTGGGTGTCTGTCTGGAATAGACTTCTTATTCAATTCTCTAAAGTCACAACACAAACGCAGACCTCCATCTTTCTTTCGCACACAGACAATTGGACTGGAATACGATGACTTGGATTTGATGATCCAGCCCCTGTTAAGCAGGTCTTCTAAATACTCCTTTACTTCTTTATGAAGTGGTTTGGGAACAGAAACATAAGTCTTTTTGACAGGATCGTGATCTTTGAGTCTGATCTTCAACTGTAAAGAGGGAATTGTCCCTACATCATACTCATCACGGGAAAACGCTTGCTGTTCCTCCCGTAGTAGCTGTTTTACTTGCTCTTGCTGTATGGGCGAGAGATGATCAAGGGGAACTGGAGGGTCCCACATGTCCATAGTCTCTTTGACAGCACAGTTCATCTTGGTCTCTTTGTTTCTTCCTGTCTCACTTGTCGTTGGGTCAACGGTCGCTTGGTTTACAACAGGGGATCTAATATCTGCCGGATAAGCAGTTTTCACTCTCTGCGTTTCCCCCAAAATGGTCTTAGCGGGCAGCTGGATATCACGGGACGTACTGTTTGTTATAGGTATTTTGAACATAGATCGCTTCCCTTTCCATAACTGCACCAACCCACTTTGCATCTGCAAACCCTCTGGTAACTGGGTGTACTGACTCGGCTCAAATAAGACGTCTTGTGTGTCTGGAAGTTAGCCTGCTCTGACACAACCTTTGACTGTTTTGGTTTGGCCAGCAGGGATGGTAACCAACTCACTGCCAACTTTTACCATTCCTTCCCCCAGCCTATCCTCTTCACTTTGCATCACTTTCAAAAACACCTCTGTTTTCTTACAGTCAAATGAGAAAGCTGCGCTAACAGCTTCACTGATAGCACAAGGGGATTTAATGCCCATCTTCAGGTCATGGTCAATCACGTTGAACCCAATGATAGGCGGCTCTGCCACTCCGTCCTCCTTCACCACTAGCACAGAAACTAAGAGTTCCACCGGTGGGCGACTAACTGTCGGCAGCTTAAAGGTGACTTCGACCCACCCTGAGAATGGAATCGGTGTCTGGTTCACTGCCCTCCCATTCAGGATATTTGGACCCACCAACTCGGCTAAGTCTCTGACGGTGGTGTGTGGCAGGTGCTCCTGTCTCCAGGTGTCATTCATTAAACAAACCTGTGACCCTGTGTCCCACAATGCTTGTGTCTCCTTGTCATCAAGAAAGCACGTGATGACACATTTTTTTCCAACCAAATTGAGTAACTGTAATTGGCGATTAGGGAACAGTAGATTAACATGGACCGTTTCTACAGGAGGTACCTCGACCTGAGCTACCAGCCTTGCTTCCAACCTCCGAATACTGTCAGTAACGAGCTCATACAGTTCTTGTGTGTTAGCTTGTTCTGATGTGGTTGCGACGGTATTGGCCGCCGTGTCTACTTGCCCTGTTCCTCTTCCGAGTCTCCTCCTTATCCGACATTCCCTTGACATGTGGCCGCTGACTCCACACCTGAAGCAGTGGTTGCATTGTTCGCCATTGCTGGTGGACTGACATCTCTTGCAGCCACGTGTCCTCCTGGCTCTCTGAGCGCGAGGTGCTCTGGGAGACTCACGTATTGCCTTTTTGATCTCCTCCATGTCACTCTTCAGCTGCGTGACTATGTTCAGGAGCTCAGATTCCGTACGGGTCACTGTGCTTTGGGATTTAAGGATTTTTCCTTTTGTCGATGGTAGGGGGCGCTCTTGGCCATCCACTTCTCTCTCGGTTGCATACTGACCCGTCAGATTTTCCACTCGGCATTCTCGAACTTTTCGTTCTTTTGTGTGCCTTTTAAATTTCTGATGCCGTTCCCATTCAAGACTGGCTGCTGCATTCATCTTTGAAATCAGTAGCTCGTCGGTGACGGCAGGATCCTCCAAATAACGCTTCAGTTGATATTTCACATCAACACTGATCAGTCCTGTTTCCACCGCCCTCAGAAACTTCCTCTGAATAAGATCAGAACTAAACTGCTCTTCAGTGCCAGGCTCTCTGGATACTGCTAACAGTCTTTCCTTTAGCTCAATGGTACGAAACAGGAAGTTCTGAGGTGACTCATTACTGTCTTGTGTGAGGTTTATCAGACGATGATACAAGTCAATGGAACTATCTTCTTTATAATGTCCTCGCAGGATTATGCGCAGCTGTGGCAGTGTGAGATCTGACTTAATCTCCAACATAGCGCGCAAACTCAATCCAGGACTCACTGCTTTGACAACAGCCTCAATTATCTCAGCCTCACTGTGCTTTTTCTTTAAGCCCATATCAATCTGGTGAGTGAGATTGGAATAAGACAACTTGTCTTTTTGGCCCCTCTCCCCTATCTGCCCATTTATCTTAAACTCCCGTTTACTGATCACTTCTGGCGGTAGGGGCGCTGTGGGGACCGCGGGCTGTATCACAAAATGGCGGCCCGGTGGCGCGGCCTCGGGCTGTGTCTCAAAATGGCGGCCCGGTGGCGGCGCGGCCTGATCATCCGTCAGCCTTATTATTTCCTCTTCAACCTGTTTAGTTGAGTCAATAATACTTTCATGCAGAGCGGCATACTGGCTCTGTAAACTGGCGAGTGCCTCCGCCTCGCGGCTCGTGCCGGCCGTTGTCGCTGCCTGCGTCAACGGTTCACTTAGCTTAACTTTGTTAGCACATGCTATTAGCCTTAGCAGAAACTCGCGGACAACATCCTCCTCTTCGCGTTCAATGGCTTTCTCCACCTCCTCGATTAATAGTCGTATCAGTGTGTACTTCTTAGACGGTTCGGCTGGGCTTATCTTTGCAAATAAACAGACCTCCTTTAGCTGTTCGGCCCGTAACGGCACCAAGGCCTCAGTTAGCTTAGCTTGTAGCTGCTCCAGCTCCATTGTTACAGCCTTTTTTTTCTTTTTATTTATTTGCTCACTCACCGTCTTATACACGGCTGATCCATCCTCTGCTACCAAGTTTTGTTACACCCAGGAGGGGCGAAGGGGAGGAAGGATGATTGAGCCAAGCTGTTAGACTTTGCAGCGACTGTTTATTGACTTCTCCCAGCTCACACGGCACGGCACACCACTTACACAGCACATAGTTAGACACCATCTTGTCTAAACACTCTCTCCCGACTTCTCTCTCGAACATTCTCTGGAACACTCTCACTAGAGCGCCTACACTCTTCTTCTATGGTGTTCTCTAACACTACACAGTGTCTTAACATTACTGAGCGCCACCTCTGGCGTAGAAACGCTACTACTTCCATTGACAGCTCATATCTAGACAGTGCATATTCAGTTCTTTAATACATTCCCTATAAATGCTCCCATTTACTATTAATCATTAAATTATAGTCTCTTAGGTACATTTATTAAGAATATTCACATTTGCCATTAGCATCTAATCCACACTGTTTCTGAGGGTTCACTAGAGGTTATCCAAAATTAACACTTTCCTACATAAAGATTCAGTGGGTTTGATTATGGTTACACCAGTGAGTGACCAGTTGGTAAAATGGTAATTGATGTGTGAGAAGATCATTTCATGCAGAAACATTTTGGCCGCACAAATGTCAGTGATGGTCTAATTTGTTTAAAATTTCTTAGATTGAATTTGATTATGTTTGAGATTTTTTTGATGTGTTTTTTAAAGGTTAATGAAGAATCTAAAGTCACGCCAAGGTACTTAAATTCCTTGATGAGTTGCAGCTCCTCCCCTTTTAAGAAAATGTTTGAGTTTGTACAGCCATGGACAAAATTGTTGGTACCCCTCATACTACTTCTGCCCTCCAAAGAGAGCAGACGCTTTTCTTCCCAGCTCCGGCTCCTTATCTCTCTCCTTCCCTAACTGACTGGATCCCAGCTTGCTATCGTCTGTCTGCGTGTCTTTACTGCTGATTTATCAAACAAAATTATGGATTTAATAAGCTGGGCTTTGAACGCAATTGACACTGTTTTTTCAACAAGAAAATCTGGCCCGGGAGAGCCGATCTGTCCCGCAGGCACTGCTGCTGCGAGTTATTTGAAGGACACAAGCAATTGGAAACTCTTGTGCCTGTGTGATCTTTCTATTGAAGATATTGAAGATTTATACCTTTTCGGAGCAATGGTCATCGGAATTCTACTGATTGGATCTGGGATTGTTCTGGTGTACCGCAAATTGAAGAAGATAGATAGAGCCTATCAAAAAGCGGACCCGGCGAGGCTCACCCATCAAATTGACCAACTGGGCAGGACTCTGACAGCGGCTAATGGAGAACTGTACAGGAAAATGGATTACATCACGATCACGCTGAGAGCTGTCCATGAATCGATTTCAACGCCTGGCCATGAAGGATTGGAGCACTGAATCCGTAAGAGAATAGAAAGTTTTTTCTCTGAAGTCAGTGCTATTCGACCTGCTTCTTTCGGCGCCCTCAGCACTCAGTCCTCCAGATAATCTACAGTATATTTGTTTTCATAACACTGGCGGGCAGCATTTGACTCTCAAGGACAGCTGTCTGACAAACTATTCCATCTGCCATGCTCAAGGACATGTGCCTCTGCTTCAGACTGTAGTCATGACATCTGCTGCGGGAAGAGACTTTTGTTGTCCTCCAACTGATTGCCACTGATTGCACCCAACTCACACACAACTGATACACTATACTGACTTGAAGATATTCACTCACTGCTCTCTTTGTGTCATTGTGTGGATTCTATTGTCTGCTAATTGTGCATTGAGAGTTTTTTTCTTGTAATCATAATATCGGTCATATATGAACTTTATTCTGATAAACAATGCTTTTTTCTCTCTCCTATTGTGTCTAAACCCCCCCCCCCCCTTCCCCCATTGCTTCCTGTTCCCCTCCTGCTGACAGGCGCCTCCATGGCTGCCGCGTCATTGAAAATGTCATTTATGACGTTCTCAGTGTCAAGTCAAATCCCTCGTATATTTACCTGTTATTTACTTGTAAATGTGCTTGGCAATAAATCTTTTTTCTGATTCTGATTATGTTAATGAAAGAAAAACCCACAATGGTCACAGAAATAACTTGAATCTGACAAAAGTGGTAATAAATAAAAATTCTATGAAAATTAGCCAATGAAAATCAGACAATGCTTTTGAACTGTGGTTCAACAGAATTACTTTAAAAAACAAACTCATGAAACAGGCCTGGACAAAAATGATGGTACCCCTAGAAAAGATTGAAAATAATGTGACCATAGGGACATGTTCAACCAAGATGTGTCCTCTAATTAACAGCACAGGTGTCTACAAACTTGTAATCAGTCAGTCGGCCTATTTAAAGGGTGACAAGTAGTCACTGTGCTGTTTGGTGACATGGTGTGTACCACACTAAACATGGACCAGAGGAAGCAAAGGAGAGAGTTGTCTCAGGAGATTAGAAAGAAAATTATAGACAAGCATGTTAAAGGTAAAGGCTATAAGACCATCTCCAAGCAGCTTGATGTTCCTGTTACTACAGTTGCACATATTATTCAGAAATTTAAGATCCACAGGACTGTAGCCAACCTCCCTGGACGTGGCCACAGGAGGAGATGGATAATACGAATGGTAACAAAAGAGCCCAGAACAACCTCTAAACACATTCATGGTGAACTCCAAGGTCAAGTTACATCAGTGTCAGATCGCACCATCCGTTGTTGTTTGAGCCAAAGTGGACTTCATGGGAGACGACCAAGGAGGACACCACTGTTGAAAACAAATCATAAAAAGGCCAGACTGGAATTTGCCAAACTGCATGTTGACAAGCCACAAAGCTTCTGGGAGAATGTCCTATGGACAGACGAGACAAAACTGGAACTTTTTGGCAAGGCACATCAGCTCTATGTTCACAGATGCAAAAATGAAGCATACCAAGAAAAGAACACTGTCCCTACTGTGAAACATGGAGGAGGTTCTGTTATGTTGTGGGGCTGCTTTGCTGCATCTGGCACAGGGTGTCTTGAATCTGTGCAGGGTACAATGAAATCTCAAGACTAGCAAGGTGTTCTAGAGAGAAATGTGCTGCCCAGTGTCAGACAGCTTGGTCTCAGTCGCAGGTCATGGGTCTTGCAACAGAATAATGACCCAAAACATACAGCTAAAAACACCTAAGAACGGCTAAGAGTGAAACATTGGACTATTCTAAAGTGGCCTTCTATGAGCCCTGATCTAAATCCTATTGAACATCTGTGGAAGGAGCTGAAACATGCCGTGTGGAGAAGGCACCCTTCAAACCTGAGACAACTGGAGCAGTTTGCTCATGAGGAGTGGGCCAAAATACCTGCTGAGAGATGGAGAAGTCTCATTGACAGTTACAGAAATCGTTTGATTGCAGTGATTGCCTCAAAAAGTTGTGCAACAAAATATTAAGGGTACCACCATTTTTTGTCCAGGCCTGTTTCATGAGTTTATTTTTTTTAAATAATTCTGTTGAACCATAATTCAAAAGCATTTTCTGATTTTCATTGGTTATTTTTCATAGAATTTTTATTTATTACCACTTTTGTCAGATTCAAATTATTTCTGTGACCATTGTGGGTTTTTCTTTCATTAACAGAGGGGTACCAACAATTTTGTCCACGTCTGTACCTGTGTTCAGCCTAACACCTGGCCTCGGCCTTGGCTCCCACTACTGACATAACATGACAGCCTTTAAAAAGGTCTTTGAATATCAGATTGTCACACCACAAAGAACTCTTGATGGGTAGAAGCAAAAAAGCTCTCTCTGGACCTTTGCAACCTTATTGTTGCAAAACATAATGATGGCATTAGTTGCAGGCACATTTCTAAACTGTTGACTGTTCCAGTGAGCACTGTTGGAGCCATCATTTGGAAGTGGAAAGAACATCACTTTTTGATAGATTATTTTTCAGCATAATCAATGTGAGTCAAAAATCAGGCAGAATATTTAAATGTAGGTAGATTTATTTTCCCCATGGCCGATGAGGGAGAGATACAGAGGCAGTCCCTAGTGTGACCGTCCATAGCTTTAAAATCAGACATTTCCCAGTCCAACTTTTAAAGCTGTCTTATCAATGGGGAGGGAGATTATCATCCAGCAAGACGTACAGTTTTGTTCTTGAGAGTCCACGAAGCACACAGTCCTTATCAAACATTGTCAGGAAGCATGGAGCCAGTGTAAATCTTATTCCCACAGACAAGAAACAGTCACACGGACTGGTGCTACTCTCAAAGCTATACATGAAAAACAAGCAACAAAACAAAATTATAAAATAATATGGAATTTTTCTTTCATATCCTCCCTTGATGCTTAATAACATCACAACGAAAAACCACAAAAGAAAGAACCAAAAAGTAAATAATAATGAATAATGATAGGATAGGTATATATAAGGATGTATGTGTTGTTATGTGTCCTTGCAGACTAGCAGCAATTGTGTGAGGTAGTTTAAACTAAAACAAAGCTATGATAAAATATGAAGCAATAAAAGTGAACATGTGTAATGATAAGTGTAAATATATAATCAAAATCAATTAAACTGTGTAAAATAAGAACGTAGTGATTAATGATATGATAGCAATAAGTGTAATGTGAAAATGATATGGAAAAACTCAAAACAGATTAAGACAATATTGCAAACTTGACACACCTTAGACTGGTACTGTCCCTTTACCATCTTCATCATCATACTATGGACACAAGGAATGACACAGGAAAAGACCAAAATTGTCACTACAAAAAAAAAAAATCACTAACAAATTCATGATGAGACTTCTCCATGAAGAGAACAACTAACTTAATCAATTTTGTGCATCAGTGACATTATTCTTGGCCCCAGCAGCCTGCAAGGCAGTAAGGTCATGTATTGTTGAAGTAATAATATGAACATCTGCATCATTTTCAGGGATGAAAGTACAACAATAACCACCTACAATAGTGCCCACGCCCCTATGGTTGGTAGTTAATTGATCAAGACCTATCCTATTTTATGTCATAAATTTTACAAATGATTGTAGCCTATAATTAAGTGTTTCAATCCATAAGGTGTTCTTGGCCACTCCCACCCAAGGAAACAGTGAATGAGGAACCCTTACTCTGGTGTTTTTCATCTGAAATTGCTCTGGTACATCCGTGCCCCAAATGGCATCATGTGGTAGCATTCTGTGGTAAGAAAGCATCTCTCTTCACCCTGCCCACCTGGCCTGCTGGCATAATGAGGATACGATCAGTCGCCAAAATGGGGCACACAACCTTGCCCAAATCCTGGCCAGGTGTGGGTACGCCCAATGACCACATGACCACCATCCCTTTGTATTGACAATGTAGATCTTCAGGACAACACTTGCCCACTTCGTTGGTCAAGCAGGTAGCAGCACAGGAGAGAGACGCACTGTAAGCCATTGCACACTTAGAGAGCGTTAAGTGTTAAGCTGCCCAGAGGGACATCACCGCTTCCCTTTGGACAAAAGGAGGAGTTCCCTGATGAAATTAACCTTGCCTTTACAGAGTAAGGAGTGTCATCATGTTTCCGATCAGTGGAGTGATGTGTTGTGACAGGTGTGATTCAAAGTAATGTTTGCTGTGTTGTTTCTGTATATAGCCTCTCTTAAGAAACAGACAGCCTGTGGTAGCTGCATTATTTTAGCAGTAGCAGATATTTTTTTTTTTCTAGCTGATAGTGGCATTAAAGAACAAATATAACAATTCAAACATTTAGCTGATTTAGCTGTGTGATTAACATATCTCCACTGGACATTGTCAGCATAAACAAGATCATAATGACCTGCAGCTTTCAGCCAGTCATGGTGAGTGTGTAATAAATCTTGTTCTATAGTGTATAGGCAGTGGAACAACTAAGAATAACCAAAACAAAACTGCTACTACGAGGATGATGATGAAAAGGCAACAACACCAACCACACCCTTCTTTCTCTTGTATTTGCCCCCCATGATAAACAAACAGTTGTTTCGCTAAGCAAGCCATTACTGGACACCAGAGGGTGCCGTCAGCTGACACTTGTGTAGAGAAACAGTTAAACAGTCACTTGCTGAGGATTTTTTTTTCTTTAGTGAGTTTGTAGTTTGTATCAAACAGTCACTTGCTGAGGGTTCCAAGTGGGGTAAAGCGTTAGATGCACCCAAGAGTCACGTCCTTCGCCTTTCACAGCTGTTGGTGTTGCCAGGATAACCTCTGTGTTTTCCTTGCCAGGGAGTATTGGTCCAGTTTTCATCCAATGGTTTGGCCAAAAGATGGGTGCACCTCCCACGGTTCCTTCGCCACATGGTCCCTCCTGGAAGGGCAGCATGGATAAAATCTCTGTCAGTTGTCAGTCTTTGCATGTAATCAACCAGAAACCCTTCCTCATCACATAAGTTAAATGACTTTGATAGCAGGGTTTGCCATTCATAACTTTCCTATTTTTCTTTGTCACTATTTTCCTAAGCCATCTTCAATAATCCTATTTGTGCATTATGTTGATCTTATAGATTGTTGATGGTAAGCCAAGTGGTTCCCTAGGTAAATGCTAAGTCCTGTACCTAAATGTGATATGATCTGATTTACAAAGTGTATTCCATTGTCAGAGTAAATCATTTCAGCTATTTCAGATCTTAATATTTTTCAGTTAAGGGTTTCAGTGCTACTATAGCAGTATTTGGTTTAGTGGAATGGGTCGCCTTTGTCTATTTAGTAAATATGTCAATAATCACTAAACAACATTTTTGCTTTCACACTTATTTAACTCAATAAAATCCATGCAAGGGTTTTAAAGGGAATAAGTTTATGCAGGGAAGGACAAATTATTTTTTGCATTAAGTTCCCTTAAGGATTGTTTTCTTCTTACATAACTGAGTAAAAATTTGTTTTGTCTTTGTAGCAACTTTTAAATTGAGTGCCCCAGTAACCTTCATCAGCATAAATTGGACTTTCCTTAGACATTTGGAACTTTTCCCCATAAATGTGCAACTTTTCTTTTTCAATTAAATTCGACTTTATTGATATAGCGCCATTTCACAACAACAGTCATCTCATAGCACTTTCAACTGTAGGGGGAACCCCCACAGTTGCAGAAAAAACCCAGCACTCACTTATCCCCTGTGAGCAAGCGCTTGGCGACGGTGGAGAGGAAAAACCCCCTTTTAACAGGAAGAAACCTCCAGCAGAACCAGGCTCAGGGAGGGGCAGTCATCTGCGGCGACTGGATGAGGGGTGAGGGGATAGAGAAGATGAAAAGAACAGACATGTAGAGAGCAAACAGCACAATGGGGACTCAATCTATGGGAGAAAACAAACAGATGTTAATGACCAGCAAAAAATAAATATTTCATTGAGAGAGAAGAAAGGAGTGAAGCCCAGTGCATTATTGGAGGTCCCCCGGTTGTCTAAACCTATTAGCAGCATAACTACGGGAAGGTTCAGAGATACATGATCCCTCCCTAATTGTAGGCTATATCAGAAAGGAAGGTTTAAACTCTATTATTACAAACAGAGATCATGTCTGACTCCCGAATCCAGATTGGCAGCTGGTTCCAAAGGAGAGGAGCTTGATAACTGAAGGGTCTGCACCCCATTGTACTTTTGGAGATTCTAGGTATTATAAGTTATCCTGCATTTTGGGAGCGTAGTGCTCTGTTAGGATAACACGGTAGGATCAGATCTTTTAATTAAAAAGGGGCCTGATTGTTTAGAGCTTTGTAAGTAAGAAGAAGGATTTTAAACTTAATTGTAAACTCTATGGGAAGACAATGAAGGGAGGCCACAACCGGAGAGATATGATTTCTCTTTCTAGTACCTGTTAAAACTCTTGCTGCAGCATTTTGGATCAACTAAAGACTTTTTAAAGGTGTTTTAGGACAACTTGATAATAAAGAGTTATAATAATCTAATCTAGAGCTAACAACAGTGTGGATCAGTTTCTCAGCATCACTCTGAGACAAGATGCTCCTAATCTTGGCAATATTACACAAATGATAGAAGGCAGTCTTAGAAACAAATTTAACATGTGAATTGAAAGACAGATCTTGATCAAAAATAACTTCAAGGTTCCTCACAGAGCTTTTAAGAGAGAGAGTAACCACATCCAAACTAAAAGTTTGATTTGGAAAGTTATTTCTAAGGTTTTTTGGACCAACAAGAATGACTTCAGTCTTATCTGAATCTAATAGCAGGAAATTGCAAGTCATCCAAGCTTTGATTTCCTTAAGACAGGCTTCTAACTTGGCTAATTGATTACTATCATCTGGCTTCATTGACAGATATAATTGTGTGTCATCTGCATAACAATGAAAATGTATACAGTGATTTCTAATAATGTTGCCTAACGGAAGCATATATAAAAAGAGTAGGGCCTAGCACAGATCCCTGTGGAACTCCGTGACTGAGCTTTGAGTTGAAAGAAAACTTGTTATTGACATGAACAAACTGGAACCTATCAGATAAATAAGATCTAAACCACTGCAACCAAGTTCCATTAAGTCCAACATAGTGTTCTAATCTATCAAGTAGAATATTATGATCGATAGTATCAAAAGCTGCACTAAGGTCTAAAAGGACAAGAACAGAAACAAGTCCATTATCAGATGTGATAAGGAGGTCATTAGTGACCTTCATTAAGACTGTTTCAGTACTTTGATGGATTCTAAACCCAGATTGAAACTCTTCAAGTAAACCATTTCCCTGCAGGTGGTCAAATAATTGCATAGCAACAACTCTTTCTAAGATTTTTGAAATGAAAGGGAGATTAGAGATTGGTCTATAGTTAGCTAAAACTCCTGGATCCAGCACTGGCTTTTTGAGTAAGGGTTTAATTACAGCAGTTTTAAAAGTCTACGGTACATGGCCTAAAGTTAATGAAGAATTGATTATTTGAAGAATAAAGCTACCAATAAGTGGGAAGACTTCTTTAAATAACCTGGTAGGAATAGGGTCTAAAAGACAAGTTGAAGGCTTGGATGAGGAAATTAATTTGTCTATCTCTAAAAGGTCAATTGGAGTAAACTCATCCAAACAAATATCAGTTGAAGGATTTGTAGTAGTTATTGTATTTAAGTTAACGGTGGGAACTTAAATCTTAGATCTGATTTTATCTCTGATTGATGAAATTTTATTATTGAAAAAGTTCATAAAGTCCTTACTAGAAAGCTCTAAGAGAATGCTAGTCTTGACAGAGTCCTGACTCTTTGTCAGCCTGGCTACAGTGCTGAAAAGAAACCGGTGATTATTCTTGTTCTCTTCTATTAATGCAGAATAATAATTCATTCTAGCTTTTTTAAGAGATTTTTTATAAATTAAAAGATGATTTCTCCAAGCTAAATAGATTTCATCTGAATAGTGGAGCACCATTTTCTTTCTAACTAACAAGTCTTCTGTTTTAAGGTACGAGTTTCTGTGTTGAACCATGGGGTTAGAAATCTCTGATTAGACTTTTTCTTTTTTTAAAGGGGCCACCAAGTCTAGAGTCTGATGCAGAGAAGCTGTAACACTATCTACCATGCTATCAATTACAGAAGGAGCAAGCTGTCTATAGCTCATTTCCGTTGTGTTGACACATGGCATAGAGGAAACAATGTGCATAAATTTGGTAACAACATCATCTGAGAGGCATCTACTGTAGTAATATTTTTCTTTAGGAGCCAAATAGTCAGAAATAGCAAAATCAAAGGTTAACAGTCAATGGTCTGACAGTACAGGATTATGAGGAGACAAAACCAGATTTTCTATTTCTATGCCATATGTCAGAACAAGGTCCAACATATGGTGGAGATAATGGTTAGAATTTCCTACTTTCTGAGAAAACCCCATTGAGTCTAATATTGAATCAAATGCCACATTAAGGCAATCACTAGCTACATCTACATGTATATTAAAGTCCCCTTCTATAATTATTCTTTCTGATTTCAGCACTAAATCAGCTAAGAATTCAGCAAATTCAGATAAAAACTCTGAATAGATTTATGGAGGACGATAAATTATGGCAAATAAAATTGGTTTTAGCGTAAAATTGCTAAAATGCCCAATTCTGAGGACCAGGCCCTCAAAGGAATGATAATGTGTTTTTTGCTTAACATTAACTAGTAATTTGGAATGGTAAATTGTTGCTACTCCTCCTCCATGACCAGGACTTCTGGGATTTTGACAGTTTAAATAACCAGAGGGAGTTGATTCATTTAAACCAACATAATCTTCTTGTCCTAACCAAGTCTCTGTAAGGGATATTAAATCAATCTGATGATCAATTAACAGATCATGGACTAGCAGAGACTTGGGAGTTAGAGACCTAATATTTAATAAACCACATTTAATTTTTAAATTATGAGGAGAAACAGAGGCCAAATCATTCAATTTAGAGGCTTCATGTTTAATTTGAGTTTTACCAACTTTTTGTTTAATCACTTTGGGATGGTTATACATTATATTTTTATTTACTTTGGAGGGAGCAGACAATGATTCTCTGATGGGGAAGACAGGGGCTAAGTTGAGGGGTGGCAGATGAAGAGGAGCTGCAGAGAGGCGTGTAAGACTGCGACTCTGCTTCCTGGTCCCAACTCTGAGTTCAGGTTCAGGTTCAGGTTACTTTATTTCTACCTGTAGGTAGATTTGTTTTGCAGTCAGGTGACATCCATATTTACAAACCACAATTACATTCAACATGAACACAAACACAGGCACACATGAAGCTGACTATAAACATGATAAAAGTACTAAAGGCTCCACCAATCAGGACATAGGACAAAGAGATAAGAGAAAAAACAAAGAAATAAGAGAGAAGGGTCATATTAAAAAGTTAAAGACTAGTCAAAGAGGTTAAAAACTCAAAAGTCTAAAACCCAATAAAAGACTTAGAACCCCAAATAAAAAACCTACAAAAATAAGTATTCATTCATTCTTTCATCTTCTTCCGCTTAATCCTTTTCGGGTCGCGGGGGGGGGGGGGGGGAGGCTGGAACCTCTCCCAGCATCTTTGGGCGAGAGGCAGGGTACACCCTGGACAGATCGCCAGTCCATCGCAGGGCCAACACAGAGAGACAGACAACCATTCACTCTCACAGTCATACCTAAGGACAATTTAGAATCCCCAGTTTGATGCCAATTAACCTAACTTGCATGTTTTTGGCATGTGGGAGGAAACCGGAGAAATCCCAGAGTAAACCCACGCAGACATGGGGAGAACATGCAAACTCCACACAGATCACTGTCGGTCGGGGGCTGGGATTGAACCCAGGATCCCCCGGCCAAGGGTGAGTTGCTGTGCTGCCGCAGTGCTAACCACTCCGCCACCTCGCCGCCCAAAAATAAGTAAATATAGAATAAAATTAATAAATAGGTATCTAAATTATGTGCAATATATTGTTACATCTTGTTCAACTCTTTAACAGCAGCAGGAACAAAGCTCCTTTTGTAGCGCTGGGTTTTACTTTTTGGGACAGCAAACCTCCGTCTGGAGGGAAGAAGCTGAAAGTGGCAGTGCAAAGGGTGGGAGCCATCATTTAAAATGGAAGTAGCCATCCTCTGTACCTGTCTGGTGTACAGGGATGTCAGGCTCAGCTGTGACTCACCAAGCAAACGACTGGACCATCTAACTACCTGATTCAAGGATTTCCTCTGTTTCAGTTTTATCTGACCAAACCATGACACTAAAGAAAAGGATTAAACAGATTCAATAAAAGCCCGATAAAACATTGTCATTATGGTTTGGTCAATTTGGAAGCGTGCAAGTTTCCTTAAACAATGCAAATGTTGCTGACCCTTTTTGCACACCCTTTCACAGTTCTCTTCAAAGTTTAAATTACTATCAATAATCGTCCCAAGATATTTGTAGGATTGTACACATTCAGTTGTCTGGCCTTTTAGTACAGTGACTTCGTGCCTGGGAGTTTTCCTCCTAAAGTCAGTTATCATATCTTTAGTTTTTGTCGTATTCAGCTGCAGGTAGGAATCCTCACACCAGTGAACAAAATCATCAGCTACTGGGCCGTGGCCACTCTCACCATCCTGGAGGAGGAGAGTTGTCATTGTTTTGGAAATTTGGATAAAAATAATGCCAGATTGTTAGATAAAAGAGACACACCATCCAAAGTGGGATGGACGCCGTCTCGTCTAATAAGACCAAGTTTTCCCCAAAATGAGCTCCAATTGTCAATGTAGCCCACGTTGTTTGCAGGACACCACACAGACAACCAGCGTTTGAAGGATGACAAGTGGCTAAACATGTCATCACTGGTCAGACTGGGGAGGGGGCCAGAGAATACTACAGAGGCAGATATTGTTTTGACAAAGTCACACACCGATTCCACGTTAAATTTTGAGACTTCCGACTGCCGGAGTCAGACATCGTTAATGCTGGCGTGGATAACAATTGTGGAGTATTTACAGTTACTTTTAGCCAGCATTTTCAAATTTGATTTGATGTTGCCTGCTCTGGCCCCAGGAATGCATTTGACTATGGCTGCTGGAGTCTCTAGGTTCATGTTTCTGACTACAGTCACCAATGATCAGAGTTTTTTCCTCAGTGGGTGTGTCGCTGAGCGGGGAAAACGATTAGAAACATGAACAGGATGGTAGTTAACAGGGACTTTGCGACTACGCTTCCTTCTCACCGTCACCCACCCAGTCTCCTCGCTGCTGAGGAGGACCGGAGGACCGCTAGCAGGTCCTATGTTAGGGAGCTTCACTGCGGCTAAGGGACGTCCGTCAAGATTCACTGGCGCAGACGGTGGGTGTTTCAATGCAGTGGAGCCGGGATTCAAAATCAGACAACCTCGCTTCGAGCACCTCAAAAAGATAACATTTATTACATTTACCGTTATCACTAAAAGAGGCAGAGGTGTAGCTAAACATCTGACACAGAGAGCACACCACAGGAGGAGGGGAAGGAGAGCTAGTAGCCACAGATAGTAGCTAACCCGAAGCTAACACAAACACTGATGAAAGGTGAACAGAAGGCTAAAGAGGGTGATTAGATGACACTGAGTGTGCATACAGGTGCAAGAGGCTTGATAAACAGAAGTGAGAGCTGACGGTAGATGGAAAAAAGTGATTAAAGTAGAACTGAAGGGAACGGCATTGAACGGCACTGGGTGATAGTACATACAATTATAAAGATAATTTATCATTGGCACCCCCTCCACCAATCCCGGAATCTTGGAGAAAATCGCGATTTTGAATTTCCCGCCCTGAAAAATCCGACGAATCGGCCGATTATCGGGAAGTGCAGCCGGAGTTCCGCGTGACGTCACGAATTGGGCACAGTCCTCCATGTTTACCATTGCGAGCATGTCGACACTGGTTGTTTTTGGTGCATTTTGTCGTGATAGTCGACTACAAAACACTTTCAACACCTGGGAAGATCTCTTCAGTGGCCAAGGAAAGCTGTCATGGTGACGAAAGAAAAGAAAGGGGAGGAAAAGCTGCATGGTGGCACAGTGGTTTAGCACTGTGGCAGCACAGTTTACCCTTGGCCGGGGGATCGCGGGGATCATGAGATCGTGGCTTCGATCCCAGCCCCCGACCAACAGTGAGCTGCGTGGGTTTTCTCCGGGATTTCTCCGGTTTCCTCCCGCATACCAAAAACATGTAGGTTTAGGGCACTCGCGCACGCAGCGACCGGTGGCTTGTCACCAGACTGCAAACCGAATCTACCTACCGGTACAAATAAGTAACAAAAAAAAAAAAAAAAGCAACCGGGAAGCGATGCATTGCACGGTCACCAGCTGGTCACTGCACTGATTGCATCAGACCATTGGCACCACCCTCGGACCGCATTGTCCCTTTTCTACTGGAATTATTGTTATTGAAACACAAAAATCGTCTGCAGTCCAGACTTAATTTTCCTTATCCTGACACCCCAAACATGCCAAAGTAGAGAAGTAAAGACTCACCATTCTGTATTCAATAAGCGACTCTCCTCCCCATCACTGCTGCGGTCTGACTCTGAGTCGGTGCCGGAATCCCCCGACAATTCTGGCTCGAATCTGTACGGTTCGATGCCTCCCTCGCTCTCTTCCTGTTCACTTGACACTCCTGCATCCTCCTCTGTCTCGTCACCGATCCTGAATGCCTCTTCACTCTGAAAACTCTGGTTTTCTTCACTGCTGGAACTGCTATCATCTGCCATTGTTGTTTTGCTAAGAGTCACACTAGTGATGTCACGCAGCATCGTCTGCACTACTTCCGGTTTGTTTGGCACTGCCAGCCAGAGGCAAAAGTTTATCGGCTTATAGCTTGGCCATCGCACGGCCTAAAAATTTCTTTTATGTGTTGAAAAATACAATAGGTAATAAGGAATTAATCCGCTATTCTACTTTTTGCCCAAAAAGGTGGGTTCAGTTCTACTTTAAAATACAATTAAAGGCAAAATCCTCAGGAGAATGAGGAGAGCAAACCCAAGAGCAAGCCACAGACAGCCAGCAACACAGGAAGTGACAATACGTTACCACGGGAGGGGTACGTTACGTTACCACTTATTAGTTTACTTAATATTTTTGTAAACATGATATTTCCCCTTCCTTTTTGTGTTTTCTTTTTGTTTTTCTTAATTTTACTATATTTCTCATAAAGTCATAAGACATTTACCCACAATGATTTTCAAATATTTTTTCATCACATAATTTTCTTAAATACCTGGAAATTTAGTCATGTAAATTTAACTTCTTCTATTGAATGTTGTGACTCCATTACCAAGATGTTTCACCTATATTTTTTCTTTCCTACATTATTGATCATTTATTGATAATTTTATTCATTATCTATTTTTCTGAGAATTCTTTTTTGCTTTGATGCATGGGAATCCCCATGCATCAAAAATGGCTGTTTGCTGAAACAATGTGATAGTTTTTCCCTTGTTTTTGCTGTCAGAAGAAGGACATGTTTTGTTAGGCAAGTGTTTTCCTTAGAGATACAGTCTGTGCCATTAATATGAGTGGCACATTTACATATGGCTAATTTAGATGAAATTTTTTGAATAGTGTTACACCCTTAAAATGAGGTCTCTGTAATCATGCCTCTTTTGTGTATATTGTGAGTGTTTTCCCTTGGCCTAATTTGTAAATGTCACAACAATTAACCCAGCTGTCTGTGCAGATTTAATGTGATTTAGCATTTATTGTTACCAATTCTGATTTTTTTTCATTAAGCCCACATCTGCCTGTGTTGTTGACCACAGACAGTTTTGAATTTGTGTTAGTGCATGTTTGTGAAAGGGTATTTCCCACTCCTTTTGTTAATGGAAAAGTGGACATTGTCATGTGGTGGCTCTCGCGAGCCACCATAAGACGCCACACAGTCACCAGTGAGTTTCAGTGAGTTTTATTACGGTGAAAAGTGACAACACAAGATGCAGGGGCAATGACACATAAGTCTACACACATCCGGAGGCGTAAGGCTAAACAGCTCTCTTACAGGTCCATATAGGAGACGGTCATACACAGGCAAGGTTGACGGAGTAATGACTACACAGGCTGCTGAGGCAGAGACACACAGAGGTCTACTCTCACCGGGAGGGGTAAGGCTAACAGCTCACTTACTGGTCCAGGGGAAGCGACGGTCAACCACAGGCAGACGAGGTAGGTAATAGTCCAAAGCATCCGTAGCTCAGACACTGCTGCATCTTACCGCCGCCAGTGCTGGGCTTAAAAAGGCGAAGCACTAACGACGGTAATTACAATCAGCTGGCCGTTGACAGGCGGAAGCCCCACCGAGCACTTTCACAATAAGAGCCCGGTGAGGCCCGAATACAGCCCGCAACTGTCAAGGCCAGCAGCGAGACATGACTTAACCCGAGCGGGATCAGAACCGGCGCTCGGGTCATAACAGATATATTGTTTTAATTTGAATTTGGACTTCCTTCTGCACAAGGAATGCTTCATTTATTATTTTTCCTCCTAAATTTTGATCTGGCCTGCAGTTGCTGGGCCTGGCTCGGCCAAAAGCCAAGCACCGTGAATAATTGTGTCGTATGATTTTAGCACACCAAAATCATACGACACAATTATTCCTTATTCCTGTCACACGTAAAGTCAAAGTCAGCTAAATTGATATGCGTTATGTCATTGTCAAAGTCATTTGTTTTACTTAGCTTCAGGTCTGCTTGTCACATTTTGCGGCCCGCCTGCAAGGTCCTCCTCCCCCACTCTGCCGCTGCCTCCAGCCAATGATCCTGATGTTCAAATTGATGACAAATGTTGTGTTTCCTTTGGCGCAGCCAGCCTGCCCCACACCTCTCTCTTTCCCCCCGTCCACCACCTGTGTCCAGTGTCAGTGGCACCCTGAAAAAATAAAATTGGGGGAAGCCATAGCCCCCCCATCCACATCAGAAATCACACAAACAGGAGTTCAAATTTTTCTTCTCCTAAATTTTTGTGTTACTCTTGTATTCATTCAACTTTGTTGTTTTAAGTTGTCACAGTGCTTATTTGATGAAAATTTTTAGTGTAACTAATGGTTCAGGTGTATTTTCTTTCCTATACATCTAGAAAATGACCCAAGCTTATTTTCTAATCTTTATACTGGAATGGGAGAGACCTTTTCACTCCTCATTTTAAATGGTGTGAACTCTTCCCAATTATCTGCAGAAGAGATCATGGTGATTTGCTTATAAATGATATATATATATTTTTATTTTCAATTTTAGTGATATATTTTCAGTAGGTTAGAAAATAAAATGGTTCCTTTTATTCAAGCATACCCATAGCAAAACAGGAAAAAATGGATGAATATTAAAGTATCCCTGTAGTGATTTGCATAGCTGTCTGTCCTCATAAAGTCCCTTAACCAATACACTGTGTATTACAATGTCAACTTTCCCACAGTTTGTTATTTATTTAAATTCACAAGACAGTAAACCGACCAATTTGTCATTGTAATGCCCACAGAATCAAATCTTTGTCAAAGACCCCAGTATTGGGACTTTTTCCTCTGTTTTTTCTAAATCCTATAATCCTTCAGAGCTTTGCTGTTTTGTCATGAACAGTAAAAGGAGTAAAACTTTAATAATCACATAGTCATTCATTAAGAGCAACTTTTCTATTTCAGAAAGAACAATAATATGGCAAAGAAGCATTAAAACCTCTGTTTGATAATTAGCAGCCTCGGGTAAATCATATGCATTAACATTGTCATTACCACCTTGTTTTGTGCTTTGAATCATGTCATATAAGCTGTATTTAAAGCTTTTAATTATTGAGTATTATTTAGTAACAGCATTATTCCATAATCTTCAGTTAAATTAGTCACATTGATGATGATTGCAGTGATTGATGTATGTGCACTTAACTTATTGGCGTCCGACATGGCCTGGTGTCAACAGGGGAGGTGGGGGTGAGGAGGCGTGTGGTGATGTCATTCACCAGACTCCTGGGACAGGGCCATAGCTGAGCAGCAGAAGAGGGAGGAGAAGAGGGAGGGAGGGACCAAAATGCAGCCCTCATGGTCACGTCAGACCATTAATCCGTCACCCTTTATGCCTGTAAAGTTCACTGTTATCCCTCGGTCAGAGACCAAAACCCACAAAAACAATAGAAATGTAAAAAAAAAAAGCATATATATATATATATATATATATATATATATATATACAGTGGGGCAAAAAAGTATTTAGTCAACCACCAATTGTGCAAGTTCTCGCACTTAAAAGATGAGAGAGGTCTCCAATTTTCATCATAGGTATACCTCAACTATGAGAGACAAAATGAGAAAAAAAAATCCAGAAAATCACATTGTCTGATTTTTAAAGAATTTATTTGCAAATTATGGTGAAAAATAAGTATTTTGTCAATAACAAAAGTTCATCTCAATACTTTGTTATATACCCTTTGTTGGCAATGACAGAGGTCAAATGTTTTCTGTAAGTCTTCACAAGGTTTTCACACACTGTTGCTGCTATTTTGGCCCATTCCTCCATGCAGATCTCCTCTAGAGCAGTGATGTTTTGGGGCTGTTGCTGGGCAACACGGACTTTCAACTCCCTCCAAAGATTTTCTATGGGGTTGAGATCTGGAGACTGGCTAGGCCACTCCAGGACCTTGAAATGCTTCTTACGAAGCCACTCCTTTGTTGCCCAGGTGGTGTGTTTGGAATCATTGTCATGCTGAAAGACCCAGCCACGTTTCATCTTCAATGCCCTTGCTGATGGAAGGAGGTTTTCACTCAAAATCTCACGATACATGGCCCCATTCATTCTTTCCTTTACACGGATCAGTCGTCCTGGTCCCTTTGCAGAAAAACAGCCCCAAAGCATGATGTTTGCACCCCCATGCTTCACAGTAGGTATGGTGTTCTTTCTCCTCCAAACACGACAAGTTGAGTTTTTACCAAAAAGTTCTATTTTGGCTTCATCTGACCATATGACATTCTCCCAATCCTCTTCTGGATCATCCAAATGCTCTCTAGCAAATTTCAGACGGGCCTGGACGTGTACTGGCTTAAGCAGGGGGACACATCTGGCACTGCAGGATTTGAGTCTCTGGCGGCGTAGTGTGTTTCTGATGTAGCCTTTGTTACTTTGGTCCCAGCTCTCTGCAGGTCATTCACTAGGTCCCCCCATGTGGTTCTGGGATTTTTGCTCACCGTTCTTGTGATAATTTTGACCCCACGGGGTGAGAACTTGCGTGGAGCCCTGGATCGAGGGAGATTATCAGTGGTCTTGTATGTCTTCCATTTTCTAATAATAGCTCCCACAGTTGATTTCTTCACACCAAGCAGCTTACCTATTGCAGATTCAGTCTTCCCAGCCTGGTGCAGGTCTACAATTTTGTTTCTGGTGTCCTTTGACAGCTCTTTGGTCTTGGCCATAGTGGAGTTTGGAGTCTGACTGTTTGAGGTTGTGGACAGGTGTCTTTTATACTGATAACGAGTTCAAACAGGTGCCATTAATACAGGTAATGAGTGGAGGACAGAGGAGCCTCTTAAAGAAGAAGTTACAGGTCTGTGAGAGCCAGAAATCTTGCTTGTTTATAGGTGACAAAATACTTATTTTCCACCATAATTTGCAAATAAATTCTTTAAAAATCCTTCAATGTGATTTTCTGGATTTTTTTTCTCATTTTGTCTCTCATAGTTGAGGTATACCTATGATGAAAATTGGAGACCTCTCTCATCTTTTAAGTGGGAGAACTTGCACAATTGGTGGCTGACTAAATTCTTTTTTGCCCCACTGTATATATATATATATATACTATATATATATATATATATATATATATATATATATATATATATATATATATATATTTTTTTTTTTTTTTTTTTTTTTTTTTTCTCTTTCTTCACTCACTCAGATCAACCGTTCAGCAGTAATTTCAGACACACGGGCCCACAACACTTCACCCTTTACACACACATGCAGCTCTTTCACTCTTCCTGATCCACTCCAAGGTCACTGTTAGACACAGTTGTTTTGTAAGCTTCAGATTAATACACACATGTTAGTGGAACAATTTCTTTTGAAAACACTTAAAGCAAGCTGATATGGCAACCTCAGTGGAAAAAGAGCAAATCTGGCAACCTCACACTGAAACATGAACCCTTTCTGTTTTCTCTCTTCACCGCTGTGAAAACACAATTAGTTTTCTCCCCAAGATTATCATTTGCAAACTCGCATACACTGATTTACCACTGTATACACAAACTGTGTCACATAACTGCACTTTTACACTTGACAATAATCAGAAAAACAACGGACAAACATGGCTTACAACCGTTGCAACACTTGTACTTCCGCTTCTGTGGTCTCGCCAGGACAAACTGTATAACACAAATAAACAAATGGACAAACTGCAGTAATTTATTTAAACCAGCGCTATTTAAAGGTCAATCCTCATCAATCGCTCACTCGTGATGACAGAAAATAAGATCTCACGTTGATAAGATAAGATAAGCCTTTATTAGTCCCACAATGGGGAAATTCCAGGATGGACTCATAGCTCACTCGTGTTGACAAAAATAAGATCTCACTATGATTTCCGCACGTCACAACAATTCTTGGTCCACTTTGTGCGATATAATATGTATTATTTTTCGCGGCCTTTAACAGGGACCACCGAGCTTGTACCTTTGTCCAACCGAACTGTTCCGGACTACCCCCAAACCAAACCTCATTAAGGCTGTGACAAACTTGTCTTTTGCGGTATCAAACTCTGAGTCTCACAAACACAGGCATATGCATAGTTAACTCACTGGGACTCAAACCCAATGTCAATAAGCCTAACAACACATAAATGTACTCACATTCAAATCCTGCCTGCAGAGTTCTAGACCTGAATTCTGGTCCGCCCCAGCGCCTCTGTTCCGAATGCCTCCACTGCAGTAAGCCTGGGGAGGTCTTTTGTCAGCTGTGCACTTGCTGAAATTGGGTGGAGGCGACAGAGACAGAACGAGATTATCAGGTGCCTTGTTTGGAGCGCCAAATGTTAGATTATTTTTCAGCATAATCAATGCGAGTCAAAAATCATGCAGAATATATAAATGTAAGTATAGTTATTTCCCCATGGCCGATGAGGGAGCGATACAGAGGCAGCCCCTAGTCTGACCGTCCATAGCTCTAAAATCAGACATTTCCCAGTCCAATTTATAAAGCTGTCTTATTGATGGGGAGGGAGATTATCATCCAGCACACCCATTACCGGGAGCTCCTTGCAAGATTTCTGACAGAGGAGTCAAAAGAATTATCAGAACAGTTATCCAAGAGCAAAGACCACTCGTGGAGAGCTCCAGAAAGACCTGGAGTTAGCAGGTACTGTTGTTTCAAAGAAAACAATAAGTAATGCACTCAACTGACATGGGCTCTTTGCCCGCTCACCTCGCAAGACTCCATTGCTGAAGAAAAAGCATGTTGAAGCTCATTTAAAGTTTGTTGCACAACATTTGGGCAAGCCAGTAAAATACTGAGAGAATAAAGTCTGGTCAGATGAGACCAAAATTGAACTTTTTGGATGCCACAACACACAGCATGTTTGGAGGAGAAATGGCACTGCATATCCCATCATGTTGTGGGGGTGTTTTTCAGTACATGGTACAGGCAGACTTCATATAATTGAAGGGAAGCCGAATGGACAAACGTACAGAGACGTCCTTGATAAGAACCTGTTGCCATCTGCCAAGATGCTGAAGATGAAATGAGAGTGGACATTTCAGCAAGACAACGACCCTAAACACACAGCCAAGAAAACTCTCAAGTGGCTCCAGAGAAGGAAAATAAAGCTGCTAGAATGGCACAGTCAATCACCTGACCTGAATCCAATTGGAAATCTATGGAATAAACTGAAGATCAGAGTTAATAGAAGACACCCATGGAACCTTAAAGATTTGAAGACTGTGTGGAAGAATTGGCTAAAATCAGTCCTGAACAATGCCTGTGCCTAGTTTCTCCATACAGGAGATGTCTGGAAGCTGTTGTTACCAACAAAGGCTCTTCTTCTTCTTCTTCTTCTTCTTCTTCTTCTTCTTCTTCTTCTTCTTCTTCTTCTTCTTCTTCTTCTTCTTCTTCTTAAATGTTCATGTGGATGCTGGTTAATTTTTTAATTTATGTGATTAAATTGTAATTTGCAAGCTTTTAATTTTTAAATTGACATCTTTTATCAAATTTTTGCAACTTTGTTCTTTAAAATTTGTACCTAATTTACATTTATAATACGTTTGCACATCATGCTAAATTTGTGAATACCCCCACCCCTTGATGAAAAATAGCAAATCACCTAGCAGTTATGTCATAACCAGTGATGTCATAAACCCTTGTGCGCCATTACGCAGCGCCCGAGGGGAGGAATGGAAAACCCAATAGCAGAAGTAGATTGTGCCATTTTATTAGATTTCACCACAGAATAACAAGTCCAGTTGACCACAAAGTTACAGGGAAATGCAATTGATGAAGTTAAGGTCACCAGACATACAGGGCACCTGCCGGATGCTTTACAGCCTGGTCAAAGGGAAAGCCTAGTGCTGCAGACTGTGGTCAGCACGAAGAGAAAGGTGATCATGAACTTAGGAGGCTGGAGCGATCCCGGGGCAATCCGTGCAGTCTGGAGGATGAATCAGAGAAGCTGGGCCAGCTGTAACACTAAGGGATTTACCAGGCTTGACGTGACGGGCTGGATAACAACAAAGGTAATGACAACACATACATGGCAAGCTAGCTGCCGCGTATGGAGGTGAATCCTCCGACAATCACTTTCCACAAATGCAGCGAACAAATACTCCTGAAGCTAACGAGGAAAGAGATTGCCAGCGCGAGAAAGCGTGGGCTGAACTTGATTGGGTCTGGTGTGAGAGGGAGTGTGCATGAGTGTATGAGTGGGAATGAATGGAGCGTGTACATGTGTGTGTGTGTGTGTGTGTGTGTGTGTGTGTGTGTAAGTGTGTATGTGTGTGAACACCCGCGACCGTACAGCTGATGGCATTTGACAGGAAGAGGGGGCGTGTCCAAGCTGTCAGGGAGAGGAAGCCCAATAGCTCCCTGAAGCACCAGGTGGAAAATAGGGCAAAACATAATAAGTCAGAGCTGGGTTTGGAAAAGGCAAACCCAGATTCATGACAAGTGAAACTTTATTTTGCCCCTTGATTGTCTCACATTCAGCTATTCCAGCAGTGTTTTTATTGAATATGAGAGTCACAGGTACATTATAGGAAAAAATGCAATTAAGTTACTTTAAAAGTTTTTTTCATTGTTTCTTTGTTGTATTTTTAGTGATTAATCATAATTAACTATTAAAAAATGTGCAACTAATTACTTTAAAAATGTAATCGATGAACAGCCATTAAAAAAATGTTTTGCATTTTAAAATAAAAACTAAATATTGAGGAAAATAGGATTTCAAGAAAAAAAAAGTCATTTTAAAAACAAATAAATCCAATTTTCTTTCTTTTTAACCTTTTGCATTTTATGAAAAAAGTCAAATTTTGAAGAAAAAAGTCAAAATTTTAAGAACAAAGCCAAAATTTTAAAGGGTTCCTGTAGTGAATTTTAACCAATAACTATTTCAAAGGATCAAATATGATACTAGTGGTTCCGTCCGGTAATTTTGGTCATGATTACTTCTCAAATACGTGCAAGTTTCAAGCCACTGCTCTGTCAGTCAGTCATGGTCAGGGACATCTTGCCTCTTCGATGGGCTGTTTCAGCACGGTAGTGATGCACAGTCATTGCTTTGTGCGATTGGCTTGGGCTGCAGTGGACTGGTCACTGATCCCGTGCTGCGTCCCTAGGACAATGGCAGAGTGCAAGGCTTATGGCTGCACCAACGATAAGTGAGGAAATCCCAGAAAACATTTCTTTTGTGTGCCAAAACTAACTGATGACACAAAGTCAGAGTTGGTAAAACATTGGCTCCATAACCTTGGCATGAGTCACACACTAAAAACCTTTCCGTTCAGAATTTTTTACAGCCATGTACAAGCAAATCTACTTGCATATAATTTAATATAAAATTCTACTATATCAAGATTTGTTCAATGGGTTCTGAAGTTACTTGACTGGGAACTTGCTTGTTCGTTGGGGCCCCTTCAGGTGCTGGTCCATGGAGGTACCTGCTGATCATGCTGTCAAAGAAGGCTATTTCCAAGGACGGTTTGATCAGTATACTTTATATCTGTGCAGATTGGGGGTTGAAGTAATGCAGCCGCCAAAGCAGTCTTCATTGAGTTCATGCTCTTGACAACAATAGGATTCCATGTCAGTTCACATAACAGCACTGCCCGCATTCTGGATCTGCCGTCACGCACATCTCTGGCAGAATTTTCCTCCTGGGAATCACTAGAAAGTGAGGATTCATCCTCGCAAGCTTCCTCCTCCATCTCTGGGCCATATAGACAATTGTTTAAACCCACTTCATCATAGGGACTGTCCATTGTTTACTCATCCACAGTAACCCAGAATCAATGACTGTATGTCACTTCCGGCCGGCAATGGCTGCTTCCCATTGGTTTTGAACGAGTGGTTTTCATGGGGTAAAATTACTCAGCATACTGGCTCTAGGGGGTTATTTTTACTGAATAAATGCATTTTTGGTTTATAAGTACTACTTAAAGCACAATTAATTGTTATAATGACCAGTACTGGTTTCCTTTAAGAACAAAGTCAAAATTTTAATAACAAAGTCAAAATTTTAAGAACGTCTAAATTTAAGAACAAAGTAAACATTTTAAAAATTTTAAAAAATTTAAGAAAAAAAGTCCAAAATTTCAATCTCATTCTTAAAAATGCAAAACAGTTTTTTTTTTTTTAATTTAAGTTTTTGTAAAGGGTATACAGGTCATTACAGCATTGCATTGTTTACATTTTCATCACACGTTCCCTTATTTTTTGCTATTTGACAACATTGGTAGGATAGTTATTATAACACCTCCTTTTTTTTAAAGTGAAAGAAAAAGTGAAATTAAAGACAATTAAAAAAAAAAAAACAAATAAACAAACAAACAGAACAGCAAAAAACAAACAAACAGAAAATTAAGTAATTAAAAGTAAAAGAGCATCTGAGTAGTGTTGAAACAAAGAGTGGGACCATTATTGAAATGGTATTTGTCAAAGATTAGATCAAATGGAAGACACATATGCGATCCAGGGTTGCCAAAAGTTCATGAACCCATCCATGTCCTGTCTCAGTGCGAATGTCAACTTTTCCATCGAGTAAATGTCTTAAATCACGTGTAACGGAAATATGGAATATTTAATAAATAATAAATATGATCAGGTATGAATTATTTAATTTATATTGATGTATTGGAATCTGAGCTCAAATCTCATTTCATATACATCAGAAAAGTTAATAACACTCGTAAGGGGCACCAGCTTCTATCTTTAAGAAGCAATTTGATCTTTAATTTCACTTTATACCTGTTTGATCACTCAATAAATTAATCAATAATCAGTCTCAAAAATTTTCCGTGAATTCGATACCTGGGCTTGAAACAGACTCAGAATGAAATAAATTCCCAACAACTTCTCTCATTTTTAAATATTTATTAAACGAAAGGATTAACAGACATTGTAGTAATTTCCTTAATCATAAAATCAATCTTGTAAATGATAGATTAACAATGTCAATATTTTTGGAACCAGGCTTAAACTGAGAAATGAATTTCTATCAGTTTGAGTTAACAGATTATAAAAAAAAAACAAAACGCAAATTTATGGAGAAAGTTTATTAATTATGAAAAAGTCCTAAATTAATCTTAAGAAAATAAAAACGGAATGTTAATGAAAAGAAGAGTTATGTTAAGGGCTTCTTAATTTGCATCTGATTAGATATACAAATTATTACCGAACCTCAGAAGTTTATTCAGCAGTTGAATTAAAAGTTTGCAGCTCACGTGATCCTCGGCCTTCGTCCTCAGCCCAAGATTTCGTGGATGTTAGGGGAAATATCTGCCCGCAGATATTTCAGGGTCCACGGTTCGACCTTTAGATTCAAGCGGTCGAAGGGGCTGGATCTTGGCCGTATGACCCACAGTTGAAACAGGTTCTAGCCAGATGGTGCCGATGCTTCTTCAGCGCGATGTGGGACAGCTGCGCGTTGATTCCTCAGCTGCACGTGACATGGAAGCTGCATCTTCAAGAGGTCTTCGATAATAATTAAAAGATATCTAATCCGATCTCAAATTAAAAAGGCTTCAGACTTTAGATAAAAATAGTAGCTTCTGGTGGGTGCTTGGTCAAGAAAAATATTATAAAATAAAGTCAAGATTAAAGTTTACATATAAACAAAACAAACGGTGGTTTTACAGAAAGTTTAACAAAGAAAAAGTGATAAATAAAAATTGGAGTTTGACTCCGATTAAGAATTGAGCTCAAAGAAATAGGAATTCCTAGGTATTTAAGAGAAAAAGAAAATACAAAGTTACATAAATTACGAGTTATCTGCTCTGTGTTCAGAAAAGCGACACATGGTCGAAGTCCTTTGTTCTTCCTTGCTGTGTCCGGAGCAAAAGAGTTGACGAAAAGAGAGGTGAAAAAGAGCATGGGGGCAGGGGTCTCTCTGCTTTTATAAGCTCTGTTGAGTTTCGCGGGCTCCCGGCCTGACCGGAATCTCAGCCAATGAGCGTCCTTCGTGGGCGGGCTCGATGAACTTTTAGTCCAATGAACAAACAGTCTATTGTTCGGAGTCCTTTAGGATGGAGAGTTGTCATGCAGAGATTGGCTGTTGGAGTCACATGTGATATCGAGGCAAAACTTTGATACATACTGGAAGTTAATATTTCCCTTTATGTATTAAACTAAGATAACTTTAGTGATTAGTATAAATTATAAGCAGTGCTTCTAAATCAACATGCAGGAATAAACATTCATATAAACATTAGCATGCATATATATAAAATCACAGATTAATGCATTTCACACATATTTTCCACATCAAAAACATCAGAGTCCATCTGCATTTTCATAGTTCTGAAAAGAATGAAGGTTTAGAATTGAGTTTGTAATAAGGTACTTTAAAATTCACTGGTTAAATCCAGTGTGTCCCAAAGTTTAAGGAAATTAACTGAGTTGTGGATCTGTGTAGGCCAGGTCTGTAGCATGTTTATGGGGGCAATAAAAGTGAAGCCGGACATTGGGGAAATTCCTTAGGTTGGTTTTAACAAAACAAAGGGGATTTCAGCTGTGGCCTGGGGGAAGAAAATCCGTTTATTTGCGTTATTCCTGGATGAAACAAAAATGTCTTTAAGCAGAAGAATAATTGTTGCTGAGCCAAAGTGAGATGATGCTACACACGTTAATCCAATCTTCAGGTGTAGGACAGTCCTTCAGCATCCATTTTTTAGTTAGGGCTTTTTTACTTGCCAATATTAAAACACTGAATAAGTATTTATCTCCTCGTCTTTCCAGTGAGTCCGGTAGTAAACCCAAATACAAAGTTACAAAAGAAAAGGGAACTGTTATTTTGAATATTTTCCCCAATATTGTCTGTACATTGGTCCAATATTGGTGGATAACTGGGCATGACCAAAACACATGAAAATGATTTGCAGTCTTTTCACCACACAAGCGCCAACAGTTCAACCCCTTATGGGTAAATTTGTTTTGTGCAGGTGTTCTGAAAAATCTTACCAAGTTTTTCCATCCAAATTCTCTCCACTGCAGGGATGAGGTACTTTTCCATTGCTGTTTATTTAGCTTTTCCCATATTTCCAATTGTAAAGTGAAATTCCCCTCTTTTTCCCATCTCTCTTTTATATATGATGTGTTGTCTCCTTTTAAATCTTGAAGACCTTGGTATATTTTAGAAATGTATCTGATCCCTGGGATCCCTTTATATGCCATTAAGAAGACCTTCAGAACACCTGACTGGGCCCTTTCCAAATCCTCCTTTTTAAGTATATTGTTTATGTGGTGTCTAAGCTGAAAGAACCTGTAAAGATCTTGATTTATTAGACCTTGTTTTTTCAAATCTTCAAAACTTCTTAAAGTTTGCCCCTTAAAAAAATCGTAATATTTTACCAGCCCTTTCTCTTTCCACTCTTTAAATCTAGTGTCTGTTTTATTGGGGGTAAAGTCTTGATCATAGGCAATCCATTGCAGAAGTCGATAGGGCTCTTTAGCTTGATTCTCTCTGACTATCTTAAACCAAATTTTTAGCGGGGTCTCTATCCACGGGTTAGTGTTATTCAAGAGTTTAGGTAAGGCATTGTTCCCTATTATCGCCTGTAGGGGGATGTCACTTGTTATTTGGCATTCCATCTCCTTCCATTGTGCAGTGTAGACTGGGTTACATATCTCTACTAAAGTTTTAATTTGTGCAGCTATAAAATAGTCCCTGATATTTGGCAGCGCAAGCCCACCTTTGTCTTTGTTTAGCTGTAAGGTTCTATGTCTGATTCTAGGTCTCTTGCCCTGCCATATGAATCTTGAGATCCTTCTGTCCAGCTCCTGCCATGTTTTTTTGGGAGGTTCTACCGGTATTGTTTGGAAAAGGTATAGAAGACGTGGAAGTATATTCATTTTGACTGCTTCAATTCATCATATTCCATCTTGCTAGGTCAGATTTTATTTTTGTCACCAGTGGATCATAGTTTAGTGTTATAATTTTGTTGAGTTGTTTCGGGATATTGACCCCCAGATATTTCATAGATTCCAACTCCCAGTTAGTTTTGAGTTCACTTAGTGAATAATGATTTGGGTCATAGTTGAATGTTAAAACTTGGGTTTTATGCATGTTTAATTTGTAGCCCGATAAATCTCCATAGTCAGAAAAAACTGAGATTAGTTCTGGTAAAGAAGTGTCTGGTTGCCCTAGGTATATTAAAATGTCATCAGCAAAGAGTGCTATTTTATGTTCCTTCTGACCAAGTGTAATACCTTGAATTTCTTGATTTTGTCTTATCCATTGGCTCAGAGGTTCTATGAAGATTGCAAAGAGCAGTGGAGACAGGGGGCAGCCTTGATGACATCCTCTTTCCAGCTCAAAAGATGATGATAAATTACCGTTAATCCTTATTTTAGCTGTTGGTTTTTTATATAATGCCTGTATAGTTCTAATGAAGTTGTTATGAAAATTGAAACTGGATAAGATTCTATATAGGAAAGACCAGTCAACCGAATTGAATGCTTTCTCAGCATCTAATCCCAATATGACTGCATTTAAGTTATATTTTTTTATATGATGAATTATGTGTAAAGTGCGTCGAATGTTGTCTTGTGTCTGTCTTTGTCTTATAAAACCTGTTTGGTCTAAGTGAATTAAGTCTGTCAGTATGTTTTCTAACCTTTTGGCAAGGATAGTGGTAAAAAGCTTATAGTCCTGATTTAATACACTGATTGGTCTGTAGTTGGAGCATTCTAGTTTATCCTTTTCAGGTTTAGGTATAACTGCAATGACCCCTTCTCTCCAGGAGGGGGGGGGTTTCCCCTGTGTGGAGGACATAGTTAAATGTTTTCAGGAGGAGAGGAGATAGTTGCTGTTTAAAGGTTTTGTACCATTCTGCTGTATAGCCATCAGCTCCTGGGGATTTGTTAGCTTTAAGTTTCATAATTGCTTTTTCCAATTCTTTAGGTTGTATTTCTGACAGTAGTGTTTTATTTTGTGATTCCGTAAGTTGGGGAAGGTTTAATGTGTTTAGGAATGTCTCGGATGCATTTTTATGTTTTTTTGTGGAAGTATAAGTTCTTGTAGTAATTCTCAAAGCTTTTAAGAATATCCTGAATTCTGAATTTTATTTCCTTTGATACTGGGTCTCTAATTTTGTAGATTGCTCTTTCTGTTTGTTGTTTCCTCAATTTATAGGCTAGTAATTTTGCTGATTTACTGCCTGCTTCATAGTGTTTTTGTTTCAGAAATGTAAGATTCTTCTGGATTTCTATTGTGTAGATCTCATTTATTTGATTTTTAATTTCTTTAATCTTGAGCGAGCCATTAGAATGAGTGTTGTCTTTGTGTTCTTTTAGGTTCTTGAGTTCTGACTCTAGTGTGATTAGTTTTTCTTGTCTCAGTTTCTTTTGGGTTGCCAGTTTTGCAATAATTTTTCCCCTTATTACAGCTTTGCACGCATCCCACAGTATTAAAGGGGATACTTCTCCATTGTCGTTTTCTTCCAAATATGTGAGAATATCTGATTCCAATTCATCTTTCAGTGGTCCTTTCAGGACATTTGAATTCAACCTCCAGGAAAATGTATTATTTGTGTATTTTTGGATGTTTAAGTCCATATAGATCGGACTGTGGTCAGAGAGATCCATCAGTCCTATTTTACATGTTTTTACTCTTCCAATGTCTCTATTAAACATAAAAAAGTAATCAATCCTTGAGTAAGATGAATGTGGCGTTGAATAAAAAGTATAATCTTTTACATTGGGGTTGAATTCCCTCCATACGTCACAGATTCCCATTTCTTTTAGTAGCATCCGAGTTTTCCTATTTTGAGTGTTATTTTGATGTGAAGAATTACCTGTTGCATCCCAGTATGGATTCAGTCTTAGATTGAAGTCTCCGCCACATATCACTAAACCTTGGGCTTTAGTTATCATTAGGTCAAATACATTTTTATAAAATTTCCATTTAGCCCCTGGTGGTGCATATACATTCAGCAGGGTGATATCTTCTCCCTCTAGCCGCCCATTTACCAAACTGTACCTCCCTTCTTTATCTTTGTGTTCTGATTTTTTTTCAAATGTAATTTTGGTTGATATCAATGTCGCTACTCCCCTCCTCCTCCCTGATTTATATGAAGATGAAGAGATCATTTTAAACCCTTGTCTATTGAGTTTAGTGTGTTCCACGTCTGTTAGGTGGGTTTCTTGTAAAAATATTATTTCTGCTTTGTCTTTTTTCATTTTGCATAGAATCTTGGATCTTTTAACTGGATTCAGGATCCCTTTTACATTATATGAGGCTATTTTGGTTACACCTTGTTTCTCCATTGTATTTTCTTATTTAGTATACCAGTGTGGTGGCCCTCTTTTTTGCTACTCAGAAACTGAAAGAACATTAAGAACATAAAAAACATTAAGAACATAGTGTACGAAACTTTAAAACAAAAAACTGTCGGGGACTTCCGGGAAGATGGCGGAGAGACATAACGCTTAAACAGAGAGCTCTCCCTAGCCGGATTAAAAATCATCGGTAAATGGCCAACTCGACATAAACGGATCAATAAACCAAGGGATGAAAACACGAAGGAGCCGGGCACACGGACAAAAGCAGGGTAAAATTAAAGAATTCCTCTTCAACAACGCAGGAGAAATCGCTGAACACGAGGCCCAAAAAAACGAGGTGACTGCAGCAGGGAAAATGGAGGACGCCAAACTCGATGCCATGAACACTGGCATCGCCAATCTAGGTAAAGAGTTAAAAGACTTCAAGCGGCAACTCTAACAGGATTTAGCGGCTCTTAAGAGGAGCTGAAAAAAGGAGGAAATCACGGGCCTCCGAAGAGAAATGGAGCGCAAGCTAGCAGAAAACATGGAGGAGCTGCATTCTCAATGGGCGTGTATGACAGAAGCACAGGCCCGAATATCGGAGCTGGAAGACTGGAAGAGCGAGGCAAACGAGCAGTTGCAGACCCTGACGGCACAAACGCAGAGGATGCAGGAGAAAATAACCGATCTGGAGAGCAGGTCCAGACGGAGCAATATACGCATCTTCGGGATCCCGGAGGGCATTGAAGGCAACTCGATGATGAAATTCATGGATCAGTTCTTAAAAAAAGAGCTGGAGCTGCCCGGTGAAGCGGATCTGCAGATTCAACGAGCGCACAGAGCCTCGGCACAGAACCCGAAACCAAACTCTCCACCCAGGTCAGTTGTGGTGAACTTTCTGAAATATGATGTAAAGGAAAGAATCCTGACACAAGCGTGGAAAAAAAAGATACGAATCGGCGACAAGCAGATATTCTTTGATTATGACTACCCGACAGAAATTGTGCAGCAGAGAAAGAAATATGCCAACATTAAAAAAACGCTGAAGGAGAAAAAAATTAGATTCCAAACGCCGCTAACGAAGATGAGGATTCATTGGGAGGACGGCGTGAAGACATACAGTACAGCCAGAGAGACAGCGCGGGACATGATGGAGCGGGGCCTAGTGGTGAGCGTGCCGGAGGAAGCGGCTGGAGCAGCGGCGGCCCTGAACGCATCACGACAGCCGGAGTGGAGGCGAGTGAACGGCAGAAGACGGGGGAGAGACGTGGAGCAGCGGGCCCTGGAAAAACTGCAAGGCTTTCAACTGAAAGCCTAGATCATAACGAAGATTAAGAAAGGCACAGAAGAAATGAAGGCCAAGAAGACAAGGTAAAAGAGAAACAGACGGCTAGGAGAGGTTTAAGTGATATTTGTTGGATATTTCTAGACTAATGACTATTACTTGGATAGTAACTAGAGGTCTAGGGAGGGCCCCTCATTTGGTGAGGACATTCCCTCCACCCACCAACAGGGACCATTGGGCAGAAGAAAGGCCCAAAGTACGGAGGTCGAGATTTGTTAATGTGTTTTTATATAAATATGTGTTATTTTTGTTGTTAAAGGGGCTAGGAGCACAAGTTAAAAAAATGGAAAAACATGAATATGGGTAAAAATCTTAAGATAATGACACTAAACGTGAATGGTCTGAACTCACCTGTTAAAAGGGAAAGAATAATAAGAAAATTCAAGAAGGAAAAAGCCGAAATTATATTTATGCAAGAGACATATTTGAGCAAGACAGAACATGTGAAACTAAAGAGATTTGGCTATAAGAACTCCTACTACAGTTCATTTAAGGGAGGAACTAAAAGGGGGGTTATGATACTAATTTCAAATAAAATACAATTTGAATGTGAACAAGAAATCCAGGATAAAGAAGGCAGGTATGTAATAATAAAGGGAAGAATAGATGGTATGCAGATCACATTAGTGAACATCTATGCCCCACCAGAAAGTGGCAAGGGTTTTTTTTCAACATCTGTTTGATCTCATAGCAACACACAGTGAAGGAGTCCTAATTTGTGGAGGAGACTTAAATGCTGTCATGGATCATGAAGTTGACACAACAAGTGTTAAGAAGACAAAAAAACATGTAACAAAGTTCATAAGAACCTCACTGGCAGAAATGGGTATGGTAGACATATGGAGGGACCTGCACCCACTCGAAAAAGACTATACACATTATTCAGCAGTCCATAAAGTACACTCTAGAATAGATTACTTCCTTATGAATGAAGAGGACAGACACAGGGTGAGAACTTATCGGATCGGAGGGGCAGAAATATCAGATCATAATCCTATATACATGGAAATATACCGTATTTAAACAATAGAAAACGACAAACAACATGGAAACTTAACGTAGGACTGTTAAATGATGAGAAAATGAAAGAAAGAATAAAAGTAAACATAAACGAGTATATCCAAGAGAATGACAATGAAGAAGTGGACCCAACAATACTATGGGATGCACTAAAAGCCATGTTAAGAGGTAAATTAATTGTTGAAACAGGAAAAGCAAATAAGTCTAAACTGGAAACATATGAACAAAGATGTGAGAGACTGAGGGAACTAGAACATAAACATCAAAGCACAAATGACCCAAAAATATATCAAGAAATCAAAGAAGAAAAAATAAAGATAAAAGAAACACAAATAGATGAAATTGAAAGGAAAAATAGATATCTAAAGCAAAAATATTATGAAACGGGACCAAAAGCCACAAAATTGCTGGCAAAACGGTTAAGAAAACAACAAACAGTGAATAATGTATATAAGATTAAGGACCCCATCACAAATAAAACCACAGTGAACCCAGAAAATATTGAAGAAATATTCCATAATTTCTATCAAGAACTATACTCGCAACCTGAAGAAACAATTACTAAGGATATTAAAAAATTTCTATGCACATTGGACTTGCCATCAATAGGAAATCAACAAAATGAAAAGCTAACAGCAGAAATAACAACACAAGACATTAGAGATGTGATTAAGTCACTTAAAAACGGTAAATCGCCAGGTAGTGATGGGTACCCGTCTGAGTTTTATAAACTGTTTATAGAAGAACTCACGCCATAGCTCCTAAAGTCATTTAATTGGACATTGAACAACAACAAAAGACCTCCATCATGGAACGAAGCCATTATTTCAGTTATTTTAAAGCCAGGGAAAGATAGAGAACAATGCGGAAACTATAGACCAATCTCTTTACTAAATGTGGATTATAAAATATATACAACAATTATATGTAAACGAATAAAGACATTCTTGACGGAATTGATAGATGATGATCAAACTGGTTTCATAGAGGGGCGCCAAACACATGACAATATCAGGAGAACAATACATATAATTAATCAAATACATAAAGAAAAGAAAAGCGCAGTAATAATGAGTTTAGACGCAGAAAAAGCATTTGACAGGGTTAACTGGAAATTCCTATATAGTGTGCTGGAACGCTTTGGATTTAATGAAAAATCAGTACAATGCATAAGGACGCTGTATCAAGAACCTGTGGCAAGAATCAAGATAAACGGTAACTTAACAGACAAAGTAAATATACAAAGATCAACCAGGCAGGGATGCTGCTTATCGCCCACCTTGTTTGCTCTGTTCATAGAGCCACTGGCTCAAGCGATACGACAGACTAAGAAATTAAAAGGTGTAACAATAAAGGGAGCGGAACACAAGATTGGGCTATTTGCAGACGATATTATAGTTTACCTTGAACAACCAGATGAATCAATAATGGAAATGATGAACTTGATAGAAAATTTTGGGAAATTATCAGGATACAAGATAAACATAACAAAAACACAAATACTGACATTCCACTATAACCCTCTAAACCAGATAACTGATAAGATCAAACTAAACTGGAAACAAAAAGAAATAAAATACCTTGGAGTGAACATACCTAAAGATCTTAGCAAAATCTATAAAGCAAACTATGATAGGTTGGATCAAGAAATAAAAAAAGATATTGATAGATGGTCAATCTTAAATATGGATCTGAATTCAAAAACTGAGACAGTCAAAATCAGCATACAACCTAGATTACTTTACCTCTTCCAGGCTCTACCAACAGAGATTCCAGATGCCCAGTTCTCAAAGTGGGACAGGATGATATCAAGATTTGTTTGGGGAGGTAAAAAGCCAAGAGTGAAATATAAAACTCTCCAGTTACCAAAAGAGAAAGGAGGCATGGGCCTACCGAGTCTAAAGGAATATTACTACTCAGCACAAATAAGATATATCATATGTTGGTGCGACGAAGGATATGAGGCAAAATGGAAAGAAATGGAAAAGGAAATTGAGGGACTCCCAGTACAAAGCATAATAGGAGATAAAGATGCATATAAGCAAATCAAACAAATAGACCCAATCACTAAATTTACTTTGGAACTGTGGTATAAAATAGTACAAAAGTATAATATAAAGGAAGACATAAAACTATTGAAATGGGTAGCATTTGACAGTCAGTTTGAACCGGCAAAGCAAGATAGGGGATACAAAAATCTGGTGAACAAGGGAATCACAGCATGGGGCAATATCGGAAAAAAAGATCTCGGGAGCTTTGTAAACATCAGAAGAAAATTTAAACTAGAAAAATCGGAATTCTTCAGATATCTGCAGATGAGAGACTATTATATGAAGATTAGGCATAACCTCCAAACAGATGTGAGCGAGATTATACAATTCATTTTAAGTTCATATGCAGGAAATAAAATAAGAATTATTTCAAAGCTATATCAGAAACTTACGGCAAACAAACATCCAAGTAACTATATAAAGGAGAAATGGGAGAAAGAGCTCAATTTAAACATAACAGAAGAAAGCTGGCAGGAAATATGGAAAACACAACACACATCAACAAATTCAAGGATATGGAGGGAATTTGGATGGAGAAACCTGATTCGCTTTTTCATCACACCACAGATTCAAGGAAAATATACAAATACCCAATCTTTATGCTGGAGGGGATGTGGGGCTCAAAATGCAGACCACTCACATATGTTTTGGAAATGCAGCAAAATCTCATCATTCTGGAAATCTATACATGTGACAATACAGAGGATATTAGGATATAATATACCAATGAACTGTAACTTGATGTATTTATGTGATCTTAAAAGAGACAATGTAATACAGGCTGATGACAGATATCTAGTTAAAATCTTGTTGATTGCATGTAAAAAAACAATCACAAAAATATGGCGATCAGAAGTTCTTCCTGACCAAGAGCAATGGACTGACATTGTTGAGGACATACGTAGGATGGAAAAACTAACATATCGACAAAGAATGCAAGAAGGACTATATGAAAAAAAATGGCGGAAATGGACACACTACAAAGTGCAACAACGAGACAGAAATTGAAAGAATAACCAAAGACACTGGAAAAACCAGAAGAATTAAGAGATGGAAACTAAAAACTTGATGCTCCAACATTTGTCCCCCCCCCTTTCCCCCCCTTTTTTTCTTTCTTACTCTAGCCCCTTTGTTTTTTAAATGTAGACTGTGATCTGAATGCAATATATATATAATGAAAAATGAATAAAAATCTAAGTTACAAAAAAAAAAAAAACTGTCAAAAAAACTTCCTGAGCTGAGGTCTCTTTAAAGACCCTGTAAGAGCCCTGATGGAGTGTAGGCTCTGAGGGAAATTCCTCAAACTCTATTACGTGTTGAGGGCCCTCTCTTACCCCTGTGAGTTGTCCCATGTTTTTAACGTGAATTTCAGATCCCAATCCGAATTTGTAATGATTTTTTTTTTTTTTTTTATGCCTATACCCTATGAGATTGTGTGCACCCTCCCACCCCCATCACAGCAAACATTCACTCTAATACAGTATTTGTTAGTGTGGAGAGAACATGTGGGTCATTGTTACATTTCTATTTTAACAAGATTTTTTTTTTCCCTTTAAATTAAGAAGACATTTGTTTCTAATGCTATAACTGCTCCATGAAAGGTTTTACCACATGCTGATTCTGCATCTCCTTTAATGTTTGTTACCTTGTAGGAGGGGGGATGGAAGTGCAGAAAGACTGAAAAGAAAAAAAACCCCAAAAAGGTCGCTATTCTTTCCTGGAACTGGAAAGCTTATCTTTGTAGCTCTGGGGCTGGGTTTCCCGCTGCTGGCCCGTGGATTTTGAAGGTCTCTGAGTGGACCACGTTTGAGCTCTGATCTTCTCGCTCAGATTCGCTGTGGGTTTAAACACCGTTACCGGGAGCCCTCTTCTCGCCATGTCAATTGTTGCTTCTTCCGCTGAATTATACAGACATGACTCTTCACCGTAAAAGACCCTTAACTTCGCCGGAAATGGCGTCTGAAAGCGTAGATTCTGTTCCCGTAGAACCTTTTTGGTGTCGTTATATTCCCGTCGCTTTTTAAGAACCTCAGGGGCGTAATCGTGCTCCACGAAGACTTTTCTCTCTTGATGCATAAATCCTTTTTTCTGCCAAGCCCGTCTTACAACCTCTTGTTTTATTTTGAAATCAGAGAATCTTACCACCACCGAACGCGGGGGCGCTTCTGCCGCTGGCTTTGCGGCTAATGTACGATGGGCCTTTTCTATCTTCAAATCGGTGGTTTGTGGAATATCCAACTTCTCTCTCAATAAGGATTCCACGCATTCCACCACTGTGTTGAAACTATCTTCAGCTCCTTCTTTCAGACCGTGAATTCTGATGTTATCTCGTCTCTGTCTTCCTTCTTGGTCGGTTAGCTTAGCCTCCAGCCTTGACTGTTTTCTGTGTAAATCCAGCATAGAATCTTCAAGCACTTTTACTCTTTCTTCAGCTTCCAAGATTCGGTTTTCGGCCTGGTCCATTCTGCTGTTCGTCCTTTTTAGTTCCTCTCTGAATTCATGAAATTCGGCCCGAAATCGTCGTAATTCATCAAATAGCGATTTCAAGCTAATCTTTTTGTTAGCTAGGTCCAGCTCCTCGTCTCCTGAAGGGAGGTCCTCCGGTTCAGATTCTGTGGCCGCTGCGCGTCCTGACCTGGGGAATGTCAGTTTCTTCTGTTTTTGGTTAGGCATGGTGTTTTTGTCTTTTGATTTTTATTCTTCCAAAAATCCGTTAAGTCTGATTTTGAAGATGTTTTCCTTGGATTGGGTCTGGGAGGTTCAGCGTTAAGTTGCTATCACCATGGCGTCCAGACCGGAAGTCATCGCAAAACAGTTTTTAATGTGACCTTGATACTCATTTATGAGAAAATTTTAAAAAGATGCAAATTTGACAGAACAGATTAACAACTTTCCAAGAAAACAATGCAAATTTCTAAGAAAAATAAAAACTTTCTTACTCAGTTGTTTTACCTTCATTTTAAAGTTGAAATATAATTGTATTGATTAAATTTTTTTGAAAATGTTTATTTAAAGGAACAGAAACACAGAAGGCTTCATTTATTTCCAGATGATTTATTATAATTCAGTATTTCACACCAACACTCAGAATAAATAAAAGAGGAACGCGAGGGAGGATTACAGTGTCATTTTCACCTGTTGGAGACGGGAAACAAATGTTAATGGACTGACTCACCTAGGACAATTTAAACCTTTAATGAACCGCTCACCTGTCACAGCATTTCATACTGGCTGGTGGACATGAGGCAGGACAAACAGCAAGACAGACAAACGCCGACAAGCTGGAACAAAATGGTACTGTCTTATTACGGTTATTACTAAATAAAATTAACATGCGAGGGCAGCTACCGAGGACCGGATCCAGACCTGAGAGAAGGCGATGCCAAACGTGACTCCGGCGATGACAGCCATGTTTCTGTCTATGAAGGAAACCACCAGATCATAACAGCCCTAGACACATAAACACAGGAGAAACTGAAACAAACACTGTCGGAAGCAGCTTTTCTGTGTCACTTCTGAAGTGGAGATGTATCGCTCACTTTTTCCTTTAAATGTCACTCCACCCCCCCTCATATCTTCACGTGTACACCTGTGACTCTGACTGGTCATTTATAGAAGGACTTTAGTGGATCCAGACTACAGCCCTGAGGATCACCAGCCTTAGCATCCAATAATGATGATGTCCCTTATTCACTCGTAGCAACAAATTCTTCACAGAATTTCAACTTTTTTCTTGTAAATCTGCAATTTTTTTCTCATAAATATTGCTATATTTGTGACCAGCCATGGAAAAACCAGGAACAAGTCTCCAAAAGGGTATTTTGAGTTATTTACAGATTCTAAAAATGTGGAATCTAAGCTTTCCAATGATGTCTAACACATGGAAAGCTGAAAGGATTTGAAGAAGATGTGGCCATTTGAATGTTAACACCTCTCAAACTGCTTCTCTGGGAAAATCAGGTTCATTTTCCAAGGATTGTCTATTGTCTATTGACTACTTTATTTCATATACAAAGTTTACGGTTTCAGCATCTCCAGCAAAAAAATAAAAATCACAAATGGAAAAAAAAAAAGTTTTTCTGTGTTTTTTAGGAATCATGTCAGGCCAACTTATTGCTGGTTTACCCGTGGCGGGTCACATTTTTTTCTGATAAATTAACTTTTTTCTTGCAAATTTGCAATGGTCATGTGGATGCTGATTAAGGTTTTATTCCATGTAATTAAATTGTAATTTGCAACTTTTGCCATTTTTAAAATTGGCATATTTTATCATATTTCTGCGTTGTTATTCTTGCAAATTTGTACCTGATTTATATGTATACGTTTGTACCTCGTGCTAAATTTATTAATACCCCTCACTATATAACCTAGTGGTTAAACAGTATTACAACATGAAGTCAACTTTTCTGTTATTGTAGGAAAACACACTAATTCAGTAGAATGGGCATTTAAGATAAAATAAACCTTTTTTTGTCCCACAATGGGGAATTTCCAGCATTTGCAATTCTAACTAACCTGCACTTATATAGCGCTTTTCTAGTCACAAAGACCACTCAAAGCGCTTTCACTAATACTAACCATCTATTCTAAGGGCCTATAGGAAACAGCTATCTAGGGACAATTTAGAACAGCCAATTAACCTAACATGCATGTCTTTGGATTGTGGGAGGAAACCAAAGCCCCCGGAGTAAACCCACGCAGCACAGGGAGAACATGCAAACTCCACACAGAAAGGTTCTAAAGCCATGGACCATTAATATCTATGAACACAGGTTTAAATCCTGGCTCCAGAAAGCAAACATCCTGTCCCATATTTGTTCCACCCATTCACTAACCCAGCTGATTCTGATAAGCACAGCTCTACAGGAAGCTGATCTCATGACCTTCACCATGACCGCTGTTTTCCAGTTTCAGCTGTGTCAGTGAATAGCAGGAACAAATACAGGGAGAGGACTTCCATTTTCTGTGTCCAGGATTTTCCACGTCTGTGATTTGTTTAGGATTACTGCTTAAAGAAACCATACGGAGCTTCTAGAACTTCAGCTTTACTGACACCTTGTGGTCAGTAACTGAACTGCAGCCCCACTCATATATGTATATCAAGTGTTTCCCCAGGTCTTGTAAATTTGCCACTTTTTCCCCTTCAACAAAACATCACATAACAAAAGTGAACATGTGAGGACCCAGAGCAGTGCCCTGAGGAACTCCATAAAATATCAGTGATAGTGTAGGATAGGAATATTATATAATATATTAGTATGGTGGTGCCCTAGGCTGGGAGGGGTGATGCCCCGCCTTTGGGAGGTGGTGTCATCTGCACTATAAAAGCCTGAGGCAGGAGACCTCTGGTCTCCTTGCCACACTCCCATACTCGTGGTAGGGTCTCCCATTATGTGTTATAGTTATTAGCAATAAACATTATAAACGTCACCTCGCCTCCTCATTATTTTGGACACTACAGATAGTACCGAGGTTCTTGTCGCTAACATGAACCTCCTCTTTCCTGTTATGAACGGACTTGTTATGTAGTCCAAAAAGTGAGATAAATGTTTGTGTTTCTGACCCTTTTGTGGACTTTGTGTGCCACCGTAGTCGTGTTCCTCAGGTCAGCTCCGCTGCAGTCGGAGAAGCTAACGCAGCAGCTGGTGGGGATCCCACCGAGGGGAAAATACACACTGCTGAACCAACTGGTGTAGTTATAAACTCCACAGCAGTGCAGCTGACACAGAGAAAACAATACAAGTTAGTAAATGTGATACATATATCTAAATTAGCATATCAACATATAAACAGATCCCCAACAGTACACATACCCCAACAATGCCTGATGCACCAAGTTTATTTCGGGAATACATTTTATAGAGGTCGTTTACACCTTGGCAAGACATTGGCTAGATGTCAGTGTAATATCTTGCCAAGGTGCAAACGACCTCTATAAAATGTATTCCCAATGTAAACTTGTTAAAGTTTGCCTGACGTCTGTGTGCTGTTGGGGAAAAGATTCAACAGCATGAACCTACTCGCCGCTGGATGCCGTCGACAGCCAGACTGGTGTCATCTCGTCCGTCGTATCTCATCACTGCCTCGCTGTATGTCGTAAGGAACGTCCCTTTGATCTAAACACAGGAAATGGTGTCAATACAAGGACCACCACTGCTGGAGTGGAAGAATGGAAAACTGAAAGGTTTCTGACCTCGTGGCGAAAGACAAATCCAGATATCCCAGCAACAAGTTCAGCAATGAAGACCAGCATGAGAAGCAGAGCGTACTGACAAGAGGTTTTGTTGGATGTTAGAAATTATTTTATAAACACTTTAAATGACAACAGTTTGACACAAAACTTTAACACAAACATGTTGGTCACTGAGAACAGATCAGAATCAGAATCAGAATCAGAATCAGAATCAGAATCAGAATCAGGTTTATTGCCATTGTTCATGTAGTACACAAACTAGGAATTAGTCTCGGTACAATGCTGCAACATTAAACATGATAAGATAAGAGAAATAAACTATACATGTAATAAAGTGTAGGATAAGATTAAGTGATACTGGTCAACAGTTAAAATATATATTAGCCAGCAGCAGATACTGTGGAGAACTATATAGTGCAGTCGGTAATGCAGGAAGAAAACAGTGATGATTGACATGAGTCTGGTTGAGCTGCTGTACATGGTGCACGAGAGTCACTTAGTGTTCAGCAGTCTAATGGCAGAGGGGAAGAAGCTGTTCATGTGACGGGAGGTTTTAGTCTGGATGGACCGAAGTCTTCTACCAGAGGGGAGGGGGGCAAACAGTACGTGACCAGGGTGTGAGGGATCGGCTATGATCCGGCCAGCACGCCTCCGGGTCCTGGAGATGTACAGATCCTGGAGAGATGGGAGCTTGCAGCCGATCACCTTCTCAGCAGTGCGCACGACGCGCTGCAGCCTTAGTCTGTCCCTGGCAGTGGCTCCTGCGTACCACACGGTTATGGAGGTGGTGAGGATGGACTCGATGATGGCTGTGTAGAACTGCACTAACATCTTGGTGGGTAGCTTGAGCTTCCTCAGCTGCCGCAGGAAGAACATCCTCTGCTGGGCTTTTTTGATGAGTGAGCTGATGGTCAGCTCCCATTTGAGGTCCCTGGTGATGGTAGTGCCTAGGAAGCGGAAGGAATCAGCAGTGGTGATGGGAGAGCCTGAGAGGGTGAGGGGGGGCAGAGGAGTAGTGACTTTCCTGAAGTCTACAATCATCTCCACTGTCTTCAGAGCGTTCAGCTGCAGGTTGTTATTGCTGCACCAGGACGCCAGCTGGGCCACCTCTCTCCTGTAGGCGGACTCGTCGCCGTTGGAGATGAGCCCGATGAGGGTGGTGTCGTCCGCAAACTTGATCAACTTGACAGACTGGTGGCTGGAGGTGCAGGAGTTGGTGTAAAGGGAGAAGAGTAGGGGGGAAAGTACACAGCCCTGGGGTGATCCGGTGCTGATGCTAGTATAGTCTGAGACAGTCTTTCCCAGCCGCACATGCTGCCTCCGGTCCGTCAGGAAGTCGATGATCCACCTGCAGAGGGAGTCAGGCACGTTGAGCAGGGACAGCTTGTCCCGGAGCAGAGCGGGGCGGATGGTGTTGAATGCGGAGCTGAAGTCCACAAACAGGATCCTGGCGTAGGTTCCCGGGGAGTCCAGGTGCTGCAGGATGGAGTGGAGGGCCAGGTTGACTGCATCGTCTACAGACCTGTTGGCTCGGTAGGCAAACTGCAGCGGGTCCAGGAGAGGGGTGGTGATGGACTTGAGGTGGGACAGGACCAGGCGCTCAAAGGACTTCATGACTACAGAGGTGAGCGCTACAGGTCTGTAGTCATTAAGTCCAGTGATCCGTGGCTTCTTGGGGACAGGGATGATGGTGGAGGATTTGAGGCAGGATGGCACGTGGCATAACTTAAGGGAGGTGTTAAAAATGTCTGTGAATACAGGAGCCAGCTGTTTCGCACAGAGTCTCAGGGTGGAGGGAGACACGCCGTCTGGGCCGGGGGCCTTGCGCGGGTTCAGTCTGGAGAACTGTTTGAGCACATCCTGCTCACTGATGATAAGGGGAGGGGGGGAGGTGGGGGGGGGTGCCTTAAATGAAGTAGGGAATGTGGAGGCTGTGGAGCTGGAGGGAGGGGGGGAGTTGGACACAGATGACGAGGTGTCAAAACGGGCATAGTGTTGGGACAGTCTCTGACAAAGGGCTTTGTCATCCTGACCTTTAGGAGCCTGAAGCCGATAGTTGGTGATCTGCCTCAGTCCTCTCCATACGGAAGCCGAATCATTAGCAGTGAACTGCTGCTGGAGTCTCTCTGAGTACACAGATTTAGCCCTCTTCAGATATGCTAACAAAGTGTTTAGTTTAATTTGGTTACTGCTGTTGATGTTACTGTTAGCAGTTATTGTTGTTAGCCTGGATAGCTTCCAGATGCTAGCCTGTTACTGATTTCTCTTATTAAATGTTAATAACACTACGGGGGCTCAAATTGACCCAGGAAACAACCTGCAAGAACTCTGATTTTACTTTGTACAGAATTACTGTTAGCTAACGTTATTTCAAGAAAACCATTTCCAAACATGAACTATGACAGGAAGATTGAAGTGGGGGAAAAAAGATTAAAAATGAAAAAAAAAAATTTAAAATGACTAAAAACAAACAAACAAAAAGATTAAAAATGGGAAAACAAAAAGATTTTAAAAACTGTAAAAAGATTAAAAATGAAAAAAGATTAAATATGGAAAAAGAAAAAAGAAAAAAAGAAAAAAAATTAAAAAGTAAAATGATTAAAAATGAAAAAAAAGATTAAAATTAAAAAAAACATTAAAATGATTTTTTTTAATTTTTAAAAAAGATTAAAAATGAAAAAAAGATTAAAATAAAAAAAGATTAAAAAGGTTTAAAAATTAAAAAATGAGGACAAAATATCCACTAGGTGGCACATGAACGTGCAGTGGCCTCCTTTCTCACTTCGTGTTTCGTGCTGTTTAGCGTTGTTTAAGTTACGCCTAACTGTATATTCATGTGTTTAATGTCCACATACTGTATGATGCTGCGCACAAGTTATGGTTGTCACAACCTTCTGGAGATAAGGAATATCACTAAACATTACGCCCTGGATCAGAGCGTTAGAGAGGAATTCCGTGGCCTAGGACTTCTCTGCCAGACCTCCACACCCCCAGCCTCGACTGCTGTGTCCCATCCCAAATGGAGACACCACAGATGGTGTGAGCGAAAACGAAAGAGAGGTGAACATGAAGGTATCCAAACAAAGCTAGTCGCTAGCCCACACAGACTCTCGATTCCTTCCCTCATTCTGGCCAATGTACGCTCAATAGACAACAAAATAGACCACATACAGCTCCTGAGGACTACGCAACATAAACTTTCCAACAAGAGGAGACAACTTGCTGGACCTGTTGTACACAACTCACAAGAGCACATACAGGCCCTCCCTTCCTCACCTGGGTCTCTCTGATCACATCACCATCTTGCTAAGGCTGGCATACAGACCCAGAGTGAAAGCCATCAGACCAACAAAAAAGCAGGTACGTGTGTGGCCAGAGGGGACCTCGGATGCTCTGAAAGACTGCTTCAGCACGACAGACTGGGACACTTTCAAACATGCAGCCACTCACAATGGACACACAAACATACGTAGAGGAGTACACTGACATGTAGCATACATTGCTACAGACGTGGACAAAATTGTTGGTACCCCTCTGTTAATGAAAGAAAAACCCACAACGGTCACAGAAACAACTTGAATCTGACAAAAGTGACAAAATAAATAAAAATTCTATGAAAATTAACCATTGAAAATCAGACAATGCTTTTGAATTGTGGTTCAGCAGAATTATTTTAAAAAACAAACTCATGAAACAGGCCTGGACAAAAATGATGGTACCCTTAACTTAATATTTTGTTGCACAACATTTTGAGACAATCACTGCAATCAAACGATTTCTGTAACTGTCAGTGAGACTTCTGCACCTCTCAGCAGGTATTTTGGCCCACTCCTCATGAGCAAACTGCTCCAGTTGTCTCAGGTTTGAAGGGTGCCTTCTCCACACAGCATGTTTCAGCTCCTTCCACAGATGTTCAATAGGATTTAGATCAGGGCTCATAGAAGGCCACTTTAGAATAGTCCAATGTTTGGCTCTTAGCCATTCTTGGGTGTTTTTAGCTGTGTGTTTTGGGTCATTATCCTGTTGCAAGACCCATGACCTGCGACTGAGACCAAGCTGTCTGACACTGGGCAGCACATTTCTCTCTAGAATACCTTGATAGTCTTGAGATTTCATTGTACCCTGCACAGATTCAAGACACCCTGTGCCAGATGCAGCAAAGCAGCCCCACAACATAACAGAACCTCCTCCATGTTTCACAGTAGGGACAGTGTTCTTTCCTTGGTATGCTTCATTTTTGCATCTGTGAACACAGAGCTGATGTGCCTTGCCAAAAAGTTCCAGTTTTGTCTTGTCTGTCCATAGGACATTCTCCCAGAAGCTTTGTGGCTTGTCAACATGCAGTTTGGCAAATTCCAGTCTGGCTTTTTTATGATTTGTTTTCAACATGAAGTCCACTTTGGTTCAAACAACGACAGATGGTGCGATCTGACACTGATGTACCTTGACCTTGGAGTTCACCTTGAATGTGTTTAGAGGTTGTTCTGGGTTCTTTTGTTACCATTCGTATTATCTGTCTCCTCCTGCGGCCACATCCAGGGAGGTTGGCTACAGTCCCGTGGATCTTAAATTTCTGAATAATATGTGCAACTGTAGTCACAGGAACATCAAGCTGCTTGGAGATGGTCTGATAGCCTTTACCTTTAACATGCTTGACTATAATTTTCTTTCTAATCTCCTGAGACAACTCTCTCCTTTGCTTCCTCTGGTCCATGTTTAGTGTGGTACACACCATGTCACCAAACAGCACAGTGACTACTTGTCACCCTTTAAATAGGCCGACTGACTGATTACAAGTTTGTAGACACCTGTGATGTTAATTAGAGGACACATCTTGGTTGAACATGTCCCTATGGTCACATTATTTTCAATCTTTTCTAGGGGTACCATCATTTTTGTCCAGGCCTGTTTCATGAGTTTGTTTTTTAAAATAATTCTGTTGAATCACAATTCAAAAGCATTGTCTGATTTTCATTGGTTAATTTTCATAGAATTTTTATTTATTACCACTTTTGTCAGATTCAAGTTATTTCTGTGACCATTGTGGGTTTTTCTTTCATTAACAGAGGGGTACCAACAATTTTGTTCACGTCTGTAAATGCATTGATGATGTCACTCACTGCAAAACCATCACTGTTCGTGCTAACCAGAAGCCACAGATAGATAGATAGATAGATAGATAGATAGATAGATAGATAGATAGATAGATAGATAGATAGATGTACTTTATTGATCCCAAACTGGAAAATTACAGTGTAACAGCAGCATGACAGTAGACGACCAAACAGTAGAAACACACACATGTCAGACAAAGGGATTACCCATTTAAAGTAAAACTAACACGACTATAAAACGTATATACAGCATAGCTTAATATATGATGACCCGTATAAACACATAAATCATCACACTGCACAATGAAGGACTATCAGGAGCAGAGTCAAATGTGAGGCACCAGTTAGTCTGTAAAGTGCAGTGTGGCAGCATAGTTATGACCAGAATACAACATCATAGTGAGTTATTGTACAGTGAAATGGCATGCGGCAGGAAAGACTTCCTGTACCTGGCCATTCGACAGTGAAGCTGTAGTAGTCTACTGGAGAAAGTGCTTCGCTGTCTGTCCAGTGTGTGGTGAAGGGGGTGATCAGGATTGTCCATGATGGATCGCAGTTTATTTAGTGTTCTCCTCTCCACCACTGTCTCAAAGGTCTCAGGCCTGAGACCAATTACAGAGCCAGCCCTTTTGATAATCTTGTCAAGTCTGTTGGTGTCGCTGGCCCTGATACTGCTACCCCAACAGACAGCAGCAAAGAAGATGCCGCTGGTAACAACGGTGTAGTAGAAAAGCTCCAGCATTCTGCTACACACGTTGAAGGATCTCAGCTTCCTCAGGAAGTAGAGTCTGCTCATCCCCTTCTTGTGCACAGCATCGGTGTTGGATCTCCAGTCCAACCCGCTGCTGATCCTGACACCCAGATATTTGTAGTCCTCAACCACTGCCACATCCTCCCCCCTAATCTGCAGTGGCTGAGAAGGCGTCCTCCTCTTCCTGAAGTCAATCACCATCTCTCTGGTCTTGCTGACATTCAACCTCAGGTGATTCTGCTCTGTCCACTCCACAAATCTGTCTACCAGTGCCCAGTACTCCCCCTCCTCTCCTCCTCTTATACACCCACAACAGCTGAGTCATCAGAGAATTTCTGCAGGTGTCATGACTCTGTGTTGTACTGAAAATCAGTGGCGTATAAAGTAAAGAGAAAAGGAGAGAGCACAGTCCCCTGTGGAGCTCCCGTATCACTAGCCACCACTCCAGACAAGACATTGCCCAGCCGGACAAACTGTGATCTGCCTGTCAGGTAGCCAGTAATCCAGGAGATCACAGAGCCTGTCAACCCCCATCACCCACAGCTTCTCACCCAGCAGCAGTGGCTGGATGGTGTTAAAGGCACTGGAGAAATAAAAAAAAGTGATTCTCACAGTATCTCCTCCACCATCCAGGTGCAGATGGGCTCGTTGCAGCAGGTAGATGACAGCATCTTCAACTCCTAAATGGGGCTGATATGCAAACTGCAGAGGGTCCAGCCATGTCTTCACCTGCGGCCTCAGGTGGGCTAAGATCAGTCTCTCCAGGACCTTCATCACATGAGATGTGAGGGCAACTGGTCGATCGTCGTTCAGGTCCGATGGAGATGACTTCTTGGGGACAGGAACCAGGCAGGATGTCTTCCACAGCACCGGTGCTCTCTCCAGACTCAGGCTCAGGTTGTACAGGTGTTTCAATACCGGAGCTCGTTGGTTGGCACAGGTCCTCAGGGTCCTGGCAGAGATGCCATCAGAGCCCGCCACCTTGCACTGACGGAGTCTCTCCAGTTGTTTCTCCACCTGGTCTGTAGTCACTGTGAAGTGAAGGAGGGTCCACAAGGGCCCCACAAGGGTGCGTGCTCATCCCACTGTTCTTCACCCTGCTGACCCATGACTGCATATCAGCTTAGAGCACCAGCCACATCACCAAGTTTGCGGACAACATGATGGCGGTGGGCCTCATCGCAAACAATGAAGAGGCCAACTACAGAAATGAGGTGAGCCAATTGGTCCAGTGGTATAAAGACAATAATCTCTTCCTGAACACGGCAAAAACCAAGGAGGTTGTGGTCGACTTCAGGAGAGGACACACACAGCATCTCCCTGTGATCATTGATTGAGCACCTGTGGAGAGGGTGAGCAGCACCAAGTGGATCTCACCAAGTGAGATGCACATCTCCAAGGACCTCTCCTGGTCCAACAACACCACATCACTGACAAAAAAGGCTCAAACTTGCCTCTATTTCCTCCACAAACTGAGAAGAGCACGAGTCCCACCTCCCATCATGTGCTCATTCTACCGGGGCACCATTGAGAGCATCCTTACCAGCTGCACCACCTCCTGCCGGAAGACAACGCACAATGAAAGCAGCCAGCAAGATCATTGGTGCCCCTCTGCACCCCCTCTCGGACATCTATCACACCCACCTCACCCACAGAGCCATCAACATTGCAGGCGACACCTTCCACCCCTCACACTCCCTCTTCAGCCCCCTGCCCTCGGGGAAACGGTACTGGAGCCTCCAGGGCTGCTCCACAAGACTGCTAAACAGCTTTGTTGACCAGGCCATCAGGACCCTGAACCCTTCCCACTCCCCCCACCCCTGGACCGTAACACACTCACCCACACAATAACTACCTCAGCTATTTGCACAGAAAGACTTGGCACACCAACAGTAATACATTTGCTGCTGTATGTCTCCGTATCTTACTGCAACCATTTGCACAAATGCCATACCTGCTGCTGTCTGTCTGTTATTGCAATATTGATCATGTGCAGTCTAATCTGTCACTGTCTGCACCTGCACTACCACATTGAACTTGCAACTACGGGTATTACAGTTCCACTTTTTCTGTATTTAGGCTTGCTGGGTTTTGTCTTTTATCTTTTGTTTGTATTATGGGTAGTATTACTGTACATAGACTGCTGGTGTTGTTTTTCATCCTTATTCCTTCTTTTCTTAAATATTGTGCACACCACTAAGAGAGAGAGAAACAGCATTTCAGTTCTCCTTTATGTCCTCTATATATAGAAGTATTGACAAATACAAATCTTTGAATCTTTGAAAAATGAAAATTAAACCAGGAAATAACTAGCGGTTGTTATGCAAGAACTTTGATTCAACTTGGCACAGAATTACTGTTAGCTTCCTGAGGAAAGCCTAACACCAATGTCTAGGGAGTGTATAAATGACCTCTATAAGCTGTATACCCATTGTAAACTTGTTGGCTTAAAGTATGTGTGCTGTTGGGTTAGGAAGTGACACTCAAGGATGGGTTACCTGATATTTCCATGAACCTAAATCCCAAACTAATTCTAACTGACACTCACCAGTTTTAACATCCAGGGGCGCCCCCTGCAGGTGGCAAAGCAGCCGAACAGTCCGAACAGAATGATGGTGGCCCCGGTACCTGTAAAAGATTTCTTTATTTAATAGTACACTCTGTTCCTTTTATTGTATTCCCAAGCACAGTATATCATGTTTGGGTGCTGTGAAGTCTGGCCCCCGAGGTCAGACTCACAGACACTTGGGCTCTGCATCCCACAGAACACACTGTTTACTGCTGACTCAGCATTCTATGCTTATTTGTTATGCTTTACTGTTTTACACGCTGCACTCTGCACTGAGACTCTGAGATCTTCACATGGTACTGTCTGTGTCCAGTACTATGTGTCTTTTCCCGTCTTGGCCAAGATGAAAAAATAAATGCATTTAATATTTAAGTAATATTACATGAGAGGCAGTATGGTATCAATGAACACAGTAACTACCGGTGTGATATGTTATTTGCCCTATGCGTCGGGCATATGATGTCAGGAGGCCAGGAATTTTGTCTAGAAGGTCCATCACCCTGGCACCAGGAAAGAAGCGGTTCTCCGCAGCCCCTCTCCAAACATCTCTCACCGTAGACTCTCCGATGATCAGGGTTGTAGGAGAAGGAGTTAATGGCAGTTGAGAGGATGCATCCCAGGTGGAAATTGGAGGTGCACAATATACATCAGATGAGCACCACAAAGCCGGCATCAGATTTGGCACTGCTCATTGGTGGGCTCCTCGACAAGGGTGCCACTCTGGTTCACTTGTCGATGGGACCGAGACTGGAACTCCCCGAGGCACCCTCTGAGATTTGAAAAGTGAAGGTGGAGGCTCCGAGTGCTCCGAGTCCCCAAGCAGCGGCGGAAACTCATGTAAATCTAAGATGTTAGAACGGTTCTTGAGCTGAAGGTCAGGGCTCTCAGTGCATGCAACACAGCAGCATGACCTCTTCCCCTTTCTCTGAGGGTCACTGGCAACGACCCACAGCTCTGGATGGGATGGTGTGGAGCTGAACGGTGCCTATGGCTCAGCTCCAGGCTGGACCAAGAGGTGCTTCCGAGAAGCATCTAGAAAGGGGGTGGCAATTGGAGTGACACCGGAGAATGGCATTGGGCTAGTGGCCTATGCGACCGCAGCGGCAGGTAGAGATGATCTAGGGCCAAAAAAACAGAGTCAGATTCAGAACCCAGATCAACAGGTCAGAAGGAGAGTTCACAGCTGGAGAGGAGCCAACAGGCAAGCAAGGGACGGTATTGTCAAATTCCCCACTTGAGGATGGACACTGGACTCGGCCAAGAATCAGTGTTTCCAAATGTCTGCTTCCTCAATTTTATAAAGATCAGAGATATGCTGCTCCACTTCAGTAATATTTTTAGTGAAGGTGGCAGGGTTTTGACAGCCAGCTGACAGGGTAAATGGAACCATGACAGACAAGAAACTCTCTGAACTTAAGATCTATTAAGATCCCAGCTCTAATTTAAAAGATACGGATGACATTAAAAATGTCCAGGATTTAAAATGGTAAGAATAAAAATAAGCAAAAGTAGAACAAATTGATGTAAAAGTCTGTGAGAATCTGTGGCTCGTCAGAGTTCTTGTTCAAACGCCAGCACATGCACATTGGTCTACAGTCACACCCATAGTTTTATTCACTGATACCATACTCCCTCTCGTGTAATATTAATTTTATACAACAGTTCTGCTAGCACAATTTATTAAATGACAACAATACTGGACAAAATATTATGATTTTTTTGTTTAACCAGTTAGTTTGCACAGCTGAGAAAAAATAGTCCCTTCTAAATGTAGCCAGTAACTGCTGTTAAACATCTCCTTCAACATGAAGACGTCTATTGTCATTTCACACACATGTAAACAAATTAAACATTGTCAAGTGCAAAAGTAAGGCTGCGTGTACACCAAACGTGTTTTTTCAGCTGTGGGCGACTATTTTCTATTCATTGTCTATGTAGTCCAGCGTTTACAGCACTGAGCGCCCTCGGCGGTGAAACGCTCTTGGCGGTGGCTGCTTTTTGTTGCAGCGCTCAGGACGCTCAGAGTTGAAAAAAAATTAAACTTTTCAGACTGCAGCTGAGCTCGTCAATGTCAGACCTTTCTTAAGAAGCCAGTCAGAATAAAGGAAGGGTGGGACATACGACACCAGTACAGTCTGTACTCAGACTGCTGTTTTCCGTGTCATATTTTGCATCTAGAGCTGCTGCCAATGCTAGAATACGTTTCTTGTCCATTGTTATTTAGAGACTGCTCATAAAAAATATCTAGAAAGTCTGACCATAGGAAAAGTGGAAGGGCAGAGCTGTGAGTGACAAGCTGTTGCTGGGATACAGCTGGGACACGCAGCCTAATAAGTGTTTATAAAACATACCTGTTGAGTCGGTACTGCAGAAGACCCAAAATCAAAAAGCGACAAATGCCGGTGGCTAGTTAGCATGTTAGCGATTTGGCTTCGGCACACTTCGCTCGCTTTTTCTTGGCATTTTGAAATGAATTAAAGAGTCCATCACCGCAAAGGTACTGTGGTTTGTTAATTGAGACAATAAATCCAATTCTAGTAATGCCTATTTTTTTTTTAAACAGACATAAAATATTTTAATGATGTTTATACAAGGGCAGACTTTGTAAACACAATAAAGTTTTGTTTTTTTTTTCAAAAGGGTGGGACTTCTGGATCACGGATGTTTGATTTCTTTTCAAACCCGGCTCACTGTGGAAATGAAGGTACCCAACACAGCACTACAATTCTCATGAAAAGATAAATAACTGTCAGTAATTAATGGTTACTAGAACACCTTTGAAGCAGTGATACATAACCAGTGAAATGGTTGGAGTGCAATTACCGTGGAATATAGTAACTTCTGGAATCCCTATTGTCCAATCAAATTGCTTGGACAGAAGAAAAATGTTGTACAGTGGTGTGAAAAAGTGTTTTCCCCTTCCTGATTTCTCATTTTTTGAATGTTTGTCACACTGAAATGTTTCAGATCATCAAACTAATTTCAATACTAGACAGATATAACACAAGTAAACACAACATGCAGTTTTATTATTATTATTGTTTTTTAATGTTTATAATTAATAATGTTTATTATTAAGAGAAATCCAAACTTACATTGCCCTGCCTGAAAAAGTGATTGCCCCTAAACTGAATAACTGGTTGGGCCACCCTTAGCAGCAACAACTGCAATCAAGTGTTTGAGATAATTGACAATGAGTCTTACAGTGCTGTGGAGGAAGTAAATAAAAATATAAGGTAGCAGCATCCTCCACCACCACCCTTGCTCACCTCCGCCTCCTGGTGGGACCAGCGATGGATCCACTCCAGTTCGCCTACCAGCATGGTATTGAAGTGGAGGATGCAGTGATCTTCCTCCTTCACCGTTCCCTGTTCCACCTAAAGAAGACTGGGAACGCGGTGAGGATCATGTTCTTTGGCTTCTCCAGTGCTTTCAACACCATCCAACCGATGATCCTGAGGGACAAGCTGCTGTGCGCAGGGGTGGACCAGCACCTGTCATCGTGGATCCTGGACTACCTCACAAACCGGCCACACTTTGTGAGAACCCGGGATTGTGTGTCCGATACGATCATTGGCAGCACGGGGGCCCCCCAGGGAACGGCTTTGACTCCCTTCCTGTTCACCCTTTATACTGTGGACTTCTCACACAACACAACACACTGCCATCTACAGAAGTTCTCTGATGACTCTGCGATCATCAGCCTCATCTCCAACGGAGATGAAGCTGAGTACAGAGGACTTATCCAGGACTTTGTGGACTGGTGCCATCGGAACTGTCTCCAGATCAGCGCGAGAAAAACAAAGGAGCTGGTGGTGGACTGCCGCAGGCAAGGACAACCCCTCACAGCACCAGTAAACATCCAGGGAACAGACATTGAGATGGTGACATCCTACAAGTACCTGGGTGTTCATCTGAACAATAAACTAGACTGGTCACACAATACCGACGCACTCTACAAGAAGGGGTAGCGCAGGCTGTTCCTACTGAGGAGGCTCAGGTCTTTTGGTGTACAAGGGGTGCTCCTGAAGACCTTCTACGATTCAGTGGTGGCATCAGCCATCACTTTTGGAGTGGTCTGCTGGGGCAGTGGCATCACAGCAGCCGATAGGAAGAGACTGAACAAACTGATCAAGAAAACTAGCTCTGTCCTGGGGCAGCGCTTCAACCCAGTGGAGGAGATAGGAGAGAGAAGGATGGTGGCTAAGCTGTCATCTCTGCTGGAGTCCGAGTCCCACCCTATGCAGGACATACTGAACGCACTGAGGAGCTCATTTAGCAGTAGGCTACATCATCCTAGGTGCGCGACCGAGAGGTTTCACAGGTCCTTCCTACCTACGGCTGTCAGACTTTATAACCTAAGCAGGGCTGCTAGCAGAGACAGCAAAAAACGTGACAACCTAATAGTATTGAATGCAAAAGACACAACAGACTTACACAAAATGGTCCCCTCCAGTATGCAACTAGGACAATATCAGTCACTACGGAGGGTGACAATATGTATGGGTACATATTCATACTATGTGGGGTAACTAAATAGAAGGTTATGCCGTTTATTCCATCTAGCTACAATGCTCCGCACTGTGTGTATATATTTATATATTTATGTGTACATATCCCTGTGCTGTTGCAATCCTGGAATTTCCCTGTTGTGGGACTAATAAAGGCTTATCTTATCTTATCATAAAATGATTAAACAAAAAGTTGGTAAAACCGAAAGTAACATGTAGCCTCTAAATCGAATGACTTGGCCTCTGTTCTTCCTCATAATTTAAAAATTAAATGTAGTTTGTTAAATATTAGGTCTCTAACTCCGAAGTCTCTGCTAGTCCATGATCTGTTAATTGATCATCAGGTTGACTTAATATCCCTTACAGAGACTTATTTACCTTTTGTTCATATTAAAGACAAAAATAGAAAGGAGATGTTTTTACCTTCTTTACATTTTTCGACTGTTCACTGCAGCCTTCGTCAGAAGAGTCAGCTGATTGCTGCCAGGTGTCATTTTATCTGCTGACTTTCGTAGGCAGAACCAGCCCAGCAGACCTATCAGATCCACCGAGCCGGCCCCACTTTCCACCGTCTGATGGTCTCTGGAGAATGTGGTCCCAGGTGTGGAAAGCATAAAGGCCCCCTCATCCCGGTTCATGGTATCTTTTCCCTGCTTCCTGATTTCTATGGCTTCCTTGATCCAGCGTTTGTGACTGTTGCTCTCTTATCCAATAATTTTTGCGTTGTCCCAGTCCATGATGTGATTATTTCTTCTGCTGTGATCTGATATTGCTGATTTTAATGTTTCTTGTTCTGCCTTTTCTTTCTGTGATCTTGTGAGTCGTCCTTGTGTTTCCTTCTCACATTCCTTCTGGTGTTCTTTTTTCCTTGTGGTGAATGATCTTCCGGTTTCTCCAATGTAGGTTTTGTTGCATGATCTGCATGATATTTCATATATTACATTGCATTTTTTTGTCTTGTTGTATTTTGTCCTTGGGGTGTACTAATAACTGTCTTAATTTTTTGTGTGGTTTTAGTGCTGTACTCAGACACAAACGCTGGATCAAGGAGGCCATAGAAATCAGGAAGCAGGTAAAAGATACCATGAACCGGGATGAGGTGGCCTTTATGCTTTCCCACACCTGGGACCACGTTCTCCAGAGACCATCGGATGGCAGAAAGCAGGGCCAGCTTGGTGGATCTGACAGGTCTGCTGGGCTGGCCCCGCCTACAAAAGTCAGCAGATAAAATGACACCTGGCAGCAATCAGCTGACACTTCTGACGAAGGCTGCAGTGAACAGTCGAAACATGTAAAGAAGGTAAAAGCATCTCCTTTCTATTTTTGTCGTTAATATGAACAAAATGTAAATAATTAAAAGAAGACAAAATGAACCTACTTGAGCTATTACAGAGACTTGGTTAGGGCAAGAGGATTAGATTGGTTGAAATTAATCAACTCCCTCTTGTCATGGGTGGCTCTCGCGAGCCACCATAAGACGCCACACAGTCGCCAGTGAGTTCAGTGAGTTTTATTTACGGTGAAAATATAGTGACATCACAGTCTGCTGAGACAAAGACACTTTAGTCTACCAACAACAGGAGGTGTAAGGCTAACAGCTCACAACAGGTCCAGAGCAGGAGACGGTCATACACAGACAGGCTTGGTTGTTGAAAATAATAACGATACACAGGCTGCTAAGGCAGAGACTCACAGAGATCAATTCACACCGGGAGGAATAAGGCTAATACAGCACACTTACTAGTTCTGGGGAACGACGGTCAAACCAAAAGCAGACGAGGTGGGAAATAGTCCAGGCATCCGTAGCATGACGGAGGGTGAACAGGGAAGTGAACAGCCACTGCTGCGAGATGCGATCGCCAGCGTGGGTTAAAATAGCCTGAGCGCCAACGACCACAAATGCAGCACAGCTGTTGAGAGTTTGACAGCTGGGCGGAAGCCTCCCCGAGCACTATCACAATAAGAGCTCGGAGAGCTAGAATCATAACGCCGCTGTCAAACCCTGACAAGAATAACCCGAGCACCAAGGCATAGTGCTCGGGTCATGACACCTCTGGTTACTAAATCTGTTGAAATCCCAGAAGTTCTGATCATGGAGGAGGAGTAGCAACAATTTATTAACATTCTAAATTATTAGTTAATGTAAAGCAAAAAAAAAAAAACAAAAAACAAAAAAAAACCCACATTATAATTCCTTTGAGGGCCCGGTCCTCAGTATTGGGCATGTTAGCAATTTTAGGTTAAACCCAATTTTGTTTGCCATAGTTTATTGTTGTCCCTCAGCCTACTCGGAGTTTTTATCCAAATTTGCTGAGTTCTTAGCGGATTTAGTGCTGAAATCAAATATTAGACTCAATGGGGTTTTCTCAGAAAGAAGGAAATTCTACCCATTATATCCACCAAATGCTGGATCTTGTTATGACATATGGCAAATAGAAATAGAAAATCTGGTAGTGTCTCCTCATAACCCTGTACCGTCAGACCATTACCTGTTAATTTTTGATTTTACTATTTCTCACTATTTGGCTCCTTAAGGCTGCGTGTCCACCAAATGTGTTTTTTTGTTGCCCGACTACACTGAGTTTTTTTTTTTTTCAGCGTTTGTACGCTGTGCTTTGAGGAAAAAAAAAAGTCTGTGCCCTGTATCCCTGCAACAGCTTGTCACTCTCAGCTTAGCACTTCCACTTTCCTGTGGTCAGACTTTCTACTGATGTTTTAATAGCAGTCTCTAAATAACAATGGACAGAAAACGTGTTTTAGCAGCTCTGGATGTGATATATGATGACACAGAAAGCAGGAGTCTGAGTACACACTAGTACTGGCGTCCTATGTCCTGGCCATGCAGCAGTTCTGATTGGCTGCTTAGGTCTGACACTGATGAGCTCAACTGCAGTCTCTGAAAAGTTGAACTTTTTTGAATTCTGAGCATCCTGAGCACTGCGACAAAAAACAGCCACCGCCGAGAGCATTTCAGCGCCGAGGGCGCCCAGCACTGTGAACGCTGAATTACATAGAGAATGAATGGAAAATAGCCGCCCAGAGCGGAAAAAAACACGTTTGGTGGCCTAATTGTTTGACTGCCTATGGAACTCCGTTGCGTCGTCAGCCCCTAGTGGTCAAGGTTTTTTTCAAGAAAATATTCAGTTCAGATGTCAGAGATGTCCAAAGCTATAACTTGAAAGTGGTAAGAGATAATGGCTTACTGTCAATTAGAAAGATGTAGAATATGATCCAAAGTTTGAGATAGGAGTAAATTTACGCACCTAATTTGCATAATGTCACAGCAGCCATACTGAATTACATAACTTTCAGTCAAAAGTGGACTTTGGACATATTTACACAAAGAATGGTTTTGTTATGTTTTTTCCACCATTTCTTGTTTTGGGCATTGTGTTATCTTATCTTCAAAGTATATGAACCAGAAAATCAGTACAATGTAAACAAACCAAGACATTTGTCACTTACCGCTGGCTGGGCGGCTCGCTTGCTTCGTCCGTTTGTAGCATCCTGGTCGTTAGTTTCTCTTCTGTCGGACATTTTTTTCCCCTCACATCAAGAAACTGTTATGATTATTCCACCTCAATTTCACTTTTATCCCGCCGCAATTTATCTTATATGACAACACGGAGCGGGCACAATTGCTCTCTCCAGTCACATGGCACTGGGGGCAATGGCAGGTGAACATCAACCAGCTTCGCCCACCCTCTGTTGTAACAAAATGTAGATATTTACCTTCAAAAGCTAATTAATCTCTTTTTAGAATCATAGTTGGCAAAATTGGGAGCAAATGCCTCCTCTGTCTTGCGATGGTGATGGCGATAGCAAACATCAACATTTGTTTTCAAACTCTTCTTCTGTGGTGTCCAGAAGTGAGGTTTTAGGATGGTTCTATTCTCCCCATCAGTCCTCCAAGGCAAGAGCAGTAAGTTATACGTGTCTGCCACCTTGTGAGGTGGAATTTTTAGTACAACTGGAGAGTTTTTGCCCACGTCACATGACATCACATGACAGGCGCAGCACTGCACCATAGGCAGTGGGGGTGCTATCTGTTCATGCCATCAAGGGTGTCAAAGGGTTAAGAAAAATATTGCTACAGTAGATGTCTCTCAGATAATGCTGTTACCAAGTTTAAGCAGATTGTTTCCTCTGTGCCATGTGTCAACAGAAATAAGCTGTGGAGAGCTTCTGTAATTGATAGCATGGTAGTTAGTGTTACAGCTTCTCTGCATCAGACCCTAGACACGGTGGCCCTTTTAAAAAAGAAAAAGTCTAATCAGAGATTTCTAACTCCTTGGTTCAACACAGAAACTCGTAGCTTAAAACAGAAGACTTGTCAATTAGAAAGAAAATGGCGCTCCACTAAATTAGATGAAATCTATTTAGCTTGGAGAAATCATCTTCTAATTTATAAAAAAATCTCTTAGGAAAGCTACAACAAGTTATTAGTCCACAGTAATAGAAGAGAACAAGAATAATCCCAGGTTTCTTTTCAGCACTGTAGCCAGGCTGACAACGAGTCAGGATTCTGTCAGTCCTAGCATTCCCTTAGATTTTACTAGTCAGGACTTCATGAACTTCTTCAAATATAAAATTTCATCTATCAGAGATAAAATCAGTCAGATTCTTCCCACCGTAAACTTAAATACAGTAACTACTACAACTCCTTCAATTGATATCTGTTTGGATGAGTTTACTCCAATTGACCTTTTAGAGTTAGAAAAAATAATTTCCTTGTCTTTTAGACCCTATTCCTACCAGGTTACTTAAAGAAGTCTTCCTACTTATTGGTAGCTGTATTCTTAAAATAATCAATTCTTCATTAACATTAGGCCATGTACCACAGGCTTTTAAAACTGCTATACTTAAACTACTTAAAAAGCCGACGCTGGATCCAGGAGTTTTAGCTAACTATAGACCAATCTCTAATCGCCCTTTCATTTCAAAAATCTTAGAAAGAGTTGTTGCTAAGCAATTTTTTGACCACTTGCAGGGAAATGGTTTATTTGAAGAGTTTCAGTCTGGGTTTAGAATCCATCATACTGCTGAAACAGCTTTACTGATGGTCAATAATGACCTCCTTATCGCATCTGATAATGGACTTGCTTCTGTACTTGTCCTTTTAGATCTTAGTGCAGCTTTTGATACTATCGATCATAATATTTTACTTGATAGACTAGAACACCTTGATGGACTAAACCTTTTCTTTCTTTCAAAGGTCTTTTTATTATTATTAATTGAAGTATCAATACAATACAAAGTATTAGAAATTTTCATTTTTGTTTCAACCAAACAGTAAAAAACTAGAACTTAAAGCCAACAAATGTAAATGCTTCAAAGCACAAAAACCTTTAAATAAACAATAAAAAAAAAAAAAAATACAAAGAAAAATTGTGTGTGTGAAGTGGGGGTGGGGTAAAGGGGATATGAGCTACTCAGAAACTATAATCGTGGGTCTTTCAAAGAAATCAAGAAACGGGCGCCATAATTTATAGAATTTGTTTTCAGAGCCACAGACTGTATATCTGATTTTTTCTAAATCCAAACAGGACATTATATCTTTTATCCACTGTAAATGTGAAGGGGGCGAAGAGTCTTTCCACTTCAGTAATACAGCACGTCTGGCCAATAATAATGAAAGTTTGAATACTTTTAATTTGGAACTTGGCAAGACAAGTTCTGGAGCCACACCAAAAATGGCGCATAATGGATCAGGTTTAATTTGATATTGCAGGACTTCAGACATAGTGATAAAAACAGAATGCCAAAAATTCATCAATGCAGGGCAGGACCAATACATGTGAAGCAAAGTGCCAGGAGCGCTACCACACTTTTCACAAGTTGGGTCTATATCCGAGTAAATACGTGCTAACTTAACCTTGGACAGGTGCATCCGGTGTACAATCTTAAATTGAATAAGAGCGTGACGAGCACACATTGATACAGTGTGAACCTGGCCAAGAATAGAGTCCCACAGTTCATCAGTAAAAGTAAAATTAAGATCTTGTTCCCAGTTCAATTTGATAGCGGCCAGAGAAGAAGATTGTAAATTTGAAATTAAATTATATAAAACTGACATTACCCCCTTAGAAGTTGGTTTAACTAATAAAAAATCATTTAGAGGATTATCAGAAGGTTTTTGAGGGAATTGTTTTGTTATGGTTTGCACATAATGTCTGACCTGGAGGAAGCGGAAAAAATGTGTAGAAGTGATTTCGAATTTGGTGGAAAGTTGAGAAAAACTTGCAAATTGACCATCAAAATATAAATCCGCAAAAGATTTTAAACCTTTTCTGTGCCATATATGAAATGCACTATCAATAGTGGATGGGGTAAATAAATGATTTGCGGCAATTGGACTTCTAATGGAAAAAAACTGAAGACCGAAATTTTTCCTGAATTGAGACCAAATTCTAAGAGACTGACGAACTACTTTATTATTACCCAGTGTAGACAAAGCAAGGGGAAGTGGTGAACCTAAAATTGCCGGTAGGGAAGTTTGATTGTCCACATGTGACTCCATAAGGATCCAAATAGGTGATTTGGGTTCCAGATAAAAATGTTTCCAATATAACATGCACCTGATATTTGCTGCCCAGTAGTAATATTGAAAGTTAGGCAGAGCCATGCCACCTACTGATTTGGGTCTTTGAAGAAAAACTTTCCTCAATCTCGGATGTTTACCATTCCAAATAAATGAGGTAATCAGAGAGTCCAAAGACTTAAAAAAGGATTTAGGAATAAAAATGGGGAGACATTGAAACAAATATAAAAACTTTGGAAGTAACATCATTTTTACAGAATTGATTCTGCCAATTAAAGACAAGGATAATGGGGACCATTTGGAAAGTATTAACTTGCACTGGTCAAGTAAGGGGAGAAAATTATTTTTAAACAAGTAATTAAATTGTTTTGTGACACATATCCCAAGATAATTAAAATGATCAATAACAACCTTGAAAGGAAAATTTTCAAAATCCTGAACTTGAATCTTTTCATTAATCAGAAACAGTTCACTCTTATTAAGATTAATTTTATAACCAGAAAACCTACTAAAACTATCCAAAATATTAAGTATAGCGGGTAATGAAGTAAGTGGGTTGGAGAGAAATAATAAAAGATCATCAGCATAGAGTGAAACCCTATGCTCAATGCCACCCCTACGAATGCCTAGAAAGTCCCGGCTCCCACGGATTGCAATAGCTAACGGCTCAACTGCCAAGGCAAAGAGCAACGGGCTCAAAGGACAGCCTTGCCTCGTACCACGGTAAAGTCTAAAATAGTCAGAATAGCGACAATTAGTTAACACTGAAGCTAAAGGACTAGCATAGAGAAGTTTAATCCAGGAACAGAAGGAAGGACCAAAACCGAACCTCTCCAAAGTAAAAAACAAATACTCCCACTCAACCCTATCGAATGCCTTTTCAGCGTCCAAACTAATAAGACATTCAGGTATGTTGTGGTGAGGAGTATAAATAATATTAAACAACCGCCGCAAGTTAAAAAAAGAATGGCGATTTTTAATGAAACCGGTTTGGTCCTGTGAAATTATAAAAGGAAGAATCTTTTCCAACCTTGAAGCTAACAACTTTGACAAAATTTTAACATCGGTATTTAACAAGGAAATAGGCCTGTAAGAAGCACAATCAACAGGATCCTTATCCTTTTTAAGCAACACAGTGATACAGGCCTGATAGCATGAAGGAGGAAGTGTACCAGAGTCAAGCGACTCTGTAAAAACTTGACAAAGGAAAGGGGCGAGGTCATCAGAGAATTTTTTGAAAAAATCAGCGGAAAACCCATCAGGTCCTGGAGATTTTCCTGATTGCATGGATGATATTGCCAGCTGAATTTCTTCTTTTGTGATGGGAGCTTCTAAAATTTGCCGAGATTCTGAAGAAATCGAAGGAATATCAATAGAATCAAAAAAAATTTCCAAATCCTTTAAGTTTGTTGTATATTCTGAGGTATATAATTTGGAATAAAATGACCTGAAAATATCATTAATCGCTTGTTGGTCAGATGTCACCTCTCCTTTATCTGTCCTAACTCCAGTAATAATTTGCTTAGCTCTAATACCACGTAGTTGATTAGCTAGAAGTTTACTGGTTTTTTCGCCATGTTCATAAAATTCACTCTTGTTCCTTATTAAACAACCTTCAATTTGTCGAGTAGAAAGTAAATTAAGTTTAGTTTGTAATGTCATACGTTCCTTGTACAGAGCGGGTGATGGAGATTGAGCATATTGTCTGTCAATGTCCAGGATTTGATCTAAAATAGCCTTCTGTTCCTGTATTAAGGATCGTCTTTTAAATGCTGCCAATGAAATAAATTCCCCCCTAAGAAATGCCTTCATGGCCTCCCATATCGTTTTATTTGACATACCAGGAGTTTTATTTTCTTTCAAAAAAAAAATAATTTTAGAAGAAATATTCGCAACCAATTTTTCATCTGTAAGTAATAATGGATCCAATCTCCAATGCTTTCTCATGGAGTCACATCCATGGAGGATCATTTTAAGTACAAGAGGGGCATGTTCAGAAACCGAGATGTTATCATAACTGCAAGAGCTAAGGTTATTAATTAATAAATTGTCAACAAAAAAATAATCTATTCTGGTATAAGTATGGTGTACGTGAGAGAAAAAAGAATAGTCCCTGCCGTTAGGATGTAAAAAACGCCAAGGATCTGTAAGGCTATATTCCTCAAGAAAAGACTTAACATAAGTTGCAGATTTATTAAGACTAGCAGGTTTTGAGGATGAGCGGTCTAAGATCGGATCCATATACAAATTAAAGTCACCCCCAAGAATTAGAGAATGAGTATTTAAATCTAGAAGTTGCGAAAAAAGGTTGCGAAAAAAGTGCACATCATCAAAATTCGGTGCGTACAGATTAGCCAAAGTGACATGTTTATCGCCAAGTTTACCTGATACTATTACAAATCGTCCATTTTTATCTGATACAACATTAGAGGGAATAAATGGGATATTTCGATCAATAAGAATAGCAGCGCCCCTGGCCTTAGCTTTAAAATTTGAATGAAAAAATTGTCCTGACCAACATTTTGACAAACGCAAGTGGTCGGAATCCTGCAAATGGGTTTCCTGCAAAAACAGTACCCCAGGCTTAAATTGCTTTAGACGTGACATGACTCTCTTTCGTTTAATTGGATGGTTCAACCCCTTCACATTCCAGCTTACCAAAGTAAGATTACTATTCATTCAAAGAGTAAAATTTATATATTATGTTGTGTAGCCCAAAGAAGAATAAAGTGAGGTACGGGTAAAAAAAAAAGAAAAAAGGAAGGGGTAAGGGGGGTGTAAATAAAACCATAACAAAAAAACAAAACAAAAAAAAATAAATAAAAAAAAATAAAAAAAAAAAAAATAAAATAAAAAAATCCAACAACCAAACCTATAACAACACTCCAGCCGGTTGCAAAAAAACAGCAACCGCTCCATCTCCAGCTCTATTTTCATCCTAACAGAATGCTCCCATACAACTGGCTTCAATCCTGCATAATATGAACGTTTTACCCTAAAAAAAAAAAAAAATAAATAAATAAGATAAAATTAAAAAAAAGAATTAAGTAAACAACAACGTATAGGGAGCCAATTTTACCTTGTTTTTAAACATCTGAAAATGCATCAATGTCCAGTCAGTGCAGCTTCAATGAAGTAACAAGCAGCCCAGCGCGGCAGCTGGTCAACCCAGAAATGTCCAGTTCAAGGCGAAAATTGCTGGTTTCTCTCCATAGTTTGCATGAAGCGGGTGGCCTCTGAGACGGACGCCAGCCACTGGTTTTTGCCGTCTGGAAGAGTTATCCGGAGCCTGGCGGGGAAAAGAAGAGAAGGACGAAAACCTCTCTTGTACAACTCGGACATAACCTCCTTATATTCGGCTCGTTGCTTCTGAACGTCGGCGTTATAATCCTCGTAGAACTGAAGTTTATGCCCACGATATTCCAAAGTCCCACGGCATCTCCGCGCTTCTCTCATCACCAAGTCTTTGGTCCGAAACCGGTGGAAACAAATAATGACAGCGCGCGGCTTCCCATTCGGACTCGGCTTGGACATAAGGCTGCGGTGGGCTCTATCCAGCTCTGGGGGAGATGGCAAAGTTTGTGCGCCAAAGACGTCCACCAACAGCCGAGAAAAAAATTCAGATGGCCGTGGACCCACATCAAAGGACTCCGGCAGACCCACCAGACGAATATTCAGCCTCCTGCTTCTTCCCTCCAGGTCAGAAAGTTTGTTTTTCAAAAGTTTGTTCTCCTCCTGTATTGACTCGCATGTAACTTCAAGCGCCGCTAGGCACTGGCTGACGTCCTCCGCGTTGTTTTCAAGGTCGCCAATGCGTTGCTCCTGGTTCGCCACATCTGCTTGAATCTTGTCCAGCTTACCATTAATAAGTTCAAATGAAGCTTTGAAGTCAGCAGCTATGGACATTCTGTGTTGCTCAAGCAAGGCAACAAGTGCAGGGTTAAGGCTGATACTAGCATCCTCAGCTAAGCTGGTGTTAATATTGTTCCCTGCTGCCTCCTTTTCAGTCTGCTTTCTTGTTTTGGACATATTTCAAAACAGATTCTGCACGTATTAAATGTCCAAAACATTAACAGCTAACAGCAAAATAGGGTTTAAAAAGTAAAGAAAAAAAATATAGCAGGAGCCAGCAACGCACACACCTACTCCATTGCCAGCACACCTGGACTAAACCTTTTGAGTGTGAGATTTTGTGTGCCCCTAGTGGCAGAGCGCAGCGCTCCGCCTGTCATCTCACTCTGACATGATCGGATCCATTCAGGTTTTGTACTAATTTGTACTGATCTGCCAGTTTCAGAAGGTGGCAAATATCCGTTGGAGGACTCAATGGATGGCATGTAATACACCAAAGAAGGAGAACTCCTTATTTTCTTTTCCTGTTTTTAGCATTTTAGCCCAGAAAGCAAATATGGCTGCCATTCGTCATCGTGCACCATCACTTAGTCGGCTTTGTACGCTGAAAATAGCCGCGGGATACAAGCGAAATTTATGTGGGATAATCATAAGACTTTGTAGATGTAGTAGAGAGCATTTAATGACTGACAGAATGCAAAATAACGGCCACGATGGGTGTAAATGCAGCGACCACAGCAGCAAGCGAGTCCCCTTAGCCGCTGGTACGTGAGGAATTTCTGTGTTGTTTTTTTTTATATTGTACTGATTTCTTGTTCAAATACTTTGGAGATAATATGATGAGGTACCTCTGTACAAAAAAAAAAAAAAAATGGTGTCAAAAGACTGAACCATTCTTTGTGTAAATACGTCTAAAGTCCAGTTTTGACTGAGTTATGGAATTTAAAGAGGTACCGCAATATTATGCAAATTAGATGCATAAATTTATTCCTATCTGAAACTTTGGATCATATTTTATATATTTCTATTTGACAGTAGGCCATTATCGTTTACCACTTTCAAGTTATAGCCTTAGAAATCTGAACTATTTTATTGACAAAAAATATTTACCACTCTTGACCACTAGGGATTATGTCGCAATTCAGCAACAGACACACTAAAAGAGTTAATGAAACTTCCTTGCAGTGGTTTAGATCTTATTTATCTGATAGGTTTCAGTTTCTTTATGTCAGTAATGAGTTTTCTTCCATCTCAAAGCTCAGTCACGGAGTTCCACAGGGATCTGTGCTAGGCCCTATTCTTTTTAGTTTATATATGCTTTCACTAAGCAACATTATTAGAAAGCACTATACATATTTTAATTGTTTTGCAGATGACACACAGTTATACTTGACAATGAAGCCAGATGATAGTAATCAATTAGCCAAATTAGAGGCTTGTCTTAAGGAAACCAAAGCTTAGAAAACTTGTAATTTCTTGCTATTAAATTCAGATAAGACTGAAGTCATTCTTGTTGGTCTAAAAAAAAACCTTAGAAATACCTTTTCAAATTAAACTCTTAGCATGGAGGTGATTACTCTTTCTCTAAATAGTTCTGTGAGGAACCTTGGAGATAGTTTTGATCAAGATCTGTTTTTTTTGTTGTTTTTTTTTAAATTCACATATTAAACTTGTTTCTAAGACTGCCTTCTATCATTTGCATAATATTGTCAAGATTAGGAGCATCTTGTCTCAGAGTGATGCTGAGAAACTGATCCATGTTTTTGTTAGCTCTAGATTAGATTATTGTAACTCTTTATTATCAGGTTGTCCTAAAACATCTTTAAAAAGTCTTCAGCTGATCCAAAATGCTGCAGCAAGAGTTTTAACAGGTACTAGAAAGAGAGATCATATCTCTCCGGTTGTGGCCTCCCTTCAGTGGCTTCCCACTGGAATTGGGAATTAAGTTTAAAATCCTTCTTCTCACTTACAAAGCTCTAAATAATCAGGCCCCTTTTTATTTATTTAAAAGATCTGATACTACCCTGTCATCCTAACAGAGCACTATGCTCCCAAAATGCAGGATTACTTGTAATACCTAGAATCTCCAAAAGTACAATGGGATGAAGAGCCTTCAGTTATCAAGCTCCTCTCCTTTGGAACCAGCTGCCATTCTGGATTCGGGAGTCAGACTCAATCTCTGTTTTTAAGAATAAATAGGGTTAAAACCTTCCTTTTTGATATAAACTATAATTAGGGTGGGACCAGGTGTCTCTGAACCCTCCCTTAGTTATGCTGCTAATAGGTTTAGACAGCCGGGGGATCTCCAATAATTGCACTGGGCTTCACTCCTTTCTTCACTCTCAATGAAATATTTTTGCTGGTCATTAACATCTGTTTGTTTTCTCCCTTAGATTGAGTCCCCATCATGCTGTTTGCTCTCTACATGTCTGCTCTTTTCTACTTCTCTATCCCCTCACCCCCCCAGTCAGTCGCAGCAGATGACTGCCCCTCCCTGAGCCTGGTTCTGCTGGAGGTTTCTTCCTTTTAAAAGGGTGATTTTCCTCCTGTTCTCCTGTTCACTGTTGGGCCTTTTGTCTTGTAAGAATTTAAAGTCAGAAATCTCTGTGATAATAACCCCATAATTTTTAACACTCTAAAGGCCTGGTTTATGAGACGAAAGCTTGAAGAAAGATCAGATTTAACTACTTTATTGATTCCCATTCAAGGCAATCTGGACTTTGTTCCTGGTATGATGGACAGTGGTTATAATATATGGACAGTTAAAGGGTTAAAGAAAATCTATGACCTTTTTGATGGTGCATTGTTACCATTTGAACAGCTTCAGGAGAAATTTGGTCTTTCTAGACAGAATTTTTTTAGATACCTTCAGATGCGATATTTCATAACTAGAAAGACCACACTCAATGTAAATGCCACAGTGTCTGCAGTTGAGCGGTAACTTCTTTTAGGCCCAACCAAAATATTTACAACTTGCTGTTATAGTGCCTTAAGTCAGTCAGATGTGGTATGTGTGTCAATTATGCAGGATCTTAAACAGAAATGGCAAAGTGAACTTGGTGTAAATATTTGTGAGGATTCATGGGATGCAATCTGGGAGTGTGCCAAGAAGATCTCAATATGCAATCGTGCAAGACTATCTCTGTGTTTGATTGGCCAGCAAACTGTCCTGACCTAAACCCCATAGAGAATCTATGGAGGATTGTCAAGAGGAAGATGAAAGACACTAGACCCAACAATGCAGACGAGCTGAAGGTCACCATCAAAGCAACCTGGACCTTCATAACACCTCAGCAGTGCCACAGGCTGATCACCTCCGTGCCACGCCACATTGATGCAGTAATTAATCCAAAAGGAGTCCCCGACCAAGTACTGAGTGGTACATGGACATACTTTTCAGTCGGTCCACATTTCTATTAAAAAAAATATTTTTTTTAATTAATTTTTTGTAATATTCTAATTTTTTGAGAAACTGAATTTGGGGTGGGCAGCACGGTGGTGGAGTGGTTAGCACTGCGGCAGCACAGCAACTCACCCTTGGCCAGTGGATCATGGGTTCGATCCCAGCCTCCGACCAACAGTGATCTGTGTGGAGTTTGCATGTTCTCCCCGTGTCTGCGTGGGTTTACTCCAGGATTTCTCCGGTTTCCTCCCACATGCCAAAAACATGCAAGTAGGTTAATTGGCATCAAACTGGGGATTCTAAATTGTCCTTAGGTGTGACTGTGAGAGTGAATGGTTGTCTGTCTCTGTGTTGGCCCTGCGATGGACTGGCGATCTGTCCAGGGTGGACCCTGCCTCTCGCCCAAAGACGCTGGGATAGGCTCCAGCCCCCCCGCGACCCGAAAAGGATTAAGCGGAAGAAGATGAATGAATGAATTAATTAATTAATGAATTTGGGGTTTTCACGGGCTGTAAGCCATAATCTTCAAAATTAAAATAAATAAACACTTGAAATATATCAGTCTCTGTGTAATGAATCTATATAATATATGGGTTTCACTTTCTGAAATGAGTGACAAAAAATATTGAACCTTTTCGTGATATTCTAATTTTTTGAGATGTACCTCTATATAAATAAGTTGAACTGAACTGAATTACTTTGTTTTTCATTTGTTCCTGAATTTCTTTGGATTGCAGCATGATGTCTAGCTTTTCAGGACCTTTTGGTCTACCTCACTTTCTCAGGCAGGTCCTGTTTAAGTGATTTCTTCATTGAGAACAGGTGTGGAAGTAATCAGGCTAGAGAAATTGAATTCCAAAGATGTGCTAAACCACAGTAAATTTATGTTTTAACGGGGGGGGGGGGGGGATCAGGTTGTCACACAGGGGCCATGTAGGTTTGGATTTTTTTTTCCCCTTAATAATAAACACCTCCATTTAAAAACTGGATTTTGTGTTTACTTGTGTTATCTTTGTCTTTTATTTAAATATGTTTAATGATCTGAAACATTTAAGTGTGACAAACATACAAAAAATGAGAAATCAGGAAGGGGCAAACACTTTTTCACACCACTGTATAAGCATCTTTTACTACCGCTGTATCATTTATTCACCAGGTCAACGAGGGACATTTATTAGTAAAGTTAAAATCCACAACATACCGGTGAGGATGTAGGGAGCATTGGATGGGCTGCTGGACAAAAGCAGCATGTAGGGGCCCAACATGAACTTCCACCATAACCCCACCGAGAGCAGGACCACACCAGTCACCTGAGGGGGAGGGGTCACAGTTCAGACAGCCAATCAGAAAATGTTTGCTGTTAATTAATTGTTATATTCACTGTGAGAACAAAACAAACTGAAAAGAGAGAAAAAAATGATCATATATAATGTAGATCTAAGGTTTGTTCTGTTAGTTTAAAGGTCCCACTGACTGCCATCTTCCCACATGTTGACACCCCCACAGGTCTGAATGAAATGTTTGTGACATATTTTTAACAAATTTCCTTTAATTATTGCAGCATCATTGTGAATCATCTTTTGCAGCCTTCCTTAGAATGACTTCCTGCAATTAACGCCACCCTCCCTCTTATGTCACAAACGCTAATGTTAGCTGGCTAGCTCCTAGCTTGGAGCCAATTAACGTAAATTGTCTTAAAAAATGAAGAAACTAAAGTATCACGGGTGGACAGGAGTGTGGTTTCAGTGATTGGTAGGATATGATCAGTCCCTGGAGTACAATAAGACCAGAAACATTCCTGAATGAGTGGCCCAAGGCGGCGTCTAGCTAGCATCAGCTAGCTGCTAACCAGCATAGACCGACCTTCTCAAAAACTTTATATAGTGGGACCATATGCATTCAATTTCTGTCAATAAGAAGGATAAGATAACACGACAGTATCACCATTGTGGTATACTTGCCAAACACAAGATGTTAAGCTTTAAAAATATAATCATGTATACAAATAGAGAATAGAATAGAATAGGCTTTATTGTCATTGTACAGATGTACAGCACAATGAAATTGTGGGTGCTCCATCAGGCTACTGCGCAATTAAGTATGAGAGAAGGACTAGATTAAACATGGTTACAGAACACAAGATTAACCACATGACTGAAATAAAAATAAAAATGGCCCAGGATTATGGAAATATACACAGGTATGGTAGTGGCTATGAGGGTGGAACTATGTACATAAGAGTGCAGAACACACAACTGAACACACAATTGAGTAAAATGGCCCAAGGATTATGGAAAATATACATAGTAGTGATTTCATGGATGGGTCAAGATACATGAAAGTGAGGAGTGCAAAGACAGGGGAGTTATAGTGATAATTAAAACGTCCTCAGTCCTGTGCATGTGAGCGTTTGGAGGGAGGAGGGTGGGGCCTGTGACTGTCTGCAGTCCGGATGGCCCAGGGGGAGAAACTGTCAGTCTGGAGGTGTGGGACCTGATCGATCTGAACCGTCGTCCAGAGGGATGCAGGTCAAAAACAGGTGGTGGGCGGGATGTGAGGGGTCTCCTGTGATGGCCTTGATCCTTCTGAGACAGGAGGATCTGGAGATGTCTTCCAGGGAGGGCAGAGGGCCACAAACAATTGTAATAATGTGGACTGCATCAGGGTGATCTATTTGTTGCCTGCTGACAATGTGCTGGAGGTGATTGAGTGCTAAGCTAACATTAGCGTCTGGAGTAGGAGATAAAAGGGCCTACATAAGAAGGACATGACCCCTGAGTCTGGTGAACAGTGGCTTTGAGTTATTCTGCTGTTATTACACCAAGCCTGAAGCACATAACCGGTTGGTTATGCTTATTATACCAGACCCTCCAGGATTTAGCGATGTTGCAATTTTACCAATTCCCGCAACTTCAACAGGTCCTGCATAATTTGAATTTTGTCCAATCACTGCAACTTTACCGCAATTTTGGCCAATTGTTGTCAACTTCCGCCAATTTCGCCAATCAAATTTGCCTCTCAGTAGCGCGCAGATGTGTACGTCATCAGTCTGGCCAATCAAATGCGGCACTGCACCGCACTCACTTCTGTGTTTACAGTGAGTATATACCGAACACATCAGCAAAAAACAGCGTGTGATAAAAAAAAACACTCACCTGCGAGTTTTCCCACATCATTCCTTCCTCCGTCTCCCCCGGCCCACCGGTGAACGTCTCCTCGAGTTTCTGTAATGACCGCGTGTATGAAGTGCCGGCTTTGTGTTGAAAAACGTCCGCCTGCCTGAAAGCACCTCCGTCTTGGGAGTGTGTGCGTCCAGACACGCCGTAAAACCACACAAAAAACAAGTGAATCTAATATGACAGCAAGTGTTGTAGAAGTTTATACGTCTTTAGAGGTAAAAGTCACTACTACATCAATAAAGTACACAGAAAATAAATAAATAAATAAACTGCTGTTGGACAATCAGCCTTCTCATACAAAGTTATGAATGAAAGAATGGAACAAGCTCCCCACTGCTTTGAAGACCAGAACAAATTACAGAGACTTTTCCACAGAGACTAAAAAAGGGATTTTAAGTAATCAAGCCTGCCACCATTGACTCTCTCCCTTAAATGGGATTTGAAATTGTACTCTTAAATTGTTTTTATGTATGGTGTTCACTTATCTTTTTACCCTTTAAACTTCCTGCTTGTTTCAGGGACAACAGATTCTGAAATCTGACTGAATTGTTTTCTATATGTGCTGTTTTTCTTCTAATCCCGTCCTTCCTGCCCCAGGGACTACAGATGGAAATTAGTGAAAACACTAGAATCTGGTACAGTGCATCTTTACCCTGTGTTTAAGGTTTTTCTGTACAGGGTCCATGACAAATAAACCAATAAAGTATAACAATGTCCAGAGTCGTTTATGTTTGTCGTGTGTTTTTGTTTATTCATTAAGTTGTGACGGATAAGAGCAGACTGTGACGGAGTTGGACCAAATGAATGTTTAAAAAGCAACTTTTCACATATATATATATATACTGCTGTAACAGAGAAAAATAAAGAAAATATTCTGTATGACCACCACCCCTGCCATCATTTGACATTTGATCTCTGTAATTAACAGGGTTAGGGACAAGTCATAGAAATATTCTGTATCTGCTAACTTCCTCAATGTTCCCCAACAGCACGCATGTATTGCATCAACACTAGCTCAAATTGGCAAGTTTACACTGAACACCAGCTTGAAGGGCCAGGTTTACATGGAATGCTGGCTCGAAAGGACAAGTTTACACAGAACACGGACTTGAATGGCCAAGTTATCATCAAACACCATCTCGAAGGGCCAAGTTAGCACACAGGGCTAGATGTTGGCATAATGCCAATGAATAGCCAATGTACAAATGACCTCTATGAGATGTATTCCCGATGTAAACTTGCAGATGTTGGTCCGATGTAGCTGTGCTCTTGGAGTTCTTTTCAATTCAAACCAGCGTTTATCCATTTCACTTTGGAAGTGATGCTGCAGTGAAGGAGGCAGAGAGGAGAACCAGGAATGTGAAGGACAAGACAAAGTGGACCAATCACAGCTCTTGTGCTCTGCATTGCTCAACGTGCACCTCTCCATCGTGGGATACTGCATTAGGTCTGCGTCAACACTGTAGCATAAGGTAACCACCCCTACCTTACCCTTAGTTCCTCCCATCACTGAAATGATCAGTGTTGGGCAAGTTACTAAAAAATAGTAACTAGTTACTACTTTGCAACGTTACTTTGTAACGGGTTACTCCCAACACTGGAAATGACATCGGGCCACCAGCTCCATCCCTTTCAGCAGTGAGAGACTTGGCATCAATGAGTTTCAAGGAGACAGAACCGAGATCTTTCTGGAGTGTTCTCCCCCAGGCGTGCTTCGGTCTGCCAGCCTTCCTGGTACCAGCTGGGTTGAAGTCAACCACCACGTGTGCCGCAGGTCATTTTTCCGGTAGCCAAAGGAGATGCCCCATAAAGGAGAGTCTTCTCTCCATCACATAGAGAGAGAGCGGTTTGCTCTTGGTCCTGCTGTAGACATTGACATTTGCAACCCTGTTGCGGTAACAAATGTGTAGGATTTTTCTCAGACATTTTGTATGAAATACATCCACTAGGTTTTTTTTATTTTCAACATTTTTCTCCAGGTCTCTGAGGCATACAGGGTTGTGGATAATACAAGTGAACATGTCATTGTCCTAAATGACCTTCCTGTTTTTATTCTGTAATTTATTTTAGATTTTTGGCAGTATCAGAATCAGAATCAGAATCAGAATCAGCTTTATTGGCCAAGTATGCACAACACATACAAGGAATTTGACTTTGGCTAAAAACTTGCTCTCGTTGTTCAGGTGAAGGATTTAAATAAGGATTCAATGACAACCACAGTATGTACAGTAAATTACAGTCTGTCCACGTTTCTATAAAAGGATGCAAATATATACAGGAATATATGCAGTTATTTACTCGGACTAACCACACTTTGCAGAAATATATGAAAAAATATACAATCACACAGTATTTCAATGTGGACTCAGATTCAGTGATATAATGTGAATGAAGTAAAAAGCAGTGTGAGAGTTATGTGCAATGTAATAATGGATGAAAAGTCATGAGTACAGCAACAGGTAGGACTAGGTGAATGTTAGGAGTTCATCAGAGTGATGGCTTGAGGAAAGAAACTGTTCCTGTGACGGGTGGTTTTGACCTTCAGTGATCTGTAACGACGACCAGAAGATAGAAGTTCAAACAGTTTGTGGCCGGGGTGTGATGGGTCAGCACAGATGTTTCCCGCCCGTTTCCTGGTTATGGACCGATATAAGTTCTCAATGGAGGGTAGGTCGGTACCAATGATCCTCTCCGCAGACTTAATGATCCACTGCAGTCTGGTCTTGTCCTGTTTAGTGGCAGCCAGAGAGCAGAAGCCAGTGGCTGCCATCCGCGGCGCCATCTTGGATTTTTTTTAGTATCTGTCTATAATAATTTTTTTTTTAAATTTTGTGTATTTTATTGATCCCCAGAGGGGAAATTCGGGACATCCACCTGGATGGATGAAGCAGCCACAGTACGGCGCTATCCCTTTACCATTCACACACATTCACACCTAGGGCCACTTTAGAGTCTCCAATTAACCTAACCTGCATGTTTTTGGCCAGTGGGAGGAAACTGGAGAAAAACCCACGCAGACACGGGGAGAACATGCAAACTCCACACAGATCACTGTTGGTCGGGGGCTGGGATGGAACCCGGGATCCCATGGTCAGCGGTGAGTTGCTGTGCTGCCATAGTGCTAACCACTGCGCCACCGCACAAGATAATTATGTGGTTTATGTTCCATAAATCCAGCTGACCCCAACTTTTCTGTGGTTCAGAACTTTATTCAGAGCTGCAGCAGTGATTCAGCCTCACATGACCACACGCATTACGACGCTAATGTGACAAAAGTGACAAACGGGTGTGAAGAACAACAGACAGCACACAGACCTGACTCCCACTCAGAGTTTAGGAACCCACCAGCAGAACGGATAAATTTTGTTGAGCAAAGTTCCTTTAAAGGAGACAGCTCTAGCCATCCATCCATCTTCTTCCGCTTAATCCTTTTTGGGTCACGGGGCTGGGAGACAGATCTAATATTCTCAAAATGTATGCAATTAGTGAACCAACAGCCAATTAGGCAGGACACTCAGGCAGTTTACACTACCGTTCAAAAGTTTGGGGTCACTTAGAAATTTCCTTATTTTTGAAAGAAAAGCACTGTTTTTTTCAATGAAGATAACTTTAAACTAATCAGAAATACACTCTAATATCTAATATACATTGCTAATGTGGTAAATGACTATTCTAGCTGCAAATGTCTGGTTTTTGGTGCAATATCTACATAGGTGTATAGAGGCCCATTTCCAGCAACTATCACTCCAGTGTTCTAATGGTACAATGTGTTTGCTCATTGCGTCAGAAGGCTAATGGATGATTAGAAAACCCTTGTGCAATCATGTTAGCACAGTTGAAAACAGTTTAGCTGGTTAGAGAAGCTATAAAACTGACCTTCCTTTGAGCAGGTTGAGTATCTGGAAAAAATTATTATTTCAAATACAAATCATTATTTCTAGCCTTGTAAATGTCTTGACTATATTTTCTATTCATTTTACAACTCATGGTGGTAAATAAGTGTGACTTTTCATGGAAAACACAAAATAATTGTCTGGGTGACCCCAAACTTTTGAACGGTAGTGTAAATCTTCTTCAGGAAGAACTTCAGTAGGTTAGCATTAGCATAAACACACAACAATAAATACAGAAAGAACTTAAAAATCAAGTTTGATCCAATAAAGACCACTAAAGGACAGCTCATGGTTGGAGAGTGACAAGAACCTGTGCTAAGATGACGGTATGTATTAAGGCTATCCCCAATATTAGTTTTGGAGATCCATCAGTGTTTAACATGCAGGACTTTACTATGGAACTTTTTCAGATAAATTTCATATAAATTCTAAAATAAATTTCCATCTTTTTTCCATAAATTTGTAATTTCTTTGATGTAAATTTAAGTCTTTTTCTTATATAATAACAAATTCATTCATTTAAATTTGTAAGTTTTGGGGTGAACATTTGTGATTTTATGATCAAGTTGCTGATTTTCTTTATTCAAGTCAAGCATTTAAATGGAAAAGTGAACATCAGAATACCAAATCTGTATAATGGATAATCAAATATTTGGGTACAGCCGTAGTACGAAGTTGATGTTAACTTAAAAAAAAACTTTTATGTTGGTGCAGAAAGGAGCTATATTAGCCATAATAGCTAATGACAAACTGTTGTTGTGCATGTGGGATGCAATAACATCCCAGATGAAGCATCTGAGATTTTAAAAAGTGACTTCAGGAGCCTTCTGTCCACTCTTATGAACTGTGGCAGACGTGCGCTCATCTCTGGGCCTTTGGCACCTCTCAGACGAGGCTGCAATTGTTTTAGCAGAACTCTCAGTCTTAATTCTTGGCTGTGTTTTACTTGTCCTATTTTTAACATTGGTTTTGTTGGTAATTTTAACTTATTTTGGAACCACCCATCACTTATGAGGCCTGATGGCATCCACCCAAATAAACTTGGTGCACATGTTTTAAGAGACAATCTTTTCTATTTTATTCAGTTTTTTTTTTTTAATTTGGTGTGTTTACTCACTCTGAAGTTTCTGGGTTTGCCAGTCTTCCCTTTTTTGGTTCTGTTCCCATGTATTGTATCGATCCCATTAACTTAGGTGGTCTTTACCGTTTGGATCAGCCTTTGATTTATAATCCTTCAGAGACTGAGTCTGTCTCCCGTTGCCCTAAATATTGTAACCCAGGACAAATACAACACAACCTGAAAAACACACGGACTTCTGCAGCTCCTCCTCATCCACCACTCTTCAACTTTGCCCCTGTCTCCTCCCTTAGAGAACCTTTTTCTGCTCCCTCTAAAGTTAATTAAAAAGTTAAAAAAAAAATAGAACTCATAAACTTCCCAGATTGATTAAACAAAATGTTGGTAAAATTCTAATCCAGCCTCAAATCCCTAAAATTAATAACATTAATAATTTGGCCTCTGTTCCCCTCCCAAAGTTTAAAAATTAAATGTGGTTTATTAAACATTAGGTCTCTATCTTCTAAGTCTCTTCTGGTCCATGATCTATTAATCGATCACCAGATCGATCTATTATCCCTCACAGAGACCTGGCTCGGGCTTGATGATTATGTTGATTGGAATGAATCAACTCCCTCTGGGTAGTTAAACTGTCATAACCCCAGAGGTTCTGGTCGTGGTGGTGGAGTGGCGGCAATTTTCCATCCTAAATTACTAGTTAATGTTAAGCAGAAATTATGACTCAGGTCTTTTGGTGTACAAGGGGCGCTGCTGAAGTCATTCTATGACACGGTGGTGGCATCAGCCATCACTTTTGGAGTGGTCTGCTGGGACAGTGGCATTACAGCAGCCGATAGGAAGAGACTGAACAAACTGATCAAGAAAGCTAGCTCTGTCCTGGGGCAGCGCCTTGACCCAGTGGAGGAGATAGGAGAGAGAAGGATGGTGGCTAAACTGTCATCTCTGCTGGAGTCTGAGTTCCACCCTATGCAGGACATACTGAATGTACTGAGGAGCTCATTTAGCAGCAGACTACATCATCCTAGGTGCACAACCGAGAGGTTTCGCAGGTCCTTCCTACCTACGGCTGTCAGACTGTACAACCTAAGCAGGGCTGCTCGCAGAGATAGCAAAAAGACATGACAACCTAATAGTACTGAATGCAAAAGACGCAATAGACTTACACAATGGTCCCCTCTGGTATAGTTAGTTAGTTAATTCCCTTCCACAGAATGTGGAACACCATTTGGTGTATGGGGCAGCGCCTATCTCCGTTTCTCCCCTCCGGTATACAACTAGGAAAATACCGGTCGCTATGGAGGGTGAGAATATGTATGGGTACATAATAATACCATGTAGGATAACTAAGTAGACGGTTATGCTGTTTCATTCCATCTAGCTACAATACTCCGCACTGTGTGTGTTTATATATCTACTGTGGTATATATGACTCTTATATCCCATATCTACATATGTTAGAACAAGTGGAAATGTTTTGTGACAGCATATGTAAGGAACTTCACACCTAGAAAGGACAAAGGATCTCCCCCGCCAGGTTAAAGACAATGAACCTCCCAAGACGCGGCGGCGGAGACGGACTTGACACCTTTACCCCCTAAGGCGAGAGGAGGAGTTCCCATCACCTCCCAAGACAAGGAGAGGGGATAGCAGAACAATGGGGGTTAAGATAACGGGGGGGATGTCAGCTTTTTCAATGTGTGGCTCTGATGTCAGCTTTTTCAATGTGTGGCTCTATGTGTGCTTGTATTTAACCAGCGAGCGGAGCAGAGATCACTCTCTTGCCTTCTGCCAAGCTCTACACCTGATGAGACTCGATAGAAGAGCTATTCATTAAAAACCCTGTTTTTAATACAAAATCGCCTCGTTATTTCAGCTCCTCTACACTGGTGACCTTGACGCGAGAATATGGACCGGAGGCGTTCTTCAAGCTGCTCATCCATGGTGACTCGGGCATACGCCAGCGACGACGCAGATGAGGGAACAAGCAGACAGCTGTTCCCCACGGCAGAGGGCACTGAGAGAGCTCAACCGAGCTCCAGCACCGCCGTGAGAGCCGTAGAAACGCACTCTCACCCGGCGAGCACGACAATGATGGTGTGCACGAACGCCGTCGCTGTCAAGCTGCCAGACTTCTGGAGAGAAGACCCTGCATCTTGGTTCCAGCAAGCCGAAGCCCAATTTATACTGGCGGGCATCACAGCAGATGATATTAAATTTTATCATATCTTCTCCAAACTCGACTCCGCAACTTCGAAGTGTGTGCGGAGCTTGGTCCAGCGACCACCAGCCCGGGACAAATATGAGACACTCAAGGCTACCATCGTGGCGAATTATGTCCCGTCAGTGGAGGAAAGAGCCGAAAAGATCCTGGAGGTCTACGGCCACAGAGGGGGCAATCCGAGGACCCTCATGGAGGATTTGCTACAGCTCAAGGAGGAGGACAATGATAATTTCCTTTTCCAGTACATTTTCCTCAGCACGCTACCACCACATTTGAGAGGGACACTAGCCAGTTTGAGGTGCAAGAATCATCAGGACTTCCGTACACTGGCCAACGAGGCTTACCGGCTCGTCAACGCCTGCAGAGAGCGGGCACCCACAGCGGCATCCGCAGATCTGAAAACTGACACCCCGAGCCTTGGAGAGACTCAACCCACGGTGACAGCGGCGCGGCCCAAGCACAACAAGCAGAACGACGTCTGCTATTGTCACCACCGCTTCGCAGAGAAAGCCCGCAAATGTGTTCCCCCCTGCAAGTTTACGAGGTCGGGAAACGCCAAAGCTGAGGGCCATTAACAGCAGCGGTCCTCGGCGTAAAGAATAAGCTGTTATACGTGACGGATGGATACACAGGCAAGCAGTTCCTCATCGACACGGGAGCTCAGCTGAGTTTCATCATGCCCTCCCACGCAGATCGAGCAATGGGCACCCGGGGCAACGGAGCAGTGGCAGCCAACGGCTCTGACATCGACACGTTCAGGGAAAAGAGCCTGCACCTTCTCATCCACGGCCGCAACTACAAATGGACATTTGTTGTAGCAGCGGTGAGTTTTAACTTGTTAGGCGCAGATTTTCTGTGTGCACACGGGTTATTAGTGGATCTTGCAAATAGGCGCCTGGTTAATGCACTATCTTTTGCTTCTATTCCATGCTCAGCTCGAGTTTCTCCACCACCTGTGCAGGCCAACGTCACCACGGCGGGAGGTAAGTTTGAGCAACTCCTCACCCAATTTCCAGCACTCACAACCCCCAAATTCTCAGCCACGGTAGCCAAACACGGAGTTAAACACTTTATTCCGACAACCGGATCTCCTGTTTTTGCCAAAGCTCGCCGCTTAGATGCGGCCAAACTCAACATAGCAAAGGATGAATTTGCAGCTCTCGAAATATTGGGCATTGTTAGACGCTCGAAGAGCCCCTGGGCTTCACCACTTCACATGGTTCCGAAATCCGACGGTTCTTGGAGACCGTGCGGAGATTACCGCAGGCTAAACAACGCTACAGCGCATGACCGCTACCCCATTCCTCACATTCAGGATTTCTCATTACATTTAGCAGGTGCGCGCATTTTTTCAAAAATAGACTTAGTCCGCGGTTATCACCAAGTCCCAGTCCGAGCTGAAGATATTCCTAAAACAGCGGTTATAACCCCTTTCGGCCTTTTTGAATTCCTAAGAATGCCGTTCGGCCTCAAAGGCGCTGCTCAAACTTTTCAACGGATGATGGACGCAGTCCTACGCGACCTACCATTTGTTTTTGTCTACCTCGATGACATGCTGGTAGCCAGCTCATCCGAGGAAGAACACGAGCAGCACCTCACTACCGTTTTTCAGAGGCTGGAAGAGCACGGACTTATAATCAATCCAGCCAAATGCAAATTCGGCGTATCGCAAATTGATTTTTTGGGACATAGGGTCTCCCCGGCAGGGGCAATTCCGCTTCCAGACAAAGTTCGTGCGATAGAAGGTTTTCCACGGCCTCAAACTGTTAAGTCGCTACAGGAATTTTTGGGGATGGTTAATTTTTACAACCATTTCCTCCCCCACGCAGCTCAGCTCATGCAACCCCTATATGACGCGCTCAGAAAAAAGAAGGCTTCCAACGCGGTCGAATGGACCCCGGAGCGCGAACGCGCTTTCACGGAAGTAAAAAACGCCTTAGCTAACGCCACAATGTTAGTCCACCCAGATTCCTCAGCCCGCATTGCTCTGACCACAGATGCTTCAGACCTGGCTATAGGAGCAGTTGTAGAACAACTTGTCAGCGGAGTCTGGCAACCTTTGGCATTCTTTAGCAAATCGCTAAACTCAACGGAACGCAGATACAGCACTTTCGACAGAGAGCTGCTAGCGCTTCATTTGTCCATCCGCCACTTCCAGTTTTGGTTAGAAGGGCGGAGTTTCACGGTCTTTGTGGACCATAAGCCGCTCACTTTTGCTATGGCTAAAATTTCAGAATCATGGTCGGGCAGACAACAAAGACAGCTAGCTGCGATTTCAGAGTTCACCACAGATATTCGACACGTAGCAGGCAAACTTAACGTAGTAGCTGACTGTCTCTCTCGCGCTGTGACACCGCCAGAGCACGAGGAGACAGATTACGCCGCCTCAGCAGCGGAACTCTTCACTAACGCACACACATACGCAGCACCTATCCAGGATGGAATAGATTATGCAGCCATGGCGGAAGAACAAAGCAGTGATGCAGACGTGCGCGCGCTCCTGTCCGGACCAACAGGGTTAAGGCTGGAGAAAAAAGAGTTGCGCGACGGCGTGCCTCCCCTAATATGCAACGTTTCAACCGGCCGACCTCGCCCGTTAGTACCAGCTGCTTGGCGCCGCCGTATTTTCGACGCAATTCACTCCCTCGCGCACCCAGGTGTGCGCGCCTCGGTCAAAATGGTTGCTGAAAAGTTTGTGTGGCCAGGCCTGCGCAAAAACGTAAAAGAATGGGCAAAAACTTGCATTCCTTGTCAACGCGCCAAAATACACAGAAACACAAAAGCCCCTCTGGAGCCTTTTCCAATTCCTGCTAGAAGATTCGACCACATTCACGTCGACCTCGTGGGGCCGCTACCTTCCTCCCAAGGTTTCACACACCTGTTAACAATGATAGACCGCACCACGCGCTGGCCAGAGGCAGTCCCTCTAGCGTCAACCACAGCGGAGGAAGTCGCTCGCGTTTTTCTAGCAAACTGGGTGGCACGTTTCGGCGTTCCATCAGACATCACGTCAGACAGAGGGCCTCAGTTTATCTCAGAGCTCTGGTCAGCCATGTCTAACAGTTTAGGGGCAACAATTCATCGCACCACCGCTTATCACCCTCAGGCTAATGGGTTATGCGAGCATTTTCACAGGTCCTTAAAGGCTGCCCTCAGGGCCTCACTAACGGACACAAATTGGGTTAATAAACTTCCCTGGGTTTTATTGGGGTTGCGTGCAGCACCTAAAGAGGATTTAGACGCTTCTCCTGCAGAATTAGTTTTTGCCCAGCCTATCAGACTCCCAGGAGAATTTTTACCAGAGAACCCAGAACCAGGACACCTTCCAGTCCCAAGGTTTTTAGGCAGCAGTGGACCGGATTCCCTCCACGGTCCAGCTCATCACTCTTTTCCACGAGTTTTTGTTCCTCAAACTTTAAAAAACGCTGAGTTCGTTTTTGTTAAGCTAACTAACTAACTAACTAACCTGCACTTATATAGCGCTTTTCTAGTCACAAAGACCACTCAAAGCGCTTTCATTAATACTAACCCTCTATTCTAAGGGCCTATAGGAAACAAATATCTAGGGACAATTTAGAACAGCCAATTAACCTAACATGCATGTTTTTGGCATGTGGGAGGAAACCGGAGAAATCCCGGAGTAAACCCACGCAACACGGGGAAAACATGCAAACTCCACACAGATCACTGTTGGTCGGGGGCTGGGATCGAACCCACGATCCCACGATCCCCACAATCCCCCGGCCAAGGGTAAACTGTGCTGCCGCAGTGCTAACCACTGCGCCACCGTGCAGCCAAAGCATGAAGCATTAAGCATGAAGCTATTAAACCAACGTTACGCCCAGTTTACGATGGCCCGTTCAGAGTGCTGGAAAATGGTGACAAACACTTTGTGCTTGATTATGGGGACAGAAAGGAAGTGGTCAGTGTTGACAGACTCAAACCTGCCTTCTTGCTGAGAGACGAACCTGCACAGTTGGCACGAGCACCTCGGCGTGGTAGACCCCCCAGAGGAAAAGTCTCAGCCCCCAGGCAGGGAACAAATAATCTCTTTCCTTCCCACAATGCAGATTCACCACGAGAAGGTCCCAGCGGGACACCTAAGTCAACCTACAGCAGTTTTGGGAGAAGAATAAAGCCCAGACAGCACAGGGACTGATACCAACCACCCCGCAATTATTCACTAATTGTGCTACAACAGTTTAAGGCTACTTATGATTTCACTATGCTGTTATGTTTACCACTGAACGTTCTTAGGAGCATGGCTGCTAGAAAACTTCTCCTGTGGCAACAGTTGTAACACGTAGTATTTCATAGTTATTATCTTAGACTGTGATTCTTTCTGTGTCCTTTCCTAGTGTTTGGGGGGCCTGTGGTATATATGACTCTTATATCCCATATCTACATATGTTAGAACAAGTGGAAATGTTTTGTGACAGCATATGTAAGGAACTTCACACCTAGAAAGGACAAAGGATCTCCCCCGCCGGGTTAAAGACAATGAACCTCCCAAGACGTGGCGGCGGAGACGGACTTGACACCTTTACCCCCTAAGGCGAGAGGAGGAGTTCCCATCACCTCCCAAGACAAGGAGAGGGGATAGCAGAACAATGGGGGTTAAGGTAACGGGGGGATGTCAGCTTTTTCAATGTGTGGCTCTGATGTCAGCTTTTTCAATGTGTGGCTCTATGTGTGCTTGTATTTAACCAGCGAGCGGAGCAGAGATCACTCTCTTGCCTTCTGCCAAGCTCTACACCTGATGAGACTCGATAGAAGAGCTATTCATTAAAAACCCTGTTTTTAATACAAAATCGCCTCGTTATTTCAGCTCCTCTACACTACATATTTATTCCATCTAGCTACAATACTCCACACTGTGTGTTTATATACTCATATATTTATTCCATCTAGCTACAATGCTCCGCACTGTGTGTTTATATATTTATATATTTATTCCATCTAGCTACAATGCTCCGCACTGTGTGTCTCTATATATATATTTATATTTATATGTACATATGTATACTCGCTGCTCTTGTTTTTCTCTTGCCTTCTGATTGTTGCTCTGAGTGTTGCTATCCCTGTGCTGTTGCAATCCTGGAATTTCCCCATTGTGGGACTAATAAAGGCTTATCTTATCTTATCTTATCTTATGTTTTAATTCCTTTGAAGGTTTGGTCCTCAATGAGGGGCCTGTTGGCAATCTTGGCTTGAACTCAATTCTCTTTGCCATAGTTTATTGTCCTCCCTCAGCCTATTCAGAGTTTCTATCGGAATTTGCCGAATTTTTAGCTGATTTAGTGCTGAAAACCGATAGAATAATTATTGTAGGGGACTTTAATATACATGTTGATGTTGAGAGTGATTGTCTTAATAAGGCTTTCAATTCAATTTTAGACTCAACGGGGTTTTCCCAAAAAGTAAAAAATTCTACCCATTATTTCCACCACACATTGGACCTTGTTTTGACTTATGGTATAGATATCGAAAATCTGGTAGTGTCTCCTCATAATCCTGTACTGTCTGACCATTGTCTGTTAATTTTTGATTTCATTATCTCTGATCACTTATTTCCTAAAGAAAAATACTACTACAGCAGATGTCTTTCTGATGACGTTGTTGCTAAATTTTTGCAGATTGTCTCCTCTATGCCATGGGTCAACACAACAGAAATGCCTGAAATAAGTGATGGAGTGTCTGCTCCATTCGTGATTGATAGCATGGTTGATGGTGTTACTGCCTCTCTGCATCGGACTCTAGATTTGGTAGCCCCTTTAAAAAAGAAAAAGTCGAACCAGAGATTTCTTACCCCTTGGTTTAACTCAGAAACTCGTGGCTTAAAACAGAAAACTCATCAATTGGAAAGGAAATGGCGTTCAACTAATTCAGATGAATTTTACTTGGCGTGGAGAAATCATCTCTTAATCTATAAAAAATCTCTTAGAAAAGCTAGATCAAGCTATTATTCTGCATTAATAGAAGCAAACAAGAATAACCCCAGGTTTCTCTTCAACGTTATAGCCAGGCTTACAAAGAGCCATGACTCGGTCAATCCTCGCATCCCCCCTGAGCTTTCTAGTTAGGACTTTCTGAACTATTTCAATCATAAAATTTTATCTATTAGAGATGAAATCAGTCAGATTCTTCCTACCGTAAACTCTAGTACATTAACTACTGCAACTCCCTCAACTGATATCTGCTTAGATAAGTTTACTCCAATCAACCTCTTAGAGTTGGATAAAATAATTTCCTCATCTAAGCCTTCATCTTACCTTCTGGACCCTATTCCTTCCAGGTTATTTAAAATTATTTTCCCAATTATTGGTAGCCGTATTCTTCTTATTCTTCGCGCATCTGCCTGTTCAGCCACAGGCGGTGCTGTTCCAGCAGAGTAGACGTTTATGATTCTCTTCCATGGTCATCATAGACCGATGGAGGCCGACGATTCTTCTTATCATTAATTCTTCTTTAACTCTGGGTTATGTTCCACTGGCTTTTAAAACTGCTGTAATTAAACCCTTACTTAAAAAAAAAACGATGCTTGATCCTGGAGTTTTGGCCAATTATTGACCAATCTCTAATTTGCCTTTCATTTCAAAAATCTTGGAAAGAGTTGTTGCTGTGCAATTATCTGACCATTTGCAGGGAGTTGGTTTGTTTGAGGTGTTTCACAACTGCCTTAGTGATGATCTTTAATGACCTCCTGACTGCATCTGATAATGGACTTGTCTCTGTTCTTGGTCTTTTAGATCTCAGTGCAGCCTTTGACACTATCGATCATGCCATTCTACTTGATAGATTGGAGCACTTTGTTGGGCTCAGTGGAACTCCGTTGCAGTGGTTTAGATCTTATTTGTCTGATAGATTTTAGTTTGTCCATGTCAATGATGGATTTTCTTCCAGCTCTAAGCTCAGTCACGGAGTTCCACAGGGATCTGTGTTGGGCCCTACTCTTTTTAGTCTATATATGCTCCCGTTGGGCAATATCATCAGAAAGCACTGTATACATTTTCACTGTTAATGACACACAACTATGCCTGTCAATGAAGCCCGATGATTGTGATCAGTTGGCCAAGCTAGATGCCTGTCTTAAGGACATCAAAGCTTGAATGACTTGTAATTTTTTACTATTGAACTCTGATAAGACTGAAGTCATTGTTGTTGGCCCAAAACATCTTAGAAATTCCTTTTCAGATTATGTCCTTAATTTAGATGCTGCCACTCTCACTCTGAACAGTTGTGTGAGGAACCTTGGAGTGATTTTTGATCAGGATTTGTCCTTTAATTCACATATTAAAACTGTTTCTAGGACCGCCTTCTATCATCTGCGCAATATTGCCAAGATCAGGAGCATCTTGTCTCTGGGTGATGCTGAGAAACTGATTCACACCTTTGTCAGTTCTCGATTAGATTATTGTAATTCACTACTATCTGGTTGTCCTAAAGTCTTTAAAAAATCTTCAGTTGATTCGAAATGCTGCTGCTAGAGTTTTAACTGGTTCTAGAAAAAGAGATCATATTTCCCCGGTTCTGTCCTCCCTCCATTGGCTTCCCATAGAATTCAGAATCAAGTTTAAAATCCTTCTTCTTACTTTCAAAGCTCTTAACAATCTGCCCCCCCAGTATATAAAAGATCTGATATTACCTTACCATCCTAATAGAGCATTACGCTCCCAAAATGCTGGCTTACTTGTGGTGCCCAGAATCTCCAAAAGTACAGTGGGAGGCAGAGCCTTCTGCTACCAAGCCCCTTCTCTCTGGAACCAGTTACCACTCTGGGTCCGGGAGTCAGACTTGGTCTCTGTTTTTAAGAACAGGGTAAAATCCTTCCTTTTTAATATAGCTTTCGTTTAAGGAGGGTTTTTGTGTCTTTTAACCCCACTCTTGTTCTATTGTTATCTGATCCATACTGCTGGTTGACCTCCAATATTGTACTTGGCATCTTACTGCTATGTTCTTTATGTCTGTACTTTCCTTCCTCCCTATCCCCTCATCCCCAGCCAGTGGCAGCAGACGACTGCCCCTCCCTGAGCCTGGTTCTGCTAGAGGTTTCTTCCTTCCAAATGGGAGTTTTTCCTCTCCACTGTTGCTTAGTGCTTGCTCATAGGGGATTGTCTGATTGCTGGGTCCTTCTGTGACTGTGTGGTTTTTTTCTGCACTGTGGCACCATGAGACGGCTTTTGTTGTGATGTGGCACATTATAAATAAAGCTGAATTGAATTGAATTGAATTGAATAGTGTCAGCTAGTGTTAGCTATAGCTTTAGCTAGTGTTAGCTAAAGCATCCATCCATCCATCCATCTTCTTCCGCTTAATCCTTTTTGGGTCGCGGGGGGGCTGGAGCCTATCCCAGCATCTTTGGGCGAGAGGCAGGGTCCACCCTGGACAGATCACTAGTCCATCGCAGGGCAACTAAAACATCTAGTTACAGACATAATTTCTTTTCTATCAGACAGTGAATAAGATTATTTTTACCTTGACGTATTTTGGCCATTTCTTGCAGCTTTCCTCAGAAGGGTCACGTGATGTTGTTGTGACAATCAGCTGTTTTTATCAGCTGTTTATCCAAGTTTATTCACTGTCAAACCCAGTATGAACCCCTTTGGATTAAAGCATCTAGTGCTAGCCAGTTTTAGCCAGCTAGTGTTAGCCAGAATAGACGTGCGTTCAGTTCACAAAACAGTTCGCCGAACATATTTTGCAAAGCGAACTAACCTAAATGAATGGGCAGTTCTCAGCGAACGTTTTTTTCTGTTCGGCTTGCACATTCTGTAGTTGTGTAGATCTATGGTCCTCTGTCAGCCGGTTAGAGAATACAGCAACTACGGCGTAGACTGTAGCCTACTTCAACTTCATGTTACCTAAGAATTCTCCATTATACCCCCACCAAAAACAATATTTTATGTGTGGTATTGTTTTTTTTACAAACTAACATAACATCTACTCTTAAATTGATGGAATTCACTGTATGCACAGAGCTTTGGTGAAGCACTTCTGGTTTATCCATCGCCAGCGGCATCACTTACGGTCCACGCCTGTTGTTTTTGCTTCTGCCAAGTTACCGACATGTCGCCGAAAAAGAAATTTAAATTTCAAAAAACCGAGAGCACTACAGCAGAACATTGCTGTGTACCTTTGTGTCAGGCCTCTAGTAAGTACGACAAAGTACTTAGTTTTCATACATTTCCATCACACGGAGAAACCAGGAGAAAGTGGATTGTTGCTATTCGGAGAGTTTACTTTACAGTTACCCCCATACTAGAGTCTGCAGCCGACATTTCAGACAGGAGGACATCCGTGAGCCATCATCTCAGACTGGACGAAGACTATTATAAAAGGGAGCAATCCCTTCTTTGTTTGAATGGAACAATTACTCTGGAACAATACCACACATAAAATATTGTTTTTGGTGGGGGTATATTGAGAATTCTTAGGTAACATGAAGTTGAAGTAGGCTACAGTCGACGCCGTAGTTACTGTATTCTCTAACCGGCTGACAGACGACCATAGATCTACACAACTACAGAATGTGCGAGCCGAACAGAAAAACCGTTCGCTGAAAACTGCCCATTCATTTAGGACCTCCCCCGCATGGATCGTCCCCTTATCATGGTGGGGGGGTTTGCGTGCCCCAGTGATCCCAGGAGCTATGTTGTCTGGGGCAATTTGCTTCTGATAGGGTCACCCAAGACAAACTGGTCCTGGGTGAAGGGCCAGACTAAGAACGATCCAACAGACTCTCATGATAAACTCTATATCAAAGATTCAGAGTACCCCGCCCGGTATGGGGTTACTGGGGCCCCACCCTGGAGCCAGGCCTGGGGGAGAGGCTCGAAGGCTAGCGTCTGGTGGCCGGGTTTCTACCCATGGGACCCGGCCGGGCTCAGCCTGAAGGAATTACATGGGTCCGCCCTCCAGTGGGCTCACCACCTGCAGGAGGGATCATGGGGGTCCGGTGCTATGTGGATTAGGTGGCGGTCAAAGGCGGAGATCTTGGTGGACTGATCCCAAGCTTTCTAAACTGGCTTTTGGTATGTGGAACGTCACCTCTCTGGTGGGGAAGGAGCCTGAGCTGGTGTACGAGGTGGAGAGATACCGGCTAGATATAGTCGGCCTCACCTCAACACACAGCTCCAGTTCCGGAACCAGTCTCTTGGAGAGGGGCTGGAGCTTGGCCTTTTCTGGAGTTGCCCCGGGCGAGAGGCGATGAGCAGGGGTGGGTATTCTTGTATCCCCCCACATTGCTACATCTATATTGGAGTTTTCCCCGGTGGACGAAAGGGTTGCTTCCCTGTGCCCTCGGCTTGGGAAACGGGTCCTGACCATCATTTGTGCTTGTGCACCAAATGATGTTTCAGAGTACCCACCCCTTTTGGAGTCTGTGACTGAGGTGCTGGAGGGTGGTCCTCTTGGACACGCCATTGTCCTACTGGGGGACTTCAATGCCTACGTAGGCAACAACAGTGAAACCTGGAGGGGGGTGATTGGGAGGAATGGCCTGCCTGATCTGAACCCGAGTGGTGTTCAGTTATTGGACTTCTGTGCTAACCACAGTTTGTCCATAACGAACACCATGTTCAAGCATAAGGGTGTCCATATGTGCACCTGGTACCAGGACACCCTAGGTCGCAGGTTGATGATCAATTTTGTTATCGTGTCATCAGACCTGCGACCGTATGTCTTGGACACCCGGGTAAAGAGATAAGATAAGATAAGATAAGATAAGATAAGATAAGCCTTTATTAGTCCCACAATGGGGAAATTCCAGGATTGCAACAGCACAGGGATAGCAACACTCAGAGCAACAATCAGAAGGCAAGAAAAAAACAAGAACAGCTAGTAAACATATGTACATATTACTATAAATATATATATATATATATATATATATATTAAATATATATATATATATATATATATAGACACACAGTGCGGTTCATTATGGTTGGTGAATGTGCAGAAGAAAGTCCAAGCTCTCTCTCCACAGATGCGACGGGCCAGCTGGAAGTTTTTGGGCATGATGGCGACCCCCTTAGCGAAGAACAGACCCACCAGGTAGGCCTTGTTGGCCTCCTGCAGAGCCATGACGGCGGAGCTCTGGAATCGCAGGTCGGTCTTGAAGTCCTGAGCGATCTCCCTCACCAGGCGCTGGATGGGCAGCTTACGGATGAGCAGCTCCGTGGATTTCTGGCAGCGACGGATCTCTCTCGGAGCCACGGGCCTGTAACGGTGAGGCTTCTTCACTCCGCCGGTGGCCGGAGCGCTTCTCCGAGTGGTCTGCCTGGTTCTTGCCATCGCTCTTTATCATTCTGTCTTATATTTCCCGCACGCCGCCCAAACTCCAGCCCGGCACCCACGTCATTTTCGTTACAGTTCCCGGTATATCGAGTCTCTCCGCTAGCATCGGGTGGCGGCCGAGTGCTAGCTAGCACTAGCTCTTCCTGCTGTAACGTCTCCTGCTGTAAACAGAGGCTCTGTCCGCCGACTCGGGAGACCTTTGGGGCGATCTGTGTGTCCATGATATATATATAGAGTGAAAGGTGTAGAAAGAAGAAGGAAGATTAAAAAAAAGGCTGTTGCAACGGGCAGCCAACTCGTGTGGCGTCACCGGTCCGGCGGAACCGGAACCGGGAAAAAAAAAAGAGAGAGAGAGGTGCAGAGCTGTCAATTGATCACCACCTGGTGGTGAGTTGGATCCAATGGCAGGGGAGGAAGCAATTCAGACCTGGTAGACCCAAACGCATAGTGAGGGTGTGCTGGAAACGTCTGGCTGAGGCCCCTTTCCAGGAGGTCTTCAACTCCCACCTCCGGAAGAACTTCAACCACATTCCAAGGGAGTCTGGAGACATAGAGTCTGAATGGGCCATGTTTTCCAACTCTGTTGTTGAAGCGGCAGCCCAGAGCTGCGGCCGCAAGGTGGTCGGTGCATCTCGTGGTGGCAACCCCCGAACCAAGTGGTGGACACCAGTGGTGAGGGGGGCCATTAAGCTGAAGAAGGAGTCCTATCAAGCTTGGTTGGCTTGTGGGACTCCCGAAGCAGCTGAGGTGTACCGGCAGGCCAAGCGGAGTGCAGTTCGGGTGGTTGCTGATGTGACAGAGATCATCCTGCGCAGTTCGCCCCACACGGGACACGAACCCGCGACCTCTCAGTCAACTACACAGTTCGAGCATGGGAGACACAGCACGATCGCGCTGAGCTAAAGGTCCGACCGGTAGCTCAGCGCTACCATCTGGGGCTCACAGCACCACTTTTAACTAACTGAGGTCATCAGCGCAGTTCGCCCTACACAGGACGCGAACCCGCGACCTCACAGTTAACTGGTCAGAGACACGCACAGCACGATCGTGCTGAGCTAAAGGTCCGACCGGTAGCTCAGCGCTACCGATACTGTATGAGGCTTTGGGAGGGAGGTTTACTAACGTTCTACACCGAACAGCACTAGTTGGCATCCGTTACACTGAAGCAAAAACCCGGGTATGGGAGGAGTTCGGTGAGGCCATAGAACAAGACTTTCGGTCGGCCTCAAAGAGATTCTGGCAAACTGTCTGGCGGCTCAGGAGGGGAAAGCAGCTCCCCGTCCACACTGTGTATGGTGCGGATGGGACACTGTTGACATCGACTGGGGACATCGTCGGGCGGTGGAAGGAATACTTCGAGGATCTCCTCAATCCCACTGATATGCCTTCCACAGAGGAAGCAGGGTTTGGGGACGAGGGAGATGATTCGCCTATCACAGGGGCTGAGGTCGCCAAGGTGGTTAAAAATCTCCTTGGTGGCCGTGGGGTGGACGAGATTCGCCCTGAGTACCTCAAGGCCCTGGATGTTGTTGGGCTGTCATGGTTGGCATGCCTCTGCAACATTGCGTGGAGGTCGGGGGCAGTGCCTTTGGCAATGGCAAACCGGGGTGGTGGTTCCTCTCTTCAAAAAAGGGGACCGGAGGGTGTGCTCCAACTTTAGAGGGATCACACTCCTCAGCCTCCCTGGGAAGGTCTATGCCAAGGTACTGGAGTGGAGAGTCCGACCGTTGGTTGAACCTCGGATTCAGGAGGAGCAATGTGGTTTTCGTCCTGGCCGTGGCACTTCGGACCAGCTCTTTACCCTCTCAAGAATTCTTGAGGGTTCGCGGGAGTTTGCCCAACCAGTTTACATGTGTTTTGTGGACTTGGAGAAGGCATTTGACCGCGTCCCTCGTGGTTTTTTGTGGGGGGTGCTTCGGGAGTATGGGGTATCGGGCTTGTTGTTAAGATAAGATAAGATAAGATAAGCCTTTATTAGTCCCACAGCGGGGAAATTCCAGGATTGCAACAGCACAGGGATAGCAACACTCAGAGCAACAATCAGAAGGCAATAAAAAAAAAACAAGAGCAGCGAGTATACATATGTACATATAAACATAAATATATAGACACATGATGCGGAGCATTGCAGCTAGATGGAATAAATATATATAGATATATAGATATATATAGATATATATAGATATATATTGTTATATATCGTAACAATATACAGATATATATTGTTACGAGCTATTCGGTCTCTGTACGACGGTTGTGAGAGTTTGGTTCGTATTGCCAACACTCAGTCGGACTCATTCCCAGTGAGAGTTGGACTCTGCCAGGGCTGCCCTCTGTCACCGATCCTGTTCATAAATTTTATGGACAGGATTTCTAGGCGCAGCCAGGGAATGGAGGGTGTCATACTTGGTGACCACAGGATCTCATCTCTGTTTGCAGATGATGTTGTCCTGTTGGCTTCATCCAGCAATGACTTACAGCGCTTGCTGGGACAGTTTGCCGCTGAGTGTGAAGCGGCTGGGATGAGAATCAGCATCTCCAAGTCCGAGTCCATGGTCCTCAGCCGGAAAAAAGTGGATTGTCTTCTTTGGGTTGGGGACAGGCTCCTGCCCCAAGTGGAGGAGTTTAAGTATCTTGGGGTCTTGTTCACGAGTGAGGGGAAAATGGAGCGAAAGATTGACAGACAGATTGGAGCAGCATCTGCAGTGATGCGGACGTTGTACCGGTCTGTTGTGGTGAAGAGGGAGCTTAGTTCTAAGGCAAAGCTGTCGATTTACCAGTCAATCTACGTTCCAACTCTCACCTATGGTCACGAGCTTTGGGTAATGACCGAAAGAACAAGATCGCGGATACAAGCGGCTGAAATGAGCTTTCTCTGTAAGATTGCTGGACTCACCCTCAGAGATAGGGTGAGGAGCTCAGTCATCCGGGAGAGGCTCAGAGTAGAACCACTGCTCCTCCACATTGAAAGGAGTCAGTTGAGGTGGTATGGGCATCTGATTAGGATGCCTCCTGGACACCTCCCACTTGAGGTGTTTCAGGCACGTCCCACTGGGAGGAGACCCCGGGCCAGACCCAGGACTCGGCGGAGAGACTATGTCTCCTAGCTGGTCTGGGAACGTCTTGGTATCCTCTCTGAAGAGCTGGAGCAGGTGGCTGGGGAGAGGGAAGTCTGGGCTTCTCTGCTTGAACTGCTGCCTCCGCGACCTGGACCTCCGGAAAAGCGGTAGAAGATGGATGGATGGATGGATGGAATTTCTCTGTTCCACAGTCAAGACTGGGGTCTGGGAGAGGAGACAACGACAGCTGGAAGATGTGCCACTGGATCACACAGTTAGCAACCAGAGTGCTAGCATACACCGTGATCAGGACTGCGCCTCGGCTCCGGATGCTGCTATCGTTGACATGGCCCTGGCTGAAAACACGTCTCCCAGAGTGGAGACTGAGCACCTAAAACAACAGATCGAGAAGCTAAGCATCAAGCAGCGGTTTGGAGTACAGCGTTTTGCTGGCTCTGACAGAGACATCCGTTTTCTCACAAGGTAAATCTGAACGCACCAAATGTGTTAATGTTATGGATTTGTTCATGTCCTGATCTCAGTTTATGAATTAGAGAATCCCTGTTTATTTGTAGTGGTTTAAAAATAGCATAAAAGGCATCAGAAGAAGTAGAGCAACAAAGCTAAAACTGCAATAACAGAAAATAAATCCTGTAGTAAACAATCTATCCGAAAAAAATATTGCTTCTACTGATAAAATATTGAACGAATATTAAATTGACATGATTAAAGTGCCCATTTTCAATATCCACAGCATTCACATTATATATATAAAGCTTAACATGACTTGATTAAGATGGATGATTATTTCACTGTACATATAGACTTGTCAATATGCAGTTTCCACAGGAAATGTATAATGCTGCAGTAAACTTGAAATGCTGAAGATTCTATATTGCATATGGGTATTGGATATGTACCATATGATGACATTAACTGGTAGAATATTATTTGGGATAGCTTATTTAATAATGCTTTTGTTATGATACATATAAAGTAGAGGGAGAAAGAGGTGAGAGAGAAGGGAAAGAGGAAGAGAAGGAAAGGGAGGGGACTCACATGAGCACGTGAGTCCCCTCCCCAGATTATATTATCTTTTTGTGTTTTCTTAGTTTATGGCTTACTTTATTGGAAGTGAAAATTTTAACAATGGGCTCCTTTTTTGTCAGGTTTGCATCCTATGAGCATCTTATGCACTTCTGGACCTTGACAGAGCAGCGCTGTCGTCTATGGTCACTGAGGGGCAACTTCATCCAGCTGAATCATACTACAGTAAGTGTATTAAAAATTACATCGATACTGTATGATTCTTCTATGGACCGGAATGACAAAAAACGATGATATCAAAAAATGTCAGAGAAAAATAATGAACCTTTTCATTTCCTTCTTACAGACTCATTCTCTGCAGCCAGTAGATGAGCTTTTTATGTTCCTGAACTACCTTGTACTGGGTTCAAAACAACATGACCTTGCTGACCAGTATGGGGTCCACCAGTCCACAGTGAGTCAAATTATTACCACATGGAGCAACTTTCTGTCCACGGTGCTTGGCTCAGTGAGGATTCAATTCAATTCAATTCAGCTTTATTTATATAGCGCCATTTCACAACAACAGTCATCTCGTAGCACTTTCAACTGTGGGGGGAACCCCCACAGTTGCAGAAAAATCCCCTGTGAGCAAGCGCTTGGCGACGGTGGAGAGGAAAAACTCCCTTTTAACAGGAAGAAACCTCCAGCAGAACCAGGCTCAGGGAGGGGCAGTCATCTGCTGCGACTGGCTGGGGGGTGGGGGGACAGATAAAATGAAAAGAACAGACATGTAGAGAGCAAACAGCACGATGGGGACTCAATCTATGGGAGAGAACAAACAGATGTTAATGACCAGCCAAAAAAAAAATATATATACTGTATATATATATATATATATATATATATATATATATATATATGTTACTTATTTGTACCCGTAGGTAGACTTGGTTTGCAGTCTGGTGATAAGCCACCGGCTGCTGGTCGCTGCGTGCGCGAGCGCCCTAAACCTACATGTTTTTGGTATGCGGGAGGAAACCGGAGAAATCCCGGAGTAAACCCACGCAACACGGGGAGAACATGCAAACTCGAACCCACGATGTCATGATCCCCGCAGTCCCCCGGCCGAGGGTAAAACTGTGCTGCCACAGTGCTAAACCACTGCGCCACCGTGCAGCCATATATATATATATATATATATACGGTACATACATATATACGGTACATACATATACTGTATACGGTACATATACATATATATACACACATACGGTATATATATATATATATATATATATATATATATATATATATATATATATATATATATATATATATATATATATATATATATATATATATATATATATATATATATATATATATATCATTGAGATTGAAGAAAGGAGTGAAGAAGCCCAGTGCAATTATTGGAGGTCCCCCGGCTGTCTAAACCTCATAGTAGCATAACTAAGGGAGGGTTCAGAAACACATGATCCCTCCCTAATTGTAGGCTATATCAAAAAGGAAGGTTTTAACCCTATTTTTAAAAACAGAGATCGAATCTGACTCCCTAATCCAGATTGGCAGCTGGTTCCACAAGAGAGGAGCTTGATAACTGAAGGCTCTGCCCCCCATTGTACTTTTGGGCATTCTAGATATTACAAGTAATCCAGCATTTTGGGAGCGTAGTGCTCTGTTAGGATGATAGGGTAATATCAGATCTTTTAAATAAAAAGGAGCCTGATTGTTTAGAGCTTTGAAAGTAAGAAGGAGGATTTTAAACTTAATTCTAAACTCTATGGGAAGCCAATGAAGGGAGGCCAGAACCAGAGAGATATAATCTGTCTTTCTAGTACCTGTTAAAACTCTTGCCGCAGCATTTTGGATTAACTGAAGACTTTTTAGAAATGTTTTAGGACAACCTGATAATAAAGAGTTACAAAAATCTAATCTAGAGCTAACAAAAGCATGGATCAGTTTCTCAGCATCACTCTGAGACAACATGCTCCTAATCTTGGCAATATCACACAAATGATAGAAGGCAGTCTTAGAAACAAATTTAATATGTGAATTGAAAAACAGATCTTGATCAAAAATAACTCCAAGGTTCCTCACAGAGCTATTAAGAGAGAGAGTAACTGCATCCAAACTAAAAGTTTGATTTGGAAAGGAATTTCTAAGGTTTTTTGGACCAGGTTCAGGTTCAGGTTCAGGTTACTTTATTTGTACCCGTAGGTAGATTTGTTGTGCAGTCTAGTGACATCCATATTTACAAGCCACAATTACATTCAATATAAACACAAACACAGGCACACATGAAGCTGACTATAAACATGATAAAAATACTCAAGGCTCCATCAATCAGGGTATAAAGACAAAGAGATGAGAGAAAAACCAGAGATAAGAGAGAAGGGTCATATTAAAAAGTTAAAGACTAGTCAAAGAGGTTAAAAACTCAAAGGTCTAAAACCCAATAAAATATTTAGAACCCAAATAAAATCCTACAAAAATAAGTAAATATAAAATGAAGTTAATAAATAGGTACCTAAATTATGTGCAATATATTGTATTGCAATACATTGTTACAACTTGTTCAACTCTTTGACAGCGGCAGGAACAAAGCTGTTTTTGTAGCGCTGGGTTTTACTTTTTGGGACAGCAAACCTCTGTCTTGAGGGAAGAAGCTGAAAGTTGCAGTGCAAAGGGTGGGAGTCATCATTTAAAATGGAGGTAGCAATCCTCTGTGTTATGACTCGCCGCTCATCAGCGGCGCCAGCCGCGCGCACACCTGCTCCTCATCAGCGGCAAGGTATTTAATCCACTCTGCCCTGGGCTTCGGCCTGAAGCCGTCTCTCTACTTCGGCCCCTTTGCTACGACGGATCTCAAACCGACTAGTGAAGATATCTTGGGTAAGCTCCCTTTACCTCTCTCCTCTAGCCTTCCCCTGTGCACAGGTGGACATTCCCGGCAGCGGACTTCATCACCTCGCCGTTGGCTCTACGCTGCTGCCACAGGTACCGCAGGTCGCTGTCTCCCGGGCTTCGCCCTTGTCGACGCCAGCCACCTGTCATAACCAAGTAAGCCAGCTACCATCATTATTCCCTGTATTGGTGTGGTGCCCGTTACCCTTCTCCCTCTGCTCTCTCCCACAGGGTTGTCCGGCTGTACAGCCTCCTGCCCCCGTGCCTGACGCAGACGCCACCACCAATACATTCTTATTCCACAGACACGCAGCCATACACTTCCTTGTTGCTAATAAAGCTGTTAAATCTATCCTGAGCCTGCGTGTGTGTCTCCTGGGCCGTGCATTATGTCACTCTGTACTTGTCTGGTGTACAGGGATGTCAGGCTCAGCTGTGACTCACCAAGCAAATGACTGGACCATCTAACTACCTGATCCAAGGATTTCCTCTGTTTCAGTTTTATCTGACCAAACCATGACACTAAAGAAAAGGATAAAACAGATTCAATAAAAGCCCGATAAAACATTGTCATTATGGTTCTGTCAATTTGGAAGCGTGCAAGTTTCCTCAAGCAATGCAAATGTTGCTGACCCTTTTTGCACACCCTTTCACAAGACCAACAAGAATTACTTCAGTCTTATCTGAATTTAATAGCAGGAAATTGCAAGTCATCCAAGCTTTGATTTCCTTAAGACAGGCTTCTAACTTGGCTAATTGATTACTATCATCTGGCTTCATTGACAGGTATAATTGTGTGTCATCTGCATAACAATGAAAATGTATAGAGTGCTTCCTATAAATGTTGCCTAACTGAAGCATATATAAACTAAAAAGAGTAGGGCCTAGCACAGATCCCCTTGGAACTCCATGACTGAGCTTTGAGTTGAAAGAAAACTCATTATTGACATGAGCAAACTGGAACCTATCAGATAAATAAGATCTAAACCATTACAACGAAGTTCCATTAAGTCCAACATAGTGTTCTAATCTATTCAGTAGAATAATATGATCCATAGTATCAAAAGCTGCAGAAAGGTCTAAAAGGACAAGTACAGAAACAAGTCCATTATCAGATGTGATAAGGAGGTCGTTAGTGACCTTCACTAAGGCTGTTTCAGTACTATGATGGATTCTAAACCCAGACTGAAACTCTTCAAATAAACCATTTCCCTGCAAGAGGTCAAATAATTGTGTGGCAACAACTCTTTCAAAGATTTTTTGAAATGAAAGGGAGATTAGAGATTGGTCTATAGTTAGCTAAAACTCCTGGATCCAGTGTTGGCTTTTTGAGTAAGGGTTTAATTACAGCAGTTTTAAAAGCCTGTGGTACATGGCCTAAAGTTAATGAAGAATTGATTATATGAAGAATAAAGCTACCAATAAATGGGAAGACTTCTTTAAATAGCCTGGTAGGAATAGGGTCTAAAAGACAAGTTGAAGGCTTGGACGAGGAAACTATTTTGTCTAACTTTAAAAGGTCAATTAGAGTAAACTGATCCAAACAGATGTCAATTGAAGGAGCTGTAGTAGTTACTATATTTAAAGGTGGAAGAATCTGATTTTATCTCTGATAGATGAAATTTTATTAATGAAAAAGTTTATAAAGTCCTGACTAGTAAGTTCAAAGGGAATGCTAGGATTGACAGAGTCCTGACTCTTTGTCAGCCTGGCTACAGTGCTGAAAAGAAACCTGGAAACCTGAAATCTTGTTCTCTTCTATTAATGCAGAATAATAACTTATTCTAGCTTTTCTCAGAGATTTTTTATAAATTAAAAGATGATTTATCCAAGCTAAATAGATTTCATCTAACTTAGTGGAGTACCATTTTCTTTCTAATTGACGAGTCTTCTGTTTTAAGCTACGTGTTTCTGTGTTGAACCAAGGAGTTAGAAATCTCTGATTAGACTTTTTCTTTTTTAAGGGGGTGACATAATGCACGGCTCAGGAGACACACACGCAGGCTCAGCGTAGATTTAATAGCTTTATTGACAACAGGGATGTGTGACTGGGTGTCTGTGGAATAAGAATGTGTGGGTGGTGGCGTCTGCGTCAGGCACGGGGGCAGGAAGCCGTTCAGCCGGACAACTCTATGGGAGGAAGCAGAGGGAGAAGGGTAACGGGCACCACACCAACACGGAGGATAATAACAGTCTTGCTGGCTTACTTGGTTAAGACAGGTGGCTGGTGTCGACAAGGGCGGAGCCCGGGAGACAGCGACCTGGAGTGCCTGTAGCAGCAGCGCGGAGACAGCGACGAGATGAGGAAGTCCGCCGCCGGGGAGTCCACCTGTGCACAGGGGAGAGGGCTGGAGGAAAAGAGGTAAGGGGCGCTTACCCAGATTGTCTTGCTTGTAGGTTGAGTACCGTTGTAGCAAGTGATGCCGAAGTAGAGAGACGGCTTCAGGCCGAAGCCCAGGGCAGAGTGGATTAAGTACCTCACCGCTGACGAGGAGCAGGTGTGCGCGCAGCTGGCGCCGCTGATGAGCGGCGAGTCATGACAGTACTCCCCCCTCTAGCAGCGCCTCCTGGCGATGGCTTCTCCGGGTGCGCTCGATGGAACTCAGCGATGAGAGACCGGTCTAACACCAGCGAGGAAGGCACCCATTGTCTCCACTCAGGTCCATAGCCCTCCCAATCCACCAAATACTGCAACCCGCGACCCCGGCGCCAGGCGTCCAAGATGTCAGAGACAGTCCAGGCCGGGTGGCCACCAATCATCCGGGGAGCGGGGTGCGCTGCAGGTGGAGGGCAGAGGGGGTCAGAGACCACCGGTTTGACTTTGGAGACGTGGAAGGTGGGATGGATGTGGAGGGAGGAAGGAATAGCCACACGCACAGCCACCGGGTTGATAATTTTAGTAATGGGAAATGGGCCGATGAATCGTTGGGCCAGCTTCCTCCTCTCACCCTTTAGGTTGACGTCCTGTGCGGATACCCAGACTTGTTGTCCCACCTGGTAGGCAGGGACAGGTCTCCTGTGCCGGTCCGCCGTGGATTTATTGCGCTTCGCTGTGCGTAAAAGTGCATTGCGCATCATAATCCAAAAAGAGCGGCACCGCCTGAAGTGCGCCTGGGCAGAGGGAACAGCCAGTTCGCCCTCCTGCGCGGGGAATAGAGGTGGATCATACCCCAGGGATGCCTTGAAGGGAGACATCCCGATGGCAGACGAGCGAGAGGTATTGTGGGCGTACTCCACCCAGGCGAGGTGAGAGCTCCAGGACGCGGGCTTAGATGTGGTAATGCAGCGGAGCGCAGCCTCCAGCTCCTGATTGGTCTGTTCACATTGCCCGTTGGACTGGGGATGATGGCCGGAGTTGAGGCTTACTTTAGCTCCCAGGGCGTTGCAAAAGGATCTCCAGACGTCCGAAGAGAACTGGGGACCACAATGGGAGACCACGTCGACCGGTATTCCGTGCAGTCTAACCACGTGCTGGATGAGGAGGTCCGCCGTCTCCAAGGCTGAGGGGAGTCCACGTAGGGGCACAAAGTGGGTGGCCTTGGAGAAACGGTCAACGATGGTCAGAACTGTGTCAAAGTTGTTGGAGACAGGAAGCCCGGTGACAAAGTCTAGGGCAATGTGCGACCAGGGCCTGCCAGGGACGGGCAGGGGCTGGAGCAGACCCGCAGGGGGAGCGTTACCTGACTTACTGGTGGCGCAGATGGGGCAGGCCCGGGCGTAGCGAGCGGCATCCTTCCGCAGACCTGGCCACCAAAAGGATCACTGGAGGAGGTCGATCATCCGGGAAGCTCCAGGATGGCAGGTGAGCTTAGAGGTGTGGAGCCAGTGAATAACATCCCCCCGGATGGCAGATGGTACAAAGAGCCTCCCCTCCGGTCCGCCGCCAGGGTCCGGTTCCGACTCCTGCGCCCTCTGGATCTTATCCTCTATGTCCCAGGAAACGGCCCCCACGACACACGACCTGGGCAGGATGGTGTGAACAGCGTCTTCCGTGGCCTCCGGGGCAAATTGCCTGGAGAGGGCGTCGGGCAGGCCATTCTTGGAGCCAGGCCTATAGGTGATGTTAAATTTAAACCTTGCGAAGAACAGGGACCAGCGCGCCTGGCGGGCGTTCAGACGCTTGGCAGATCTTAGGTCCTCCAAGTTCTTGTGGTCAGTAAGGACTACGAAAGGCAAGGCAGCCCCCTCCAGCCAGTGACGCCAATCCTGAAGAGCAAGCTTGATGGCCAGAAGCTCTCTGTCCCCCACATCATAATTACGCTCTGCCGGGGACAAGCGCCGAGAGAAGAAGGCGCAGGGTCGTTTGACTCTGTTGGCTGGAGACCGCTGGGACAGCACTGCCCCCACCCCCGTGTCCGAAGCGTCCATCTCCACTATGCACTGCAGCGCGGGATCGACCTGGCTGAGGACCCGGGAGGAGGAAAACTCCGTCTTCAGCGCCTGGAAGGCCATTGCGGCCTCTTCAGTCCACCGGAACAGGGTCTTAGGGGAGGTGAGGCGGGTCAGAGGACCGACGATGGCTCCAAAGTTTGGGACGAAGCGGCGGTAGAAATTGGTGAACCCGACGAACTGCTGAACTTGCCTCCTAGAGGTAGGTGTGGGCCAATCCACCACCGCTTTAATCTTCGCTGGGTCCGGGAGCACCTGGTCATGGGAGATGACGAACCCCAGGAAGGAAGTTGTCTTGGCGTAGAACTCACACTTCTCCGCCTTGACATAAAGACGATTCTCCAACAGCCTCTTCAGAACCCGCCTCACGTGGACCCAGTGCTCATCCCTGGACCTGGAGAAAATGAGGATATCGTCCAGGTAGATGAACACGAACAGGCCGATGAAATCCCGGAGGACGTCATTAATGAGGCGCTGGAAGACGGCTGGAGCGTTGGTCAACCCAAACGGCATCACTAGATATTCAAAATGACCGTTAGGGGTACGGAAGGCTGTCTTCCATTCATCTCACTCCCGGATCCGGACGAGGTGGTAAGTGCTGCGGAGATCCAGCTTGGTAAACCAGGTCGCCCCCTGGAGGGAGTGGAAGGCGGTGTCCATGAGGGGCAGGGTGTAACGGTCCTTCTCCGTGATGTCATTGAGAGCTCGGTAATCTATGCAAGGACGAAGGGAGCCGTCCTTCTTTCCCACGAAGATGAACCCTGCGCCTACTGGTGAGGAAGATGGACGGATAATCCCAGCACTGAGCGACTCCTTCAAATAGGTGTTCATGGCCTCCTTCTCTGGCGCTGACAGGCTGTAGAGGCGTCCTGAGGATAGGGGCGCCCCCTGGCGGATGTTGATGGCACAGTCGTTGGGCTGGTGAGGAGGAAGAGACATCGCCTTGGACTTGCTGAAGACTGCACCCAGGTCGTGGAACTCTGAGGGCACAAGGGTGAGATCCGGAGGCGCGGTGTCCTTAGCTGTGGGAAGCGAGGACAGGGCGCAGGCAGCGGATTGGTGACAGGTGCCCATACAGAAGGTGCTCCAAGCTGATACTTTTCCGGTCTTCCAGTCCAAGACGGGGTTGGGGAGGCGGAGCCAAGGGTATCCGAGAATAACAGGAGTGACCGAGGTGGGCAGGACGTAGAAGGAGATATCCTCCCGGTGGTTTCCCGAGATGATTACCGGCACAGGGGATGTCCGGTGGGTCACCTTTCCCAAAGAGACATGGGAGAGATTTACCAGGGCGAGAGGAGGATCGAGGGGGTGACAACGGATGCCCAATCAGGTTGCCAGGCTCTGTGAAATAAAGCTACCCTCCGCGCCTGAATCCACCAGTGCATGCGTGAGGTGCCCTGTGAGGTTGTGACAGAAACGGATGGGCAGCGTCAAATGTGTGAGGGGATTTAACCAATTAGCATCCGCGAGGCCCCCTACAGTGACTCGCGGACCTCCTCGTTTGGCTTCTCCGGACAATGCTCCACCGTGTGCTGGCTGCCCCCGCAATACATGCAAAGGCCCAGATCACGGCGGCATTGTTTCTCCGCCAGGGGGAGCTTTGTCCGGCCCGTCACCATCGGCTCCGACTCCTCGGAGACCTCCGGCGGCGGCAACGCCAGGTGGCGAGCTTGGGGCAGGCGTGCTGATGCGCCCCGTGAGCGAGAAGGGTGCTTCCGCTCTGAGGCGCGCTCACGCAGCCTGTTATCCAAGCTGATGGCAAGGGAGATCAGCTCTGCCAGGGTCTCCGGGATATCCCGGCCGGCCAGCTCATCCCTCAGACCAGAGTTTAGGCTGCGGAGGAAGATGCCGCAGAGCGCACGCTGTTCCCAGCCAACTTCCTCCGCGGTAACCCGGAAGTCGATCGCGTATTCGGCCGCCGATCGGCTCCCCTGTTGGAGGCCGAGAAGGCGGTCGACCTGGACACTGTCCAAACGTGAATGATCAAACACTTCCAGGAATTGTTGCACGAATTGGCCATAGGTGAGGGTGGCGTAGCTGGGCTTCGCCATGATGGCGTAAGCCCAGGTAAGCGCTCGACCCTCCAGGAGGTTGCCTACATAGCCAATCCTGCTGTGGTCTGAGGGGAAATCTCCGGGGACACGATGGAACACGGACTCACACTGCATGATAAAACCCCGAGCTCCACCAAGCTTGCCGCTAAAGCGAGCGGGAGTGGGGATTGGTGTGAGCCGTGCCAGCGCACCCGGAGCGGGCTGGACAGCCGCCAGAGCAGCGGAAGCTGCGCCACCCAGACGAGCCGAGGGGAACGGCTGCTGGGGGTCCAAGCGGTCTAATCGGTTAGTAATAACTGTCAATTGGTTTAGTATCACCTGTTGTTGGTGGGCTATTAGATCCACCCGAGCCTCGAGGGTGGAAAGACGGCATGCAAGCCCGCTGTCTGCCGAGCCGCTCTGCTGAAGCCGTACTGACATAATGCACGGCTCAGGAGACACACACGCAGGCTCAGGGTAGATTTAATAGCTTTATTGACAACAGGGATGTGTGACTGCGTGTCTGTGGAATAAGAATGTGTTGGTGGTGGCGTCTGCGTCAGGCACGGGGGCAGGAAGCCGTTCAGCCGGACAACCCTATGGGAGGAAGCAAAAGGAGAAGGGTAACAGGCACCACACCAACACGGAGGATAATAACAGTCTTGCTGGCTTACTTGGTTAAGACAGGTGGCTGGCGTCGACAAGGGCGGAGCCCGGGAGACAGCAACCTGGAGTGCCTGTAGCAGCAGCGCGGAGACAGCGACGAGATGAGGAAGTCCGCCGCCGGGGAGTCCACCTGTGCACAGGGGAGAGGGCTGGAGGAAAAGAGGTAAGGGGCGCTTACCCAGATTGTCTTGCTTGTAGGTTGAGTACCGTTGTAGCAAGTGATGCCGAAGTAGAGAGACGGCTTCAGGCCGAAGCCCAGGGCAGAGTGGATTAAGTACCTCGCCGCTGACGAGGAGGAGGTGTGCGCGCAGCTGGCGCCGCTGATGAGCGGCGAGTCATGACAGGGGGCTACCATGTCTAGAGTCTGATGCAGAGAAGCTGTAACACTATCTACCATGCTATCAATTACAGAAGGGGCAAGCTGTCTATAGCTTATTTCCATTGTCTTGACACATGGCATAGAGGAAGATAGTCAGAAATAGTAAAATCAAAGGTTAACAGACAATGGTCTGACAGGACAGGATTATGAGGAGACACTACCAGATTTTCTATTTCTTTGCCATATGTCAGAACAAGGTCCAACGTATGGTGGAGATAATGGGTAGAATTTCCTACTTTCTGAGAAAACCCCATCGAGTCTAATATTGAATTAAATGCCAAATTAAGGCACTCACTATCTACATCTACATGTATATTAAAGATTTCTGATTTCAGCACTAAATCAGCTAAGAATTCGGCAAATTCGGATAAAAACTCTGAGTAGGTTGATGGGGGACGATAAACTATGGCAAGTAAATTGGGTTTAGCCTAAAATTGCTAAAATGCCCAATACTGAGGACCAGGCCCTCAAAGGAATTATAACGTGTTTTTTGCTTTACATTAACCTCTTGCACTCCGGGATACCGCGGGCGGTCACGTCTCTGCATCCTAACGTGCCTTCATGCGCCCTAGGACGCACATTGTGCGTCCTAGGGCGCACTGAAAAAAAACAAAACTGCATTTCCGTTCTTCCACAACAGACACAGCCGCGAACAGAAAGTCAAAGGAGTGCTTTGATTGGTTTAGATTTGATTGACCTCTCATTTGACTAATAAGAGCCTTGAATTGGGTTTCTGAAACCTTGAAGAACCAATTACTGAAAATCTAGCAAGAAGGACCCGCCTACCAATGGCTGTGAATACAGTGAGCCAATTGAAGCAGAGAAGTTCGAAAGCATGCGTGTCATGCCTAAAATCTGTTTTGTGTAAGCCGCTGGGTGACACATACGCATTCGCCAGTCTTTTTTTCTTACTACTGTTCTTATTTGTGTTGAAAAATCGTTCGCCAAAACCGCAATCATGGAAGCGCAAAACCGCAATAATGGAATCATGGTTTGACCAGGTCGCGTGACCAGAACCATGAGTTGTAACAAGCGGACCAGCGTCATGTTCGTCTGACAATGAGGAAGAGAAGTTCGCCAGCAACACTGCTGTTGTGGACAGGTAAGTGTTATAAACTAAATTATTCTTTATCTCTGAAAATTGTAATCAAAATGACTTTTGACCGATCAGTAAATTACAACTGTGCATCATCGCCACATGACGGATGGTCCATGCGCCGCGTCCAGACTGTGAACGCCCCCCCCCCGCTACTCTTCTGTAGCGGATTGCAGATATATTGCAGATATTTTAGTACAACTGTGCGTAGTAGACTGCGGCGCACAGTCCCCACTGTCCGTCATGTAGCGATGGACGATGTCCGTCCTCTGTAGCGGGGGGGGGGGGGGGGTTGTTATCCTCTATATTACAGATATTTTAGTATAATTTTTAGTGCACTGTAGGTTATTTTTGCTTGTAAAAAAAAGCTACACATTTTTTACTTGGCATGCTTCTTTGTGTGTGGGGGCCTTGTTTGTTCATTCATTCATTCATGAATGAATAAACAACACCCCCCCCCACACACACAGCCCTGAATGTCACCTTTCATTAGAGCCCAAGATGAAGCTTCTATATTGAATCATTCAAAAGTTACAGACGTTTTTCCAAACTGTGCCATTTGGCACAATTTGGCACAGTTCAAAAACGCCTCGGAACAGCCTGACAAAAAAAGCTGTGTAACATATTCATTTTTTGTGGTATTGTTACAAAATTTTGACCTCGGCTGGATAACACTTGGTTCTACATTTCTGTTGCATTTTCCAGCCTGGATCTGACAGCTGTGCGTTATTTGCAAGCATTTGTATCCAAAAAAACACCCAGGCGAAATTTATTTTCTTCAAGTTCAGTATGTTTAGATGACTGTTACTCAGTGGCAGGAGCACTTAGAGAGATTATGACTGTTTTGCCAAAAAATTCAAAGTGTTTTCTTTTAAATGAGACCAACCCCATGAAGATGCTGCAAAGGGGTGAAGAACAGCTTCTGATTTACTTTGGGTACGTTATTTTTAGGCGTTTTTAGGGAAATTGACCAGAGTGCAAGGGGTTAACTAGTAATTTGGAATGGTAAATTTTTGCTACTCCTCCTCCATGACCAGTGCTTCTGGGATTTTGACAGTTTAAATAACCAGAGGGAGTTGATTCATTCAAACCAACATAATCCTCTTGCCCTCTGGATACCAGAGGAGAAAATTAGGGGGCATATGCCAACAGAGTTTAAGGACTCTGAGGACACTACTGTCATCCTGGATTGCACTGAGCTGAGGTGTCAGTGCCCATCATCACCCCTTCTTCAGAGTGAAGTGTTGTCTGCTTATAAGTCCCACTGTACTCTGACAGGTCTGCTAGGAGTTGCTCCTCATGGGGCGGTCACGTTCATTTCACCACTATATGCTGGATCCATCAGTGACAAGCAGATCATGCTAGAGTCTGGCATTCTCTCCCTTTTGAGCCCTGGGCTGGCTATCATGGTTGACCGAGGCTTTCTTGTTGATGGTTTTGTGCCGTGTAAAATCTGTAGGCCACCATTTCTCTCTAGCAGATCCCAGATGTCAGCCTGTGAGGTCAGGGAAACCCAAGCCATTGCACGTCTCACTGGTGCATGTGGAGCAGCAAATACACAGGGTGAAGGAACACAAGTTCTTCGATACCTAGATCCCAGTGCGGCTTTTTGGCAACATTAATCAGTTGTATACTGTTGCATGTCTTTGGACAAACTATGAAAATTGGCCTCTTGTAAAAGCATGGGCAAGAAAGTCAGTTTAGCACTTATTCACTCCACCAGATTCACTCTGTGAAAAAGAGTATTAACTGTACATATAAAATATATGAATCTAGTAAAGTTTTTATCTTGTTATTCGTGTAAACACTGAAATGTAATTAACTGAGTAAATCTGCATGAAATCCATAAATGAAAACAGTAAATGTAAATTCAGCACTTACAAGTTTTATTTTGCTATTTATAAACATTTTTCTTATAAGTATACATGGTTATTAATCATATTTTCACTTACGTGAAACATGTTTGTAAATAGCAAAATTTGCTGCTTAACAGAGTTACTGTGTGTGATACTAAATAGGGCAGCTCGGTGGCGCAGTGGTTAGCACTGTGGCAGCACAGCAAGAAGGTCACAGGATCGATCCCACCCTTGACCATCATGGCTTCAATCCCACCCCCTGACCACTGGTGACCCTTCTGTGTGGAGTTGGCATGTTCTCCCCGTGTCTACGTGGGTTTACTCCACGTACCCTGGTTTCCCCCCACAGACCAAAGACATGTAGGTTTGGTTAACTGGCATCACCTGGGGATTCTAAATTGTCCTTCGGTATGAAGTGAATGGTTGTCTGTCTCTCTGTGTTGGCCCTGCGATGGACTGGCGATCTGTCCACGGTGGACCCAGCCACCCCCCCCCCCGTGACCCAAACAGATTAAGTTGTAGAAGATGGATGGATGGATAATATTAAATATCAGTATACTCACACAAACTGTTTAATAGCAAATTTTTCTGTTTATTGTTAATGTATGTTCAATATCTATCTTTACCTGCTTGACATGTTTGCAAACACATCTGTGTGTAGTTATAATGAAATCTGTAAATACCAATTACTGTATATGTGGATGCTCACATGAAATATTTTGGAAATATATGCTCTTTGCTCAATTTAACAAGACCCTTTATATTGGACCTTACATCTGTCAAGTTTTCTTGTCTGACCTTCTAAAATAATTACCACATTCTGGACAAAACAAATGCTCCCATGCTGTTTATCTTTACTACAATGGTTATAAAGTGTATTATCGTGGTATGAACTTGTGAAACAAAGAAGAGAGAGTACAACACTTATTTATGAACAAATTATTTCAAGTAAGTTTTGAGTGATCAGATCAAAAGTCCAGATTTGATTGACTTTAACCCGGTCAAGACTGTCACATTCTGGTTTTGTAGCGGAGGCCTATTTCCATCTTACAACAGAGGCATGGAGATACACATAAAAAAAGAAATAGTCCACTTTTTCTTTCATGATTTCAGTCATTTCCTTGTCTCTGGGAATCCCCTGAATAAACATGTTTTCTTGTGTGAAGACAACTGATAGAAAAATTCCATATTATTATTATTATTATTATTATTATTATTATTATTATTATTATTATTATTATTATTTTGTACCATGCCTTTCCTATTTCCTGTCTGATGTTTATATGTGCATTTGATGTAGAGTAAGTTCATATATTCCTTTCTATTATTCTTTCATGTCTGTGAGCAGTTATTATCTAACTGTGACCTTCGGGGGATGTGCGTGCGAGTGCTGAGGCTGTAGGTCAGTACAAGCCTAAAAGATGACCTAAGCTGCATTGATAATCTCTTTTAAATGCCCTGCTAAGTTTCTGTGTCCAAGGAATGTGCAAAACCTTTAGTTTGTATAGATTAGAGACACTCTGTCTCCGAGATGTCTCTGACATCTTCCCCTCTGTTTATCTATCCTGAAGAGCAGCTATAAATACCAGGCTTAGAAAATGTATGTTCAGAGATTCAGTGTGTATGTGCTGAAGGCAACGCTCTGTAATCTCTCTCCCAAATGGCCATGGGGTGACTTCTCTTTTATATTAAATATACTTAAATCCAATACTCCACCTGATCATTGACTAAGAATAATTATGCTCAAAATTATTCTATCAACAACAAGGTCACACCAGTCCAATCCAGATTTGAGCATCTGGCCCTGGATCTGCCAAAGTAAGGCTGTGATCTCTTCAGTGTCTGTTTACCTCACTGATCTGAATGGATGGACAGTCCACAGAGCTTGATCCATTTGAGCATTTAATTTCAACCAGGCCAAAAACATGCTGCTCTTTTGGATCATACACAATCCCATCAGGTGATGACCACGTCCATGGTGCATCTGGACGGATCAGGAATCCACAGGGATAATGGTTGACCTCCCTTGCTCTGCAGTGCTCCTCTACTGCAACAAGTTCCATGTCAAAGCCCCTCCTCATGTCTGCTGTCTGGTAGCTCGGTCTCAGAAGTGTTTTAGCAAGATTTTCAGCTGAGCTCTGTGCTCTCATGTGACGAATCTCCCTGATTTTTGACGAGGTGACATGGGGCCGCCTTAGCTGGTGCCACTTAACACATGAACTTTGTTCTTTTGTATTGTTTTCAATTTTGTGTGCCGTTTCAAATGATGTCTCCAGAGACGACATGTGGAGCTGCTGATGTTCAGAGCAAACAAAAGAACAGGTAGACGGCCCCAGTCCATATTCATGCAGTGGAAGCTGTGGGGGAGCCGGGGCATCTGTGTGTGGACGGGTCTTTGGCACTCTCCGTGCTGGCATGTGATAGGATAATACACTACCTTGTTGCACTTTTCCAAACACAGAGTCAATCAGAGGTACATCATTGGCTGTAGCCATAGTTGTTATCAGTGGAGCAATGTCGGTGGGAAAATCGCAGTAGACTTCATCTACCCTGAGTGTGGACAGTTCAGGCAGCGGTAAACTAACTCCCTTATACAAGTGTCTTCTATAAAAAGAGAGAGAAAATATGTTATTAGTGTCTTGTTTATATACATGATGAAAAGTTAAAGCATTTCATTACAAAGAACAGAGCCAATAATAGTTTATCGTCCCCCATCAACCTACTCAGAATTTTTATCAGAATTTGCTGATTTGTTTGATAGCTGATTTAGTGCTGAAATCTGATAGAATAATTATAGTAGGGGACTTTAATATACATGTGGATGTAGATAGTGACTGCCTTAATGTGGCATTCAATTCAATATTGGACTCGATTGGGTTTTCTCAGAAAGTAGGAAATTCTACTCATTACCTCCACCATACATTGGACCTTGTTTTGACATATGGCATAGAAATAGAAAATCTTGTAGTGTCTCCTCATAACCCAGTACTGTCAGACCATTGTCTGTTAACCTTTGATTTTACTATTTCTGACTATTTGGCTCCTAAAGAAAAATATTATTACAGTAGATGCCTCTCAGATGATGCTGTTTCCAAATTTATGCAGATTGTTTCCTCTATGCTATGTGTCAACACAACAGAAATAAGCTATAGACAGCTTGCTCCTTCTGTAATTGATAACATGGTGGATAGTGTTTCAGCTTCTCTGCATCAGACTCTAGACTTGGTGGCCCCCTTAAAAAAGAAAAAGTCTAATCAGAGATTTCTAACTCCTTGGTTCAACACAGAAACTCATACCTTAAAACAGAAGACTCGTCAACTAGAAAGAAAATGGCGCTCTACTAATTTAGATGAAATCTATTTAGCTTGGAGAAATCATCTTTTAATTTATAAAAAATCTCTTAGAAAAGCTAGAACGAGTTATTACTCTGCATTAATAGAAGAGAACAAGAATAATCCCAGGTTTCTTTTCAGTACTGTAGCCAGGTTGACAAAGAGTCAGGACTCTGTCAATCCTAGCATTCCCTTAGAGCTTACTAGTCAGGACTTTATGAACTTTTTCAATAATAAAATTTCATCCATCAGAGATAAAATCAATCAGATTCTGCCCACAGTTAACTTAAATACTGTAACTACGACAACTCCTTCTATTGATCTCTGTCTTGATGAGTTTACTCCAATCGACCTTTGTGAGTTAGACAAAATAGTTTCCTCATCCAAACCTTCAACTTGTCTTTTAGATCCTATTCCTACCAGGTTATTTAAAGAAGTCTTCCCACTTATTGGTAGCTTTATTCTTCATATAATCAATTCTTCATTAACTTTAGGCCATGTACCGTAGGCTTTTAAAACAGCTGTAATTAAACCCTTACTCAAAAAGCCAACGCTAGATCCAGGAGCTTTAGCTAACTATAGACCAATCTCTAATCTCCCTTTCATTTCAAAAATCTTAGAAAGAGTTGTTGCTATGCAATTATTTGACCACCTGCAGGGAAATGGTTTACTTGAAGAGTTTCAATCTGGGTTTAGAATCCATCATAGTACTGAAACAGCCTTAGCGAAGGTCACTAACGACCTCCTCATTGCATCTGATAATGGACTAGTTTCTGTACTTGTCCTTTTAGACCTTAGTGCAGCTTTTGATACTATCGATCATAATATTCTACTTGATAGATTAGAACACTATGTTGGACTTAATGGAACTTCGTTGCAATGGTTTAGATCTTATTTATCTGATAGGTTCCAGTTTGTTCATGTAAATAATGAGTTTTCTTTTAACTCAAAGCTTAGTCATGGAGTTCCACAGGGATCTGTGCTAGGCCCTACTCTTTTTAGTTTATATATGCTTCCGTTAGGCAACATTATTAGAAAGCACTGTATACATTTTCATTGTTATGCAGATGACACACAATTATACCTGTCAATGAAGCCAGATGATAGTAATCAATTAGCCAAGTTAGAAGCCTGTCTTAAGGAAATCAAAGCTTGGATGACTTGTAATTTCCTGCTATTAAATTCAGATAAGACTGAAGTCATTCTTGTTGGTCCAAAAAACCTTAGAAATTCCTTTCCAAATCAAACTTTCAGTTTGGATGCGGTTACTCTTTCTCTTAATAGCTCTGTGGGGAACCTTGGAGTTATTTTTGATCAGGATTTGTCCTTCAATTCACATATTAAATTTGTTTCTAAGACTGCCTTCTATCATTTGCGTAATATTGCCAAGATTAGGAGCATCTTGTCTCAGAGTGATGCTGAGAAACTGATCCACGCTTTTGTTAGCTCGAGATTAGATTATTGTAATTCTTTATTATCAGGCTGTCCTAAAACATCTTTAAAAAGTCTTCAGCTGATCCAAAATGCTGCAGCAAGAGTTTTAACAGGTACTAGAAAGAGAGATCATATCTCTCCGGTTCTGGCCTCCCTTCATTGGCTTCCCATAGAGTTTTGAATTAAGTTTAAAATCCTTCTTCTTACTTACAAAGCTCTAAACAATCAGGCTCCTTTTTATTTAAAAGATCTGATACTACCGTATTATCCTAACAGAGCACTACGCTCCCAAAATGCAGGATTACTTGTAATACCTAGAATCTCCAAAAGTACAATGGGAGGCAGAGCCTTCAGTTATCAAGCTCCTCTCCTGTGGAATCAGCTGCCAATCTGGATTCGGGAGTCAGACTCGATCTCTGTTTTTAGGAATAGGGCTAAAACCTACCTTTTTGATATAGCCTACAATTAGGGAGGGATCATGTGTTTCTGAACCCTCCCTTAGTTATGCTGCTAATAGGTTTAGTCAGCCGGGGGACCTCCAGTAATGCACTGGGCCTCACTCCTTTCCTCACTCTCTATGAAATATTTTTTTTTTGCTGGTCATTAACATCTGTTTGTTCTCTCCCATAGATTGAGTCCCCATCGTGCTGTTTGCTCTCTACATGTCTGTTCTTTTCTTCTTCTCTATCCCCTCACCCCCCAGCCAGTCGCAGCAGATGACTGCCCCTCCCAGAGCCTGGTTCTGCTGGAGGTTTCTTCCTGTTAAAAGGGAGTTTTTCCTGTCCACCGTCGCCAAGTGCTTGCTCACAGGGGATCGCCTGATTGGTGGGGTCTTTCTGCAACTGTGGGGGTTCCCCCCCTACAGTTGATAGTGCTATGAGATGACTGTTGTTGTGAAATGGCGCTATATAATTAAAGTTGAATTGAATTGAATTGAATAACTTATTTTTATTTACAGTGGGGAAAAAAAGTATTTAGTCAGCCACCAATTGTGCAAGTTCTCCCACTTAAAAGATGAGAGAGGTCTCCAATTTTCATCGTAGGTATACCTCAACTATGAGAGACAAAATGAGAAAAAAAAATCCAAAAAATCACATTGAAGGATTTTTAATGAATTAATTGGTAAATTCCTCGGTAAAATAAGTATTTGGTCACCTATAAACAAGCAAGATTTCTGGCTCTCACAGACCTGTAACTTCTTCTTTAAGAGGCTCCTCTGTCCTCCACTCGTTACCTGTATTAATGGCACCTGTATGAACTCTTTATCAGTATAAAAGACACCTGTCCACAACCTCAAACAGTCAGACTCCAAACTCCACTATGGCCAAGACCAAAGAGCTGTCAAAGGACACCAGAAACAAAATTGTAGACCTGCACCAGGCTGGGAAGACTGAATCTGCAATAGGTAAGCAGCTTGATGTGAAGAAATCAACTGTGGGAGCAATTATTAGAAAATGGAAGACATACAAGACCACTGATTATCTCCCTCGATCTGGGGCTCCACGCAAGATCTCACCCCGTGGGGTCAAAATGATCACGAGAACGGTGAGCAAAAATCCCAGAACCACACGGGGGGACCTAGTGAATGACCTGCAGAGAGCTGGGACCAAAGTAACAAAGGCTACCATCAGTAACACACTACGCTGCCAGGGACTCAAATCCTGCAGTGCCAGACGTGTCCCCCTGCTTAAGCCAGTACATGTCCAGGCCCGTCTGAAGTTTGCTAGAGAGCATTTGGATGATCCAGAAGAGGATTGGGAGAATGTCATATGGTCAGATGAAACCAAAATAGAACTTTCTGGTAAAAACTCAACTTGTCATGTTTGGAGGAGAAAGAACACCATACCTACTGTGAAGCATGGGGGTGGAAACATCATGCTTTGGAGCTGTTTTTCTGCAAAGGGACCAGGACGACTGATCCGTTTAAAGGAAAGAATGAATGGGGCCATGTATCGTGAGATTTTGAGTGAAAACCTCCTTCCATCAGCAAGGGCATTGAAGATGAAACGTGGCTGGGTCTTTCAGCATGACAATGATCCCAAACACACCGCCCGGGCAACGAAGGAGTGGCTTCGTAAGAAGCATTGCAAGGTCCTGGAGTGACCTAGCCAGTCTCCAGATCTCAACTCCATAGAAAATCTTTGGAGGGAGTTGAAAGTCTGTGTTGCCCAGCGACAGCTAACTAACTAACTAACTAACCTGCACTTATATAGCGCTTTTCTAGTCACAAAGACCACTCAAAGCGCTTTCATTAATACTAACCCTCTATTCTAAGGGCCTATAGGAAACAGATATCTAGGGACAATTTAGAACAGCCAATTAACCTAACATGCATGTTTTTGGCATGTGGGAGGAAACCGGAGAAATCCCGGAGTAAACCCACGCAACACGGGGAGAACATGCAAACTCCACACAGATCACTGTTGGTCGGGGGCTGGGATCGAACCCACGATCCCACGATCCCCACAATCCCCCGGCCAAGGGTAAACTGTGCTGCCGCAGTGCTAACCACTGCGCCACCATGCAGCCCCAAAACATCACTGCTCTAGAGGAGATCTGCATGGAGGAATGGGCCAAAATACCAGCAACAGTGTGTGAAAACCTTGTGAAGACTTACAGAAAATGTTTGACCTCTGTCATTGCCAGCAAAGGGTATATAACAAAGTATTGAGATGAACTTTTGTTATTGACCAAATACTTATTTTACGGAGGAATTTACCAATTAATTCATTAAAAATCCTTCAATGTGATTTTCTGGATTTTTTTTTTCTCATTTTGTCTCTCATCGTTGAGGTATACCTATGATGAAAATTGGAGACCGCTCTCATCTTTTAAGTGGGAGAATTTGCACAATTGGTGGCTGACTAAATACTTTTTTACCCCACTGTAAGTCATAATAGTAGTTGAAACATTTCATTTGCGTGTAAAACTTAGATGGGGCTAGATTTAGTCCATCTTGCATGACTGATTTAGAGCAGTGATTCTCAAAGGAAACCAGTGCTGGCCACTATAACAATATTAATCCTGCTTTAGGCATTACTTATAAGCCAAACATATGTTTATTCAGTAAAAATAACCCCTAGAGTCAGTATACTGAATAATTTTATCCCATGAAAACTGCTCGGTCAAAACAAAAGGGGAGCAGCCATTGCCGGCTGAAAGTGATGTACACTTGTTGATTCCGGCTTTACCACGGACGAGTAAACGTGTTCAGCAGATGCTCAGTGGGTTGAGATCCGAGTTCAAAATTGCACAAAATCTGCATGGATATATATTGCACAAACAGTCCTTGGAAATGGCCTTCATTGACGGCATGATCCGCAGTTACCTCTGGGTACCAGCAGCTGAAGAGGACCTGACGAACAGGCAAGTTCCCAGTCAAGTAACTTCAGAACACGTTGAATAAATCTTGATATACTAGAATTTTATTTCGTTGCATTATATGCGGGTAGATTTGCTTGTACATGGTTGTAAAAAATTACATAAAATTCTGATGTTGAAATTTTGTTGGCTGCTGTACTGCAGCCCAGTCAATCGCACAAAGCAACGACTGTGCGTCACTACCGTGCTGAAACTGGCCATGGAGGAGGCAAGATGTCGCTGACCATGACTGACTGACAGAGCAGTGGCCTGAAACTTGCACGTATTTGAGAAGGAATCATGACTAAATTACCGGACAGAACCACTAGTACCCTATTTGATCCTTTGAAACAGCTATTGATTAAAATTGACTACAGGTACCCTTTAACCCTTTTCAGAGTGAGTTTATACTGTATTTTCTACCAGTTTGTATAGACTTGAGTTTTTTTAGGTGTTGTGATTCTTTGTATCCAACATGCATTACTTTCACAACCTCAAAGTCCTAGAACAGGCAAAATTATTATTGTGCATTCCTACAAATATTACATTATTTTTAACAACACAGACATTAACTTGACTCCTTTAACCAATCTTCTTTCCCTAGGTCTGGCAGAAATGACTGTCATGTCATTTACAAGCCCAGGTTTAACACCCTGCATTAAAACGGACCGGAAAAGGATAATCAAGAAAACTTAGATGAACATAATACAATCAAAGAAGAAAAAAATGTAGTTACCATGGTTCTTGGTTTGTGCCATTTCTGTTGAGTCTCTGTGCAGCTGTGTATGGGAGGAACAGCAGCGATCTTGAGCTGAGAATAATGTGCAGTCTGGTCCAACAAAGCTGCTACGTGGTTGCATGATGCTGCACCTGCCACACAGGTACACTGGCAGCTGTGTAGCTGCACAGGATGGCCGTCCCTCAGCACTGTGACAATAGACAAAATCTGTTGTAATACATTGTGCACCAGCTGCAAATGCAATTACACATTCAAAGAAACACGATATGTGAAAGATAAAATACTAGCAAAAGCTACTAATTAACTCATTTACACCATTTAAGACTGTCCCTGAATTAATAGAATACGGCTCAATCTAGTTTCTGTGAATCCCATCAATTTAATTTGTTTTTGGCCACACTGGTGTAAATTTGAGAGTATTATATGAATAATCAACAATAAAGGCCTTCAGCTGTCCACCCATCCATCTATCCATCTTCTACCACTTTTCTGGAGGCCCGGGTTGCAGAGGCAGCAGATCAAGCAGAGAGGCCCAGACTTCCCTCTCCCCAGCCACCTGCTCCAGCTCTTCAGACAGGATACCAAGGCGTTTCAGCGAGTCCTGGGTCTGCCCATGGTCTCTTCCCAGAGGGACGTGCCCAAAACACCTCAAGTGGGAGGCGTCCAGGAGGCATTCTGGGGGCCTTCAGCTGTATGCAATTAATTTTATCACTATGATTCACAAAAATGTAAATTGATGAACAGAAACCTTACATGAACAAGCCTGCACTGAACCTGCAGGATAACTTTCCCTTACGCTCAAACTGTGAGGCTTTTGTCTTTTCTTCATCGCTCTGTAGCACTCAGCCCTAACAGTTACCGTCCCTGTTGTCAAATCCTTGTTTGAAACTGAGATTGACATTAAAACAACTGAGACAGCTGTAAACAGACAGTAGTACAGCAGTATCACTGCAGTAGCTAACATGCTAATGGATAACACGATACGTAAAATGCTTACCTTTGAAATTGTGGATGTATCTTGAAACATAAAATCTGAAGCCTTTCTCTTTTTTTGTCACCGACGTCTGACAAAATTCTTGAATCATGCAACTGACATCGTTTACTGTGAGTTTGGGTAAGTCCTGCAGTGACCGAGAGAAAAATGCCATATCCATCCACTGGCAAAGAGCTGAACCGGAAGCTGTTGACCCGGCTGAACCGGAACAAGGTAGAGAGTTTGCATATAACAAATTGCTCCGAATAGAAAAAAAAAAAGAAAAGAAAAGAAAAGAAAAGGATATTGCGAACTATCTTATCTAAAAGAAGAAGAAGAAGAAGAAGAAGAAGCCACCATCTTTATTGGCTATACAAGTCACCTCCCCAAAGAGTTTGACCAATGAGAAAACGGTTTGCGGCGAACATGTCATTCAGTTACAGAAACTAACGAACAATTCCAAATGGTTGCAAACGGTTTTGTCAACTGAACACAGGACAGCTAGTATCTCAAACAGCTAGTGTTAGCCTGAACAGCTAGTATTAGACACAGTAGCTAGTATTTGACAGAACAGTGTGTTAGCTAAAGCATATAGTGTTACCCAGAACAGTGAGTGTTAGTCAGGGCAGCTGGTGTTAGCCACAATAGCTAGTATTAACTTAAGCCTGTAGTGTTAGTCCGAACAGCTAGTGTTAGCCAGGACAGCTAGAGATAGCCACAATAGCTAGTGTTAGCTAAAGCATCTAGTGTTAGCCCAAACAGCTAGTGTTAGTCACAGTTGCTAGTGTTAACTAAAGCATAGCTAGTATTAGCCACAACAACTAGTGTTAAGCTAAAGCATCTAGTGTTAGTCTGAACAGGTAGTGTTAGCCACAGTAGCTAGTGTATTCTAAAGCATCTAGTGTTAGCATGGAACAGCTGGAGTTAGCATTACATCTGACATTGATGTCAAACTTAAAACAATTCGTAATGATGTTTTGGGCTGAAGTGAAAATAGTCTTAGGGCTAGCATGTCCAAACTGCTCCATTGTCAGCTGAAAATATTCCCTGAAGTGATGATGCCATTTTAAGAAAGAAGAAGCCATCTCTGTTGTCATTCAGTCCATCATGTACAGTAGAAAGACATCACCTTTCTCCTATCTACAATGCTAATCACATGTAGAATGAGAGGGGTTGCTGCCATGCAAGGCACCGCCACAAACAACTTCTCCTCCCCCCATTTTATTACGCTGAGCACCAAGCTAGAATGCAGCGAAGTACCATTTTTATATGGTCTTTGGTATGACCCGGCCAGGATTTGAACCCATGACCTCCCGGTTGTGTGGCGGATGCTCTACCAACTAGGCCACCACTCGGGTACAGGGAGGTAAGTTTAAAGGTAAAGGTAAAATTTCAATGAAAATATTGGGACTGACAAGTTTTTCAGGGAGATAAGATAAGATAAGATAAGATAAGCCTTTATTAGTCCCACAATGGGGAAATTCCAGGATTGCAACAGCACCGGGATAGCAACACTCAGAGCAACAATCAAGAAGACAAGAAAAACAAGAGCAGCAAATATACATATGTACATATAAATATATAAATATATAAACACACAGTGCGGAGCAATGTAGCTAGATGGAATAAACAGCATAACCATCTGCTTAGTTATCCTACATAGTATGAATATGTACCCATACATATTGTCACCCTCCGTAGCAACCAATATTGTCCTAGTTGTATACTGGAGGGGACCAGTTCCAAGGTTCCAAGGTTGTCATAGCCAGGTTGTCATAGGTTGTCATAGGTTGGTTCCAAGGTTGTCATTGCCAGGAGCGGCACTGGGGTTAAGCTCCCAGTGCTCATAAAATGCTCCTTATGGCGTGCGTCTCGGAAAGCCTCTGACAACTAAGTCCAACTCCTAGCCCGCCCATGTGGTTTAGTCTCTAAGCCCGGCGGAACTGCTTTTACTAATAGGAGAAGGGGCGAGGGCGGATCACTGGCCCCTTAAAACCAGATGCTTGGGGTAGATGGTGGCTCGTCAACCTGGGAAGGTAGCCCATCTAGGGAAAGGTAAATCCTGATTTCAAACCTCCGCTGCCTTGCAGCACACCCGGTCACGGGAAAGGCTTTGGGAGTCAACCCTGAGGAAAAATCCGGAGTCAGAGTCCCTAAGGCAGTTCTCTGTTGTGCTCAACATCATTCTGGCAGCTCCTGCGACGGCGCTGGTGCCAAACTGTAGCAGCCCTGCTGTTCCTTTGGATTCATCAGTGACATGGAGAGGGGGGACATGCTGCATGGGCAACATCTTGTCCTCCATATCTTCCTGCCCAGGCTTGAATCCTACCAATGCCCAACACTGGAAGGTAGAACACCGGATCACTGGAGAGGACACTCCAGCTTCGCCTTTGGCATAGACAAAACACGGGGAATGACAGTTACCGGTTATAAGCCACCGCTCAATTGGCGTAGAGCGCGGCACCAGGAGTTGTTCCCGACGGTGGGAGGGATCATCGGATCTCACTTGACAGCTACCGCCTGCCTCAAGCTGGGCAGCCCCCAGCCAATAAGGTGTTGTCCCGCCACAGCTTGCTTTCCTCATTGGGTGCATGGGGATGAGAAGTCCGAATGTCAGGCTGAGAACCTTCGCACCAGGCAAGACAAAAAAACAAAAGAGACCAACTCTAAAACTGGGAACTTGGAACGTCCGCACAATGATGACAGGACTCGCTGCTAACCTCAAGGACATCAACGACACCAGGAAGACTGCCATCATCAATATTGAGCTGAAGGGACTGGAAGTGGATATCGCCACTCTCCAGGAAACACGGTTGGCTAACGCAGGCACACTGAAAGAGAAGGACTACATGTTCTACTGGCAGGGAAAGGGCAGTGATGAACACAGGGAACACGGAGTGGGCTTCGCAGTGAAGAACACCTTGCTGAAGATGGTGGAACTGGGCTGCAATGGCTCTGCACGACTCCTTACCCTCCGCCTGAACACCACTCAACGCCCAGTCACCCTCATCAGTGTGTATGCCCCAACACTGACAGCCACACCAGAGGCAAAAGACGAGTTCTACGAGAATCTCGCAACAACTGTCAGGATCATCCCCAACTCTGAACAACTCATTCTCCTTGGAGACTTCAATGCCAGAGTGGGTGCTGACCACGACTCCTGGCCCTCCTGTCTTGGACCATTTGGTGTGGGTAGAATGAACGACAACGGACAGCGGCTGCTCGAGTTCTGCACATATCACAATCTGTGCATCACAAACTCATTCTTCAAGACCAAGCCCCAACACAAGGTTTCCTGGCGACTTCCGCGCTCAAAGCACTGGCACCAGCTGGACTTGATCCTGACCAGGCACACCTCACTGAAAAACGTGCTAATCACCCGTTCGTTCCAGAGTGCAGATTGCGACACAGACCATTCATTGGTGTGTTGCAAGGTCAAGCTGCAGCTGAAGAAATTCCATTGTGCTAGACAGCCTGGAAAGGCATGGATTGACACCAGCAAGATGGCCCAACCAGAACTTGTTGAGCAGTTTGCCTTCACCTTTGAGAAGGAACTTGGTGTACCACAAGAAGGAGAATCTGCAAAGCAGAAGTGGGAAGAGCTGCGAAACACCATCCACCGCACAGCCTTGGCTACCTTTGGGAGGAAGACCACGAAGTCACAGGACTGATTTGATGCCAAGTTGACTAAGATGACCCCCATCATTGAAGCCAAGCGCTCAGCACTTGCTGAGTACAAGAAGTTCCCAAGCGAGAAGAATCTCCAGATTCACAGGGCTGCGAGAAGAAAAGTTCAGCGGACTGTTCGGCACTGTGCCAACGAGTACTGGACTCAGCTCAGCCAAGACATTCAAACCGCTGCAATAACAGGGAACATCCGTGGTATGTACGATGGCATCAAGAAAGCACTTGGTCCGGCTCAGAGCAAGACAGTCCCCCTCAAATCCTCCACTGGGGAGATGATCACAGAAAAGAACAAGCAGATGGAGAGATGGGTGGAGCACTACTCCGACCTCTACTCCAGACAGAACACCGTGACACCGTCAGCCCTTGATGCCATCCGACTGCCTGCCATCCATGGATGAACTTAATGTCGAGCCAACCATCAACAAACTCAGCAAGGCCATTGATAGCTTGGCCACTGGCAAGGCACCCGGCAACAACGGCATACCCCCCGACCTGATCAAGCACTGCAAGACCGCCCTACTGCTGCCATTGCATGACGTCCTCTGCCAGTGCTGGAAGGAAGGTGCCGTACCACAGGACATGAGGGATGCCAAGATCATCACCCTCTACAAAAACAAAGGGGAGAGAAGCGACTGCAACAACTACAGGGGCATCTCCCTCCTCAGCGTTGTTGGCAAAGTCTACAGAAGCTTGCCGAACGTGTCTACCCCGAGTCTCAGTGTGGCTTCAACGCTGAGCGATCAATGGTAGACATGATATTCTCCATCCGCCAACTCCAGGAGAAATGCAGAGAACAGAATATGCCCCTGTACGTCACCTTCATCGACCTCACCAAAGCGTTCGATCTGGTCAGCAGAGAGGGCCTTTTCAAGATCCTGCCAAAGATAGGATGCCCACCAAAGTTGCAAATCCTCATCGAATCATTTCACACCAACATGCAGGGGACAGTGCAGCACGACGGCAACGTCTCAGAGCCATTCAACATACGCAGCGGAGTGAAACAGGGCTGTGTACTTGCGCCAATCCTCTTTGGGATTTTCTTTGCTATGCTCCTGAGGCATGCCTTCAGCATAGCAACAGAGGGAATCTACCTGCACACAAGATCTGACGGCAGGCTTTTCAACCTCGCCTGCCTGAAAGCCAGAACCAAAGTACGCAAGGCTCTAATCAGAGACATGCTGTTCGCAGACAGCAGGAGCTTCAGACCCTGATGGACCGCTTCTCCCAGGCATGCAAGGACTTCGGGCTTACCATCAGCCTGAAGAAGACTAACGTCTTGGCACAAGGCACGGAAGCACCACCAACCATCATCATTGACGACTACGAGCTGGAGGTCGTGAATCAGTTCACGTACTCGGGGTCCACGATCAGCAACAACCTCTCCCTTGATACAGAGATCGACAAGAGGATTGGAAAATCAGCCTTCACACTCGCTCGCCTCACCACATGAGTGTGGGAGAATCCCAAACTCTCTGTCAAGACGAAGATGGTAGTGTACAACGCCTGCATCATCAGCACACTGCTCTATGGGAGTGAGACGTGGACAACATACGCCCGGCAGGAAAAGAGACTGAACTCCTTCCACTTGCGCTGCATTCGCCACATCCTGGACATATCCTGGCAGGACAAAGTGCCCAACAAAGAAGTTCTGTCCCGCACCGGCCTTCCCTCCATGTTCACTCTACTCAGGCAGCGTAGGCTCCGCTGGCTAGACCACGTTCACCGTATGGAGGATGGCAGAATCCCCAAAGATGTCCTCTACGGAGAACTGGCGACTGGCAGGAGAGACGTTGGCCTCCCACAGCTGCGCTTTAGAGACGTCTGCAAGAGAGACATGAAGGCCCTGGAGATCAACACAGAGCGCTGGGAGGACCTTGCAACGGACCGCTCCAAATGGAGAGGCACCCTGACCAGACACCTCAAGGCGGGTGAAGAGAGACTGACTGCTGCAGCAGATGAAAAAAGGACCCGCAGGAAGAACCGCCACAGACCCAGCAGCACGGAGACCACCCACAAGTGCGACCTGTGTGACAGGGATTGCCATTCGAGCATTGGCCTGTTCAGCCACAGGCGGTGCTGTTCCAGCAGAGTAGACGTTTAAGATTCTCTTCCATGGTCATCATAGACCGACAGAGGCCGACGACGATACTGGAGGGGACTATTGTGTAAGTCTATTGCGTCTTTTGCATTCAATACTATTAGGTCGTCACGTTTTTTTGCCATCTCTGCGAGCAGCCCTACTTAAGTTATACAGTCTGACAGCCGTAGGTAGGAAGGACCTGCAAAACCTCTCAGTTGCGCACCTAGGATGATGTAGTCTGCTGCTAAATGAGCTCCTCAGTGTGTTCAGTATGTCCTGCATAGGGTGGGACTTGGACTCCAGCAGAGATGACAGTTTAGCCACCATCCTTCTCTCCTATCTCCTCCACTGGGTCAAGGCGCTGCCCCAGGACAGAGCTAGCTTTCTTGATCAGTTTGTTCAGTCTCTTCCTATCGGATGCTGTAATGCCACTTCCCCAGCAGACCACTCCAAAAGTGATGGCTGATGCCACCACCGTGTCGTAGAATGTCTTCAGCAGATAGATAGATAGATAGATAGATAGATAGATTAGTTTATTTGACAGGGACAGTGCAATAAACATAGACAATTAATCAAAGACAATCAATCTGATGTGTTGCACATAGAGTGTATAGCTATTAGCTAATTTGCAACTCTTGTCCCTGGATGGGCTTTAGAAAAGAGAATCAAGTAAAGAAAAAAAAAATACACAATAACCACATACATCAATGCAGAAAGATTATAAATACACAATTATAAATATTATAAATACACAAATATAACAGCCTGACTCACATTTAACATAAATATTATAAATATTATAAATACACAAATATACCAGCCTGACTCACATTTAACACATATAACACAACTCACATTTGCCTATTTCAGGCCTCCCTCCCTTCGTCACTCACTATAAACAAACACATTTATTCCTTCCCTTCATTCGCTCTCACTTTGCAGACAATTAATTCATACATGAGTACATTCTTGTTTATTTTTCAGCCAGTTTTTAACCTTTTTAGTGAATGTTTTAAAGTCCGTTATTATTTTAATTACATTTGGCATTGTGTTCCAGATGTGACTGCCCTTTATAGAGAAAGCTGTTTGTCCAAATGTGGTTCTGCGGTGGAATATTTTACAGTTATTGTTAACAGAACTCCTGGTGGCTCTGCTGCTGTCCTGTCTTTGGACGAAACCAGCAAGTGGCTCGGGTGCTGATTTATGGAAACATTTGAACGTTAATTTCAGAAAACAGAGGTCAATGAAGCTCTCAAAACTCAATAGGTTGTATTTTTTTAAAACATTACAGTGATGCCACCTAATGGGCTTTTTGTCCAAGATTTTTAGGGTTTGATTATATAATGAACCTATATGTCTTATTGTGGAAGGGGCTGCTTGAGCCCAGACTGTCAAACAGTATGATATATGAGAAAAAACCATAGAATGCATATACAGTGCAGCTGCTTCGTAAGGTATGTAATATCTAATTAATTTAAAGCAGTTCAGATTTTTTTTTACTGTTTTTGAAATTTTCTTTATATGAAGATTAAATTTGAGTTGAGGATCTAGTACAATGCCAAGGTATTTGAATTCTGTAGCTAAACTGATGTCATGATCATGTATATTAACTTTAAAACGTTGCAGGTTACATTTTTTGATTGAATAGCAGCGCCCCTTGTACACCAAAAGACCTGAGTCTCCTTTGTAGGAACAGCCTGCGCTGTCCCTTCTTGTAGAGTGCGTCGGTATTGGGTTACCAGTCTAGTTTATTGTTCAGATGAACACCCAGGTACTTGTAGGATGTCACCATCTCAATGTCTGTCCCCTGGATGTTTGCTGGTGCTGTGAGGGGTTGTCCTTGCAAGCGGCAGTCCACCACCAGCTCCTTAGTTTTCCTCGCATTGATCTGGAGGTAGTTCCAATGGCACCAGTCCACGAAGTCCTGGATAAATCCTCTGTACTCAGCTTCATCTCCATTGGAGATGAGGCCGACGATCGCAGAGCGTCAGAGAACTTCTGTAGATGGCAGTGTGTTGTGTGAGAAGTCTGCAGTATAAAGGGTGAACAGGAAGGGAGCCAAAACCATTCCCTGGGGGGCCCCCGTGCTACCAATGATCGTGTTGGACACACAGTCCCGGGTTCTCACAAACTGTGGCCGGTTAGTGAGGTAGTCCAGGATCCATGATGACAGGTGCTGGTCCTCCCCTGCGCACAGCAGCTTGTCCTTCAGGATCATCGGTTGGATGGTGTTGAAAGCACTGGAGAAGTCAAAGAACATGATCCTCACCGCATTCCCGGGCTTCTCCAGGTGGGACAGAGAATGGTGAAGAAGGAAGATCAATGCATCCTCCACCCCAATGCCATGCTGGCAGGCGAACTGGAGTGGATCCATTGCTGGTCCCACCAGGGGGCAGAGGTGAGCAAGGAGCAGTCTCTCCAGGGTCTTCATCATGTGGGACGTCAAACATACAATGCCAGACGTCAAGCATACAAACATAACTGTTTGTATGCTATCTGTGGTATAAGGGAACCACAGGTTCGGTTGGCATCGGCATGGTGACGCAGCCGCTTGGTGATATCATCACACTGATGCACATATAATGTGAGGGTCGGCCATTTAGGCCCTCTTGTCTCTTCTCTCTCTTTGTCGGCCCGCAACTATAGCGCTCAGCCTCCCAAAGGTAGCTTGTACTCATTATAACAGTCTGTAATAAAGTTCATGTTCCAAACCAACGCCACCCTCCATGAGTCATTCCGGGTTTCCAGACATAACATTTGGCGACGACAGTAAATCATGGAACTATGCTTGAGGCTACTATGACGTTTCAGGAAAACCCCGGTGAGCTGCCCATACCGTGGTCACATAGGCTTGATGCTTTTGAAACTTATGTGGCACCATTGGACCTGGACAAGCTAAATGAGGTACAGAAGCAAGCTCTACTGGTTCTCAATTTGGGCAAAGAAGGCCAATATATTCGCCACACGGAAGGACCAGCAAAATCGTTTGCTGAGATGGCCGAGCTGCTAGCTAACTACTTATATTGCTATATCTGACAATGTGATGCCCCAGAGGCTTGTGTTCTCCCAGGACCGACAGCGAGAGGACGAGTTGTCCATACAGTATTTAGACGCTCTTCGCTGTTTGGCTAGCATGTGCGAGTTTGGACATGCTGAGGACACAGCAATACTGTCACAGTTGAAGTGCTACACTGCGAATCCAAGGATACTGAAAATGCCGGACATAGCACAGGACAACCTGACAATGGCAACAGAAGGAGCGTTGCTGCTGGAGATGATGGATCAGAAGGCATTGCGGCTGGCGGGACCACATCCGTGTTCCCCGCAGCCAGCTCCGCTGGTGCAGACAGTTGCCCCGGTTGCTAAGCCCCCTGACCCCACACCTTCTCGGGAGGGTCACAAGGTGAATGTCATGGGACAGCAAGGCACCACAGAGGAACAACCCAGCAACAAACTCACTGTAGAAGAAGAGCTAACCGGAATCAGAATCAGAATCAGAATCAGAATCAGCTTTATTGGCCAAGTATGCACAACACATACAAGGAATTTGACTTTGGCTAAAAACTTGCTCTCGTTGTTCAGGTGAAGGATTTAAATAAGGATTCAATGACAACCAGAGTATGTACAGTAAATTACAGTCTGTCCACGTTTCTATAAAAGGATGCAAATATATACAGGAATATATACGTATATGCAGTTATTTACTCGGACTAACCACACTTTGCAGAAATATATGAAAAAATATACAATCACACAGTATTTCAATGTGGACTCAGATTCAGTGATATAATGTGAATGAAGTAAAAAGCAGTGTGAGAGTTATGTGCAATGTAATAATGGATGAAAAGTCATGAGTACAGCAACAGGTAGGACTAGGTGAATGTTAGGAGTTCATCAGAGTGATGGCTTGAGGAAAGAAACTGTTCCTGTGACGGGTGGTTTTGACCTTCAGTGATCTGTAACGACGACCAGAAGATAGAAGTTCAAACAGTTTGTGGCCGGGGTGTGATGGGTCAGCACAGATGTTTCCCGCCCGTTTCCTTGTTATGGACCGATATAAGTTCTCAATGGGGGGTAGGTCGGTACCAATGATCCTCTCCGCAGACTTAATGATCCGCTGCAGTCTGGTCTTGTCCTGTTTAGTGGCAGATCCAAACCAGACAGTGATGGAAAAGCAGAGGACAGATTGGATGATGGCGGTGTAGAAGACAACCAGCAGCTCCTGAGGCAAATCAAACTTCTTGAGCTGACGCAGAAAAAACAACCTCTGCTGGGCCTTTTTCCGGACAGTGTCAATATGGGAGGACCACTTCAGGTTCCGGGAGATTGTGGTACCCAGAAACTTGAAGGAGTCCACAGTGGACACTGTGCTGTTGAGGATGGTGAGTGGGGGGAATGAAGGGGGGTGTCGCCTGAAATCCACAGTCATCTCCACCGTTTTGGCTGGGTTAAGTTCAAGATGGTTCTGGCTGCACCAGAGGATCAGCTGCTCCACCTCCCGCCTGTATGCAGACTCATCATCATCCCGGATCAAACCGATGACTGTGGTGTCGTCCGCAAACTTCAGGAGCTTCACCGAAGGGTCCTCTGAGGTGCAGTCGTTGGAGTAGAGGGAGAAGAGCAGTGGGGAAAGGACACATCCTTGGGGGGCGCCAGTACTAATTTTTCGGGAGCTGGATGTAAATCTCCCTAGCTTCACCTGTTGCCACCTGTCAGTCAGAAAGCTGGAGATCCACTGGCAGGTGGAGGGGGGCACCTTGAGCTGGAGGAGTTTCTGATGAAGAATGCCTGGGATGATGGTGTTGAACGCTGAGCTGAAGTCGACAAACAGGATCCTGGCGTACGTCCCTGGGGAGTCGAGGTGTTGCAGGATGTAATGTAGTCCCATATTCACTGCATCATCCACTGACCTGTTTGACCGGTAGGCAAACTGCAGTGGGTCCATCAGGGGGCCTGTGATGACCTTCAGGTGGTTCAGCACCAATCTCGCCAAGGATTTCATGACCACAGAGGTCAGGGCAACAGGTCTGTAGTCGTTTAATCCTGTAACAGAGGGTTTCTTGGGAACTGGAATGATGATGGAGCGTTTGAAGCAGGAAGGCACTTCACGCAGCTCCAGTGATCTGTTAAAGATCCGGGTGAAGATGGGGGCCAACTCGTTGGAGCAGACTCTCAGGCAGGACGGAGACACACCATCAGGTCCTGCAGCCTTCTTGATCTTTTGTCTCTGAAAGACCCGGCGCACCTCCTCTTCACAGATCATTAGTGCTGGTGGGAGGTCAGAGTGGAGGAGGGATGGAGTTCCTGGGGCTGCAGATAATCCTTTTGTGTGGGTGGGAGGTGAGAACTGTAGGTTCTTTTCAAACCTGCAGTAAAAGCTGTTTAGGTCATTAGCCAGCTGGAGGTTTTCCGCAGGGTGGGGGGATGGTCTCCTGTAGTTGGTGATATTCCGTAGGCCTCTCCAGACAGAAGCAGAGTTGTTAGCTGAGAAGTTTTTTTGTAACTTCACACTGTAGCTCCTCTTAGCAAGCCTGGTCTCCTTCGTCAGCATGTTTCTGGCCCGCTTGTACAGAGTCCAGTCACCAGTCCTGTAGGCCTCCTCCTTGGTCTGACGTAGCTGCTTCAGTTTAGGAATGAACCAGGGTTTATTGTTGTTGTATATGCAGAAGGTCTTGGTCTGCACACACATGTCCTCGCAGAAACAGGTGTATGATGTCACAGTGTCAGTGAGTTCATTTAAGTTAATGGCTGCAGCTTCAAAAACACTCCAATCTGTGCAGTCAAAGCAGGCTTGTAACTTCAGCTTTGATTCCTCAGTCCATTTCTTCACAGTCCTTACAACAGGCTTGGAAGTTTTTAGTTTCTGTCTGTATGTTGGAATAAGATGGAGCAGGCAGTGGTCAGAAAAACCGAGAGAGTCTGGATGTTTTTCCTCCACCTCTGCTATCTGGTCAGCGAGGAGCTGCAGTGCCTCCGTTGTACAAGCAGCAGGCGAGATATAAATTCCGACCAGAATAAATGAGGAGAACTCTCGCGGTGAATAAAAGGGTTTACAGTTTATGAACAGTGACTCTAGGTTAGGGCTACAAAACTTCTTCAACACTGTGACATCAGTACACCAACCTTCGTTTATGTAGAAGCAGATTCCACCACCCTTAGTCTTTCCAGAAAATTCTCGGCTGCGATCAGCGCGAAACAGTTGAAATCCGTCCAGACGGACCGCGCTGTCCGGGATGTGTTCACTCAGCCAGGACTCCGTGAAACAAAGGGCGCCAGATCTGCTAAAATCCCGGTTTTTGTGAGTCAGGAGCATCAGTTCATCCATTTTGTTCGCCAAACTGCGGATATTTGCCAGATGGACAACCCATGACAAGCTAGCCAAAGAGCACAGCACGGAGAGTGAACGCAGCGCAGAGGGAAAGCATAATGCAGATAGAGGGCAGTGATCGGATTTGCCTCAGTTCCTCACCCAGCATGAGCCTCAGAGAGCCATTGCGGAGTTGCAGGAGAAGGAGCCTGTTTACTGCTCTTGCTTGCTTGTTTTTTTCTTGCCTTCTGATTGTTGCTCTGAGTGTTGCTATCCCTGTGCTGTTGCAATCCTGGAATTTCCCCGTTGTGGGACTAATAAAGGCTTATCTTATCTTATCTTAACCCCGGGACACAACAACTCGGCACAAGTTCTACCAACGATGACAGCAACACATTGCCATGACCAGACATCCCAGGAGAGGGGGAGAACAAACCGGACTCACCTCCAATCATCACCCGGCATGAGCATCAGACAGCTGCCATGGAACCACAGGAGAGGGAGTTCATAGAGAAAAGACACCCCGGTGACTGAAGATGGTACGGCACCAACGACAGCGACATATCACCCCGACTTCAACCAGCACCAGGTGATGGAGAGAAGAAACCAGACTGCTTCTGAATCCACACCGAGCACCAGCCTCCAGGAGCCGCCACTGAGCTGCAGGATGAAGTGTCTGTGACCCAACAGAATGCAATAGAACCACTGAATGTCTTCCAAATCCACAACCGGTGTTAGTCTCCAGGAGCCGCCACTGAGACTCAGGATAAAGAGTCCGTGACCCAACAGGACACAGCAGAACCACCACAACCTGGTGGATGCTCCACAGCAGACGTGAGAGTTATAACATCACAGCCACAATGTCAAATGCAGCCGAACAGAGCGCCACTCACAGTAATGAACTGGGTTCGGGTCCGTAGAGCCAAACAACCGGACCCGCAGTCTGCCTTACCAGCGTCACCACCACGACACCCATAAAGATCGCCGTGCAGCTGAGACCAGCTGCAATTCAGATGGCGGATGGATCGAGATGGTAAGCCAGCTGCCTATGGAATATAAGAGCGGTTGCCACGGTTCAAGATAGAGAGTTGGAGCTGACCCAGCTGGTGTGGGACCATGGTTGGGACATTGTTGATGAGTGTGTCGTGGCTCCAGCGGGATGGTGCCCAGGCCTGCTGCAGCTGGCGCCTCTAGAGGTGCGTCCACCACAAGCTCACCTCAGGGCCCCTCCACCTGAACTGCACTTCATCAAGAAAAGAAGGACTGTGTTTAGCTATCGGTGTGACAGCCAACATAGTGGCAAAATCCCTGTGCTGTTGCAATCCTGGAATTTCCCCGTTGTGGGACTAATAAAGGCTTATCTTATCTTATCTTATCTTAAAATAAACCACTCAGCTGTGCTGGGCTACACGGTAGTCTACCCGCTGACCCTAGCTAGTTTTGGGGGTTTTATACGTATGTACCAAATTGGAGAGGGTTAATTAGTTCATGTATGTTGTTCTGTTTTTTCCAAGGGAAGGGGGGTGAATGTAGTATAAGGGAACAACAGGTTCGGTTGGCATTGGCGTGGTGACACGTGATGTCATCACGCCAATGCACATATAATGCCTCTTTTCTCTCTTTGTCAGCCTGTGACTGTAACGCTCAGCCTCCTAATGGTAGCTTGTACCCATTACAACAGTCTATGTAATAAAGTTCGAGTTCCAAACCAACGCCACTCTCCGGGAGTCATTCCGGGTTTCCAGACATAACACTATCCTGCTAAATAAATTAACAAAAGTTGATCAATTTTAAATTTTCAGCTCGATTATCGTGTGCAGAGCATTAATGTGACTTTGTACACCAGAACCACCACAGTGAACCTGCTGTGAAGAACGTTTTCCCAAAGTTCTAGAGTGAAACTGGGGATGGCAATGGCTCAGGAGGTAGAGCAGGTCGTCCAATAACCGGACAGTTGGCGGTTCGATTCCCGCTCTCCCCAAATATCCTGCTATTGTGTCCCTGGACAAGGCACTTTACCCCCAATTGCTGTTGGTGGGTCTGGGCAGCTATGCTGCCATCAGTGTGTGAATGGGTGGATAGCAGGATCTGTAAAGCGCTTTGGTCATCTAGAGATGAGAATAAAAGTGCTATATAAGAATCAGAATCAGATTTATTGCCAAGCACATTTACAAGTAAACAAGTAAACACACGAGGAATTTGACTTGACATTGGGCGCGCACAAAAGGCGCATCCCAATGACGCGGCAGCCATGACGAGGCGCCTTTACCATTTAAACTGCTTTTATAGAACCTCTGTTCAGGTTTGAGATCAGATGCTGCAGGATCAAAGAGGAGAAGTTGGACGGAAATTAGCAAAGGCGTTAGATATGCTCCCATATTAACAGTGGGCAGCACGGACATGGGGAAGCGGGCACAGGTGACGTCATCACGCCGTGCCTATATCAGGAGACCGTTGGCAGGAGCCGGGGTCTTTGGCACTCCACCTCTGTCACAACAAGAGTCTATGTTAGAGGTCTGCTAGCTTAGAGCCATATTAATGCAACACATGTACCATCTCTGGTGTTTGTGATAAAGTTCTTGTTCAGCACAACTCCTGCCTCCACCGCCATGCTTTCCAGACATAACAAATGGCGACGAGGATAAACCCTAACACCCCCAAAATAAAAGTGCGTCTGGAGCCACCACTGCCGTTCCCTGGTGTCCCAGGTGAGCCGCCCATTCCATGGCCCCGCTGGTTCGAGTGGTTCTGCAGTTACGCGGAGGCTGCGAACCTGGGCAGACACGAAAAGCAGAGGATGCGAGCAATCCTGGTCCCTGGCCTGGGCGGCGAGGGGCAACGGATAAATAACCTTTTGGGCCAGGCGGACATGTTTGACAACTGCGTAGCGTTGCTGACCCAACACTTCGCTGCTCCACGGGACGTGATTGGCCCAGATGTTCTAGTTTTACCAGCACTGATAAATAAAATAAAAATGAAAATAAATCAAATAAAAATGAAAAAAAAAACATTAAAAAGGAACAAAAAAGATTAAAAATTAAAAAATGTTATAAATGAAAGAAGATTAAAAATTATCACAAATTCATGAATTAACTAGAAAAGCACTCGGAGAGCGCAGACCTCCGCCAAGCGGCACAGTTCCCTCCATACAGTGTTTGTGTGTACGTTTTCAGATTCCCTGAGCATGAAAAGATATGAGTAGCAATTGGATTCACAATGATTATTTGTTTATTTGACATGGACAGTGCAATAAAAAGACAATTAATGAATGACAATCAATGTGATAGTGATAGGATTAGTGGGTCAGTAGTGTAAAACGGGGCTATAAGGGACGGCGGGTTAATAAGGGACACTTTTCTGGGAAATGTTTTAAATGTAATTCTGCTTCTTTTTATTTTGAGCAGAACGCTGAGTTGTGTTGTTATTGTCCAATATCCATGAATCCTTCATCAAATCTAGGCGGAAGCAAAATTAAAAAAGCAGAATTACATTTAGAAAAGTGTCCCATATTACCCCGCCGTCCCTTATAGCCCCATTTTACGGTTGTAAAAGCATTGCCTCCTTGGCGGAGGTAATAAACTGAAGTGTTGGTGTGTCCATCTCCTCCACTGACGGATGCAGATTGGTTAGACAGGTTGACGTGGGTTTTATATTATATTGGGGTTGCGCTCCGCGGCAAAACAGAATTTAGAGTCTTCCCCGGCAGAGAGGTGGTTTTTACGCAGCGCCTATAGCTGGGCGGGGAATTTGTGGCAAATAATGGGGCGGCGGACAGGTGGCCGTGTCAGGTTTTGCAGCATGGCGAAAAAGCAGCCACGCTGGCGTGCCCAGGCCAGCAGTGTTTTCCGTGTGCTTTTGTGCCTAAAACGTTGAAGAACGCGGAGTTTGTGTTGGTCAGACACGACGCCCAGCAGCCTCCATTGCGCCTGCGCACATGTTGAAAATGGCCGTATGTCACAGTGTGGAAAAAAATGCTTTAAAAAATTCCTGTATGCAGACGGTGATGCGGATCATCCCCAAAATTTAATCAGTTCTTCCTTGTACCATTTCCAACAACGCCTGAAAGTTTCATTGAAATCCGTCCAAAAGTTTTTGAGTTATCTTGCTAACCCACAGACAGACAGACAGACAGACAGACAAACACACAGACAAACACACAGATAAACCCCGGCAAAAACATTACCTCCTCCTGGCCTTTCGGCCTGGCGGAGGTAAAAATGAGAAACTATCAAGAAAAAAGTCAAAATTTCTGAGGACAAACATATTTAAAAAAAAAAAAAATCTGCAAATCATTTAAGAAAAATCGGAAAAATGGAAAAAAATCACAAATTTATGAAAAAACATTTTTACAAAAAGTACAAAAATATGAAGGGAAAAAACTCAAATTTTAAAAATAAAAAATAAAAAGGAAAAACATCACAAAAAGGTGAAAATTTATCATGTCAAAAGGTACATATCTATATTCAAAAATTCAGGAAAATTCTACAAAAAAATGTAGCAAATTAACAACGAAAAAAGTTAAATTTATGAAGGAAAAAAAATGAGTATAAGAGCTCCAAATGATGAAACCAAAGAGCTGCTTCATGAGAATAAACTGCTCCAGTAGACTTTATTATAAAACATGAAACTTTTCTAGAAGATATGTCAGATTTTCTGTAAAATTTCACATTTTTTCTGACACTTTCTCAATTTATTTTTCATATATTTTTGTTAATTTTCAATTTAAATTTTCTGCTTTTTGTTCGGGTTTTTTTTGGGGGGGGGAAGAAGTTGACTGTAGTGCTAAAGGCAGACCCAGACAGTCGTGGGGTCGGGATGAAGACCTGGACCAGAAAAACCTTTCAGAGAACAAAAGTCAACATATTTCTGAGCATTTAAAGATCTCACCCAGAAGATGAAGCAGTAGAGCAGCAGCAGGATCTTCACGCAGCAGACCACGGGCTGCTTCTGCATCCTCCCTGAAGCCATCACACACCCAACACCAGGACCAGGACCCTCTCTGCCTCTGTACTAAACCCACCAGGACCAGGAGCCTCCCTAACCAACCCCCTCCCCCTCCCCCTCCTCCCTCCTCCCTCCTCCTGTGCTCTGCTGCTGATGGAGCCGGTCAAACTGCTCCCTCTGATGGACAAACAGGAGAACTGCCGCAACAATAAACAACATCTAGTTCAGGGTTTATTTGAAAGGGACATTACATACTAATGAACACTGATACAAATGTAAGTATGACAGATTTAGCAGTACTGCTAGTTTGCATCTGCAGTCCCCGGAGGGTCACAGAAACAAACAATCAGACACCAGAAGAACATCTGCAATGAAACTGTAATAGAAGTGGATCTGCTATCAGATATGCTACTTGATGTTTTATTTGTTAAAAAGAGGAAAATTTATGGTGGAAAAGATGTGATTTTATGAGAAATGACTTTAAATCATTTATAAGAACAAGTCACTCAAACCAATCTGTGTCTTTAATATTAACAGCTGTTTTCTAATGATGACTCTGCAGTTTTATTTCATTTTAAAGCTCAGATTTGCTGAGTGATTTCATTTTATAACTAAATTTACTCAGATTTTCTGTTCAAACTTTCACGCTGATGTTTGTCCTGCTGATGTTTTCTATGTTGTTCTTGTGTGTTCAGCAAGTTTACAGACACTGGACCGATGTATGCGTGCTGTTGAGGGATGTATTTTTGTAGGATACATTCCTATTTTTAAAAACTTTTTTGTATGTTTGTTGGTTGTTTTTTCTTTTGGATGTTTTACTTTTTTGTTTTCTTTTAATTTTTTGTCTTTTGTTGAATTTTTGTTGGGTGTTTGATGGATTTTTGTGTATTTTTACTGAATACTTCTGTGTTTTTATTGTATATATTTGTGGGGGGGGGTTTGTAAATTTTGGGACATTTTTATGCATGTTGGACCTCTGTGTGTGTGTGTGTGTGTGTGTGTGTGTGTGTGTGTGTGTGTGTGTGTGTTTTCACGCCGAGGCGTCACCCAGCTCCATCACATCCCCGCTAATGAAGTAAGGTCGCGGTGAGGAATGTCACTCACATGTTTGGACGTCACGTCACACCAAGGACTGGGACACATTGAAAACTAGAGGGTCACTCAGAGAGTACAAACCTCCCCTGAGGCTCCATCCATCTGCCTTGGCAGAGGCATGTAGTCTTGGATCACCTCCAGACCAAAGTAGGGCTGCTCGCAGAGATAGCAAAAAGACGTGACGACCTAATAGTATTGAATGCAAAAGATGCAATAGACTTACACAATGGTCCCCTCCAGTATACAACTAGGAAAATACCAGTCGCTATGGAGGGTGAGAATATGTATGGGTACATAATCATACCATGTAGGATACTAAGTAGACGGTTATGCTGTTTCATTCCATCTAGCTACAATGCTCTGCACTGTGTTTATATACTCATATATTTATTCCATCCAGCTACAATGCTCCGCACTGTGTTTATATATTTATATATTTATATGTACATATGTATACTCGCTGCTCTTGTTTTTCTTGTCTTCTTGATTGTTGCTCTGAGTGTTGCTATCCCTGTGCTGTTGCAATCCTGGAATTTCCCCATTGTGGGACTAATAAAGGCTTATCTTATCTTAACTGAACAGGTCCATCCGTAGTTGACGTAGTTGTAGTAGTAACGGACAGAGCTACCAGAGGACTGACCCCCCACTGTAGCTTTCACTACCTACAGTAGCTGTGTGGCTTAGGGTCAGAGAAACGTAGATAGGCGCCGCCCCTGTATAACACCTGGTGTCCCACATGCTGTGGAAGTGAATTAACTTAACTTTACCTAACTTATCTGTAGTTGAAGGTTCTCCTTTGGTGGAGTCCTTGTGTGGACCTTCCCCAGCAGCACATATGCTCTACATCTGCCCAATGTTGTCAAGTTTGCATCAGGATTACATCTTATAGAGCTTGGTTGCAGACTGGCAAAACATTGGCTAGACAACATCTAGCCAATGTGCAAACAACTTCTATAAGATGTAATCCTGATGTAAACTTAGCTCTTTGAGCCGGCAACATCAGCTCAACAACATTGACCAAACGTACGTATGTGTGCTGATGGGGTATATGAGTATTAAAAAGAGATATTGCACCCAAAGATAATGAAGAGGGATTATCACTTGCGCTGGCGTCTGTTAACGTTCGTCGCGTCAAAGAGCCATCTTGTCCGCTTTTGTTTGTTTTTATTGATTTTTTAATTTTTTATTTCTATTAGTTTTTGCTTGGTGTTAGCTTGGTATTGGCCTCGCTGAAAAGCCCGATCGGACGCGCGGGTGGGTCAGACCCCTGACTGGGCTGTTTTTACCGGGCTAGGCTAACCTGCTAACCTGTTTTTAGCCTTTTTAGCTGTTTTAGCTGCTTTTGGCTGTCTGGCTGGCTATCCACCTTATCACCTGGAACACCATGGCTCCATCCCTGACGTGTATCCACTGTGTATCCCTCCTTAGTAAGGTTTCTGAATTGGAAGCGAGACTCTGCAACCTCTATAAGATTCGAGAGGCTGAAGACCATCTCAACACCATTTTTCTAGGGCGAACAATGGCCTCGGCAACCGATTCGCAGATGGCATTGATGGCTACCTACCTGGGGGAGTTCAGCGCATCTCAGTCCACTTCAACCCCTGCTCCAGCTTCTTCAGATGTCCAGGACCACAACAATGGACACTGGCTTCATCTCGGGGCTAAACCCAAAGCCCTGGTTGGGTCTTCTCACACTCAATGCACGCCCTGGGCCTTGGTTGGACCAGCCGGCAGTCATCGTCGATCAGCCAGACATGGCCGCGCCTCTTCTCTTCCCTTGCCCCTGGAAAATAGATTTGACATCCTTTCTCTGGAGGATTTTCCCCACCTGGACGCTGGCCGTCCACCCATGGCCGCCCCCCCCCCCCTCCTCTCCTTCAGCGGTGGCTGAAACCCGCAAACCCCGGACTAAGACTACTCTAGGTGTGCCAAATTACACACCAGCTCCAAATAGAAGAGAGCGCATCATCCTGCCTTCACAACAACAACACCATTGACAAACTTATTCACCACGTCAGAATCCACCGACAACCCCCCCCCCCCCCCCAGACAACGCTGGTAATTGGTGACTCGATTATGAGAAACGTCAGAAGCAGGTACTGTATCACAAGATTTTTTTCCTGGGGCTAGAGTGTCTGACATTGAGGCTCTTACCCCTGACCTACTAAATGAATTCCCCCACGTTAAAACTGTCATAGTACATGTTGGATGCAATAACATCCCAGTTGAAGCATCGGAGATCTTAAAGAGTGACTTCAGGAGCCTTCTGTCCACTCTTATGAACTGTGGCAGACGTGCATTTATCTCGGGGCCTTTGGCACCTCTCAGACGAGGTTGCAATTATTTTAGCAGAACTCTTAGTCTTAATACTTGGTTGTGTTCTACATGTCCTACTTTTAACATTGGTTTTGTAGACAGTTTTAACTTGTTTTGGAACCACCCATCACTTATGAGGCCTGATGGCATCCACCCAAATAGACTTGGTGCATGTGTATTAAGAAACAATCTGTTCTATTCCATTCAGTGTTTTTTAGTACAGTGACTGAAAATTGGTGTGTTAACTCACTCTGAAGTTCCTGGGTCTACCAACCAGCCCTTCTTTGTTCTTGTTTCCACTTCTCATATTAATCCCATTAATCCAAATAATCCTCACTGTTTGGATCAGTCTTCGATTTATAACCCTACAGAGATTGTGTCTGTCTCCCGTTACCCAAAATATTATAACCCAAGACAAATACAACACAACCTGATAAATACACGTCTTTCTGCAGCTCCTCCTCATCCCCCCCCCTCCCAACTTTGCCCCTGTCTTCTCCCTTAGAGAACCCTTGTCTGCTCCTCCCAAAGTTAATTAAAAAAGTTAATAAAAATATGGTGCATAGACATCCCAAAGTGATGAAACAAAATGTTGGTAAAATTCAGATCAAACCTCAAGTCTCTAAATTTAATGATTTGGCCTCTGTTCTTCCTCATAATTTAAAAATTAAATGTGGTTTATTAAATATTAGGTCTCTAACTCCCAAGTCTCTTCTAGTCCATGATCTATTAATTGATCATCAGATCGACTTATTATCCCTCACAGAGACTTGGCTAAGGCAAGATGATTATGTTGGTTTGAATGAATCAACTCCCTCAGGTTAGCTAAACTTTCATAATCCCAGAAGTTCTGGTCGTGGAGGTGGAGTAGCAGCAATTTTCCATTCTAAACTACTAGTTAATGTAAAGCAAAAATCATGTTTTAATTCCTTTGAGGGCCTGGTCCTCAGTGTGGGGCATGTTGGCTATCTTGGCTTGAATCCAATTTTCTTTGCCATAGTTTACCATCCTCCCTCGGCCTACTCAGAGTTTTTATCTGAATTTGCTGAATTTTTCACTGATTTAGTGCTGATAACACTTTTTGTTTAAGCACCTTCAACTCACTGAATTTTTGAGTTAGAGTTCTCAAACTTTAATACAAGGTACCTACATTTGTTTACTACAAATGCCACCAATTCAAAACTCTGCAAGAATATCACAGACCTCATGAGGCGATGTCAAATACATGGTTATCCTTTGTTATAACCTACCCCACTACCGCGGTAGGTTGTAACACATGCTGGGGTAAGTTGTAACAATTAGACAAAAAAGCAAAAGCAGAGACCACACCACGTGGTATGTTTCAAAAAGAGGTTTACTGAAATAAAAGAACAAGCCAGAACAATGTCTCTCTCTCTCTCCACTTTCAAATCCACTTTGTTTGTCTCAGGAGGGTGTGTGTGTGTGTGTGTGTGTGTGTCGCCACCGTGGGCTGCACGGTGGCGCAGTGGTTAGCACTGCGGCAGCACAGTTTACCCTTGGCCGGGGGATTGTGGGGATCGTGGGATCGTGGGTTCGATCCCAGCCCCCGACCAACAGTGATCTGTGTGGAGTTTGCATGTTCTCCCCGTGTTGCGTGGGTTTACTCCGGGATTTCTCCGGTTTCCTCCCACATGCCAAAAACATGCATGTTAGGTTAATTGGCTGTTCTAAATTGTCCCTAGATATCTGTTTCCTATAGGCCCTTAGAATAGAGGGTTAGTATTAATGAAAGCGCTTTGAGTGGTCTTTGTGACTAGAAAAGCGCTATATAAGTGCAGGTTAGTTAGTTAGTAGTTAGTTAGTGTGTGTGTGTGTGTGTGTGTGTGTAGCCTATATATATATATATATATATATATATATATATATACGTATATATACGTGTATATATATATATATATATAATTTTTTTTTATTTATTTATTTATTTTTTTTAATCAGAGTCACAATGCTGACAAATGAATGCTTGTAACCCTGGAGTGCAGGCTTGGTGGGCCCAGAGACTGCATAGGGCACATTTTACCCATACTTCCTTTGGCTTCGACCTTCTAAATGCCTCCATACAGACAACACAAAAGGTTTCCTCATCTGAGGCCTCAGAATCCTCAACGTTGGCTTTCAGCATTTTCTTGGTGGGCTGTCTCCCCTTTTTCTTTTGCTTGCCTTTATTCTTGCCTAAGATAGGCCTACTCTTTCCTACATTTTTGCTTCTCTGTTCTTCTTCCATCAATGCTTGCTTCACTGGTGTATCAGTAAGTATTTCAGACTGCCTCCTCTTGCTGATCCTGCCAGTTGTTTTCCTTGGCCCTGCTTTTGGAAATGGTCGTACAGCCAAAGGACTGAACACCTGACGTGGAGACAAGTGAGTTGAAGTAGAGGAGGAAGTCGCCAGGTGAGTTGAAGGAGAGGAGGAAGTTGCCAGGTGAGTTGGTGGAGAGGAGGTACCTGGGTCTGGACAGTCAGTGACTTGGGAGGGTGCATAGTCACAGAGTAATACCCTAACCCTAACCCTTTGCATGTGCCTTTGCGACTGATCTGACTGACTTGCCCTTCTTTGTGACCTCATCAGATACTTTTTTTAAAACATCTGCAGGCACACCTCTGTCTTTCTTTTTCAATGCCTAGGCATTCTGTAACAATATTAAAATCAAGAAAGTGTTGTTAATTGTATGGAAGGGGATGGTTGTAACACTTTTAAAAGATGTGTTACAACCTACCCCACCCCAGTCTGCCATTGTTTAGCTAGCTGTATTAGCTTAGCGGTTTGAAATTAGCAGGGGAAAAATGCATCACATTTTTCTTGAGAAACTACAGTTTATTCTCATATGAGTCACATGGTTTTATCTGCAATAGTATAGGTACTAAACAAAATATAGTCTTGGTAAAATAATTTACTTTCTTACCTCAAAATCCTTTTTTTCTTGATAGAATCTGCATGCACCCGTTTCCAACCTTGACAACCAGCACTTGTGATCGGGGAGGAAGTGGGTAAATACTGAAATGATCATATGACTCCTATCTTATCCCTGATTGGTGGAAATGGTGATGTTACAACTCTCCCCATGTTACAACCATACCCGGTCTCCCCTACATCTTGATGTAGATAGTGACTGTCTTAATAAGGCATTCAATTCAATTTTAGACTTAATGGGGTTTTCCCAGAAAGTAGAAAATTCTACCCATTATCTCCACCATACATTGGACCTTGTTTTGACTTATGGTATAGATATAGAAAATCTGGTAGTGTCTCCTCATAATCCTGTACTGTCAGACCATTGTCTGTTAACCTTTGATTTCACTATTTCTGATTATTTGAGTCCTAAAGAAAAATATTACTACAGCAGATGTCTTTCAGATGACGTTGTTACCAAATTTTTGCAGATTGTCTCCTCTATACTATGGGTCAACACAACAGAAATAAAAGATGGAAGGCCTGCTCCTTCCGTAATTGATAGCATGGTAGATAGTGTTACAGCCTCTCTGCATCAGACTCTAGATTTGATGGCCCCTTTAAAAAAGAAAAAGTCTAACCAGATATTCTAACCCCTTGGTTTAACACAGAAACTTGTGGCTTAAAACTAAAGACTTGTCAATTGGAAAGGAAATGGTGTTCTACTAATTTAGAGGAATTCTATTTAGCATGGAGAAATAATCTCTTAATTTATAAAAAATCTCTTAGAAAAGCTAGAACAAGTTATTACTGTGCATTAATAGAAGCGAATAAGAATAACCCCAGGTTTCTTTTCAACACTATAGCTAGGCTGACAAAGAGTCAGGACTCGGGTAACCCTCGCATCCCCCTTGAGCTTTCTAGTCAGGACGTTTTGAACTTTTTCAATCATAAAATTTTATCTATTAGAGATAAAATCAGTCAGATTCTTTCTACTGTAAACTCAAGTACATTAACTACTACAACTCCCTCAATTGGTATCATAAAATGTCTTGTAATAAAGTTTGAGTTAGGTACAGTGCCTGCCTTTGCTGTCCTGCTTTCAGGACAGCGGGGGCAGGGGTGGAGGGGGCGCTGGCCTTCCTGCGCCTGGGACCCAGGGGCTGGCATTGGCCCCATGGTTGGGTGGGGGCTGGCTGGTCTGGGGGTGGGGGTGTCGCTGTGACCTGTCACCCTCTTTGTATGTTTCCTGGCAAACCACTCACACACACACACACACTGACTTTGTGCACGCTCTCATACACATGCACACACACGTCTCTTCTTCAACGGGTGTGGATACCAGACTTGTGATGAGACCTTTTCAGTAGAAGCAATTTGTCTTCTGTATATTTCAGTTGTGTTATTCTGTTTGTCTTCTATGTTCCTCCATTTTCTTCCCCCTTTCTTTCCCCACTCCTCATCCCCCCCTTTCAGGTTCTTCATGGGTAAAACAATTTAAATTAAGTATTAAAAGTTGTTACAAGAGGAATTTATAAATAATATACAGTACATAGATACAGTGCATCTGTAAAGTCTTCACAGCACTTCACTTTTTCCACATTTTGTTATGTTACAGACTTATTCCAAAGGGGATTAAAATCATTTTTTGCCTCAAAATTCTACACACAATACCCCATAATGACAATATGGACAAAGTTTTTTGGAAATGTTTACAAATTTATTAAAAATAATTAAAAAAACCTAAAAAATCACATGTACATAAGTATTCACAGCCTTTGCTCAATACTTTGTTGATGCACCTTTGGCAGCAATTACAGCCTCAAGTCTTTTTGAATATGATGCCACAAGCTTGGTTCAGGTTCAGGTTCAGGTTCAGGTTACTTTATTTGTACCCGTAGGTAGATTTGTTTTGCAGTCTGGTGACATCCATATTTACAAGCCACTAATTACATTCAGAAATCAGAATCAGAATCAGAATCAGAATCAGAATCAGGTTTATTGCCATTGTTCATGTAGTACACAAACTAGGAATTTGTCTCGGTACAATGCTGCAACATTAAACATGATAAGATAAGAGAAATAAACTATACATGTAATAAAGTGTAGGATAAGATTAAGTGATACTGGTCAACAGTTAAAATATATATTAGCCAGCAGCAGATACTGTGGAGAACTATATAGTGCAGTCGGTAATGCAGGAAGAAAACAGTGATGATTGACATGAGTCTGGTTGAGCTGCTGTACATGGTGCACGAGAGTCACTTAGTGTTCAGCAGTCTAATGGCAGAGGGGAAGAAGCTGTTCATGTGACGGGAGGTTTTAGTCTGGATGGACCGAAGTCTTCTACCAGAGGGGAGGGGGGCAAACAGTACGTGACCAGGGTGTGAGGGATCGGCTATGATCCGGCCAGCACGCCTCCGGGTCCTGGAGATGTACAGATCCTGGAGAGATGGGAGCTTGCAGCCGATCACCTTCTCAGCAGTGCGCACGACACGCTGCAGCCTTAGTCTGTCCCTGGCAGTGGCTCCTGTGTACCACACGGTTATGGAGGTGGTGAGGATGGACTCGATGATGGCTGTGTAGAACTGCACTAACATCTTGGTGGGTAGCTTGAGCTTCCTCAGCTGCCGCAGGAAGAACATCCTCTGCTGGGCTTTTTTGATGAGTGAGCTGATGGTCAGCTCCCATTTGAGGTCCCTGGTGATGGTAGTGCCTAGGAAGCGGAAGGAATCAGCAGTGGTGATGGGAGAGCCTGAGAGGGTGAGGGGGGGCAGAGGAGTAGTGACTTTCCTGAAGTCTACAATCATCTCCACTGTCTTCAGAGCGTTCAGCTGCAGGTTGTTATTGCTGCACCAGGACGCCAGCTGGGCCACCTCTCTCCTGTAGGCGGACTCGTCGCCGTTGGAGATGAGCCCGATGAGGGTGGTGTCGTCCGCAAACTTGATCAACTTGACAGACTGGTGGCTGGAGGTGCAGGAGTTGGTGTAAAGGGAGAAGAGTAGGGGGGAAAGTACACAGCCCTGGGGTGATCCGGTGCTGATGCTAGTATAGTCTGAGACAGTCTTTCCCAGCCGCACATGCTGCCTCCGGTCCGTCAGGAAGTCGATGATCCACCTGCAGAGGGAGTCAGGCACGTTGAGCAGGGACAGCTTGTCCCGGAGCAGAGCGGGGCGGATGGTGTTGAATGCGGAGCTGAAGTCCACAAACAGGATCCTGGCGTAGGTTCCCGGGGAGTCCAGGTGCTGCAGGATGGAGTGGAGGGCCAGGTTGACTGCATCGTCTACAGACCTGTTGGCTCGGTAGGCAAACTGCAGCGGGTCCAGGAGAGGGGTGGTGATGGACTTGAGGTGGGACAGGACCAGGCGCTCAAAGGACTTCATGACTACAGAGGTGAGCGCTACAGGTCTGTAGTCATTAAGTCCAGTGATCCGTGGCTTCTTGGGGACAGGGATGATGGTGGAGGATTTGAGGCAGGATGGCACGTGGCATAACTTAAGGGAGGTGTTAAAAATGTCTGTGAATACAGGAGCCAGCTGTTTCGCACAGAGTCTCAGGGTGGAGGGAGACACGCCGTCTGGGCCGGGGGCCTTGCGCGGGTTCAGTCTGGAGAACTGTTTGAGCACATCCTGCTCACTGATGATAAGGGGAGGGGGGGAGGAGGGGGGGGGGTGCCTTAAATGAAGTAGGGAATGTGGAGGCTGTGGAGCTGGAGGGAGGGGGGGAGTTGGACACAGATGACGAGGTGTCAAAACGGGCATAGTGTTGGGACAGTCTCTGACAAAGGGCTTTGTCATCCTGACCTTTAGGAGCCTGAGGCCGATAGTTGGTGATCTGCCTCAGTCCTCTCCACACGGAAGCCGAATCATTAGCAGTGAACTGCTGCTGGAGTCTCTCTGAGTACACAGATTTAGCCCTCTTCAGCTCTCTGTTAAACCGGTATTTAACCTCCCTGTAGCAGTCCCTGTCTCCACTTTTCAGCGCTGCTTCCTTCTCCTTCCTGATCTGTCTGAGCTTAGCTGTGAACCAGGGTTTGTCATTAGAGTAACTCACCCTGGTGCGTGATGGAAGAATGTTCTCTTCACAAAAGTGGATATATGAGTTCACAGTGTCCGTGTACTCATCCAGATCATGCGTGGCTCCTTTAAGCATGCCCCAGTCAGATATTTCCATGCACGTTTCCAGCTTCTCCTCAGCATCACTGGTCCGTATCTTCGTAGTGCTCACAACAGGTTTAGTGAGCTTCAATCTCTGTCTGTATGTGGGAATGAGGTGAACCATCACGTGATCAGATAATCCCAGCGCAGCTCGAGGGACAGCGCGATATGCGTCTTTCACTGTGGTGTAACAGTGATCCAGTGTGTTTAATCCTCTGGTGGGGCATTTAATAAACTGTTTGTAGCGGGGGAGATCGTGGCTCAGATTGCACTGATTAAAGTCGCCAGCCACAATAATCAGCGAGTCTGGAAAACTCCGCTCTGTGTGTTGAATGTGATCCGCGAGCACGCGCTGAGCTTCGCGCGTGTCCGCGTCGGGAGGGGCGTACACAGCGATCATTATAAAAGAAGCAAACTCCCGCGGGGAATAGAAGGGCTTGCAATTGATAACAAGAAATTCCAAGGCAGGAGAACAGTGTTTGGAAATTACCGTTACATCAGAGCACCAGATGCAGTTGATGTAGAAGCAGACTCCGCCTCCTGTGGTCTTGCCGGAAAGCTCTGTGTCACGATCAGCACGGAAGAGCTGGAAGCCGTCGAGGCGCAGCACGCTGTCCGGTATATTTTCCCGGAGCCAGGTCTCAGTAAAGCAGAGGACAGCTGAGGAGGCGAGGTCCTTAAAACGCATCAGCAGTCTCAGTTCATCCACCTTGTTAGAGAGAGAGTTGGTATTGGACAGAAATATGCCAGGCAGCGCCGTTCGCGAGCCTCTCCTGCGAAGTCGCACGAGAGCGCCCGCTCGTCTTCCTCTCTTCCGCCGTCTCACTTTCCGAGCCAAACAATAAACCAGGTCGGCGGCAGGGGCTAGAAAAACTGGGAGGAGGTCCGTGGGGGTGAAAGTCCTGATATTTAAAAGTTCTTCACGGGTATAAGTGCAAGCAGACACACAATTGACAAACAAAAACAAACAAAGAGCGCAGCGAAGCACCATGTCGACCGCTGTGGGCGCCATCTTGGATCGTATACCATAGACACAAACACAGGCACACATGAAGCTGACTATAAACGTGATAAAAATACTCAAGGCTCCATCAAACAGGGTATAAAAAGACAAAGAGATGAGAGAAAAACCAGAGGTAAGAGAGAAGTGTCATATTAAAGTTAAAAGTTAAAAACTAGTCAGAGGTTAAAAAACTCAAAGGTCTAAAACCCAATAAAGTATTTAGAACCCAAGTGACATCATACAAAATAAGTAAATATAAAATATGTACAATATATTTTTATAGCTTGTTCAACACTTTGACAGCAGCAGGGACAAAGCTGTTTTTGTAGCGCTGGGTTCTACTTTTTGGGACAGCAAACCTCTGTCTGGAGGGAAGAAGCTGAAAGTTGCAGAGTGTAACGGATGCCAACTAGTACTGTTCGGCGTAGAACGTTAGTAAACCTCCCTCCCAAAGCCTCATACAGTATCGGTAGCGCTGAGCTATCGGTCGGACCTTTAGCTCAGCACGATCGTGCTGTGCGTGTCTCTGACCAGTTAACTGTGAGGTCGCGGGTTCGCGTCCTGTGTAGGGCGAACTGCGCTGATGACCTCAGTTAGTTAAAAGTGGTGCTGTGAGCCCCAGATGGTAGCGCTGAGCTACCGGTCGGACCTTTAGCTCAGCGCGATCGTGCTGTGTCTCCCATGCTCGAACTGTGTTAGTTGACTGAGAGGTCGCGGGTTCGTGTCCCGTGTGGGGCGAACTGCGCAGGATGATCTCTGTCACAATGGTGCCGTGAACCCGGCATGGGAGTGAGGTTTAAGGGGGAGAGTGTAACGGATGCCAACTAGTACTGTTCGGCGTAGAACGTTAGTAAACCTCCCTCCCAAAGCCTCATACAGTATCGGTAGCGCTGAGCTATCGGTCGGACCTTTAGCTCAGCACGATCGTGCTGTGCGTGTCTCTGACCAGTTAACTGTGAGGTCGCGGGTTCGCGTCCTGTGTAGGGCGAACTGCGCTGATGACCTCAGTTAGTTAAAAGTGGTGCTGTGAGCCCCAGATGGTAGCGCTGAGCTACCGGTCGGACCTTTAGCTCAGCGCGATCGTGCTGTGTCTCCCATGCTCGAACTGTGTTAGTTGACTGAGAGGTCGCGGGTTCGTGTCCCGTGTGGGGCGAACTGCGCAGGATGATCTCTGTCACAAGTGCAAAGGGTGGGAGTCATCATTTAAAATGGAGGTAGCCATCCTCTGTACTTGTCTGGTGTACAGGGATGTCAGGCTCAGCTGTGACTCACCAAGCAAACGGCTGGACCATCTAACTACCTGATCCAAGGATTTCCTCTGTTTCATTTTTATCTGACCAAACCATGACACTAAAGAAAAGGATAAAACAGATTCAATAAAAGCCCGGTAAAACATTATCATTATGGTTCGGTCAATTTGGAAGCGTGCAAGTTTCCTCAAACAATGCAAATGTTGCTGACCCTTTTTGCACACCCTTTCACAGTTCACTTCAAAGTTTAAATTACTATCAATAATTGTCCCAAGATATTTGTACGATTGTACACATTCGGTGGTCTGACCTTTTAGTACGGTGACTTTGTGCCTGGGAGTTTTCCTCCTAAAGTCAATAATCATGTCTTTAGTTTTTGTCGTTTTCAGCTGCAGGTAGGAATCCTCACACCAGTGAACAAAATCATCAACTACTGGGCCGTGGCCACTCTCACCATCCTGGAGGAGACTGACAATGACTGAGTCATCAGCATACTTTATAATGTGTCTGTTGTCATGTCTGCTCCGACACATGTTTGTGTACAGGATGAAGAGTAGTGGTGACAACACACACCCCTGAGGAGAGCCAGTAGAAGAGCACTTTAGGTCAGACAATGTACCATTGACCCTTACTCTCTGCGTTCTGTTGGTTAAGAAATCCAAAATCCAACCCACCAGATTATTGCTCAAATCCAATTGTTGCAGGAGCCTTTCAACTAAAATATGAGGTTGGATTGTATTAAAGGCAGAAGAAAAGTCCACAAATAAAAGCCCGGCATGTGTCCCATTAAAATCCAGATGTTTAAAAAGCATGTCAAACAGAGTGACAGTGGCGTCCTCCACTCCTCTGTGAGGCCTATAGGCAAACTGCAGAGGATCCAATGCATGTTCAGTCTGCCTTAGGACCTCACATCTGACCAGTTTTTCAAAAATTTTCATTAAAATTGAAGTCAAAGCAACTGGTCTAAAGTCGTTTACCATTTTAGGACAGCTGGATTTTGGAACGGGAACAACCACGGCTTCTTTCCAGATCTTAGGCACATGTTGTGTCTGTAAGGACTGATTGAAAATGTAATGAAATATAGGACTCAGTTCATGTGCACAGGACTTTACCAAGCGCCCACATATATTATCAGGGCCCTGACTTTTGTTCACTTTTACAGCGCAGAACTCCCTTTTAACATCCTGCACCTCAATATTAAAGTGCTGATTGTCTTTGAGTTTCTGTTTCAAATCTTGGATTTCTGTGCTGAAATCAAAGGAGTCAAAACGACCATAAAACAATTAAGAGCATTAGCCAGCTCTGTGTCTGAATTAAAACCATCTAAAAACACATGATTACTGCGCTCTGTGCTCTGAAGGCCTGCAATAGTTTTCATACTGGCCCAGGCCGAACCAAGTTTATTTGCTGCCATCTTGCTTTCCAACTCTGATTTATAATTCTGTTTTGCTCTTAAAATTTCGGACTTCAGCTTTTTTGTGGCAACCTGTAGCTCAGAAACAGACCCTTGTTTAAAGGCAAGAGCTTTCCTCTGTAAGCAGGATTTAACTGATTTAGTAACCCATGGTTTGTTGTTGGGATATATTTTGACACGTTTACGTGGAACAATCTTATTTTGACAGTAAGCCATGTATGAACATGTGAGCTCAGCCAGAGAGTCCAAATCATCCCTGCAGGCCATTATGAACATCTCCCAGTCTGTACAGTCAAAGCATTCCTGGAGGCTGTGCTCTGAATCTTCTGTCCACACATCTATGTCTCTGGTCTCCACCTTGCCTCTTCTGAGAGCAGTTTTATATGTGGGCAGCAAATGTACACAGTTGTGATCTGAAGATCCTAAAGGAGGGAGGTGGAGTGATTTATAGGCCCTCTCTATGGATCCATAGCACAGGTCCAATGTCTTTTTTCGCCTGGTTGGGCAGGAGACATACTGATAAAAGTTTTTAAGTGTCTTCTTTAAAGAAACATGGTTAAAATCCCCAAGAATGAAGTTTGGCGCCTCTGGAGAAATTGACTGCAGCCACTGGACCACATCAAAGACGGTTCTGGAGGCGGAGTCAGCGTCTGCCCTCGGGTGAATGTACACAGTCGTGATGAAAAGTTGGGGAAACTCGTGAGGCAAATAAAAGGGGTGTAGTGATACAGACAGCAGCTCCACATCGGGTGTACAGATGCGCTCTCTGACTGTGACAGATGTGCAGTACTGCTTATTAATGTATAAACATACTCCGCCCCCCTGACGCTTCCCCGTTACCTCTTCCTGCCGATCCGAGCGCAGCGGGGCTCCAAAGCCATCAATCCACAGGTCTGCATCTCGATCATGCGCAGTAAGCCAAGATTCAGTGAAAGCCATGACGCAGCAGTTCTTAAAATCCTTCTGATAGCGTACGTTCCCTTGAATTTCATCCACCTTGTTTCTCACAGACTGTGCATTCCCAAAAATTATCGAAGGAAGAGGAATGTTACCAAAGTGACGTCTCCTAAGGCGCAATTTCACACCTCCACGCCTTCCATGCTTCCTTCTGCTGTCTCTCCCGTCTCTCTTTTCACCGCTGTGTCCGTCTCTCAAAATAAAGTCCGGCAGTTGCAGCTTAGGCTCAATCACAGCCGTTGAATCAGCCGTATTTAAATGCAGCAACACATCCCTGGAATATTGTATTCTGCCCGCTATTCTGCCCATCATGGAGCCGAACGCGTTTACTTCAGGGACAAAGAGCCAGAGCACAGAAAGCAGCAGTGCGAGAAAGGAGAATAAATCCATGTTGTAGATACTAGGGAGGTCTTCACCATATATTCCACACCCCCTCCAAGGCAGAAACGACACAGAGGATTTTATAAAAACGTATAAAAGTATAAAAAAAACACACACACACACACACACTATTTCACCAACTGCCGGTCGCTGCGTGCGCATGCGCCCAGATTGGCACACCTATCTTTGGGCAGTTTGACCCGTTCCTCTTTGCAGCAGCTCTCAACCTCCATCAGGTTAAGCAGAGGCTTAAATTTACCAATTTTTTAAAATTATTTTTTAGCCAATAGATTGCAGTTTGTTTCAAAATGGACAAAATCAACCTCACTAGGAAACCCATGGTTAGATGCTGAACAGGCTCTCTGTGGGTCACTAAATATCTCTGACTTACCTTTTATAAGTCCCTGTATTAAACGCCATGACTGTTTTAAAAATATTAATATCATCTCCTCTCTGATGGCTTGGTGGAAATTTTTAAAAATAACAGGGTCTTCACTTGTCCCCTGTAAACTCACACCCATTTGGAATAATCCTGATATCTTGCAACAAAAGAGGACATTAAAATTTCCACTATGGCAAGAGAAGGGAATAAATAACTTAGAACATCTTATTCAAGGTGGAAATTTTATCCAATTTCAGGAACTAATGTCACAAAATCAGTGATAAAAAGTATTTTGAATATCAACAGCTTAAATCTGTAATAAAAACAAGATTTAATCTTAATCAGACAGATTTAGAGGTACCAGTTAAGGTGGCAGAGTTTCTAAATCTCCGTTCCCCTAAATTGATATTGAAAATACATGGACTTTTATCAAAGCTGGATGAGTCCATATCTCTTCCAATATCAAAATGGGAGACAGACTTATCAATTAATAAGGAGGAAAGTTTCTGGACACAAATATGTTTAAACACTTTTAAGATGACTAAAAACTCTAACTTACAACTTATACATTATAAAGTTCTACATAGAATTCATTACACAGGACAAAGGATGTTCAAAATGGGCCTGAGTCACACAAATATCTGATCTCACTGCACCAGCAACGTCCCGGATAGCTATATGCATGCTATGTGGTCCTGTGCACTGGTTCAAAAGTTCTGGCAGAAGACATGTGAGGACCTGTCGGCATGGCTTGGGTATTGTGTCCCACCCACACCCACACTTTACATATTAGGTGATTTAAGTGAAATAAATATAGATGCAAGGATGTCACACATGGTTCTCACTGCCTTATGCATCGCAAACAAAACTATCCTCATGAATTGGAAATCAAGAAATAACTTATGCATGACTTATTATAATAACTTACTAATGGATTATATTAGCCTGGAGAGAATGTCAGCCTCCTCAAATAATCAATTGGCGGAATTCAATTCTCTCTGGTCGCCACTTTTTAATTCTATAATCTGAGGGGTGGCGGGCGGTGACTCGCTCTCCTTGGCACCTCTGGGGGTTGGCTGCACCCCGACCACAGGTGTCCGTGGGGCCTGTTCCGGGGTGGCCGTCTGTCTGGCCCTGGGGGGGTTGAGGGGCTGCGGGGGGGGGGGGGCTGTGGCCCCCGGCCGGCTGGCTTCGCCCCTCGGGGGGGGGGGGTCTGGGTTAGGCCAAAGGGCCCTGGTGCTGGGAGAGCCCCCCCCCCCCCCCCCAGCCGGGGTCGGGTGTGCGCCAGTGGTGGGGGATGTCCCCGGTGCATCCTTGCGTGGCAAGGTCGTGTTTTCCCTGGGGCCTTGGTGGCACCCAGGGGTTGGTGCCTGCATCCTGAGTCACCCTCCCCGTCCACTGGGGTCTGCATGTGTGTGTGTGTGTGTGTGTGTGTGTGTGCGTGTGTGTGTGTGTGTGAGAGAGAGAGAGAGAGAGAGAGAGAGTGGGTGTGAGTGGGGGATTGTGTATGAGCGGATGCGGAAGTGGGTGTGTGTTGAGTGGGCAGGTGGGGCTGTGTGTGGGTGTAGGTGGGCATGTGTGATGGTGGGTGGGGGTACGTGTGTGTATGGAAGCGGTTACTTGTGGGTTGATGTCTGGGGGGGTGGAGGATGTGTGTATGGGTAGGAGAACTTTGTTGGGTGGCAGGGGTTGGGCAGTCCAACTAGTGGCATGGGGGCTGGCATTTCGGGGCCTGCTTGTCCCAGCCGCCCTGCTGTTGTGTTGTGGGGTGAGGCGCTTTGTCGCATCGCCCCTGGTGTCATTGGCGGCGGGTGTGTGTTGGTGCTTGGGGGTGGTTGGGGGGCCATTGGCGCGCGTTGATAGCCGTGTGTCCATCGGGTTGCTCCGGGGTGGCTGTGGTTGCAGGGCGGCCTGTGGCTGTTGGTGTGCGTCTGGGGTGGGTGGTCGTGGGCCTGCGTGGGTGCTCGGAAGTGTCGCCTGGCATGTTGGGCGCCGTGTGGGTCCGGCCCATTGTTCACTATTGTGACTGTTGTTGTCCATGTTTGTGTGTGTAAGATGAGTGGAAATATGTATGGCTGCCCCATCATGTTAGTGGTGCTGGGAGTGCCGGGGCGTGATGCTGGTGGGTCCTGGGCTGCTTCCACTGGCGGCCCTCACCCTGGGTTGGGATTTGGGGGCAGTGGGTGGCCTCATGAACCAGTCTGCAAGCTGGTTTCTTGGGGGGGATGGCCTCGCTTTTAGACCGCCTACCTCTCAGTCTTATTTCCCCCCCTCCCCCTGACTCTGGGTGGAATATACATCTTTTTTGTTACATTTAGGGCTTTGGGGTGGGGGTGTGCCGCACTGTGTCGGTGAAGGGGATACCTTTGCTGTGTGGTGGGGCTGCACTCACCTCAATTTTAATTGCATTTTAGACAATGAGGGCTTGGGGGGATGGGGGCCCTGCTGCCCATCGCAGTGGCTAGCGGTGCTCCAATCACTATCCCCCCAATTTTAATTGCACTTTGGTAGTCCACACATTTACACACAATTATATAACTGACACACACCCGCCATGTTCTGTGCGGGGGGAGGGGGGTGGGGGTCGACCCCCACCCCTGTTGCCCTGCTCTTGCTGGGGGCGTGGGGGCCTGGTGGGGACCCTGGGACCTATCATGTTGTCAAAATCACTGGGTGCTACTGAATATATGGATGGAACCAAGGAAGTGAGAGGGGGGCTGAATATGAGTCTAAGTGAGAGTGAGGGGGTGATGAATGGAGGTGGTAATTGTGGGTCGGTTTTGTGCGGCGTTTTGAATGCCGGATGGCATCTTGGGGCGCCTGCGGTGGTCTGCTGATTGTTCGCTCAGATGGGCGCCGGGGGTGGAGGTCTGCTTCTGTGGCCTGCGCCGGTGGTCTCCCTGGTCACTGCCGGGCACTGGTGCATGTTCAGGCTCGCTGCATCTGCTTCGCAGTCGCCTTATGAAACAAAAGTGAATGAGGGGTGAGTTCGAATGGGTACAGGAGTGAAAGAGAATGGGTCGGTCTGGGTGAGTGAGAGGGGTGTGCATGGGAGCATGTGGGTGTGAAGGTGTGGGGAGGAGTGTGTCTGCGAGTCGGGAGGTGCTGGATTAAGGGGGGAAGTGCCTCTCGGCAACGTGGGCTCCCGAGGGCAGGGGGACTTCTTTGGACATGGGGGTCCCCGGGGTGTGTGACAGAGGCACTGGGGCGGGCCCGCTATGGGGGTGCCTGGGGGGGCTTGCGCTGGGGGCGCGGGCCGGTCTCTGCCCTGGGGGTGGGGTCGCTGGCCTCCTGGTGCCTGGGGCCCGGGGGCGGACGTTGGCCCTGCTGGGGACAGGGGTCGGGCGGGTCCAGGGGTGTGGGCTCACCATGCCAGCCGCCGAGCAGCCTGGCCTCCCTTGATTGTCCCTCCAGGGGCGGATGCCTGGCTTTCCTGGGGCTTGCTGACCTCGGACGTTTGTGCCCTGTGGGGGTTGGTGGCGCTGCCTTGCCTGCTTAGGGTTCCCGGGGGGAGAGCTGCTGCGACCGGTCCTCTGCTTCGTATGTTTCCTGACAAACCACTCACATGTACACACTTATTTTGCACGCATTCTCATATACAGTATATGCACACAGACATACAGGCCCAAGTGTCTCTCCTTTAACAGGTGCAGAAACCAGACTCGTGTTGAGACATCTTCAGTGGAAGAAGCAGTTTGTCTTTTGTTTGTTTTAGTTGTTGGTTTGTTTGGGGGGGGGGTTGTCTGTTCCCCTCCCTTTTCTTTTCCCCCTTCACACACTTCCTTTCCCTCTTCCCCATCCTGTTGGGTCTTCCATGGGTAAAACAATTAAAATAAAGTATTAAAAGTTATTACAGGAGGAATTTACAGCAATATACAATACACAGTTAGGCACTGTATAAGCTCCTCTTGGCAAAGTAAATCTGTTTTGGCACAACAAGGATGACAGACCCTTGTTCTGTTTGCCTAGCTGCCTGACTGAACAAGGGGGAAAAAAAAGCTCCATCAGGTTGGATGGGAAGCATCGGTGCACAGCCATTTTCAGATCTCTCCAGAGATGTTCAATTGGATTCAAGTCTGGGCTCTGGCTGGGCCACTCAAAGACATTCACAGAGTTGTCCTGGAGCCACTCCTTTGATATCTTGGCTGTGTGCTGAGGGTCGTTGTCCTGCTGAAAGATGAGCCGTCGCCCCAGTCTGAGGTCAAGAGTGCTCTGGAGCAGGTTTTAGTCCAGGATGTCTCTGTACATTGCTGTATTCATTTTTCCCTCTATCCTGACTAGTCTCCCCGTTACTGCCGCTGAAAGACATCCCCACAGCATGATGCTACCACCACTGGCATGGTTATGAGCGGTGCCTGGTTTGCTCCAAACATGACGCCTGACATTCAAGCCAAAGAGTTCAATCTTTGTCTAATCAGACCAGAGAATTTTGTTTCTCATGGTCTGCGAGTCCTTCAGGTGCCTTTTGACAAACTCCAGGTGGGCTGCCATTTGCCTTTTACTAAGGAGTGGCTTCCGTCTGGCCACTCTACCATACAGGCCTGATTGGTGGATTGCTGCAGAGATGGTTGTCTTTCTGGAAGGTTCCTCTCTCCACAGAGAAACGCTGGAGCTCTGAAAGAGTGACCATTGCATTCTTGGTCACCTCCCTGACCAAGGCCCTTCTTCCCCACTCACTCAGTTTAGACGGCCTGCCAGGTCTAGGAAAAGTCCTGGTGTTTCCAAACGTCTTCCATTTACGGATGATGGAGGCTACTGTGTTCATTGGGACCTTCAAAACAGCAGAAATTTTTCTGCACCCTTCCCCAGATTTGTCTCTTGAGACAATCCTGTCTCGGAGGTCTACAGACAATTCCTTTGACTTCATGCTTGGTTTGTGTTCTGACATGCACTGTCAACTGTGGGATCTTATATAGACAGGTGTGTGCCTTTCCAAATAATGACCAATCAACTGAATTTACGACAGGTGGACTCCAGTTAAGCTGTAGAAACATCTCAAGGATGATCAGTGGAAACAGAATGAACCTGAGCTCAATTTTGAGCTTCATGGCAAAGGCTGTGAAAACTGATGTACATGAGATTTCTTAGTTTTTTTTTTATTTTAATAAATTTGTAAAAATGTCCAAAACAAACTTTTTTCACATTGTCATTATGGAGTATTTTGTGTAGAATTTTGACCAAAAAAATGAATTTAATCCATTTTGGAGTAAGGCTGTAACATAACAAAATGTGGAAAAAGTGAAGCGCTGTGAAGACTTTCCGGATGTTCTGTCTGTACTGTCTAAAGCTTCTTTTTGTAAAGTATGTCTGTTTGGTACAACAAGGGCAGCGGGTTTCTGTTCTGCTTACCTAGCTGCTTGACAGGACAAGGGGGGGAGAGGGGAAAAAATGCTAATCTTTAATAATTCTGGGACTTTTTTCTTGGAAATGTGTAGATTTTTTTCCTCATATTTTCAAAACTGAATTTGCATTTTTTCCTCTTTAATGTGGAACTTTTTCTTGTAAATTCACAATTCCGTTCTTATAACTAAGCAAATTATCCTCATGAATTGTGTCAATTTTTTCTCATATTTTAGAGATTTTCTTTACAGCTTTTTCTTGTACATTAGTGAATTTATTCTGTCATAAATCTTTTCCTTTTCTCTGTAAATTTGTACGTTTTTCCAAACCACAGGAGGCCACTGAATATGATCAAAAAAGCCACATGTTGCACTGGAGCCACAGGTTGCAGACCCCTGTCCTGGGTGAAGGGCCAGACCATCAGTGATCTGGGGGAGCCCCGTAGATGAATTATTTTAGGAAAAAAGGCATCACTCTGTTTCAGTCATTAAATAAATTTCATCTTTATTTTAATCTTCACCCAGTTTAACATCTCAGCATTAGCATTAGCATTAGCACATTCATTAGCACTGATAACTGATGATGATGATGATGATGATGATGATGATGATGATGATGATGATGATGATGATGACGATGATGATGATTCTTCATCCTCCTAAACTCTGACCGACCATGGTCTGAAGGTTCCTGGTTCAGCCTCAGAAAACTGGAACAGGGAAGAAAACCATTTCAATGTTTAATTCAGCTAATTAACCTCTCTGTGTAACGACTGGGGGCTCGTCCAGGTTTCTGTGTGCTATAGAACCCCAGAGGACTTTTTCAGATCAAGTCCAACATCACATTTGCAAAATGGTAAAAAGAAAACCACTTTACAGTTAGTTCTGACCAATTAGTTATGGAAAAGTGATAAATTTAGAAGGAAAACAGCCATAGATGTTCATGGGAAAAGACGTAACTATACAAAAAAAAAATCTAAAATTTATGAGAGAAAAAAGCTACAGACTCACAAAAAAAAGTCAATTTTCAAAGGAAAAGGCAACAAATTTAAAAGGAAAAAGTCACAAAAAAGTGAATAATTTTAGGGTGAGCAAAAATGCAAATTTACCAAAAAAGTCTAAGATTTACTCAGAAAAAAGTTGCAGATTTACAAATTTACAAGAAATAAATATGAGGGAAAAGAAAGTACAGAAGTGTATTGCTGTCACGCCAGAAGAATAAAGGGCTGTAGATCGTTATAATACATGTTAGAACAATGTATGTATCACGTTAAAATGTGATAGCTCAGTATCATGTTATCATACATACTGTATGTTGTTCTAACAGATGTTTCACGTTATAACATGATCTACAGTTGGGATAAACAGAGATAAACAAACAGAGATAAACAAACCTATCATCTGGTCAGTCACTGCAACAGATACTGGAGTCAGCTTATCTTGCCCTGTCCTTGCCACTGAAAATGCCTCTATCTGCCAAGAATGTGCCGGTAGTCCAGCAAAAGCTAGCGGTACTCAGATACTTTGCAAGCAGTTTCATGAAATGGTCAGTCAGAAAGCAATTCATACCGGCTTGGACGTCGCCCAGGTTAACAAGGTCAGGAGTTCCTGGCAATGGAAGGTGAAGGACAGAGCTGCATGGAGGAGTCTGATCAGACCTAAATGAAACAGTCATTGTCGCCCCGACAGACTGTTATGATGATGATGATGATGACAGTAGGGTTGTGACATATCATATCGGTTACGATAATACTGGTATAAATTTTGATACCGGTGTGAAAATGAATATCACGATACTTAGGGTCTGTTACCATAAAAACTGCAAAACAAACATGGTGTGGGAAGTGGCGCTCCGTGTTTGGAATGCCTATGTCTAGTTGTGAGGAAGTAATTTAGTTTTAAGGCTGTTTCAGACTGCTGCCATCTTGAAAAAAAAAAGGTGCAGTAATGCAGATAATCTGCCCACATTTTTTTCTGCACATCAACAACACCTCTTCAGGAAAAAGTTTTACTTCGCTCTGAATTGGTGTCACTGACATCCGAAGTGCCCAGAGGTTTATTTTCATTCTGATGTGGCTGTTCCAGTGTGATTTATTCAGCCAACCAAAAGAAAAAAAAAAAATCCCCAGGAGTTGGCTGTGCAACGGAGATTTTTAATGCGGGTAAACTGAGAGAGAGATGGGAGATCTGATGCAGCGCTCATTTACCTGCAGAAGTGTCTAGTTTGGGGAAATGGCAGACAGGAAAGCCAGCATATATTCAGTATGATAAAAATGGTGAAATGATTATAGTTTTAAATCGGCCCACTCCCTCCCTGTTTTATTTAGACTCTTCCTGATCCGGTGAAATAACATCCATCCATCCATCTTCTACTGCTTTTCCGGAGGTCCGGGCCGCAGAGGCAGCAGTTCAAGCAGAGAAGCCCAGACTTCCCTCTCCCCAGCCACCTGCTCCAGCTCTTCAGAGAGGACACCAAGGCATTCCCAGACCAGCTGAGAGACATAGTCTCTCCATCAAGTCCTCGGTCTGCCCCTGGGTCTCCTCCCAGTGGGACATGCCCAAAACACCTCAAGTGGGAGGCATCCAGGAGGCATCCTAATCAGATGCCCATACCACCTCAACTGACTCCTTTCAATGTGGAGGAGCAGCGGTTCTACTCTGAGCCTCTCCCAGATGACTGAGATCCTCACCCTATCTCTGACGGTGAGTCCAGCAATCCTAAGGAGAAAGCTCATTTCAGCTGCTTGTATCCGTGATCTTGTTCTTTCAGTTATTACCCAAAGCTCGTGACCATAGGTGAGAGTAGGAACGTAGATTGACTGGTAAATCGACAGCTTTGCCTTAGAACTAAGCTCCCTCTTCACCACAACAGACCGGTACAACGTCCGCATCACTGCAGATGCTGCTCCAATCTGTCTGTCAATCTCTCGCTCCATTGTCCCCTCACTCGTGAATAAGACCCCAAGATACTTAAACTCCTCCACTTGGGGTAGGAACTTGTCCCCAACCCGGAGAGGACAATCAACCTTTTTATGGCTGAGGACCATGGACTCGGACTTGGAGGTGCTGATTCTCATCCCAGCCGCTTCACACTCAGCGGCAAACCATCCCAGCAAGAGCTGTATGTCATTGCTGGATGAAGCCAACAGGGCAACATCATCTGCAAACAACAGAGATGAGATCCTGTGGTCACCAAGCATGACACCCTCCATTCCCTGGCTGCGCCTAGAAATCCTGTCCATAAAAATTATGAACAGGATCGGTGACAAAGGGCAGCCCTGGCGGAGTCCAACTCTCACTGGGAATGACTCCGACCGAGTGTTGGCAATATGAACCAAACTCTCACAACAGTCGTACAGAGACCGAATAGCTCGTAACAATAAGCCCGATACCCCCATACTCCCGAAGCACCCCCCACAAAAAACCCTGAGGGACGCAGTCAAATGCCTTCTCCAAGTCCACAAAACACATGCAAACTGGTTGGGCAAACTCCCACAAGCCCTCGAGAATTCTCGAGAGGGTAAATAGCTGGTCCGATGTGCCACGGCCAGGACGAAAACCACATTGCTCCTCCTGAATCCGAGGTTCGACCAACGGCCAGACTCTCCTCTCCAGTACCTTGGCATAGACCTTCTCAGGGAGGCTGAGGAGTGTGATCCCTCTAAAGTTGGAGCACACCCTCCAGTCCCCTTTTTTGAAAAGAGGAACCACCACCCCGGTTTGCCATGCCAAAGGCCTCCACGCAGTGTTGCAGAAGCATGTCAGCCATGACAGCCCAACAACATCCAGGGCCTTGAGGTACTCAGGGCGAATCTCGTCCACCCCCGGGGCCTGGCCACCAAGGAGATTTTTTTTTTTTTAATTTAAGTTTTTGTAAAGGGTATACAGGTCATTACAGCATTGCATTGTTAACATTTTCATCGTACGTTCCCTTACATTTTGCTATTTGACAACATTGGTAGAATAGTTATTACAACACCCCCTTTTTTTTTAAAGTGAAAGAAAAAGTGAAATTAAAGAGAATTAAATTAAAAAACAAACAAACAGACAAACAAACAAAAAAACCCCCGAATAAACAAACAAACAGAACAGTAAAAAACAAACAAACAGAAAATTAAGTAATTAAAAGTAAAAGAGCATCTGAGTAGCGTTGGAACAAAGAGCGGGACCATTATTGAAATGGTATTTGTCAAAGATTAGATCTAATGGAAGACACATATGCGATCCAGGGTTGCCAAAAGTTCATGAACCCATCCAGGTCCTGTCTCAGTGCGGATGTCAACTTTTCCATCGAGTAAATGTCTTGAATCACGTTAATCCAATCTTCAGGTGTAGGACAGTCCTTCAGCATCCATTTTTTAGTTAGGGCTTTTTTACTTGCCAATATTAAAACATTGAATAAGTATTTATCTCCTCGTCTTTCCAGTGAGTCCGGTAGTAAACCCAAATACAAAGTTATAAAAGAAAAGGGAACTGTTATTTTGAATATTTTCCCCAATATTGTCTGTACCTTGGTCCAATATTGGTGGATAACTGGGCATGACCAAAACACATGAAAATGATTTGCAGTCTTTTCACCACACAAGCGCCAACAGTTCAACCCCTTATGGGTAAATTTGTTTTGTGCAGGTGTTCTGAAAAATCTTACCAAATTTTTCCATCCAAATTCTCTCCACTGCAGGGATGAGGTACTTTTCCATTGCTGTTTATTTAGCTTTTCCCATATTTCCAATTGTAAAGTGAAATTCCCCTCTTTTTCCCATCTCTCTTTTATATATGATGTGTTGTCTCCTTTTAAGTCTTGAAGACCTTGGTATATTTTAGAAATGTATCTGATCCCTGGAATCCCTTTATATGCCATTAAGAAGACCTTCAGAACACCTGACTGGGCCCTTTCCAAATCCTCCTTTTTAAGTATATTGTTTATGTGGTGTCTAAGCTGAAAGAACCTGTAAAGGTCTTGATTTATTAGACCTTGTTTTTTCAAATCTTCAAAACTTCTTAAAGTTTGCCCCTTAAAGAAATCGTAATATTTTATCAGCCCTTTCTCTTTCCACTCTTTAAATCTAGTGTCTGTTTTATTGGGGGTAAAGTCTTGATCATAGGCAATCCATTGCAGAAGTCGATAGGGCTCTTTAGCTTGATTCTCTCTGACTATCTTAAACCAAATTTTTAGCGGGGTCTCTATCCACGGGTTAGTGTTATTCAAGAGTTTAGGTAAGGCATTGTTCCCTATTATCGCCTGTAGGGGGATGTCACTTGTTATTTGGCATTCCATCTCCTTCCATTGTGCAGTGTAGACTGGGTTACATATCTCTACTAAAGTTTTAATTTGTGCAGCTATAAAATAGTCCCTGATATTTGGCAGCGCGAGCCCACCTTTGTCTTTGTTTAGCTGTAGGGTTCTATATCTGATTCTAGGTCTCTTGCCCTGCCATATGAATCTTGAGATCCTTCTGTCTAGCTCCTGCCATGTTTTTTGGGGGGGTTCTACCGGTATTGTTTGGAAAAGGTATAGAAGACGTGGGAGTATATTCATTTTGACTGCTTCAATTCTTTGTGCAGTACCTAAGAATGGTATCATATTCTATCTTGCTAGGTCAGATTTTATTTTTGTCACCAGTGGATCATAGTTTAGTGTTATAATTTTGTTGAGTTGTTTTGGGATATTGATCCCCAGATATTTCATAGATTCCAGCTCCCAGTTAGTTTTGAGTTCACTTAGTGAATAATGATTTGGGTCATAGTTGAATGTTAAAACTTGGGTTTTATGCATGTTTAATTTGTACCTCGATAAATCTCCATAGTCTGAAAAAACTGAGATTAGTTCTGGTAAAGAAGTGTCTGGTTGCCCTAGGTATATTAAAATGTCATCAGCAAAGAGTGCTATTTTATGTTCCTTCTGACCAAGTGTAATACCTTGAATTTTTTGATTTTGTCTTATCCATTGGCTCAGAGGTTCTATGAAGATTGCAAAGAGCAGTGGAGACAGGGGGCAGCCTTGACGACATCCTCTTTCCAGCTCAAAAGATGATGATAAATTACCGTTAATCCTTATTTTAGCTGTTGGTTTTTTATATAATGCCTGTATAGTTCTAATGGAGTTGTTATGAAAATTGAAACTGGATAAGATTCTATATAGGAAAGACCAGTCAACCGAATCAAATGCTTTTTCAGCATCTAATCCCAGTATGACTGCATTTAAGTTATATTTTTTTATATGATGAATTATGTGTAAAGTGCGTCGAATGTTGTCTTGTGTCTGTCTTTGTCTTATAAAACCTGTTTGGTCTAAGTGAATTAAGTCTGTCAGTATGTTTTCTAACCTTTTGGCAAAGATAATGGTAAAAAGCTTATAGTCCTGATTTAATACACTGATTGGTCTGTAGTTGGAGCATTCTAGTTTATCCTTTTCAGGTTTAGGTATAACTGCAATGACCCCTTCTCTCCAGGAGGGGGGGGATTTCCCCTGTGTGGAGGACATAGTTAAATGTTTTCAAGAGGAGAGGAGATAGTTGCTGTTTAAAGGTTTTGTACCATTCTGCTGTATAGCCATCTGCTCCTGGGGATTTGTTAGCTTTAAGTTTCATAATTGCTTTTTCCAATTCTTTAGGTTGTATTTCTGACAGTAGTGTTTTATTTTGTGATTCCGTAAGTTGGGGAAGGTGTAATGTGTTTAGGAATGTCTCGGATGCGTTTTTATGGTTTTTGTGGGAGTATAAGTTCTTGTAGTAATTCTCGAAGCTTTTAAGAATATCCTGAATTCTGAATTTTATTTCCTTTGATACTGGGTCTCTGATTTTGTAGATTGCTCTTTCTGTTTGTTGTTTCCTCAATTTATAGGCTAGTAATTTTGCCGATTTACTGCCTGCTTCATAGTGTTTTTGTTTCAGAAATGTAAGTTTCTTCTGGATTTCTATTGTGTAGATCTCATTTATTTGATTTTTAATTTCTTTAATCTTGAGCGAGCCATTAGAATGAGTGTTGTCTTTGTGTTCTTTTTCTAGGTTCTTGAGTTCTGACTCTAGTGTGATTAGTTTTTCTTGTCTCAGTTTCTTTTGGGTTGCCAGTTTTGCAATAATTTTTCCCCTTATTACAGCTTTGCACGCATCCCACAGTATTAAAGGGGATACTTCTCCATTATCGTTTTCTTCCAAATATTTGAAAATATCTGATTCCAATTCATCTTTCAGTGGTCCTTTCAGGACATTTGAATTCAACCTCCAGGAAAATGTATTATTTGTGTATTTTTGGATGTTTAAGTCCATATACACTACCGTTCAAAAGTTTGGGGTCACTTAGAAATCTGCTTATTTTTGAAAGAAAAGCACTTTTTTTCAAAGAAGATAACTTTAAACTAATCAGAAATACACTCTATACATTGCTAATGTGGTAAATGACTATTCTAGCTGCAAATGCCTGGTTTTTGGTGCAATATCTACATAGGTGTATAGAGGCCCATTTCCAGCAACTATCACTCCAGTGTTCTAATGGCACAATGTGGTTGCTCATTGTGTCAGAAGGCTAATGGATGATTAGAAAACCCTTGTGCAATCATGTTAGGTCTGCAATGCTGTAATTGCTGCAAATGGAGGATTCTTTGACGAAAGCAAAGTTTGAAGGAAAAAATTATTATTTCAAATACAAATCATTATTTCTAACCTTGTCAATGTCTTGACTATATTTTCTATTCATTTTACAACTCATGGTGGTAAATAATTGTGACTTTTCATGTAAAACACAAAATAATTGTCTGGGTGACCCCAAACTTTTGAACGGTAGTGTAGATCGGACTGTGGTCAGAGAGATCCATCAGTCCTATTTTACATGTTTTTACTCTTCCAATGTCTCTATTAAACATAAAAAGTAATCAATCCTTGAGTAAGATGAATGTGGCGTTGAATAAAAAGTATAATCTTTTACATTGGGGTTGAATTCCCTCCATACGTCACAGATTCCCATTTCTTTTAGTAGCATCCGAGTTTTCCTATTTTGAGTGTTATTTTGATGTGAAGAATTACCTGGTGCATCCCAGTATGGATTCAGTCTTAGATTGAAGTCTCCACCACATATCACTAAACCTTGGGCTTTAGTTATCATTAGGTCGAATACATTTTTATAAAATTTCCATTTAGCCCCTGGTGGTGCATATACATTCAGCAGGGTGATATCTTCTCCCTCTAGCCGCCCAATTACCAAACTGTACCTCCCTTCTTTATCTTTGTGTTCTGATTTTTTTTTCAAATGTAATTTTGGTTGATATCAATGTCGCTACTCCCCTCCTCCTCCCTGACTTATATAAAGATGAAGAGATCATTTTAAACCCTTGTCTATTGAGTTTAGTGTGTTCCACATCTGTTAGGTGGGTTTCTTGTAAAAATATTATTTCTGCTTTGTCTTTTTTCATTTTGCGTAGAATCTTGGATCTTTTAACTGGATTCAGGATCCCTTTTACATTATAAGAGGCTATTTTGGTTACACCCTGTTTCTCCATTGTATTTTCTTATTTAGTATAACAGTGTGGTGGACCTCTTTTTTGCTACTCAGAAACTGAAAGAACATTAAGAACATAAAAAACATTAAGAACATAGTGTATGAGACTTTAAAACAAAAAACTGTCAAAAAAACTTCCTGAGCTGGGGTCTCTTTAAAGACCCTGTAAGAGCCTTGATGGAGTGTAGGCTCTGAGGGAAATTCCTCAAACTCTGTTACGTGTTGAGGGCCCTCTCTTACCCCTGTAAGTTGTCCCATGTTTTTAACGTGAATTTCAGATCCCAATCCGAATTTGTAATGATTTTTTTTTTTTTTTATGCCTATAACCTATGAGATTGTGTGCACCCTCCCACCCCCATCACAGCAAACCTTCACTCTAATACAGTATTTGTTAGTGTGGGGAGAACATGTGGGTCATTGTTACATTTCTATTTTAACAAGATTTTTTTTTCCTTTAAATTAAGAAGACATTTGTTTCTAATGCTATAACTGCTCCATGAAAGGTTTTACCACATGCTGATTCTGCATCTCCTTTAATGTTTGTTACCTTGTAGGAGGGGGGATGGAAGTGCAGAATGACTGAAAAAAGAGAAAAAAACAAAAAGGTCGCTATTCCTTCCTGGAACTGGAAAACTTATCTTTGTAGCTCTGGGGCTGGGTTTCCCACTGCTGGCCCGTGGATTTAGAAGGTCTTTGAGTGGACCACGTTTGAGCTCTGATTTTCTCGCTCAGATTCGCTGCGGGTTTAAACACCGTTACCGGGAGTCCTCTTCTCGCCATGTCAGTTGTTGTTCTTCCACTGAATTGTAGAGACATGACTCTTCACCGTAAAAGACCCTTAACTTCGCCGGAAATGGCGTCTGAAAGCGTAGATTCTTTTCCCGTAGAACCTTTTTGGCGTTGTTATATTCCCGTCACTTTTTAAGAACCTCAGGGGCGTAATCGTGCTCCACGAAGACTTTTCTTCTTGATGCATAAATCCTTTTTTCTGCCAAGCCCGTCTTACAACCTCTTGTTTTATTTTGAAATCGGAGAATCTTACCAACACTGAACGCAGGTGTGCTTCTGCCGCTGGCTTTGCGGCTAATGTACGGTGGGCCTTTTCTATTTTCAAATCGGTGGTTTGTGGAATATCCAACTTCTCTCTCAATAAGGATTCCACGCATTCCGCCACTGTGTTGAAACCATCTTCAGCTCCTTCTTTCAGACCGTGAATTCTGATGTTATCTCATCTCTGTCTTCCTTCTTGGTCGGCTAGCTTAGCCTCCAGCCTTGACTGTTTTCTGTGTAAATCCAGCATAGAATCTTCAAGCACTTTTACTCTTTCTTCAGCTTCCAAGATTCGGTTTTCGGCCTGGTCCATTCTGCTGTTCGTCCTTATTAGTTCCTCTCTGAATTCGTGAAATTCGGCCCGAAATCGTCGTAATTCATCATATAGCGATTTCAGGCTAACCTTTTTGTTAGCTAGGCCCAGCTCTTCGTCTCTTGAATGGAGGTCCTCGGGATCAGATTCTGCGGCCGCCGCGTGTCCTGACCTGGGGAATGCCAGTTTCTTCTGTTTGTGGTTAGGCATGGTGTTTTTGTCTTTTGATTTTTATTCTTCCAAAAATCCGTTAAGTCTGATTTTGACGATGTTTTCCTTGGATTGGATCTGGGAGGTTCAGCGTTAAGTTGCTATCACCATGGCGTCCAGACCGGAAGTCCACCAAGGAGATTTTTAACCACCTTGGTAACCTCAGCCCCTGTGATAGGCGAGTCATCCCCCTTGTCCACAAACCTTGCTTCCTCTGTGGAAGGCGTATCAGTGGGATTGAGGAGATCCTCGAAGTATTCCTTCCACCGCCCGACGATATCCCCAGTCAAAGTCAACAGTGCCCCATCCGCACCACATCCAGTGTGGACAGGGAGCTGCTTTCCCCTCCTGAGCCGCCGGACAGTTTGCCAGAATCTCTTCGAGGCCGACCAAAAGTCTTGTTCCATGGCCTCACCGATGTCCTCCCATACCCCGGTTTTTGCTTCAGCAACTACCCGAGCTGCACTCCGCTTGGCCTGCTGGTACACCTCAGCTGCTTCGGGAGTCCCACAAGCCAACCAAGCTTAGAAAGCATAGGACTCTTTCTTCAGCTTAATGGCCCCCCTCACCACTGGTGTCCACCACTTGGTTCGGGGGTTGCCACCACGAGATGCACTGACCACCTTGCAGCCGCAGTTCTGGGCTGCCACTTCAACAACAGAGGTGGAGAACATGGCCTAATCAGACTCCATGTCTCCAGACTCCCTCGGAATGTTGTTGAAGTTCTTCCGGAGGTGGGAGTTGAAGACCTCCCGGACAGGGGCCTCAGACAGACGTTCCCAGCACACCCTCACTATACGTTTGGGTCTACCAGGTCTGAATGGCTTCCTCCCCTGCCATCGGATCCAACTCACCACCAGGTGGTGATCAGTTGACAGCTCTGCACCTCTCTTTACCTGAGTGTCCAAGACATACGGTTGCAGGTCTGATGATACGATAACAAAATCGATCATCGACCTGCAACCTAGGGTATCCTAGTGCCAGGTGCACATATGGACACCCTTATGCTTGAACATGGTGTTCATTATGGACGAACTGTGGTTAGCACAGAAGTCCAATAACTGAACACCACTCGGGTTCAGATCGGGCAGACCGTTCCTCCCAATCACCCCCCTCCAGGTTTCACTGTCATTGCCCACGTGCGCACTGAAGTCCCCCAGTAAGACAATGGAGTCTCCACGAGGAGCACCCTCCAGCACCCCAGTCACAGACTCCAAAAAGGGGTGGGTACTCTGAAACATCATTTGGTGCATAGGCACAAATGATGGTCAGGGCCCGTTTCCCAACCCGAAGGCACAGGGAAGCAACCCTTTCATCCACAGGGGAAAACTCCAATATAGAGGCAGCAAGGTGGGGGGATACAAGAATACCCACCCCTGCTCGTCGCCTCTGTGGATTAGGTGGCAGTCAAAGGCGGAGCTTTCTAAACTGGTGAAATAACAGACTAGACTAAATGAATTTAATATGTTAAAAGGAGCAAAATGCCGTCATGTCCGAGAGCATAGAAATGAGATGAAAACAGAAGTAACGTGGCGAATGATGTCTGTGGTTATAGTGCACTGCTGTAGCTGCTTATAGTTCAGGGTTTACCTTTTTAAATGTAATAAATTGGTTGCATTAGCCACAGCTAAATTGCTCTTACATTTATAAGGCAATGTCTTCAGGACTATTCAGATGCTTGAAGAAAAATCTGCAGAATTTTCAAAACTACAGACTACATGTAGTCTGTAGTACCAACTTTACTCTCATCTGCTTGTTACCGTTCTCTCCTCAATTTGTTTTCCTTTATCATTTTTTAAACATCTTTTCATAAAGGTACATCTTTTTTTTAAATTTTGAACTTTTTTGGTGACAAATTCATGACCTTTTTCATGGTGAATTGTAACTTTTTACCTAAAGCCTCTTACCTTGTGTTTTTACTCTGAAAAGGCGAAGAAATCAGAAGCAGCACCAGATTTAAATTAAGATTAGTCAGTCAGTTATTTTAATAATCAATAGATCAGTTGACTATTACAATCCAAATTTATAATTTTCCTCCCAGCTGAAGGTTGTAATTATATTTATAACTAGTTTGATACCTGTTATTTTAAAATATTAACCTACTAAAACTGTGGTGGTTTCTGGTTTCCAACAACAGGGTGGCCTAGGATGAAGTCAAATTCCCGGCCTGAATTTTTGTCCCAGTCCACCCTCAGTGCCTTAAGATGTGGTGGTTTATAATGTTTTCTGGTAAATTTGATACAGAATTGAAAAAAAAATTGAAACACATTCTAAACTGCTCTTTATAAACTGGAGAAAAAAGAGTTTTTGCTTTTACTGAAGATGATGAACGTAATTAATGCTGGCCTGTGAAGCTGTACTTAATAAGTTTAAAAGAAAAGACTGTATTGCGTAATATGGTAAAGAAGAAGAAGCCATCTGTATTGTCATTCAGTCCATCATGTACAGTAGAAGGAAATTACCTTTCTCCTGTCTACAACATTAATCCCATGTAGAATCAGAGGGGTCGCTGCCATTTAAGGCGCCGCCACACACAACTTCTTCAACCATTCTATTACTCTGAGCACCAAGCTAGAAGGCAGAAGTACCATTTTTATCTGGTCTTTGGTATGACCCGGCCGGGAGTTGAATCCCCAACCTCCCGGTTGTGGGGCGGATGCTCTATCAACTAGGCCACCACCCCGGTTAGAATATCATGATCGTGAAAATTCACAGAAACAGGTGGTATCATTTTTAGGCCATATTGCCCACCCTGAAACTACAGCCATTGATTTTTTTATTTTCTGGTGTGACAGCAATTCCGTAAAAAAATCACCAAGTTAAAAGAAAATTTATAAGTTAAAAGTTGCACATTTAGAAGGAAAAAAATTCAAGAGTGTACAATTTAAAAATATGTTAAAATATTACATATTTACCAAAAAGTCACAAATTTAGGAGTAAAGTCAATTGTAAAATTACAAAGAAAAAAATACAAATTTGTGATGAAATTAAAGAAGAAATTTCAAATGTATGTATTTATTTGTAATTTAGGAGAACAAAGTTTCAAATTAACAACAACAATTTTTCAACTTTAAAAAGAAAAAAATGTCAAAATTTACCTGCAAAAAAATGCAAATTTATCAAAAAAGGTCAGATTTAATTGATAAAAAAGTCACAAGTTTATGAGGAAAAAGATAAAAATTAACAAGAAAAATGTTTCACATGAATAAATGTTTGGTTTCATTGTTGAACATCACAAAATGGCCGCCGTACCATCTGGGTGAATCGGTCGCTGCAGGCCATGCGGATCTTCTCGGCAGAGGCGGGGCTGTCCAGTCTGAAGGGTCCGCTGAGGCCCGACTCCGCTCTGGCGGCGCTGATGGCATCTTTGATGGCGTAGAAAACTGACGCGGCCAGGAAGAGAGGAGGCTCACCCACCGCCTGATCAGAAATAATGAATGAATGAAGTCACACGTTTATTCTAATCGTCTCACTTTAAGTGAAAACATATTACAAACTAGAAAAGCACTCGGAGAGTGCAGAACTCCGCCAAGCGCCACAGTTCCCCCCATACAGTGTTTGTGTGTACGTTTTCAGATTCCTTGACCATGAAAACATATGACTAGCAATTGGATTGACAATGATAGGATTAGTGGTTCAGTAGTTATTCACGAAAATCACATTTCCATAATGGGGGTTTTCGCCACAGTTCCCCTCATACAGTGTTTGTGTGTACATTTTCAGATTCCTTGACCATGAAAACATATGACTAGCAATTGGATTGACAATGGTAGGATTAGTGGTTCAATAGTTATTCACGAAAATGGCATTTTGCGTAATGGCGGTTTTCTTGTGGACGGCGATCCGGATCACCACCAAAATCTAATCATCTGTAGGATACCCCATATCTGACAATCTGTGAAAATTTCATGAAAATCCGTCCATAACTTTTTGAGTTATCTTGCTAACAAACAAACAAACAAACAAACAGACAGACAGACAAACAGACAGACAAACCAACGCCGATGATCACATAACCTCCTTGGCGGAGGTAATAATTATAAAATATCCAGCACACATCCAGAATTGAAGAGGATAAAAAAAGAGTTATTGTGCAAATTTAAGAGAAAAAAAAGTAAAATTACCACAAAAGCTTTAAATTTACAACTAGAAAAGCACTCGGAGAGTGCAGACCTCCGCCAAGCACCACAGTTCCCCCCATACAGTGTTTGTGTGTACGTTTTCAGATTCCTTGACCATTGCTCCTCACTGTGTGTGTTTATATATTTACATATTTATTCCACCTAGCTGCATTGCTCCGTACTGTGGGTGTTTATATATCCACATATTTATTCCATCTAGCTACAATGCTCCGCACTGTGTGTCTGTGTGTGTGTGTATATATATATATATATATATATATATATATATATATATATATATATATATATATATATATATATATATATAGGAGTACCATATATATATATATATATACTGTATATTTGTAGTAATATGTACATATGTATATTAGCTGCTCTTGCTTGCTTGCTTTTTTTTTTTTCTTGCCTTCTGATTGTTGCTCTGAGTGTTGCTATCCCTGTGCTGTTGCGATCCTGGAATTTCCCCGTTGTGGGACTAATAAAGGCTTATCTTATCTTATCTTATCTTATCTTAAAACATATGACTAGCAATTGGATTGACAATGATAGGATTAGTGATTCAGTAGTTATTCACGAAAATAACATTTTCCGTAATGGTGGCCACAGTTCCCCCCATACAGTGTTTGTGTGTACATTTTCAGATTCCTTGACCACGAAAACATATGACTAGCAATTGGATTGACAATGATAGGATTAGTGGTTCAGTGGTTATTCATGAAAATGGCATTTTCCGTAATGGCAGCCACAGTTCCCCCCATACAGTGTTTGTGTGTATGTTTTCAGATTCCTTGACCATGAAAACATATGACTAGCAATTGGATTGACAATGATAGGATTAGTGGTTCAGTGGTTATTCATGAAAATGGCATTTTCCGTAATGGCAGCCACAGTTCCCCCCATACAGTGTTTGTGTGTACGTTTTCAGATTCCTTGACCATGAAAACATATGACTAGCAATTGGATTGACAATGATAGGATTAGTGGTTCAGTAGTTATTCACAAAAATGGCGTTTTCCGTAATGGCGGTTTTCTTCTGGATGGTGATCCGGATCACCACCAAAATGTAATCATCTGTAGGATACCCCATTTCTGACAATCTGTGAAAATTTCATGAAAATCCGTCCATAAGTTTTTGAGTTATCTTGCTAGCAAAAAAACAAACAAACAGACAAACAAACAAACAGACAAACAAACAAACCAACGCCGATGATCACATAACCTCCTTGGCGAAGGTAATAAAAAGTTACAAAATTAGGAGGTTAAAAATGCACACATTTATAAGTAAAATATCAAATTTTCAAATTAAGCAAATTGGGTTCAGGCTGGTACTAATGGTGGCATTCAGGTTCTCCAACACCTCCAAAATAAAAGCTTCATTTCTAAATAAAACATCTCATTTAAACAGTGGTTGCGATCAAAATAAAAAAAAAATAAAAACTTCATTTCACTACAAAATAAAAGCTTTATGTTAGCTCAGAGCCAATCCCTAATGTAATCCCACCCCCACCTTGAATACATCCATCACTCCTACAGCACACCTCACCACTGTCTCACTGTCCTCATACATGTCCTGCACCACCCTCACATACTTCTCTGCAACTCCTGACTTCCTCATACAGTACCACACTTCCTATCTTGGCACCCTATCATCTGCTTTCTCTAGATCCACAAAGACACAGTGCAACTCCTTCTGACCTTCTCTATCCTTCTCCATCAACACTCTTAGAGAAAACTCTTTCTTGGCATGAAACCGTACTGCTGCTCACTGATCGTCACCTCTCCTCTTAACCTGGCTTCAACAACTCTTTCCCATATCTTCATAGTGTGGCTGATCAACTTTATTCCTCTGTAGTTACTACAGCTCTGAGCATCATTTTTGTTCTTGAAGATTGGTACCAAAACACTTCTTCTCCACTCCTCAGGCATCCTCTCACTCTCCAAGATTGTGCTAAACAATCTGGTTAAAAAGTCCACTGCTATCTCTCCTAAACATCTCCATAGCTCCACAGGTATGTCATCTGGACCAACCGCCTTTCCATTCTTCATCCTCTTCAAAGCTGCCCTCACTTCTGCCTTGCTAATCCTCGGGACTTCCTTGTTCACCACCTTTCCTTCATCCATCCTCCTCTCTCTCTCATTTTCTTTATTCATCAGCTCTTCAAAGTTCTCCTTCAACCTTCTCAACACACTCTTGCCATTTGTTCGTACAGTGTGGGGAACCCATGCTGGGACCCATGCTGTAGAGTTCAGTAGTTTTCCTCTCAGACTGAGAGAGCATAGAGCTCAAAGGGCTGGGGGTAAGGGGAATTGTCTTGGGGGAGGGAATGGTGAATGCAGGACCTCAGGTAGCAGGGAGGTGTGAGTTTCGGGATATAAAAGAGAGAGTCCCTGCTACAAATGTTTAATGTTCAGTGTTCTGATTTTGGAAGATGTGAGAGTGAAATAAAGTTTGTCTGCTTGGAAAGTCGGTCTGGTTATTTCATCTTCACACTGGTGACCCTTGACGCAGAATGGAACATGAGGCGAACACCCCGGAGACGACCCGGACAGGAAACCCCAGCAATGCGTGCGCCGTTTCGGTCAAACTACCATACTTTTGGCTACACGACCCGAAGTCTTGGTTCCTCCACACTGAGGCCCAGTTCGCGCTCCGGGGAATAACGGCAGATGGCACCAGATATTACTATGTGGTCGCAGCGCTGGACGCTCGCACAACTCAGCAAGTAGCGAGCCTGCTCCAACAGCCCCCAGCCCACAACAAATACAGGGCTTTCAAAGCTTCGCTGACCCGGCGCTACACGCTCTCGGATTGCGAGAGAGTGGAGAGACTCCTGACGCGCTCCGAGTTGGGAGACGGGTTGGCGGTCGAACGGATGGAGAAGATGTTGGGGTTGATGGGCACAGACGATGGGCATTTTCTATTTGCCCACCTTTTCCTCCGGAACCTCCCAACGGCGGCCAGAGCGGTCCTTGCCAACTCGCCGCTGCTGGCCACGTGTGACTACCGTGCGCTAGCCCAGGAGGCAGATCGGATCATCCTCACCACCAGAGCCCTCACAGTGAACACAGCGGTGTCAGAATCCAGCGAGATGGCCAGCGGAAGCGAGGAGCCAGCAATGGTAGCTGCAGCGGGGGCCAGGAAACGCCAGAGAGACACGCTCTGCTCCTACCACCGCCGTTTTGGAGAGGACGCACACCGATGCGTGTCACCGTGCCAATTCAAGCGTTCGGGAAATGCCAGGACTGGCAGTCGATAGCAGCTGCGACCGCCTGTGAAGAAAGCAAGCTGCTCTACGTGACAGATTCACGCTCGGGGAGACGATTCCTCGTGGACTCTGGCTCCCAAAAGAGCCTCATCCTGCCATCCTATGCTGACCGGCTAGCGGGAACTAGCGGCCCCGAGCTGACGGCCGCAAACGGCTCATACATTAAGACTTTTGGTGAGAGGACACTGACTGTGTCCTCTCACTGTGACCCTGCACGGCCGTACGTACCAGTGGACATTCGTCATAGTGGCATGCAGTTTCCCAATCTTAGGCGCTGATTTTTTGTGTGCATACAGGCTACTAGTTGATGTTGCTAACAGATGCCTGGTTAATGCAATGTCTTTTGATTCTCTCCCCTGTACAGCTCTAGGAGCCGAGCCAACAACGCTAGCCAACGTCACAGCTCCAGGTGGTAAGTTCCACACACTGCTCACCCAGTTCCCAGCACTCACGGTCCCGACGTTTTCGGCGGCCATGTTCCACATGGGGTGGAACATTTTACTACCACCACTGGGCCGCCCGTTTCTGCACGACCTCGGCGTCTGGACACAGCTAAACTGACCATAGCGTGCGAGGAGTTTGCCAACTTGGAAAGGGTGGGCATCATCAGACGAACAAACAGCCCATGGGCATCCTCACTACATATGGTCCCTAAGGCCGAGGGATCGTCGCGACCTTGCGGAGATTTCCGCAGATTAAACAACATCACAGCGCACGACCGCTACCCGACCCCCCATTTTCAGGATTTTTCCGTTCACCTTGCCGGGGCATGTATTTTTTTCTAAGATAGACCTGGTCCGTGGTTACCACCAGGTCCCGGTGCGCATGGAGGACATACCCAAAATGGCAGTAATAACCCCGTTTGGTCTGTTTGAGTTTTTACGCATGCCTTTCGGGTTAAAAGGTGCGGCACAAACATTCCAACGCATGATGGATGCGGTGTTGCGTGACCTGCCGTTTGTGTTCGTCTACCTGGATGACATCCTGGTGGCCAGCGCGTCCGAGGACGAATACGTAGCCCACCTCAGGACGGTTTTCCGGAGGTTGGAGGAGCACGGGTTAATAATCAACCGGAAATGCCAGTTCGGCGTGACGGGGATCAATTTTTTTGGGACAGTGCATCTCACCGGAGGGAGCGATACCCTTGCCGGACAAGGTGCGCGCAGTGGCAAATTTTCCCCGGCCTCAGACGGTCAGGGCGCTGCAGGAGTTTTTGGGGATGGTGAACTTCTACAATCGTTTCCTCCCCCGCGCAGCCCAGCTCATGCAGCCGTTGTATGCCGCATTTAAGAAACGGAAGACAGCGGACAAAGTTGACTGGACTCCTGAGCGGGAGCAAGCATTTTCTGAGGTTAAAACAGCTCTGGCGAATGCTGCACTGCTGGCGCACCCAGACCCGGTGGCTCAGATTGCGCCTACTACAGACGCATCAGACGTGGCCATAGGGGCCGTCGTGGAGCAGTGTGTCGCCGGTTCTTGGCAGCCGCTCGCCTTTTTTAGCAGGTCTTTGTGAGACAGTGAGGGTAAATACAGTGCGTTCGACAGGGAGTTGCTGGCTCTCCACCTGGCCATACGTCACTTCCAGTTCTGGCTGGAAAGGCACGCCTTCACTGCGTTCGAGGACCACAAGCCGCTAACGTATGCGATGGCCAATGCTTCAGAACCATGGTCGGGCCGGCAGCAGAAACAGCTGGCCGCAATCTCAAAGTTTACGACCGACATTCAGCACGTGGCCGGTAAACTCAACATGGTGGCAGACTGCCTCTCGCGTGCATTAGGTGGCCCCAGTCTACGTAGGGATAGATTACATGGCCATGGCTGCGGAGCAGATCGGCGATGCCGACGTGTGTGCAGTCCAGTCTGGACCAACAGGGTTAAGGCTGGAGAGCAGAGTTATGCAAGATGCCCCCCCCCAATCTGTGACGTCTCAACGGGCCGCCCGCGCCCGGTGGTATCACGCGCTTGGTGGCGCCGCGTTTTTGAGTCGGTTCACTCCCTGGCGCACCCAGGCGTACGCGCGTCAGTCAAAATGGTGGCAGCAAAGTTTGTCTGGCTGAGCCTGTGCAAACAGGTGAAAGAGTGGGCTGCAGCCTGTGTAGTGTGCCAATGAGCCACAGTGCACAGGCACACAAAGGCCCTCCTTGAGCTGCTCCATATCACAGCTAAGAGGTTCAACCACGTTCACGTGGACCTCGTTGGCCCCCTCCCACCAATGCAGGGGTTCACGCACCTCCTGACAGTGGTGGACCGCACCACGCAATGGCCCGAAGCAGTCCCACTAGCTTCCACCATGTCCGCGGATGTGGCACGCACTTTTTTAACAACATGGGTGGCACGTTTTGGCACCACTTCGGACATCATGTCCGATCGGGGCCCGCAGTTTGTTTCCGACCTCTGGTCCACGATGGCCCGGAGTCTGGGCGTCTCAATTCATCACACGACCACGTACAACCCACAGCCCAATGGCTTATGCAAGCCTTTCCATAGGCCATTGAAAGCAGCGTTCAGGGCTTCGCTTACGGATGCAAATTGGGAGGACCGGTTCCCAATGGCTCTATTAGGGTTGCGTTCTGCACCGAAGGAGGATTTAGCGGCTTCCCCTGCAGAGCTGGTTTTTACGCAGCCCCTGCGGCTCCCCGGGGAGTTTTTACCAGATAACCCCACGCCGAACACCCATCCGTCCCCCGCGTTCGCAGCACAGCGCAGATGCACGAACGCTCCCGGGCCCGGCCCACCACTGTTTTCCCCGCGCGTTTGTGCCAAAAACCTTGAAGGACACAGCGTTCGTGTTTGTCAGGCACGATGCCCACCGGACCCCATTGCGCCCACCCTACGATGACCCGTTCAGAGTGCTGGAAACCAGGGACAAACATTTTGTGTTAGACCTGGGGGGTCGCCGGGAGAGAATCTGTATAGACAGGCTTAAGCCCGCCTTTGTTGTGGCAGACAAGCAGCTGCAGTTGGCTCGAGCTCCTCAGCGAGGACGACCCCCACTGAGAGCTCCCCAGGTAAATGATTCATCACAGCAGTCACACGAGCATGCTGAATGTTTCTCCCCAACTCCATTGTCCCCCCACAGACGGACACACCCCTAGGAACCCCCCACTGGCACAGCAGCGTCGCAGAGCCGAGGACCCCCCCATTACAGCAGCTATGGACGGAGACTGCAGCTGCGATGACGGGAGAGTTAACATCCAGTCTGAGATTCTGGAGGGGGGGCAGTGTGGAGCACCCATGCTGGGACCCATGCTGTAGAGCTCAGTAGTTTTTCCTCTCAGACTGAGAGAGCATGGAGATCAAAGGGCTGGGGGGTGAGGGGAATTGTCTTGAGGGAGGGAATGGTGAATGCAGGACCTCAGGTAGCAGGGAGGTGTGAGTTTCGGGATATAAAAGAGAGAGTCCCTGCTATAAATGTTTAATGTTCAGTGTTCTGATTTTGGAAGATCCATCCATCCATCCATCTTCTTCCAGTTAATCCTTTTCAGGTCGCGGGGGCGCTGGAGCCTATCCCAGCGTCTTTGGGCGAGAGGCAGGGTCCACCCTGGACAGATCGCCAGTCCATCGCAGGGCCAACACAGAGAGACAGACAACCATTCACTCTCACAGTCACACCTAAGGACAATTTAGAATCCCCAGTTTGATGCCAGTTAACCTAACTTGCATGTTTTTGGCATGTGGGAGGAAATTGGAGAAATCCCGAAGTAAACCCACGCAGACACAGGGAGAACATGCAAACTCCACACAGATCACTGTTGGTCGTGGGCTGGGATCGACCCCAAGATCCCCTGGCCAAGGGTGAGTTGCTGTGCTGCCGCAGTGCTAACCACTCCGCCACCACGCTGCCATTTTGGAAGATGTGAGATGTGAGAGTGAAATAAAGTTTGTCGACTCGGAAAGTCGGTCTGGTTATTTCATAACCAGAAATAACCTTAATCAACCTAACCTGCTGTACATCCTTTCCAACTCCATCTCTCTGTCTAGCCAGTTGATACAAGTCATATTCATATCACATCATATCACATCACATATTTTGTCTTAGCCTTGTTTTAAATTGTAATCGCTCTTGTCTTGTTTTCTCTTTTTTCTCCTTTGAATTCTTGGATGGAATATGGGTGGGCAATATAAGCTGCGGCTTCAGCCATCACCCATTTCGGATAACTCACGTGGAATTGTATAGTAGAAGGAGTCTTTGTCTAATTTGACCTTGTTGTTATATTATACAGTTTCTTTTAACCTGTAATGTACTATCCGAAATAAATAAATTCATTCATTCATTCATTCATTCATTCATTCATTCAGTCCTTTTCTCCTTCCTTAGTGTCCAGCCTCTCACACATCTCATTATATGCCTTTTCCTTTGCCACCGCTCTCTTTTCCATGCACCTAGATTCCAAATACTCCTGTCTACTTTCTTGATCTCTCTGACTATCCCACTTTTTCTTTGCCAACCTCTTCCTTTGAATACTTTCCTGGACCTCCTCATTCCACCACCAAGTCTCCTTGTCCTCCTTCCTCTGTCCACTGGATACACCACATGCCTTTCTAGCCGTTTCTCTCAATACTTTTGCTGTACTTTCCCAGTCATCTGGTAATTCTACCCTACCACCCATTCCCTGTATCAACTCCTTCCTGAACTTTGTGTGACCTTCTTCCTTCTGTAACTTCCCCCACTTAGTGTCTTCTGCACTGGCACATCCAACAATACAGTCTTCAGTAAATAAAATCATTGTTTTTGGTTATTTTTTCTTAAAAATGAGTCATTATTTTCAGCATCACTGATAAATGTTTGGTTTGTAATGTTGACTCTTCACACCGGTGTCTTAACAGAAAAATAGAAACTCATGACGCAAAGACATAAGTCCCGAAATTGTTTATTACAATCAGCAGGAAAATCCAGATTATTTAGAATGTGCAAAATTTAAACTTTAAACTATAAAAAACTCAGAATGGGTCACATACGGCGACTCATCGCCTTGGTAAGGTGGACCAGAACACCAAGGAACGCTTGATTGAAGTCAGCATTCTGAGCCGTCTCCTCCCTTCATAAGGTAGTTTCATGGGATCCAGGTCAAGTGGACCCCTGACCAAGTGAGCACCCCAAGTGGACCCTAGGATCCAGCCTGTACATGTACAAGTACATTCTCAATCCAGTGATTTGTAAATGCAAAGAAAGAGAACAACAAAAAAAATTGTGTAAAACTGTTGGAAAGACTTTTCCCGGTCACCAAGAAGTGCAAAAAAAAAAAAATAAATAAAAAATCTCTCTCTCTCTCTCTCTCTCGTGCGCATGCGTGGGCGTTTGTGGGAGCAGGGGTGTGGAGTGGTGTCGAGTGAGTACTTTAAACTTTGTATTTTCTAACTTTTTCTCTATCTTGTGTGTTTGAGGTGTGTGTGTTTAATATAGTGGGTTGAGTGTGTGTGTGCTGGGGTGTGAGTGTTGGAGTGAGTGTGTTGGGGAACGGTAGCTTCTGCTGCCGGTTTTTCCCGGCCGGCATCATGCCGGTGATTGATGGTGGTGTGGAGTTTGAGCGCTTAACCCGGCGTCATGGTGTGAGAATCCTCCCGACAGTTCCCTGTTCTGTGGAGGAGTTGCCCCCCCAAACAGTGATGGTGGGGAATTTATGTCTGGCGGCAGCTCTGATCATTGTGACGAGCCTGTCGCCCGGGGTAAACAGGTGGAGGGTGTAAGTAAAAGTGCAGTTAAACGAAGGAACGTAAATGAACAGACTTTGCAGGCGGGGGAGGAGCGGTTTGAGGCTGTAGGGGACACACAGAGCAAACACTGCATGACAAACGTTGCAGTTCATGAAGAAATGCAGGAATGTAGTTTTGCTGAAGAGGATCCTTTTAAAGCTGCACAAAAAAGAAAAAGTGCTGAAAACTTACAGAGCTCTGCTAAATCTAGTAGGGTTGGGAAGTTAGATTTACTAGATGAGAGCGTCTCTGACGAAAGTGGAGCTGAGTCTGAAATGATGCAGACGCAGACGCAGGAGGAGCAAAGCTCCTATTGTTTTTCCAAAATTAGGCAATTTCTCCAGGTGACCAAGGGGAGCAGAGCTGTGAAAGTGGAAAATTACTTTCCAGATCTGGAGTTATTTGTGGCATCAGCTCGCAAGCTGATGAAACTGAATGATGGGAATGAGACTTTTACTGATCAGGAAATTTTTCGTTTAAAGAAACTGGTTGCTAAACTGAAATCACAAATTACTAACAGTCATGTTGACTCTTAGTTTGTTTCTTCCCTTTTATGCTATGTGTGTGTTTTTTTACTGTACCTTATTTTTATCCTTTTTAATGCCCCACCTTAGAATTGGCACTCTTAATATAAACGGGGCCAGGGATGATGTAAAAAGGGCCTCTTTATACAAGCTTTTTAATTTAAAGGCACTTGACGTGCTGATGGTCCAGGAGACTCACAGCACTGTAGACATTGAGTGCCAGTGGAGAAAAGAGTGGGATGGCTGCATTTTTTTTAGCCACAAATCCAATAATAGTGGAGGGGTGGCTGTACTTTTCTCTAGGGGTTGTGTGCCTGTCTCTTATGAGGTAGAAGAGGTGGTGAAAGGACATGTACTCTTGCTAAAGGTACAGTTTGAAAACGTAAACTTGGTTCTTATAAACGTGTATGTGCCAACCCAGAGAGCAGAAAGGATCAGGGTCTTTAATATGCTATCAGATACGGTTAGATCCTGTAATCCAAATAGTTTTTTATTTCTGGGGGGTGATTTTAACTGTACATTTAAACCACAGACTGGACAGGAACCATCAGGAACCTCACCCTGCTTCTGCCAATAGGCTGAGGGAACTAGTGAAGGCACATGAAATGGCCGATGTGTGGAGATCACATCATGGGGACCAGAGGCAGTACACCTGGAGCCATGCTAAAGATAACCTCTTATCTATGGCCAGGTTAGACCGTTTCTATGGTTTTAAACACCAAATGAGTGTTTTTAAAAATAGTTGTATCTGTCCTGTTGGTTTCACTGATCACTGCCTGCTGATTTGTTCTGTTTTCATTGAAAATGTAAAGTGTAAGAGTGCTTTTTGGCATTTTAATAATACACTTTTAAATGATGTGTTTTTTAAGGGAGTTTTTCATGATGTATGGAAGTCACACAGGGAACAAAAATCTTCTTTTAGTTCTCTCCAAATGTGGTGGGATTTTGGTAAGGCACAGATAAAACAATTCTGCCAACAGTACACTCAAAATGTCACTCGTAGCTTGACCCAATCCTTGAAAGTTCTGGAGACTGAGGTGGTAGAGCTAGAGGAGTTACTCAGTTCTACCGGAAAACAGGAGCACTTAGAGGCTCTTAAGTCAAAAAGGTCAGCCTTGGCTAGCTTGCTAGGGGTCACCGCACAGGGTGCTCTGGTCCGCTCACGCTACATGGATGTAGCTCTGATGGACTCGCCCTCCCAGTACTTTTTTGGACTGGAGGGGAAAAATGGACAGAGAAAGCTCATTCACTCCTTGTTGGGCGATGACGGGAGAACAATCTCCACAGCAGCAGAGATCAGGAAACACGCTGCTAGCTTTTACAGTGAATTGTTTAGAGCAGAGTGGAGGGAGGACACGTCACTGGGCCAGGTTTTCCTTGATGGTCTTCCAGTGCTCTCAGAGGACCTTGTTGCCGGCTTGGATGCTCCACTGTCTCTGTCTGAGCTGCATACGGCGCTAATGAGCCTCCAGAATGGAAAATCACCAGGCATAGATGGTCTCTCTGTGGACTTTTTTAAGGAATTCTGGCCCCTGCTTGGTCCAGACCTGCTGGAGGTTCTCCAAGATAGCTTGGAAAGGGGGACCCTACCCACGACCTGCAGGAGGGCCATCATCACACTGTTGCCGAAAAAGGGGGACCTCCAGAGCCTAAAGAACTGGAGGCCGGTCTCTCTGCTCTGCACAGACTACAAGATTCTCTCAAAAGCTCTGGCCCGAAGACTGAGAAAGGTGATGAGCGAGCTCATTCATGTAGACCAGACTTACTGTGTGCCTGGCAGGCTGATTAGTGACAACGTCACTTTAATTCGGGATATTTTGGAGGTCTCTGGTTCATTGGCGGTAGAAACTGGTTTGATTTCAATTGACCAGGAAAAGGCGTTTGATCGGGTTGAACACCAATATTTATGGACAGTTTTAACAGCTTTTGGGTTCAGCCCAGGCTTCATAGCCAGGATACGGGTCTTGTACAGTGACATTGAGAGTGTGCTGAAGATAAATGGGGGCCTGTCTGCCCCTTTAAAAGTCCAGAGGGGGGTTCGGCAGGGCTGCCCTCTCTCAGGGATGCTGTACTCCCTCGCCATAGAGCCTTTGCTTCACTGCCTGAGAAGGGATCTATCAGGAGTTACTTTTCCTGGCTGTGACACCACGTTCAAGCTGTCGGCCTATGCAGATGATGTAGTCATTCTGCTAAACAAGCAGAGTGACATTGACGTTCTGGTTAGGAGTGTCAATCTTTTTGGCCAACTTTCCTCTGCAAAGATAAACTGGGGAAAAAGCGAGGCTCTGATGGTGGGGGAGAAACTAGAAAATCAGCTCACGCTGCCGGGTGGGTTGATTTGGAAAAAAGGAGGTTTTAAGTATCTTGGTGTCTTTATTGGAAATCAGCAGTTTGAGCAAAAAAATTGGGATGGGGTCATAGAGAAAATTAACGGGAGACTAAACAAGTGGAAGTGGCTAATGCCAAGAATATCTTTTAGAGGAAGAGTGCTCATTTTAAATAATCTTGTTTCCTCATCCCTGTGGCACCGCCTCATGTGCATGGACCCCCCTGCTGGTTTGTTGTCCAAAATTCAGTCTGTTTTGGTGGACTTTTTTTGGGGGGGTGGACTCCACTGGGTTCCTCAAGCCCTGTTATTTCTTCCCAAAGAGGAGGGGGGGCAAGGAGTGATTCATTTAGCTAGTAGAGGTGCTGCTTTTAGACTGACTTTCATACAGAGACTGCTGACGGGCCCCCAGGACCTGGTATGGAGGCCTTTGGCCTGTGTTATTTTACAGAGAGTCCTTGGGCTTGGGCTAGACCTCCCTGTGTTTTTAATGGATTTTAAGAACTCTAATGCACTGTCTTTACCCAGTTTTTACCGCAGTCTCTTTTCAGTGTGGACTCTTTTTAAAAAACAAAGAGGGCCATGCGATTCCCTCTACTGGTTGTTGAGGGAGCCGCTGGTTTTTGGTGGTCGCCTTGGTGTCCTGCCGGGAGTTGGAAGGACCTTCCTTGATAGGCTGTGTTCCAGGAATATTCTCACTCTGAAGCAAGTGGTGGAACTGGCTGGTCCTGGCCTCAACAACGCCTCAGCTTTAGCAGCTCATCTTGGTGTCAGGTCGAATCGTTTCCTCGATGGTCTTCTTGCACACTGGAAACAGGAGCTTCATGGACTTGAGCACTCCCTACTCTTGGACTTTTGCAATGGCACGCTGCAGCCAGAAAGCACTGACCCCTTTCCCTCTCTCACGCTCTATATGGACTTTGACGTCGCTCCTTGCTCCTTACTGGCATTCTGTGCTCCCACTGGTGTGGACTTTGGAGGAGCCAGTGGTAAGGCTCTCTACAGACTGGTGGTGATGGCACTCAACAAGGACCGATTGAACACCTGTGTGGACACTCCTTGGAGAGCCTATTTTAAACTAGGAAAAGGGCATCGGCCTGCCTGGAGGGCTCTTTACAAAGCCCCTCTCCCTAAGAGGCATGGAGACTTACAGTGGAGGGTCCTGCATGGTATTATAGCTGTCAATGCTTTTGTTTCTGTGATTAACAGCAGTGTCAGTGATCAGTGTGTTTTTTGTTCCTCTAGGGAGACTGTTTTTCATTGTTTTATTGAATGTCAGCGCCTGAGTGGCCTCTTTGAACTTCTCACAAAACTTTTTCATATTTTTAAGGAAGTTTTCTCTAAGCAGGTTTTCATTTGTGGTTTTATGTACAATCGTCGTTTTAAGCAGAAGTGTCAACTACTGAACTTTGTTTTAGGGCAGGCAAAGTTGGCTATCTATGTAAGCCGGAGAAGAAAACTTGAAAATGTTGAGAATGATGTTGATGTCAAAATTTTATTTGTGAGGCTACTTAAAGCCAGAATCAGGCTGGACTTTCAGTTTTTTATGGGGAATGGGGATGTGGAAGGTTTCAGGACCCTCTGGTCCCTGGAGAATGTCCTCTGTTCAGTTCATGATGGACAGCTTTTTTTTGGGCGTTTTTTGGGGGATTAATTTTCTGTGTAACATAGCATGATATAGAAATTGTATTGACTGATGGACAAGTGTGTTTATTAAAGATCTTTTAAAAATCAAAATCTCTCTGAGTGGGTGTGGTCATGAGTGCGAGCTGAGAGCGTGAGACAGCGTGAGTGAATTATTTCAAACTTTTCTCTATCTTTTGGTGTTTAAGGTGTTTTTTTGTTAAATAATCTTAATTTTTGTTGTCTTCTGTAGCTGGGGTGGGGTAGGCGTTTTGGGAGGGGGGTTTCTGCTGCCAGCTCTGCTGGTCAGCATGGTTTGCACGGTTGGCTGCACGGCCAACCGTGCTCAACCACCGAGCGGTTGGCTGCACGGTGGCGCAGTGGTTTAGCACTGTGACAGCACAGTTTTACCCTCGGCCGGGGGATCGCGGGGATCATGAGATCGTGGGTTCGATCCCAGCCCCCGACCAACAGTGAGCTGTGTGGAGTTTGCATGTTCTCCCCGTGTTGCGCGGGTTTACTCCGGGATTTCTCCGGTTTCCTCCCGCACACCAAAAACATGTAGGTTTAGGGCGCTCGCGCACGCAGCGACCAGCAGCCGGTGGCTTGTCACCAAACTGCAAACCAAGTCTACCTACGGGTACAAATAAGTAACAAAAAAAAAAAAAAAAAAAAAAAAAAAAAAAAAAAAAAAGAGCGAGGCTCCGGTTTTGAGCAGCTGACACGCCGGCATGCTGTCAAACTGACACCGGCTGTCAGCTGCTCAGTGGAGGAATGTAGTCTGGCTGTGGGGGAGCTGGTCGGTTATGAAAGCGTTAGATCAGCTTCTAGAATGAATAGTGCCGTGGTGACTTTCCTGGATAGTATTGAAAAAGTTAACCGGGTGGTGGAGAGCAGGGTTGTGATTAAAGACACACTGGTTCCTGTTCTGTCTCTGGTGAATCCCGCGAAGAGAATTACCATCTCAAATGTCCCACCATTTTTAAAGAATGAGCTGTTGGAGAAGGAGCTGTCGAGACACGGGCAGCTTTTGTCCCCCATTAAGCACATCCCTCTCGGTTGTAAGTCCCCGCGTTTAAAGCATGTCATGTCTTTTAGGCGGCAGGTGCTCATGATTTTAAAGAATAGCGAGGAAAGCCTCAACCTCGTATTTAAATACCGGATTGACGGCTTTGATTACACCATCCACGTCACCTCCGATAATATGAAGTGTTTCGGCTGCGGAATGGAGGGACACTTGATTCGATCATGCCCTCAGGGAGTGGGGGGTGATCACTCGGGGGAGGCCGCTAGTGCGGCCTCGGGGCCGTCTGGCGGCGGAGCGGCTTCGCCGCTCTCCGAGGCTGACGGCGCTATCGCGCCGTCGGGTGCTTCGGCCGAGGCCGCGGGGCCGTCTGGCGGCAGGGCGGCTTTGCCGCCCTCTGCAGCCAGCCTGTCGATCATAAATGAAACAGCAGCGAAAGTTAAAGCACATCGCAGGGCTGCTGCACAGACCAACATTGTGGACAAGGGTGAGATTACCGAGAGGGATCACGCTGAGGATCACACAGATGAGCCAAATGAGGCCCAGGTAGATGGTGGGACTAGAAAAATGAATATAAAAGCACAGCACAGGGTGAGCGAAAGACAGGAAGAAACAGCTACCAGGGTGGCTGAGTCAGTGTTGGAGGACGAGGATGACATCGAATTAGATGAAGAGTTATGTAAAATCTCAATCAAGCGGAAGAATTTGGAAACCAAACAGCAGAAGAGCAAAGTAAAAAAGGTTGTCAAAGACAGTTCTGAGGTTTCTCTATCTCAGCCACATTCTAATGCTGGGTCTGAGATAGAGAGTGATGGTGAAAGTAGTGATGATGTGGCCAGTGGAGGCGGTTACCCCTTCACAAAAATACAGAAGTTTTTGCAGGACACTAAGGGGTCCAGAATGGTTAAAGTTGAAAGCTTCTTCCCTGATCTAAAACGTTTTGTTGACTCTGCTCGGGCCTACATGAAAAATAGGGGAGAGCTTGAGCAGGAAAGTTTTACTGATCAGGAGCTCTACAGACTAAAAAAGCTTGTGCTAAAAGTTAAGAACCAAATTGCCCAGGATGATTAGTCTTTTATCGCTCATTCTTTCTTTTCTGTTTTTGTATTGGTTTTACCCTTTTATATGCATGTGCAGTTTTAATTTTGGCACACTCAACATCAATGGGGCAAGAGAAATGTCCAAGCGAGCGAGTGTTTTTACTCTTGCAGAATGCAAGAAAATTAATGTTCTGTTTGTTCAGGAGACTCATAGTTCTGAGGACAATGCTGCTGACTGGAGGAGGGAATTTCGGGGTGAAATTATTCTTAGTCATAAAAACAGCAGTAGTGGTGGAGTGGGTATTTTATTTTCTCGAGATTTTATTCCACTTTCTTATGACATTGATGAGATAATTGCAGGCCACATTTTAAAAGTTCGAGCTGTTTTTGAGAATGTGAAAGTTGTTTTTATAAATGTGTATGCTCCAACCGTAGGCACAGAAAGATTGGCCTTTTTAAATATTTTAGATGACACGATCAAAAATTGCAGTAATGATGACTTTTTATTTGTGGGAGGTGATTTTAATTGTACAGAAAATCCTCTTATGGATAGGAATCACCCAGAGCCACATGCTGCATCCAAAAGAGTTTTAAAAGGTCTCATAGAAGCTCATGATCTGTGTGATGTGTGGAGAAATTTTCATGGCAAGGCTAGACAATACACATGGAGCCATAGAAAGGACAATATTCTGTCCTTAGCTAGACTGGATAGGGTTTACAGTTTTAAGCATCATTTTAGCATTTTAAAAGTGCTTTTATAGTCCCTGTGGGCTTCACAGATCATTCCCTGGTTCAGTGTTGTGTTTTTATCAAGAATATAAAGTGCAGTAGTGCATACTGGCATTTTAACACGTCACTTTTATCGGATAACAGTTTTAAAACTGCTTTTATGTTTTTTTTGAGTAATTTTAAATTAACAAAATCAAGTTTTAGTTCTTTGCAGCAGTGGTGGGATGCAGGGAAGAGCCAAATAAAGAATCTGTGCCTACAGTATACTCGCAATGTCTCTGGAGACTTGGCCAGGTCTGTCAGGGACATGGAGAGAGAAGTAGTGGAGCTGCAGTCTTTGGCAGGCTCCACAGGAGAAAGAGGACATTTTGAGGCCCTCAATGGCAAAAAGTCTGTTTTAACTGACCTACTGGGTGTGGCTGCCAGGGGCGCTGTGGTACGCAGTAGGTTCCAGAACATCGCACTAATGGACGCTCCATCTCATTTTTTCTTTGGTCTGGAGAGGAAGAATGGTCAGAGGAGGATGATCCACTCTCTTAGCTCCGAGGACGGGCGGCCAATCCATGAGTCTGCGGAGATCCATCGCTTTGCAGTTGCTTTCTACAAGGATCTCTTTAAGAAAGAATTTGTTGAGAATCCACATGCACTGAGTCATTTTTTGACGGACTTGCCAAAGGTGATGGCTAGCGTGAATGCGGAGCTGGAGAGCGGGATCACTCTGCAAGAACTGGCAGTGGCTGTCCAGTCTCTTCAGTGTAGAAAAGCCCCAGGGATAGATGGCCTACCAGCGGAGTTCTACAAGGCGTTCTGGTCTGAGATCTGTGAGGACTTGCTGGAAGTACTGTCTGACAGTCTGCGGAAGGGTCACCTGCCCCTAAGTTGTAAGAGAGCAGTCCTCACCCTCCTTCCAAAAAAGGCGACTTGAAAGACATTAAGAACTGGCGTGCGGTGGCCCTCCTCTGTACTGACTACAAAATTCTCTCCAAAGTGTTGGCTACCAGACTGAGGAAGGCGATGGAGCAGGTCATACATGTAGACCAGACCTACTGTGTACCTGGTAGGTTGGTTACAGACAACATTTTTTTAATTCGTGATGTTTTGGACCTCTCCAGCTCATTGGTCAAAGAACTTGGTCTTATTTCAATAGACCAAGAAAAGGCGTTTGACCGAGTTGAACATCCATACCTTTGGCAGACATTAGAGGCCTTTGGTTTCAGCTCAGGGTTCATCGCCATGATCCAGGCTTTGTATAGAGACATTGAGAGTATTCTTAAGATTAATGGTGGTTTGAGTGCTCCTTTCAAAATTGAGAGGGGTGTCCGACAGGGCTGCCCCCTCTCAGGTATGCTGTACTCTCTTGCCATTGAGCCCCTCCTTTGTAAACTAAGGCAAGGCCTCACTGGTTTTAAAGTCCCCAACTCTGACTTTTTTTTTAAAGTGTCTGCCTATGCTGATGACGTTGTTGTTTTTACAAGAAATCAAAATGATGTAGACTACCTTTTAAGAACTGTCAATCTTTTTGGTGAATGCTCCTCAGCGAGAGTGAATTGGGGTAAGAGTGAAGCTGTTGTGGTGGGGGGGAGACCACAAAAAATTGCCCTACCTGGTGGCCTCTCGTGGACACAAGGTGGTTTTAAATATCTTGGTGTGTTCTTAGGGAATCAGACTTTTACTGGGAAAAATTGGGAGTGTTTTTTAGAAAAAGTTGAAGGAAGACTGAAAAAATGGAAATGGATTCTGCCAAACTTGTCCTTCAGAGGTCGTGTTTTAATCATCAACAATTTGATTGCTTCGATGCTGTGGCATCGACTGTCTTGTCTGGACCCTCCACCCAATTTGCTGGCCAGAGTGCAATCTATAGTCGTGGACTTTTTCTGGGACCGTCTTCACTGGGTTCCACAGAGCATCCTGTTTTTACCGAGGGAAGAAGGTGGTCAAGGGCTCATCCATCTGGCCAGCAGGGGGGCTGTCTTCTGCCTGCAGTTCATTCAGCGACTGCTGAGTGGCCCCCTGGACCTTGTGTGGAGACCTATTGCCAGGGCTGTCCTGGCTCGCTGTGGAGGGCTTGGACTAGAGGAGTCGCTGTTTTTAATGGACTTAAGGAGCCAAAAACTCCCAGAACTTCCCCAGTTTTACCAAAGTGCTTTTAAAATCTGGGGACTTTTTAAAAAGAACTCTCCCCAGGCTTCCTTGTCACCTTTCTGGCTTTTAAAGGAACCACTTGTGTTCGGGACCCGTTTTGATGTGGGCAATGCTTTAGGACCTTCTGTTTTAAAAAAGTTCATTTCTGCAAAGGTCACAACGCTGGGACACTTGGTAAATTTATGTGGTCCTAACTTGGACAATGCTGTTGCCCTGTGCTCTGCTCTTGGCGTTTCTTCAGTCAGAACTATAGTGAATTTGCTGAAAGATTGGAGAGACTGCCTGTCCGCAGAAGAACACTCTGCTATTGTTTTACACTGCAAAAACTCTGTGCGAACTTCTGATGATCCTTTTCCTTTTAGTATTTTATCTCCTGATTTTAAAGATGGCACTGGTGTTTTTTAAACTCTGAACACATTAACATTTGTGACTCTCCGGGTAAAAAAATGTATGGACTCTTGGTGAAAGTTTTAAATGTAAATAAGTTAAAAGGTCGAGCTGATACACCATGGAGGAAACACTTGGGCTTGGGTTCAGAGGTGAGGCCTGCCTGGAGAGCACTCTATAAACCACCATTAACTAAGAAGGTTGGAGACCTACAATGGCGAGTTTTACATGGTGCTGTGGCTGTAAATGCTTTTATCTCCATTTTAAACCCAAATGTTGTTGAGGTTTGTCCTTTTTGTCCTCAGAAAGAGACTGTGTTCCATTGTTTTCTGGACTGTAACAGACTGCAATTGTTGTTTGTTTTTTTGGGGAAACTGTTTTATCTGTTTGGAGAAGTCTTTTCCCTGCAGATTTTTATCTTGGGTTTTCCATATAGACTGAGGACTAAGAAAAAGAGTGAACTTTTAAATTTCATCCTGGGTCAGGCTAAAATGGCTATTTATGTTAGTAGAAAAAGAAAAATTGAACAAATACTGGATTGTAATGTAAAAGACATGCTGGTTGGCATGATTAAGGCTCGAATAATGATTGATTACAATTACTATCATCTGATGCAGAATGTTGAAACCTTTGAGGCTATGTGGTGCTTTAAGCACATCCTGTGTTGTGTTAAGGAGGGGAAAATTACCTATGGTATAATCCTGATGTAAGAAGCAAGTTTTTTGTTTTAGTTTTCCTGGTTTGGTTACTTGTGTCTTTGATTTCTTGTCAGTGAGACATTTTTCTTTTCCATTGCTTCTTTTAGTTGTTTTAGTTGTTGTGTTTTTCTGTTGAATTTGTGACAATAAAGGTGTGTTGAAAAATCAAATCTCTCTCTCTCTCTCTCTCTCTCTCTCTCTCTCTCTCTCTCTCTCTCTCTCTCTATATATATATATATATATATATATATATATATATATATATACACACATGAGTAAGATGACAACAAAGCTGACCCAGAGAAGGTTTTGGTTCTGTTTCTACTTTCAAAAGACTTCTTCTCCACCGCTGCTGCTCGTCACTGCTGGCTGCCCCCCGATGAAAATCCTCAGAATAGGTATGTGAGACTAGAATGTTCTGGATGAGGCTTTAGAAAGCTCTGAATCAGTTTGTAAATCACTGGGTTGAAAATGTACTTGTACATGTACAGACTGGACCCCGGGGTCCACTTGACCTGTTCCTGTTTCATGCTCTCTTGCCTCACTGAGAAGCAACTGGATGTGCTGCTGGTCCCGGTTCAGCAGATCTTCAGCCTGTGGTGGGACGCTAGAATGAAAATCCACACACAACTTAAGTACATGCACAGCATGAAAGTGCAACAAAACTACTTTTTAACCAGGATTAACACTAGCTTATTTCGTCAGATGTCAACACAAGCGCTAACCACTGCACCAGCACAGCAACTCACCCTCGGCCATGGGATCCCTGGTTCGATCCCAGCCCCTGACCAACAGTGATCTGTGTGGAGTTTGCATGTTCTCCCCGTATCTGCGTGGGCTTACTCCGGGATTTCTCCGATTTCCTCCCACAGACCAAAAACATGCAGGTTAGGTTAATTGGAGACTCTAAAGTGGCCCTAGGTGTGAGTGTGTGTGTGAATGGTTAAGGGATAGCGCCGTACTGTGGCTGCTTCATCCATCCAGGTGGATGCCCTCAATTTCCCCTCTGGGGATCAATAAAGTATACAAAATAAAAAAAAATACAAGCAGAGCACAGAGGTAGCATTGATGGCTAACTAGCTAGCTCATTGTCTGCATACAGGAGACGACGGTGTTGTTTGTTCAAAGTGAGCTTTCCACCACTGGGATAAATAACAGCAAAGATGCATAATTTCACATCACTCACCATCCTCCATCACGGTTTTCAACAATTATGATGCTGTGGTCGGGTCCACGCCACTCTGCCTCCACAGTGGCCGTGAATTCTTTTCAGGTCACTTCGTCCAGCTCCCTCTGGATTTCTTTAATCAGCTACCAAACACAGAAAAGTCTGCACCTTGTCGTTGGTCCACGGTGTTGATTTGTGTGTAGCCATTTACCTCATTGATTACACTCACTCACGCTTGCTGATGATGATGTGACTGTTTGTTGCCGTCCAAAATGGCGCAGTAAACAAAAGACACATGACCCGTGTGATGTCAGTGCAACCCCTCTATATAGGATTGCTGGGCTTTATTGTTTAGCTTTATTTGCACTATGGGATGTCTGGGTTTTATCTATGTCTCTATTTACACGACAGGTAGCATTACTGTACATAGACTGCTGTTGTTGTTCTTCCAGCCTTATTCCTTTTTTAATATTGCGCACACCACTGAAGAGAGAGAAACACCATTTCAGTTCTCCTGTATGTCCTGCACGTATAGTAGTATTGACAAATAAAATCTTGAATCTTTAATCTTGAATTCCCGAAGAGTGTCCACCAGAGCCTCTGGCGGCAGTGCAGCCCGAGCACTGTTCAGCCTGAGTTTGGCAGGGACCGCGCCACCTTAAGGACTTTGTGACTAACTTTTGAAATTTGGACTCTATGTTGTTAGTTAGGCTGTGACCGACCAGAGTGGCAGAATAATCCACTTGGTCACGCGGACACACCGGTAGTCTACCCAGGTGCTCAGTGGAGGGGGGGGAGTAAGAGGGGGGTTTCTCATGAATTTTCAACTTTTTTCTCATAAAATTGCAGCTTTTTTCCTGTAAATTTTCAACTTTTTACTTGTAAATTTGCAGCTTTTTTCACTGTATATTTGCAACAGTTGTGTTTTATCACAGGATTTATTCTAATAATGTACTGCTAGCTACTATTAGCCCTGTGGTATGTGGTGTTTAAAAGGGGGGGGTGAAAAGATTTTGACAAACTGTCAGACAATGAAAGGTTTTATTTGTAGAAAAAAGGCCATAAGATACCATTTTAGACAATATGGATTTGTTTTTATCAGGGATTTATATCCACTGGAGTGCGTCTTAAGACGCCATAATTTTTCACTTACAGAGGAGTAGACGGTCTTTTCGCTTCTCATGTATTTCTATCATATTTTTATGCTTCACCTTGGAGCAGTAGACCAATATTTTCATATTTTATCTTGGAGGAGTAGATGGCCTTTTTTGTTTCTGACATATTTTTAGCGTATTTTTACTAGTGGGGTCACCGTTATCGCATTAATCACCCATTAATGCTTCACCCCAGTTTAGGGTGACAAATTTTGTGATGGCGGTTAACCATTGTTAGCAGCAGAAAGAACAAACAATACTTTGTTGGCCTAACTGCGCTCCATACCAAAGCTGCTCCGGCCACACAGACATTGCAAAGTCAAATTAGCTGGATGACCTGTGAGTTTTGTCTGGAAAGCAGGGCAGCGGAGGCAGGAGCTGCACTGAACCTGAACTTTATTACAAAACAATAATCGTACACGTGTTGCAGTGTGCTAACAAACTAGTTAACTGTTGACTACTACAGGCTACTAGTGTTACCAAAGCGGAGCGCCAAAGAGGACATCTCCCGCCTAGAGTCCCCCAAAGTAGGCACGGCGTGGTCACGTCATCCGCGCCTGCGTCCTAACGTCCATGCTGCCTATCTGTTAGTATGTCAACACCTAACATTAACCTCCCTTTGAAAAACTCAACATATTATGAACACAAATCACAGCAGCTCTCTTTTTTTTTGTAACAGGCAGAGAAATAGAACCTGGTCCACCGGAGAGACTGCCAGTTGACCCTTCATGACTGGGTGGGTTATTCCACCATCGCTGAAGCAGTAATGCCCTGGTAAACCCATCAAAACACGGTCACTCCTTACAGTTAAACTTCAGGGGCTTCAGTCGAGCCCATGGTGGGCGTGCCCCGGGAGGCGCCGGCTGCAGCAGACCTGGGCGCCATCTCACTGGAGTCATAGCTCGCTTTTCAGTAACGTGCCAGCCCGAGTCCCATACCAGCTGGATCGGCCCCAGTGCTGTGTCTTGATCCGAGGCAGCTGCTCCTACCTTCTGCAGATGGCCAACATGCCATCTTGAACCATCGGCCATCTGGACGGCAGCTGGTCTTGTCCGTGCGGTGATTCTCATCCATGATGATGGGACCATCTTTCGGTCCAGGCGGTCAGATCGTTGGACCTGAACCCAATTAAGTAGTGCACTCAGCGATCTGTTTGGCTGCACTCCGCGCTGCTGCTCTCTCTTCTCTGGTGTTGGTTGCTGTTGTGGCAGCGTGCCATTCACCTCAGTGGCAGGACATGCCCTTGGTTGGCATTGCTCTGCTGGGTCCTGCTGGGCCACAGACTCTCCAGTCTGCTGTGCTGCAGCGGCTCCCTGATGCTGATACTTGGCAAAGATGCAGGATGAGTTCGGCTTCTTCTCTCTCTCACCTGGTGCTGGTTGTAGTCGCAGTAACGTGTTGCTGTCATTGGCAATGGGACACTCGGCAGGTTGTCTTTGGCCACTGGGGTCCCCCCTGTCCACGAACTCCCCCTCCTGCGGCTCCATGGCAGCTGCTTGGAGCCTGTGCTGGGCGAGGATCAGAGGTGAGTCCGGTCTGTGTTCTCTCTCCATGCTGTGTTCTCTCTCTCTGCTGTGTTCTCTCGTCATGCTGCATTTTTTGTCTCTACCCACATCTGCAAAGTCACAATCTCCCTCCTGTGATGAGGCTGCAGCTTGTGAACACTTGTGCTGTGCAGGGACCAGCTACTGGTCCCACATGGCTGCAGACTGGGGCTGTTGTGGCTGCTCCAGTTCTGCTGGGTTCTGTTCAGCGTGTGGTGTGAGGTAGGGAGTGGCTGCGTCCACATCTGAATGCAAAGGACCCAGACCATTGTCGGTCCATGTGGGGTCTGTGATGGAGAGGCCCAGTCCACAGAACAACTCCCACACCATAACGTTATCAACCTGGCATGTCACCTGGAACCGGAATGCTGGGATTGTTCTGTCGCTGTATTGCACTGCGAAGGTGATGTTTCTGCTGGTCATGGAGCATCCGTCATCCGGCAGTTCCACTGCTTCAGGTCACCAGGGAGTAAGCCTTCTCACAGTGGCCTCATTGACAGGGACCTTGAGGCAGCGGTGGCCATCATCATTGATACACTGACCCTGTCCAGCTTCACTACACACTGCAGTCGTCACCAGTTCTCAGGGCCCACAATGATGATGTCATTCATGTCAGATGTGGGGTCAATGGGCTCAGCAACTGGGACAATCATCTGTACCAGCGGAGATGATCGTGGGGAGCGTGGGGCGGGATCCACTAGCTGCGAAGCTAACTGAACAGCCTCTTCGCACTCTAGCTGGGATGCTATCGCCAGTGTTTCAGCTAGCTTTAGGTTGTTCGGCACCGTGAACAACTTCTCCAGCAGCTTTCAACTCATAGCGTTCTCCACTAACTTGTCATGCACAATCTCCTCCTCTAAGTGTCTAAATTCACATACACTGGCCAAACTGCGGCGGTCGACGACAAACTGCTGGACTGACTCACCCGCTCGCTCTCAGCGCTAGCCAAACCTCGCTTGCTTAGCCGCCAAACTCTCTGGCAGGGGTGCCTGACATGCGCCTCTCTTCGGGAAAAGCATCGAGTTTTCCTTCTGAAGGCCAATTTTTCTCCTCGTCGCCATTTGTTATGTCTGGACAGCAGGGCAGTGGAGGCAGGAGCTGTACTGAACCCAAACTTTATTACAGAACAATAATAGTACACGTGTTGCAGTGTGCTAACAAACAAGCTAACTGTTGACTACTACAGGCTACTGGTGTTACCGAGGTGGAGCGCCAAAGAGGACGACTCCCGGCCAGAGTTCCCCTAAGTAGGCGTGGCGTGGTGACATCATCCGTGTCTGCATCTTCAAATCTGCGCTGCCTATCTGTTAGTATGTCAATGCCTAACACTTTGGTGTTTGGACGTGGGGACATTCATGCAGGTGACGTCATCACGTGGCAAACTGGCCGTGGTGCAAGACGGCGCCGCCCTGCTGTACATAGTCAGTCGTGTGTTCAATAAAGCAGAGTTCAGCTCACATCTGTTGTCAGCCCCTCATTACAGACATAACATCACTGCTGTGGAAATCCCCATAACGCTGTCATGTTTAAGCTTACAATGTTTTCTGTTGGAGCTCTCACCTTCATAATTATCACAGCCTCCTCCAAAACATCCTGGATGGCAGTTGCTGTTGTTCTTTGGAGGAATAGTTACTCGTCATTAATGACGATTAACTCACTGCTTCAAATGCTTAATCGCGATGAAACTTTTTAATTGCCTGACATCACTAATTTTTACATTTTACCTCGGAGGAGTAGACGTTTTTTTGTTTCCAACATATTTTTATCGTATTTTTACGTTTTACCTTAGAGGAGTAGACAGTCTTTTTGTTTCTGACGCATTTTCATACTGTATTTATGTTTCACCTTGGAGGTGTAGATAGTCTTTTCATTCTGGATGCATATTTTATTATATTTTCATGTTTTACCTTGGAGGCATAGGCGGTCCTTTTGTTTCTGACATATTCTTGTTAGTGGTGTTGGACGATAAACATTTTTAATCACGATTAAGCTTTTGGAATATTGAGTTAATCGTGATTAATAATGCATAATCACATTTTTTCCATACAACGTACCTTAAGTCAATAATTTTTCAAGTTTTTCATACTGTTATGAACATGGGAGTGGACGAATATGCTTGCTGTCTTCACCTGCAGGTTTATTAAAGATCTCAACATACCCAAAATTGTAAAAAATATTGAGAATATTCTCCAGAAAATTCTCACAAGTAGACTGCATTTGCAAATAATGGAATGCCAGGCTTATTAACACCACTGCAACACAACCCAGCATCCAACCAGCAGCCACAAATGGAGCTCGTTCTTTCTCCGATAGCAAACATCCACAACTTTTAAGCAGATCAACACAAAACCATGGACCTCATGTGTCACAACAGACACAATGCAAGCATAATCAAACAACTATCTCGCCCATGATGACACCCCACCGTGCTCCAAAAATGGCAGGGGAATGAATGGACATTACGAACACAGCTTGAGAATTTTGTATAATGGTTCTCACCAACAGCTGGACCCAAGGCTATGGGGATGAAAACGGGCAAATTTCTGTCCGTGCCAGCTGCTTGAGGTTAGCTACAACCCTAGCAATGTAGCTACTAGCCAGCTAGCTAGCTTCCACAGAAGAAGAACAACCCAACATCCAGGTGAAATTTTGGAGGAGGCTGTAACAATTATCCAGAGAATGTTTCCGACAGATAGCGTTGTAAACTTAAACATGACAGCACTTTGGGGATTTCCATGGCTGTAATCCAGCTTTTCTGACTTCACAGTTTCTGCATGGCATGCACAGTGTCTGTGGCCAGTGTGTCTTTGTTACAGAGAGCTGCTAGGCCAAAAAGTATTGTTTGCGCTATCTGCCGTTAACTGCCATAAACCACAATAACAAAATTTGTTGCCATTAAGGGGGGCAAAGAGTTAACGAGCAACTAACGAGACAGTGCCAATACCACTAATTTTTATTCTATATTTATGTTTCACCTTGGAGGAGTAGACGATCTTTTCTTTCTGGATGTATATTTTATCATATTTCATGTTTTATCTTGGAGGAGTAGAAGGTCTTTTCCGTTTCGATGTATTTTTTTAATCATATTTTTACGTTTTACCTCGGAGGATTAGATAGCCTTTTTGTTTCTGAGGTATTTTTTATCGTATTTTCATGTTTTACCTTGGAGGAGTAGATGGCCTTTTCATTGGGGGCGTCTCTGAGCAGCGACACCGTCAAGTGGGCGGGGATGTCGCCGAAAGCTGGGATGCTTGTAAGACCTGTCCCCGGGTCAGGAGGACGCCGTCGGGGAGTAGTGGAGCTCCTCCAGTGTGAAGAGGCCTAGACCCTGCATGAAGGCCCCCTCCACCTGGAAGGAAAGAAAGACCAGGACCAGAGTCAGAGATGAGGACTACAAAAATAGACCCCCCCCCCCAAAAAAAAACAAACAAAAAAAAAACACAAAAAACAAAAGAAAAAGACACCCCCCCAAAAAAATCCACGAATGAAACCATGAAAAAAACACACACACAAAAAAAGACACCAAACACACACACACACACACACACACACACACACACACACACAAACGAACTCTGGCCGTGACCAGGACTGACCTGTCCGATGTCGATGGCTGGGTTCAGGCTGGTTCCGACGTCCATGACAATAGTGGTGTTCAGGTTCTACAATACCAACAAAATAAAAGCTTCATTTAAAAATGAAAGCACCAAGGTGCTGATGCCTCGGTGCATATGGCATGGTAGCATGAGGGGTTGTAAAAAAGTCACACTGCCACTTCTAGTGGGCGGGAATAGCTATTGCAGTAGCTTTTTTCACAGCTGCATTGATGGTACAGGTGAGTTGAATTGGTGTTTATTTTGAAAATAAGGCCTTATCTGGAAATAGTGGCAAATTAAAAGTTGAGAAAATATATAGAGAATGAATAGAAAATCACTGCTCACAGCAGAAAAACAGTTTGGTGACACGCCCCCCTTATGATTCTGCGTCAAAACAATGGTGTACCCAATGCAGCAGCTACATCCTACCCCACTGTTTGCAGAAATGTAACTACGCACTGCAGCTGTGAGCTGTGATTGGTCCGCTCTGCCTCCTCCTACACATTACCTGGTTCATGCTTTAAAATTTTGTTTTACTTACATTTTTATTAGAAATTTATGTATATGTTCATTTCACTTACGAAAAAGTTGAAAAATAAAATGAAAACTTAAGTCAGAGAAAATTCTCCACAACAATTTGTAACGGAGCAAAGAGTCTTTTTTCCTTTGTTGAACAGAAGTCACATGATCAAGTGTGTCCACACGGGCAGAAATGTTTCAGCGTAGCACACATAGTTAATACTTGGCGGTCTAATAAGTCTTTTTCATATGTGTCTAAATTCCATCAGTTCTTTATTTGGCAAGCCACTCACTCTTATTTTGAAGGGTTGCAAGACATATATAGGATACAAGATAGGAGCTCTTATTGTGAAAGTTTATTTGCTAAGTTTGTTCACTTAGCGAACAAACATGCAGAGTTCAAACTTGAAATGTTTATCCCCCCACCCCATTTCCTGTGCTTAAGGTAAGGATACATTTATTCTGTTATCTTCCTTTCATCTCTGCCCGCTGCAGTGTAGATTTCTCTGTGAGCATGCAGGGGGGCGGGGCAGCTGCACTGAGCTAGAGAGCTTCTGCTTTCAGACTTCAGTGGTCAAGCTGCAGACAAACCTATCTGCAGCAGCTCATTTTAATGTGATAAATATTCAAGTATCCGTGAGATAATGATTTATGTATCGCGGTCGGCCAAATGCACCGATACAACGAATATATTCGGGATATTGCCCAGCCCTAATCAACAGTGACAGGAAGTCATCCGTATGCTGTAGAAAAGTCAGACTGCCACCTCTAGTGGCCCGGCAAAGTTATTACAATACCTTTTTTCCCAGCTCCATTGACGGTAAAGTAGAGTTAAATTTGTGTTTATTTTGAAAACAAAGCCTTATATGGAAACTCTAGCAAATTAAAAGTCATGAAAATATGACAATGCAATTATAAAAACCTTTAGTTCCACTTAATTTTGACCGGATGAGCTGAAACAGACAGGCGGACAGATGCACACACAGACGCATTGAGTGATTACTGTATGCCTCCTTTCACCAAGGCATAATAAAACATCTCATTTAATCAGGGGCTGCTAAAACAATAAAAGCATCATGTCACTATAAAATAAAAGCATGTCACTCCAAAATAAAAGCTTCATTACACTCCAAAATAAAAGCATGTCACTCCAAAATAAAAGCATCATTACACTACAAAATAAAAGCATCAAGTCACTACAAAATAAAAGCCTCATGTCACTACAAAATAAAAGCTTTATGGCACTACAAAATAAAAGCATGTCACTCCAAAATAAAAGCATCATGACATTAAAAAATAAAAGCATCGTGTCACTACAAAATAAAACCATGTCACTACAAAATAAAAACATCATGACACTACAAAATAAAGCATCATGTCACTACAAAATAAAAGCATCATGTCACTACAAAATAAAAGCATCATGACACTAAAAAATAAAAGCATCATCCATCCATCCATCCTTCCATCCATCCATCCTCTACCGCTTTTCCGGAGGTCCGGGTCACAGAGGCAGCAGTTCAAGCAGAGAAGCCCAGACTTCCCTCTCCCCAGCCACCTGCTCCAGCTCTTCAGAAAGGATACCAAGGTGTTCTTAGACCTGCTGGGAGACATAGTCTCTCCACCGAGTCCTGGGTGTGCCCCAGGGTCTCCTCCCAGTGGGATGTGCCCAAAACACCTCAAGTGGGAGGTGTCCACTTTTTTCTAAACTGGCTTTTGGTAAAAGCATCATGTCACCACAAAATAAAAGCATGTTACTACAAAATAAAAGCATCATGACCTTACAAAATAAAAGCATCACAACACTACAAAATAAAAGTATCATGACACTACAAACCAAAAGCATCATTTTCTGTTTTTTTTTTTTTTTTAAATGTACTGATTTCTTGTTCATATGCTTTGAAGATAAGATGATGAGGTACCTTTGTACAAAAAACGGTGTCAAAAGACTGAACCATTTTTTTTGTGTAAATACGTCCAAAGTCCACTTTTGACTGAGTTATGGAATTTAAAGAGGTGCTGCGTCATTATGCAAATTAGATGCTTAAATTTATTCCTCTCTGAAACTTTGGATCATATTTTACATCTTTCTAATTGACAGTAAGCCACTATCTCTTACCACTTTCAAGTTATAGCCTTGGAAATCTGAACTATTTTATTGACAAAAAATATTTACCACTCTTGACCACTAGGGGGTATGTCGCAGTTCTGCACCATACACACTCAAAGGGTTAAGGTGCATCTCCACCATTAGCTCTGTGCGAGTAGAGAAATTTCTCTTTGGCTTAGTGGTAAGAATAAGAGGATTTAGATCACGGTGTCATCGGTTTGAATCCCAGCCTGGGATATAGATGAATGTCTGCCTTGCTGTGTGCAAAAGAAACTGTGTAGGTGTTAGTCTACCTTGCCTATTGGTGATTCTTCAACATCCTTTGTCCAGTATCTCCACTATCCCTCCTCTGCACATGCTCAAACCATCTCAGTCTTGACTCTTTAATTTTGTCTCCAAACTGCTCAACCTGAGTTGTCCCTCTGATATACTCATTTCTACTCTTGTCCCTCCTAGTTACTCCCAATGAAAATCTTAGCATCTTCAACTCTGCCACCTCCAGCTCCACCTCCTATCTTTTTGTCAGCACCAACATCTCCAAACTATATATCATAGCAGGTCTCACAACCGTCTTGTAAATCTTCCCTTTCACTCTAGCTGCTACCTTTCTGTCACAAATCACCCCTGACATTTGTCTCCACCCACTCCACCCTGCCTGCCCTCTCTTCTTTACCTTTCTCATGCATTTTCCATTGCTTTGGATGGTTGACCTCAGATATTTAAACTCATCTACTTTCACTACCTCTACTCCTTCCATCTTTACTGTTGCACCTGCTACCATCTCATTCACACTCCTGTATTCTGTCTTGCTTCTGCTGACTTTCAATCCTCTTCTCTCGAGAGCATACCTCCACCTCTCCAGATTCTCTTCCACCTGCTGTCTTCTCTCACTGCAGATCACAATGTTGTCTGCAAACATCATGGTCCACCGAGGCTCCTGCCTGACCTCATCTGTCAGCCTGTCCATCACAATGGCAAACAAGAAGGGGCTCAGAGCAGATCCCTGATGTAGTAATCCCACCCGACCTTGAATCCATCTGCCACTCCTACAGCACACCTCACCAACGTCTTGCTGTGCTCATACATGTCCTGTACCACCCTCACATACTTCTCTGCATCTCCTGACTTCCTCACACAGTACCGCACTTCCTCTCATGGCACCCTATCATCTTCTTTCTCTAGATCCACAAAGACACAGTGCAACTCCTTCTGACCTTCTCTATACTTCTCCATCAACGCTCTTAGAGCAAACATTGCATCTGTAGTACTCTTTCTTGGCATGAAACCATACTGCTGCTCACTGATTGTCACCTCTCCTCTTAACCTGGCTTCAACAACTCTTTCCCATATCTTCATAGTGTGACTGATCAACTTTATGCCTTTGTAGTTACTACAGCTCTGAGCATCACCTTGTTCTTGAAAATTGGTACCAAAACACTTCTTCTCCACTCCTCAGGCATCCTCTCACTCTCCAAGATTGTGTTAAACAATCTGGTTAAAAAGTCCACTGCCATCTCTCCTAAACATCTCCATACCTCCACAGGTACTGTATGTCATCTGGACCAACTGCCTTTCCATTCTTCAGCCTCTTCAAAGTTGCCCTCACTTCTGCCTTGTTAATCCTCGGGACTTCCTTGTTCACCACCTTTCCTTCATCCATCCTCCTCTCTCTCTCATTTTCTTTATTCATCAGCTCTTCAAAGTTCTCCTTCAACCTTCTCAACACACTCTCATCATTTGTTAGTACATTACCATTTCTGTCCTTAATCAGCCAAAGCTGCTGTACATCCTTTCTAGCTCCATCTTTTCTTCTTCTTCTTCTTCTTCTTCTTCTTCTTCTAGATTTGAATGGCAGTTGGCAACCAGCTTATAGGTACATTACCGTCACTGACTTGAAGAGGTTGCAATTATTTTAGCAGAACTTTCAGTCTTAATACCTGGTTATGTTCTACATGTCCTACTTTTAACATTGGTTTTGTAGACAATTTCAGCCTGTTTTTGAATCGCTCATCATTTATAAGACCAGATGGCATCCATCCAAATAGACTCGGTGCATGTGTTCTAAGGGACAATCTGTTTTATTCCATTAAGCATTTTTTAGTACAGTGACTGAAAGCTGGTGTGTTAACTCACCCCAAAGTACCTGGGTCTCCTAACCAGCCCTTTTTTGCTTCCACTTCTCACATTAATCCTATTATTCCAAATAATTCTCACTGTTTAGATCAGTCTTCATTTCATAACCCCATAGAGATCGTGTCTGTCTCCCATTATCCAAAACATTATAACCAAAGACTAATACAACATAACTTGATAAATACACACCTCTCTGCAGCTCTTCTTCATCTGCCACCCCTCAACTTAGCCCGTCTTCCCCATCAGAGAATCATTGTCTGCTCCCTCCAAAGTAAATAAAAATATAATGTATAAGCATCCCAGAATGATTAAACAAAAAGTTGGTAAAACTCAAATTAAAAATCAAGGCTCTAAAGTGAATGATTTGGCATCTCTTCTTCCTCATAATATAAAAATTAAATGTGGTTTGTTAAACATTAGGTCTCTGACTCCCAAGTCTCTGCTAGTCCATGATCTGTTAATTGATCTTCAGATTGATTTAATATCCCTTACAGAGACTTTGTTAAGGCAAGAGGATTATGTTGGTTTAAATGAATAAATCATAATCCCAGAAGTTCTGGATGTGGAGGAGGAGTAGCGACAATTTACCATTCCAAATTACTAGTTAATGTAAAGCAAAAATCATGTTTTAATTACTTTGAGGGCCTGGTCCTCAGTATTGGACATGCTAGCAATCTTAGGTTAAACCCAATTTTCTTTGCCATAGTTTATCATCCTCCTTCAGCCTACTCAGAGTTTTTTATCCGAATTTGCCAAATTCTTAGCTGATTTAGTACTGAAATCAGATAGAATATACTTGTAGATGTAGATAGTGATTGCCTTAATTTGGCATTTAATTCAATATTAGACTCAATGGGGTTTTCTCTGAAAGTAGGAAATTCTACCCATTATCTCCACCATACGTTGGACCTTGTTCTGACATATGGCATAGAAATAGAAAATCTGGAAGTGTCTCCTGATAACCCTGTAATGTCAGACCATTGTCTGTTAACCTTTGATTTCACTATTCCTGACTATTTGATTCCTAAAGAAAAATATTACTACAGCAGATGTCTTTCAGATGGTGTTGTTACCAAATTTATGCAGATTGTCTCCTCTATGCCATGTGTCAACACAACGGAAATAACCTATGGAAAGCTTGCTCCTTCTGTAATTGATAGCATGGTAGATAGTGTTACAGCTTCTCTGCATCAGACTCTAGACATGGTGGCCCCTTTAAAAAAGAAAAAGTCCAATCAGAGATTTCTAACCCCTTGGTTAGAAGCCACAGAAACTTGTAGCTTAAAACAGAAGACTCGTCAATTAGAAAGAAAATGGCATTCCAGTAATTTAGATGAAAACCATTCAGCTTGGAGAAATCATCTTTTAATTAAAAAAAAAAAAAATCTCTTAGAAAAGCTAGAACGAGTTATTATTCTGCATTAATAGAAGAGAACAAAAACGATCCCAGGTTTCTTTTCAGCACTGTAGCCAGGCTGACAAAGAGTCAGGACTCGGTCAATCTTTGCATTCCCTTAGAGCTTATTAGTCAGGACTTTATGAACTTTTTCAATCATAAAATTTCATCTATCAGAGATAAAATCAATCAGATTGTTCCCACCGTTAACTTAAATACAGTAACTACTGCAATTCATTCAATTGTTATCTGTTTGGATGAGTTTACTCCAAATGACGTTTTAGAGTTAGATAAAATAGTTTCCTCATCCAAGCCTTCAACTTGTCTTTGAGACCCAATTCCTACCAGGTTATTTAAAGAAGTCTTTCCATTTACTGCTAGCTTTATTCTTCAAATAATCAACTCTTCATTAACTTTAGGCCATGTACCACAGGCTTTTAAAACGACTGTAATTAAACCCTTACTCAGAAAGCCAATGCTGGATCCAGGAGTTTTAGCTAACTATAGACCAATCTCTAATCTCCCTTTCATTTCAAAAAATCATAGAAAGAGTTTTTGCTACACAATTATTTGACCACTTGCAGGGAAATGGTTTATTTGAGGAGTTTCAATCTGGGTTTAGAATCCATCACAGTACTGAAACAGCCTTAGTGAAGGTCACTACTGACCTCCTGATCGCATCTGATAATGAACTTGTTTCTGTACTTGTCCTTTTAGACCTTAGTACAGCTTTTGATATTATCAATCGTAATATTCTACTTGATAGGTTAGAACACTTTGTTGGACTTAATGAAACTTCGTTGCAGTGGTGTAGATCTTATTTATCTGATAGGTTCCAGTTTGTTCATGTCAATAATGAGTTTTCTTTCAACTCAAAGTTAAGTCATGGAGTTTCATAGGGATCTGTGCTAGGCCCTACTCTTTTTAGTTTACATATGTTTCCATTAGGCAACATTATTAGAAAGCACTGTATACATTTTCATTGTTATGCAGATGACACACATTTATACCTGTCAATGGAGCCAGGTGATACTAATCAATTAGCCAAGTTAGAAGCCTGTCTTAAGGAAATCAAAGCTTGGATGACTTGCAATTTCCTGCTATTAAATTCAGATAAGACTGAAGTCATTCTTGTTGGTCAAAAAAAACCCTTAGAAATACCTTTCCAAATCAAACTTTTAGTTTGGATGCGGTTACTCTTTCTCTTAATAGTTCTGTGAGGAACCTTGGAGTTATTTTCGATCAAGATCTGTTTTTCAGTTCACATATTAAATTTATTTCTAAGACTGCCTTCTATCATTTGCATAATATTCTTCTCTACAAGAAGGGACAGTGCAGGCTGTGTAATATTGCCATGAATAGGAGCATCTTGTCTCAGAGTGATGCTGAGAAACTGATCCAGGCTTTTGTTAGCTCTAGATTAGATTATTGTAACTCTTTATTATCAGGTTGTCCTAAAACATCTCTAAAAAAATCTTCAGTCGATCCAAAATTCTGCAGCAAGAGTTTGAACAGGTACTAGAAAGAGAGATCATATCTCTCCGGTTCTGGCCTCCCTTCATTGGCTTCCCATAGAGTTTAGAATTAATTTTAAAATCCTTCTTCTCACTTTCAAATGTCTAAACAATCAGACCCCTTTTTATTTAAAAGATCTGATATTACCCTATTGTCCTAACAGAGCACTATGCTCCCAAAATGCTGGATTACTTGTAATACCTAGAATCTCCCAAAGTACAATGGGGGGCAGAGCATTCAGTTATCAAGCTCCTCTCCTGTGGAACCAGCTGCCAATCTGGATTCCTGAGTCAGACTCGATCTCTGTTTTTAAGAATAGGGTTAAATCCTTCCTTTTTGATATAGCCTACAATTAGGAAGGGATCATGTGTCTCTGAACCCTCCCTTAGTTATGCTGCTCTTAGGGTTAGACAGCCGGGGGACCTCCAATAATGCACTGGGCCTCAGTCCTTTCTTCACTTTCAATGAAATATTTCTTTTTTGCTGGTCATTAACATCTGTTTGTTCTCTCCTATAGATTGAGTCCCCATTGTGCTGTTTGCTCTCTACATGTCTGTTCTTTTCGTCTTCTCTATCCCCTCACCCCCCAGCCAGTCACAGTAGATGACTGCCCCTCCCTGAGCCTGGTTCTGCTGGAGGTTTCTTCCTGTTAGAAGGGAGTTTTTCCTCTCCACTGTCGCCAAGTGCTTGCTCATAGGGGATCGCCTGATTGCTGGGGCCTATCTGCAATTGTGGGGGTTTCTCCTACAGTTGAAAGTGCTATGAGCTGACTGTTGTTGTGAAATGGCGCTGTATAAATAAAGTTGAGATAGGCTCCAGCCCCCCGTGACCCAAAAAGGATTAAGCAGAAGAAGATGGATGGATGGATGGATGGATAGATAGAATTAAGAATTTAGAATTATGATTGGATTTCTGGAGTTTCAGTTCAGATTAAGACTCTCAATCGATTTTTGAAGGTGAAATACAGAACTATAAGCTATAACAGCCCTTTGAGGTGGTTCACAAGTTGGACAGAACATGTTATAATCTTCACAATTCAACCTTGAAGAACCAAATCAAGTAATTTGTTGGCAGATTGAGTCCCCGTCATGCTGTTTGCTCTCTACATTTCTGTTCTTTTCTTCTTCTCTATCCCCTCACCCCCCAGCCAGTAGCAGCAGATGACTGCCCCTCCCTGAGCCTGGTTCTGCTGGAGGTTTCTTCCTGCTAAAAGGGAGTTTTTCCTCTCCACCATCGCCAAGTGCTGCTCACAGGGGATCGCTTGATTGCTGGGGTCTTTCTGCAATTGTGGAGGTTTCCCCTACAGTTGAAAGTGCTATGACATGACTGTTGTTGTGAAATGGCGCCATATGAATCAAGCTGAATTGAAAATTGAATAGGTAAAATGACTGAATCCATATTGGGAGCCTGAATGAATTTCTGGCCGATGAAGCGTACATTTTATGGATTCTACTTACAATATATAATTATAGGAGGTAAATAGTGCATTAAAGGTTTGCAAAGAAAACCAAAGAGAAATTGATTTAACTGAACAAACTGACCTATTTTTATCATTTCTCTTTTTGTAAAAATTTGCAACAGTTTTTTATGGTTTATTTCAAAGTGGTCAGTTCTTCCTTTATTTATTTTCCCCACATATGAGAAGGACTCAAATGTTAGTCTGCATATTTTGATTTACATTTAATTTCAAAGAAGGCCATATAAATATTGTTTATGTTGCTTCAGAGAGGAACATATAATAGCAATTAATTTCAGTTTTGGTTTTCTTCACTGTTGTAGTATGAATTCATAAATGTCACGAAAACTGTCGCATAAACTACATTTCTTGTGTATTCAGTGCTATATATAAAACTTTATAAGCAGCATAATCTTTATTTTAGTGATTAAACAGCTGTTGTGGCTCTCAGCTAATTCAGTTTTAGTCAGAGAGGGGCAAAGTAGCTCTTTGGTTCGCAACGGTGGCAGACCCCTGACCTACAATATCACTCAGTTCAAAGTGAATAATTTTGGGAAGGCTATCTCCACTGCATCCTATTGTTGTCTGATTCCAGCCTGTCCGAGGGTCCCCCAGGTAGAACAGGTAGCTCTGCAAAAAAAGCATTTAACAATGCACTAATCATATAAAAATATAGTCATATTACATTTTTAGGCGGATCTGAAAATTATAGTTATATATAGTTACATAGTTTTGTCCCATCTTCTCGCTGTTTACTCTGAAACAGTACATTTGATAATGATTCTGACACTTCAACATCAATCTCTTTCTTTTGAACCAAAATTTATTGTGAAAAACATTTTTATTCATGAAATATAAGCTTGTAGGCTTAGCTGTTTAAATAGACGAGCAGAGAGACCACGTTAGGCTTAATTGTGGCCAAGTGTGACTCTCAACACAAGGTCCAGTAAAAGCAGTCTAATAACACCCAAAATATGATCCATGCACTACATTCCTGCCTGAGATGAGGAGGGTGACACACACTACAAAGAATTCCTGCAGGCTGATCCTGGTGATGAGGCCACCTCCAAGGCATCAGACTTAACATCCCGCCTTAACAAGAAGCACAGAAAGCATTGGGAGAAAACAGTGCAAGGAATAGATTTCATCCACTCAAGCAGAAAGACATGGAAGACATTAAATCATTTCACTGGCAGAACCTCTAAACAAACTCGATGCCCTGTTACTGCCACTGCCATTGCCGAACAACTCCTTGGTAATGGACGCTTCAAAGATGCAGACAAAGACCAAGCATGCCTTATCAAACAGGAACCCACCAAGTTGTGGCATTCCTCTGGAGCCGATGGCCTCCTGACAGCTTCCTTTTCATCTGAAGAGCTCTTTTCTGCAATCCACCAGCTGAAGAGTGGAAAAGCAAAGGGCCCGGACAACATTCCCCCAGAGTTCCTGATACTTTGCGGACAAGGTTGCCAAGCCTGGCTCCAGCATTTTTACTCATGTTGCCTCACCAACTAAGTCATACCTAAAATCTGGAGGAGGGCAAGCATCATTGCTTTACCAAAGCTGAACAAACCTATTGACAACCCAAAGAGCTACTGCCCCATCTCTCTCTGCTATGTTCCCTTCAAGCTTCTCGAGCACCTTCTCCTTGCCCGACTACAGCCAGCCGTTGGCCCTCAACTGTCTGACTCACAAGCTGGTGTCGTACTTGTGGATCTAACAGCAGCTTATGACACAGTATGACACCAGGGCCTGACCCTCAAGCTCCTAAGAACCATCCTTGATCATCACTGGCCCCAATGCTTTTCAACCTGTACATCAGCAACTTACTTTCCACAACATCTCACCAGTATGGCTATGCTGATGACGTTGCCCTGCTTTTTTCTGACCGAAGCTGGGCAAAAATAGAGGATAAACTGACTGCAGACATGGCACAGATAGCAGAGTACCCAAAGACTTGGCGGCTGTAAACCTGAGTTAGTTCTTCTGGGTTTCTCCTCGTCACCAGAGCCTTTCCCCTGCTCTGGTGAGTTTATCTCAAGTTTGTTCCTGCCTGCAAGTTTTCCTTATTTTCTGTTTTTGGATTTTTGTGTTGTGCACTTTGTTTGGACTTTATGTTTGCTGTTTTTTCAATAAATCTCACAACTCACAGTCCAACACGTGGGTCTGTCTCTCTGCCCCGAGGGACCATTCATGGCAGAAGACAGTGGCCAGTATATTACCCAGCTGCTGTGAGTTGTGGATTTTCACCTTTTTTGTTATCACTCACCTGTTCTGCAGGGCTACCATGACTTTCATCCCAGACTTATCAACTCTGGGATTGAGCAAAGCAGAGCAGTGGTCTGTATGCGTATTGGAGGATATCGCCACGCAGACTCATGCCTCCTGTACCCCTGAAGCAGCCCGAGAGTGTCTGGAGGGCGTGGCACAGGTACTTGAGGCATGTCCCAGCCTGTGGGACCACCCTGAGCTCAATGACCTACTTCCCTCCGTATTCCTCCCACCATCTACAGCTCACAGGCTGATGGAATTTACTCAGGGGTCTGTGCCTGCGCCGACATAGAGCAAGCGCTCATGCACACGGAAGCCTTCAGCCTCTCGCCGTTCTTCAGCAGCAGCTCCGCCTCCTCCTCCCGAACACTGGCCTGCTTCATCGACCAAGGAATAGGAGGAGTGCAGGCAGGTAATGATGGCGGAGAATGAGCTCCTTCTTGAGTTTAAGCCATGGCTCCTCCCGGATCTCACCCAGGAACTGACGGAGGTTCCAACAGGCCCTCTTCCTCCTCTCCAGGAGCCGACGTCTCCGCCTCCCGCTCCCCACCGTTGCCCAGGGAAATCTCACCAGGGGAACAACTCCACCGCTCAGGCAGCAACTTCCGCTTCACCAAGGCAGAAGATTCCCACAGGAGTGCACCCTCAGTGTTTTTCCTCTCCAGCTTTTCCGCCAGCTTCTTTTTTTCCCCGCAGCTGCTGTTCCTCGCTTCTCCTCGCCGATTCCTCCCACTGCTGAAAGGTCATCCGTTTCCTTCCCGGCTCCGCCCGTCACCATGGCTGCAGGGACAGCTTCTCCTCGTTCCACTGAGGGGCCCACAACCGCTCAGTCCACGGAAATGATGGATTCCATACTTGTTGCAGCAGAAAACATCATGCCCCAGGAACACAGGCATGTCATTTCATTCTCTTTTACCAACATATGAATTATTTTGCCTGACTCCCGGTGGTGAGGCTCAGTCCCCACAGTCCTGTGAGGCCTCACCGCCTGCTGCAGCAACAGACTTTTCACCTGCTCTCTCTGTGTCTCCTCCTTTTCTCCCTGAGCGTCCACCGACCCCAGAATCGAGTTGCTGGACGCTGGAGGAGCCTGCGGCCCTGGAGGACTGGGTTCCAGTCCGGCAGCCACGCTCTGAATGGAGAGTGAGCGCTGAGACCGAGCTGATACCTGCGCCGACGAAGGAGCATTCCTGGGCTTCGACTGAGCAGGTTCCAGCGCCAGCAGGATGCCAACCTCCCGTCACCACGCAGGGCGAGCCACCTGCGTGGCTCACCTCACTGGGGGGTTCCAGGACTGCATTGACCACCATGCCTGCTGCAGGGGCTGCCGCAGCAGAGCCAGAGTTGGACCTCCAGAGGGTCGGGCCCGAAGAACCATCGCCTGGATCAATGGAGTCCTGGACGGCTGTGGAGCTTGAGATCAGGCAAGTGCTCTCCTTTGTCTTTGTTGTTTCTATTTGAGCAGCACGGTGGTGCAGTGGTTAGCACTGTTGCCTAACAGCTAGAAGGTTCCAGGTTCGAATCCCCAGGCTGGCAGGGGTAGGAACCTTTCTGTGTGGAGTTTGCATGTTCTCCCTGTGCTGCGTGGGTTTACTCCAGGGGCTCTGGTTTCCCCCCACAATCCAAAGACATGTATATTTGGCTAATTGGTTGTTCTAAATTGTCCCTAGATATCTGTCTCCTATAAGCCCTTAGAATAGAGGGTTAGTACTAGTGAAGCACTTTGAGTGGTCTTTGAGACTTGAAAAGCACTATATACAGTAAGTACAGGTCTTTATCCCTTCTCCCTTATTTTGGAGTAGTTTTGCCTGGCTTTTGGTGGGGAGGCCAAGTGCAGCCATCAGCTGTGCCTGAGCTCACTTCCCCAGGCTCCACTGTCGCCGGTGACTGTGACCCTGTTTCTCTGCCTCTTTTGCCTGAGCTTTCCCCCAGGGTCACCAAGTATCGTTCAGGTCCACCAGAAGTCTGTGTGGGTCCCTGCCCTCTGCCCGAAATCATCATGGGTCCAGCTCCTTCCGCTGAGGTCATTGCGGGCGCTCTGTCTAAGCCTGGGATTTCCTTGGTTGCTGCTCCCCCTCTGGCTGAGGAATTCGTCGGTGCTACTCCCCATCCAATAGAGGTCATTGCGGGTGCCCTGTCCCAGCCCGTGGCCTCCGAGGGTGCAACTTTGGCCCAGTCTGGGTCAATCGAAGGTGCAGCTGTGGCCCAGTCCGGGTTCCCCATGGGTGCCACTTCCTTCCCTGTGGAGGCTGTCGCGGGTGCTCCGTTTAGCCAGGGCCTCCGAGGGACCACTGTGGGTGCAACCTCGCTCCAGCCCGGAACCACCGAGGATGCGACAATGTCCCAGACCGGGACCACCGAGGGTGCTGCTGGCCAGTCCAAGGGCTTTGTGGTCCCCTCAACTTTGCCAGACACTGTCATTGTCCCCTCTCCTCTTCCTAATGCCATCATGGTTCCCCCTCCTTCGCCTGACACCATTGTGGTTCCCTCTCCTCTGCCAGATGCCGTCGTGATCCCCTCTCCTCTGTTGTCCTTTCATTCACTGGGCCTCCCCATGGAGCAGCTGCCTCCTGACTACTTATGCCTCTCAGAAACCTGGTTAATTCCAACAACACCTCCGGCTGTTTTCAATGTACCAGGGTACAATACCAAAAAGATGGCAGGGACGAGGGGTCATATTTATGTCAAGGATAGTTATCATTGTACACGACTTGACATTGCTGAAAATACGCTGGAATGTGTTGGAGTTAAAGTTTTACTGTCACCAGAAATGTCTTTTGCTTTGATTGTGATCTATCAACCTCCATCCTCTAAGGACACATTCTTTAATTGTCTATCAGTATATATAATATAATATATATGTGTGTAATGAGAAGTAGTGGGTGATGTATATGCCTGTGTGTTGTGTTTGTGGGTATTTTATGGGAGGGTTGGAAGGGGTGGGGCTGTATCATGTAAAATATGTAATTAAATGTGTCTTGGTTTTATCTACTGTACGGAAAGCACTTTGCACAGCATCTAATGTTTTAAAAGTGCTATACAAATAAAGCTTGATTGACTGATTGATCAAATGTAGTGAAACAGTTTGGCAGCAAAGAGTTAATCGTCATGGGTGATTTCAACTTAAATTGGCTTTGTAAACACGCAGACAGAAATTAAAGGACCTAACGAATAAGTTTCATATGGATCAGATGATCAGTAACCCAAATAGAATAACTTGTTCCTCTCAAACTCTCACTGATTTGATTTTTACCAACAAACCTGACCGCAGAACAAAAAAAATACAATCTAATTACTGGCATGTCTGACCATAATCTCACTTTAGTAGTACGCAAATTGTCAAAATCACGATACAAAAAGCCTACTGTTGGTGGAAAATATACGTATCTGGTACATACCAAAGAAAAATAGAATCATTTGAAAATGACTTACAGCACGTAAAGTGGAATGAAATAAATTGTGATACAAACCGTGCACAGACAGGCGAAAATATGATATCAACAATCAAAGAAATTATCTCAAAATATAAAATAACAACACTATCTAAACACAAGAGAAAACAGGATCTACCTTGGCTAAATGAAAAATTATGGAATCTCCTGAGGAAAATGGGATTTAGCTCTTAAAAATCAGTCTATCTGAACTTAAATCAGTTTTTAGCCATTTTTAAAAGTCTAAGAAATTAAGTCACCATGCAGCTCTGTAAAGCAAAAACAAATTTCTTCTTAGACATAATCAAAAATGCAAAAGGAAACAACAAAAAACTCTGGAAATGTATTGATAAATTCACAGGGAAAAAATGCATAAAAAAAGTGGTCATACATCTCAGTTTGAATGGAAAACTTCACACAGAAAACTTTTAATGAGTATTTTATCAAATCAGTATAAGAACTGGGTCTGAATTTTACACAAACATACCTGCACCAAATTAAAATAAATCATGAAACTGATCTAAACCATAAACCCACAAATGAGGTAAAGCTTAACAAAACTTTATCTTCTCTATCAAGTTCCAGAGCAAAGGATATTCATGGAGTAAACACTATTCTTGAAAAAAAAAAAAAACATAAAGATACTTTAATAATTCCATTTACAGAAGTAATAAATTAATCAATACATGAAAATATCTTCCCTGATGCATTGAAACCCGCCACTGTAAATCCCATACACAAAACCGGAGACAAACAGGAAATTAGTAATTATAGGCCAATAAGTATACTTCCAGTTTTGTCAAAAGCTATTGAAGAGGTGGTAGTAGACCAACTGGTAGAATATCTCAAATCTGCCCAGCTGCTGCATCCCATGCAGCTTGGTTTCAGACCAAACCACTAAACAGAGACTGCATGTTGTTACTTTATTGACATGGTTAAAGAAAATCTAGACGGGGGGGGTTAGGAGCAATCTTTTAAGACTTGTGTAAAGCCTTTAATATGGTCAATCACTCAGTCCTTCTTTCTAAACTATCACAATATAAACTATCCATAAATACCTTTAGCTGGTTCAAATCTTATCTATCTGGTCACTCCCAGTGTGTGTGCATAAACAATACTGTATCCCAACCAAAGCCTTGCACCATGGGAGGCCCACAAGGTTCAATTTTAGGCCCACTGCTGTTTACTTTGTATATTAATGATTTGCTATCAGTATGTGAAAATGACATATGCCGATGACAGTCATCTACACACATGGGAACAATGCCAAACAAGTGGCTGACAAGCTAATGATAGCAATGGAGAAAGTGCCAAAAAGGCTTAATCAATCATGCCTCACTCTGAACGTAGGGAAAACAGCTGCCATGTACTTTATTAACAAACAAAATCATACACACTATCTAACTATAACTGTAAATGGAGCAAATATAGAAAATGTAACAGAGCCTAAGTATTTGGGTGTTACATTAGATCCCACACTCAGCTTTAAAAAGCACATAAAACGGATGAGCCGCACTCTGAAATAAAACCTTGCAAACTTTTGTTGTATCAGAAACTCACTTAGTCTAAAGGGACAAAAAATCTTTCTGAATGCCATGATTCTGACACATTTCTCCTATAGAGGTTTTTCAGTCACGTGACCCGCGCGCCCAGCGATGCAGCCGGCAGCCATACTGCCGGTCAAGCGCGACGCCCGCCAGGCTTGTTTACATAACAAAGATCGTGAGTGTTGCAAACTTCTGAGTCTTCTGGAAGTGTGGGACAGGTTAGCTGGTAGTTTATCACTATTTATCATGTCTGAACGTGAAGGAGGTCTGAGTGAACAGACCAAACACCTCTCTGGCATCGAATTGAAGAGGTATCAGGATAAAATAGCCATTCTAGGAGGCTGTGATCCTTACACTGCACCTGGCGTGTTGCTCTCCCCCATCACAGCTGAGGATGTCACACTGCCAGACTTTGAGTTCAGTGACTTGATGATTTCTCCTGGAGACAAATTTTTAAGAAAACCACTATTTTCTGTTATATGTTTGTCGCTGGTCCTACCACCCCAACCTTTCAAAATAAAAGAAACAACACCTTGGGGCGTAATTCCAATGAGGTATTTCATAGTGTTGTGGTGTTTGTACTGAGAGTAGGTTTGTGCCTTGGCTCTGAGATCACTTGGTTTCTCAATGAATATTTCGAAGCCTATTATGCTGACACACGCATCCTGTGTCTCCTCACGAGAGCCTGAGGACCCGCTCCAGTCTGCTCGCACAAGGGCTGGAGCGGAGTTCCTATGATGGCGGTATGATTTAATAAACCTGCTTAAAACCTCACATTGCTACCTTATTTTATCACCCGCCGCACTGCCTATTATGGCAGTGAACAGCACAACACGTCTCCGGCATGACAACAACGACAAAAACGGCGATGACAGGGCTTAGAAAACGTGTGAAAGTGGTTTGTTTACACAAGCTTGTGTACTATGCCCACCAGCGCTTGACCGGCAGCATGGCGGCGCCGGCCTGTGACCTAGATCCGTGACATCACATGAAAATCCCCAATTGCGTCTCTTGCTGGTCACAAGCCAACAGTACGACTCTGAAACCCTTGGAATCCCTGTATAAACAATCCATCAAACTTCTGGATAAGAAGACATGACAGTATCACCACTGCGGTAAATTTGAAAATGCTGGCTAAAAGTAACTGTAAATACTCCACAATTGTTATCCACGCTGGCATTAACTTCGTCTGATTCCGGCAGTCAGAAGTCTCAAAATTTAATGCGGAATCAGTGTGTGACTTTGCCAAAACAATGTCTGCCTCTGTAGTATTCTCTGGGCCCCTCCCCAATCTGACCAGTGATGACATGTTTAGCCGCTTGTCATCCTTCAACCGCTGGCTGTCTGTGTGGTGTCCTGCAAACAACGTGGGCTACATAGACAATTGGAGCTCATTTTGGGGAAAACCTGGTCTTATTAGGCGAGACGGCGTCCATCCCACTTTGGATGGTGCGTCTCCTTTATCTAACAATCTGGCATCATTTTAATCCAAATTTCCAAAACTTTGACTACTCAGAGTTGGGACCAGGAAGCAGAGTCACAGTCTTAGACGCCTCTCTGCAGCTCCTCTTCATCCGCCACCCCTCAACTTAGCCCCTGTCTTCCCCATAAGAGAATCATTGTCTGCTCCCTCCAAAGTAAATAAAAATATAATGTGTAAGCATCCCAAAGTGATTAAACAGAAAGTTGGTAAAACTCAAATTAAACATGAAGCCTCTAAATTGAATGATTTGGCCTCTGTTCCTCCTTATAATTTAAAAATTAAATGTGTTTTTTTGAAATATTAGGTCTCTAACTCCCAAGTCTCTGCTATCAATCAATCAATCAATCAACTTTATTTATAAAGCACTTTAAAAGCAACACTCACTACACAAAGTGCTGTACAGCAAGAGAACATAAAAGCAGGGCACTAACACAAAGGGCGCTAACACAAGAACCGCAGTAAAAAAAAAAAAAAATAAATAAATAAAATAAAAAGTAAAATAAATAAAAATCCATTTCATTCAATAAAATCAATGCCTCATACTGGGTCGAAGGCCAGGGAGTAAAAATTTGTTTTAGCCCATAAGAAACCAGACCCATTTTTCCTTAAAGGAAAATTATGTGGGATGTACCCTGCCTCTCGCCCAAAGATGCTGGGATAGGCTCAAGACAGCCCCCCCGGCGACCTGAAAAGGATTAAGCGGAAGAAGATGGATGGATGGATGGATACCACAGAGCTTTATAAGGAAGAGACTGGGGCATTCAAAGTGCTTGTTACACTGGTGTCACCGTGGGTTCTTATGGGTTAAGACGTGTTTTAAAAATGGACAGTGAAGGTGCTTGTTCCAAGGTTCCAAGGTTGTCATAGCCAGGAGCGGCACTGGGGTTAAGCTCCCAGTGCTCATAAAATGCTCCTTATGGCGTGCGTCTCGAAAAGCCTCTGACAACTAAGTCCAACTCCTAGCCTGCCCGTGTGGTTTAGTATCTAAGCCCGGCGGAACTGCTTTTACTAATAGGAGAAGGGGCGAGGGCGGATCTCTGGCGCCTTAAAACCAGATGCTTCGGGTAGATGGTGGCTCGTCAACCTGGGAAGGTAGCCCATCTAGGGGAAGATAAACCCTGATTTCAAACCTCCGCTGCCTTGCGGCATACCCGGTCACGGGAAAGGCTTCGGGAGTCAACCCTGAGGAAAAATCCGGAGTCGGAACCCCTAAGGCAGTTCTATGTTGTGCTCAACATCGTTCTGGCAGCTCCTGCAACGGCGCTGGTGCCAAACTACAAGCCAGCTACAATGCTCTGCACTGTGTGTCTGTGTGTGTGTGTATATATATATATTTTATAGTAATACGTACATATGTTTATTAGCTGCTCTTGCTTGCTTGTTTTTTTTTTTCTTGCCTTCTGATTGTTGCTCTGAGTGTTGCTATCCCTGTGCTGTTGCAATCCTGGAATTTCCCCGTTGTGGGACTAATAAAGGCTTATCTTATCTTATCTTATCTTAAACTGTAGCAGCCCTGCTGTTCCTTTGGATTAATCAGTGACGTGGAGAGGGGGGACATGCTGCATGGGCAACATCTTATCCTCCATATCTTCCTGCCCAGGCTTGAATCCTACCAACGCCCAACACTGGAAGGTAGAACACCGGATCACTGGAGAGGACACTCCAGCTTCGCCTTTGGCGTAGACAAAACACAGGGAATGACAGTTACTGGTTATAAGCCACCGCTCAATTGGTGTAGAGCTCGGCGCCAGGGGTTATTCCCGACGGTGGGAGGGATCATCGGATCTCACTGGACAGCTACCGCCCGCCTCAAGCTGGGCAGCCCCAGCCAATAAGGTGATGTCCCGCCACAGCTTGCTTTCCTCATTGGGTGCATTGGGATGAGGAGAAGTCCGAACATCAGGCTGAGAACTTTCGCACCAGGCAAGACAATAAAACAAAAGAGACCAACTCTAAAACTGGGAACTTGGAACGTCCGCACTATGATGACAGGACTTGCTACTAACCTCAAGGACATCAACAACACCAGAAAGACTGCCATCATCAATAATGAGCTGAAGAGACTGGAAGTGGATATTGCCACTCTCCAGGAAACACGGTTGGCTGACGCAGGCACACTGAGAGAGAAGGACTACACGTTCTACTGGCAGGGAAAGGGCAGTGACGAACACAGGGAACACGGAGTGGGCTTTGCAGTGAAGAACACCTTGCTGAAGATGGTGGAACCGAGCAGCACTGGCTCTGCACGACTCCTCACCCTCCGCCTGAACACCACTCAAGGCCCAGTCACCCTTGTCAGTGTGTATGCCCCAACACTGACAGCCACACCAGAGGCAAAAGACGAGTTCTACGAGAATCTCGCAACAACTGTCAGGATCGTCCCCAACTCTGAACAACTCATTCTCCTTGGAGACTTCAATGCCAGAGTGGGTGCTGACCACGATTCCTGGCCCTCCTGTCTTGGACCTTTTGGCGTAGGCAGAATGAATGACAACGGACAGCGGCTGCTCGAGTTCTGCACATATCACGATCTGTGCATCACAAACTCGTTCTTCAAGACCAAGCCCCAACACAAGGTTTCCTGGCAACATCCACGCTCAAAGCACTGGCACCAGCTGGACTTGATCCTGACCAGGCGCACCTCACTGAAGAACGTGCTAATCACCCGTTCATTCCAGAGTGCAGATTGCGACACAGACCATTCATTGGTGTGTTGCAAGGTCAAGCTGCAGCTGAAGAAATTCCATCATGCTAGACAACCTGGAAAGGCACGGATTGACACCAGCAAGATGGCTCAACCAGAACTTGTTGAGCAGTTTGCCTCCACCTTTGAGAAGGAACTTGGTGTACCACAAGAAGGAGAATCAGCAAAGCAGAAGTGGGAAGAGCTGCGAAACACCATCCACCGCACAGCCTTGGCTACCTTTTGGAGGAAGACCTCGAAGTCACAGGACTGGTTTGATGCCATGTTGACCGAGATGACCCCCGTCATTGAAGCCAAGCGCTCAGCACTTGCTGAGTACAAGAAGTACCCAAACGAGAAGAATCTCCAGATTCTCAGGGCTGCGAGAAGCAAAGTTCAGCAGACTGCTCGGCGCTTTGCCAACGAGTACTGGACTCAGCTCAGCCAAGACATTCAAACCGCTGCCATAACAGGGAACATCCGTGGTATGTACGATGGCATAAAGAAAGCACTTGGTCCGGCTCAGAGCAAGACGGCCCCCCTCAAATCCTCCACTGGGGAGATGATCACAGAAGAGAACAAGCAGATGGAGAGATGGGTGGAACACTACTCCGACCTCTACTCCAGACAGAACACTGTGACACCGTCAGCCCTTGATGCCATCGACTGCCTGCCATCCATGGACAAACTTGACGCCGAGCCAACCATCGACGAACTCAGCAAGGCCATTGATAGCTTGGCCGCTGGCAAGGCACCCGACAACGATGGCATACCCCCCGACCTGATCAAGCACTGCAAGACCGCCCTACTGCTGCCATTGCATGACGTTCTCTGCCAGTGTTGGAAGGAAGGTGCCGTACCACAGGACATGAGGGACACCAAGATCATCACCCTCTACAAAAACAAAGGGGAGAGAAGCGACTGCAACAACTACAGGGGCATCTCCCTCCTCAGCGTTGTTGGCAAAGTCTACGCACGAGTTGTTCTCATTCATCTACAGAAGCTTGCCGAATCTGTCTACCCCGAGTCTCAGTGTAGCTTCCGCGCTGAGCGATCGACGGTAGACATGATATTCTCCATCCGCCAACTTCAGGAGAAATGCAGAGAACAGAACATGCCCCTGAACGTCGCCTTCATCGACCTCACCAAAGCGTTCGATCTGGTCAGCAGAGAGGGCCTTTTCAAGATCCTGCCAAAGATAGGATGCCCACCAAAGTTGCAAAGCCTCATTCAATCGTTTCACACCAACATGCAGGGGATAGTGCAGCACGATGGCAACGTCTCAGATCCTTTCAACATACACAGCGGAGTGAAACAGGGCTGTGTACTTGCGCCAACCCTCTTTGGGATTTTCTTTGCTATGCTCCTGAGGCATGCCTTCAGCACAGCAAAAGAGGGAATCTACCTGCACACAAGATCTGACGGCAGGCTTTTCAACCTCGCCCGCCTGAAAGCCAGAACCAAAGTACGCGAGGCTCTAATCAGAGACATGCTGTTCGCAGACGATGCTGCAGTCGCAACCCACACACAGCAGGAGCTTCAGACCTTTATGGACCGCTTCTCCCAGGCATGCAAGGACTTCGGGCTTACCATCAGCCTGAAGAAGACTAACGCCTTGGCGCAAGGCACGGAAGCACCACCAACCATCACCATTGACGACTACGAGCTGGAGGTCGTGAATCAGTTCACGTACCTGGGGTCCACGATCAGCAACAACCTCTCCCTTGATACAGAGATCAACAAGAGGATTGGAAAATCAGCCTTCACACTCGCTCGCCTCACCACACGAGTGTGGGAGAATCCCAAACTCTCTGTCAAGACGAAGATGGCAGTGTACAACGCCTGCGTCATCAGCACACTGCTCTATGGGAGTGAGACGTGGACAACATACGCCCAGCAGGAAAAGAGACTGAACTCCTTCCACTTACGCTGCATTCGCCACATCCTGGACATATCCTGGCAGGACAAAGTGCCCAACACACAAGTTCTGTCCCGCGCCGGCCTTCCCTCCATGTTCACTCTACTCAGACAGTGCAGGCTCCGCTGGCTAGGCCACGTTCACCGTATGGAGGATGGCAGAATCCCCAAAGACGTCCTCTATGGAGAACTGGCAACTGGCAAGAGAGACGTTGGCCGCCCACAGCTGCGTTTTAGAGAAGTCTGCAAGAGAGACATGAAGGCCCTGGAGATCAACACAGACCGCTGGGAGGACCTTGCAACGGACCGCTCCAAATGGAGAGGTACCCTGACCAGACAGCTCAAGGAGGGTGAAGAGAGACTGACTGCTGCTGCAGATGAAAAAAGGACCCGCAGGAAGAACCACCACAGACCCAGCAGCACGGAGACCACCCACAAGTGCGACCTGTGTGACAGGGACTGCCATTCGCGCATCGGCCTGTTCAGCCACAGGCGGTGCTGTTCCAGCAGAGTAGACGTTTAGGATTCTCTTCCATGGTCATCATAGACCGACGGAGGCCGATGACGAAGGTGCTTGTCTAATGTCCAGGGGTAAATCATTCCATAACCTGGGGGCCATGATTGAAAAGGCTCTGTCCCCTCTGAGCTTGCGCCTCGCCTTTGGTACCTCCAAAAGCAGCTGTTCAGCTGACCTAAGGGACCGGGTGGGAGTGTAGGGATGCAGAAGCTCAGAGAGGTAAGGTGGAGCAAGACAATTCAAGGATTTAAAAACAAATAAAAGAATTTTAAAATGAACTCTAAAATACACGGGCAGCCAGTGGAGTGAAGCTAAGATGGGTGTGATGTGATCTCTGTCACGTGCACCTGTTAAGAGATGAGCAGCGGCGTTTTGAACCAGCTGCAGACGGGAAAGAGATGACTGGCTGACACCGGCGTAAAGTGCGTTACAGTAATTCAGCCGAGATGAAATAAAAGCATGGATTACTGTTTCCAAGTGTGGTCTAGAGAGAATGGGTTTTACTTTTGCTAAACGCCTCAGATGAAAGAAGCTGGATTTTACCACAGAACGAATCTGCGTGTCTAATTTAAAATCATTGTCCATGATAGTAGTAGTAGTAGATTAGTTTATTTGACAGGGACAGTGCAATAAACATAGACAATTAATCAAAGACAATCAATCTGATGTGTTGCACATAGAGTGTATAGCTATTAGCTAATTTGCAACTCTTGTCCCTGGATGGGCTTTAGAAAAAAGAATCAAGATAAAAAATATACACAATAACCACATACATCAATGCAGAAAAATTATAAATACACAATTATAAATATTATAAATATTATAAATACACAAATATAACAGCCTGACTCACATTTAACATAAATATTATAAATATTATAAATACACAAATATAACAGCCTGACTCACATTTAACACATATAACATAACTCACATTTGCCTATTTCAGGCCTTCCTCCCTCCGTCACTCACTATAAACAAACACATTTATTCCTTCCCTTCATTCACTCTCACTTTGCAGACAATTAATTCATACATGAGTACATTCTTGTTTATTTTTCAGCCAGTTTTTAACATTTTTAGTGAATGTTTTAAAGTCCGTTATTATTTTAATTTCATTTGGCATTGTGTTCCAGATGTGACTGCCCTTTATAGAGAAAGCTGTTTGTCCAAATGTGGTTCTGCGGTGGAATATTTTACAGTTATTGTTAACAGAACTCCTGGTGGCTCTGCTGCTGTCCTGTCTTTGGACAAAACCAGCAAGTGGCTCGGGTGCTGATTTATGGAAACATTTGAACGTTAATTTCAGAAGACAGAGGTCAATGAAGCTCTCAAAACTCAATAGGTTGTATTTTTTTAAAACATTACAGTGATGCCACCTAATGGGCTTTTTGTCCAAGATTTTTAGGGTTTGATTATATAATGAACCTATATGTCTTATTGTGGAAGGGGCTGCTTGAGCCCAGACTGTCAAACAGTATGATATATGAGAAAAAACCATAGAATGCATATACAGTGCAGCTGCTTCGTAAGGTATGTAATATCTAATTAATTTAAAGCAGTTCAGATTTTTTTTTACTGTTTTTGAAATTTTCTTTATATGAAGATTAAATTTGAGTTGAGGATCTAGTACAATGCCAAGGTATTTGAATTCTGTAGCTAAACTGATGTCATGATCATGTATATTAACTTTAAAATGTTGCAGGTTACATTTTTTGATTGAAAAGCACATTGAGACTGTTTTCTGAAGGTTCAGCAATAGATGGTTCTTGAGGAGCCACTCTTGGACATCAACCATACTTGTAGACAGTACATCTGCAGCCTGTGCTGGAGTCTTGGCAGCTGTGTAAATAACTGCATCATCTGCATAAAGTTGGCATGTTGCAGCTGAGCAGTGTAACGGCAGGTCATTAATAAAAATGCTGAAAAGTAAAGGACCAAGAATGGACCCTTGTGGGATACCCATGCGGTTGTTTAAAAATGAGGATTTATCCTGGTGAACTTTTACACACTGTTCTCTATTCTGGAGATAAGATGCAAACCATTCTAATGTATTTGGGGAGAAGTTAAAAGATACCATTTTGGATAAAAGCAAACTGTGGTTTACAGTATCGAAAGCCTTTTTGAGATCTAGAAAAACAGCTCCTACCACATTACCCCTGTCCAAGGACTGTTTGACGTTTTCAATAAGGCAACAATTTGCTGTTTCTGTTGAGTATCCTGGTCTAAAACCAAATTGATGTGGATGAAGAAGTTGATTGTCTTGTAAGTAGTCTATCAGCTGTGTAGCTACAACTTTTTCAAGAACCTTAGATAGGACTGGTAAGATAGAGATTGGGCGGTAATTGCATATATCGTCTTTACTGCCTGATTTATGAACTGGTATGACGACAGCTTTTTTCCAGCCAGATGGAAATGTACTAGACCTAATGGAGAGATTAATGAGATGAGTCAGTGGTTTGATTAATATTTTGCTGTGCATTTTGAGAAAGGAGGTGCTCATATTGTAGATATCATTAGTTTTTGAGTTTGACAGTGTTTTAACAACGCCAGCAATTAACTTCTCATTTACCTCATCGATGTGAAAAGTATCTGTTGGAAGTATGGAATTTGTGTTGTTGAGCACATTTGGCAGCACAAAAATTTTTGTTAAGTCTTCCACAGAGCCCACAAAGTGTGAATTAAATTCATTTGCCAAAGTAGCCTTGTCACTGATGGTCTTGCCATTGATTCTAAGTTCCTTTACCCCCTTCTGATCGTTTTTTTTATTAGTTAAGTTATTTAAATGCCTCCATAGGGAACTGTTGTTACCCTTTGCATGATCTATCAGTTTATTGTAATAAGATATTTTTGATTTTCGCAGCTCATGTACCACTTTATTTCTTAAACTTTTGTACACAAGGTGATCATTTTGTAGTTTGGAGGTTAGTGATGTTTTCAGTGCATAGTCTCGCCTCTTCATAAGTTTTCTTATTTCATTATTTAACCATGGTAGGCTAATCTTCTGTTGTCTACTTTTAATTTGCTTTGAAAATTTTTCTATAGACTTTGTGATTGTTGCAGTTATAAAATTACAACAATCATCTACTTCACATGTTGACATGAGCTGCTCCCAATTTTGATTCTCTAAGTAATGTTCAAACTCCTCATTTTTTGATTTGGGGATAATAAAATTTGATTTGTCAATATCGACTCCCCCAAAATACTGTAGTCGCTTTTTAGTAAGTTTCCTGACAACAAGAACCATGTTATGATCTGAGAGACCAGTTACAAGATTATAGGTTCTGGTTATTCGTTCTGGTTTATTAGTAAATACCATGTCAATAAGTGTTCTGGATTGTTTGGTTATCCTGGTGGGTCCTTTGATGATTTGCTGGTAATTAAATTTAGTCATGAGGCTTTTCAGTTTTTGTTTGTCTTTTTTATCAGACCAGTTGATATTAAAGTCACCATGAATTATTGTTTCTCTGTTCTTCTCAAGTTGTTTAACCAGATCACTTAATTCATTATAAAAGGAAGAGTTGTGTGACGGTGGGTTGTACACTACTGCAATGTTGAAATTCATTACCGGAGAGAGACATACATTAACAGCTAAACATTCAAGTGAAGTATTCAAATCAACCAGTTGACATTTATATTTGTCTTTGATATAAATTAAAACACCTCCTCCCCTCCCTACCTGCCTGTCTTTTCTAAAACACTGGTAGCCCACAATATCGATCATATTAGTGTCTATGTTACTGTGTAGCCAGCTTTCTGAGAGACAAAGGTAGTCCAGATTTGAGTCCAACAGCAACACCGAAATCTCATCTCTTTTGGGGATTATGCTCCGTATGTTTAAATGACCGCCGAGGATCCCCTTTGGTTTAGCCTTGGTGTCCCAAAGAACTCGTGCATGATTAACAGTTTGGAAAAATAAATGTTGTTTTTGCTTTTGTACAGCTCGGTTTTGTGCTAACCCAGTGGTCTGCTGTTTAATAGTGGCAGGTCCAGGGTTAAGGTGAATATCTCCTGCCAGAAGTAGCAGAACTAACAGAACTTTAATTGTATATCCTCTGCCATATTGTGATTTTTGCTTAACAGCCTTGTTTGCCTTAATTTGGAAGTTTTTGCTCCGGGCTTTTAAAGACCACATAGAGTGTAGGGTGAGATGTCCAAGCCCAAATCCATACAGATAAAACTTTTTAACTTCACCTTTGGTTGAGTTTGTCGGAAAATCCTTCTTGTTGCAGGTCCAGACACACAAAGACAAAACGAAGAGGAAGTAGAGAAGTATAGAAGGCTTATTAGTGGTGCCCATCAGCCCACTTTTTAATCCGGTGGCCGCCATCTTCAGTCTTTCTTGGAAAGAAGGAAAAAGAAAATCTGTGGATAGTAAAATAAATTCTGCTTATATCGCCAGAATCTGATCCGATCGTCCTCGAATCCAGCTGGGCCTCAGCTAGCCAACTAGCCCCTTCCGTTGCTGGTCTCGTTGCTCATAGTCGCCGTAACTGGTCTCCCGTCCCGCTCCTCCAACCGAGTCTCGTCACACACCGCCGCTGCCACCGAGCTCCGCTGAGGTCACGGTAAGTCCTCCGCTAGGCACCGCCACCTACCGTTGTCTGCCTGGGTGAAATCTCTGCTGAGCCCCGTCAACAAATAGCCGCTTGCCTGGTAGTATCTCCGCTGGGCCTCGCAGCTGGGCTTCGATTCCGGCTGGTGTAAGGTGGAATGACTGGCGCCAGCATTAAGCTAACTAGCGTTAGCTTAGCAATCGCTTCGGGTAGTCTCGTCGCACACCGCCGCTGCAGTCACGGTAAGTCCTCCGCTGGGCACCGCCGCCTACCTCCGTCTGCCTGGGTGAAATCTCTGCTGAGCCCCGTCAAACAAATAGCCGCCTGCCTGGTAGTATCTCCGCTGGGCCTCGCAGCTGGGCTTTGATTCAGGCTGGTGTTAGGTGGAATGGCTGGCGCCAGCATTAAGCTAACTAGCGTTAGCTTAGCAATCGCTTCAGGTAGGGCACACCAGTGAATCACAAGGAAGCGCTGGAATCGTTGGTCAGTTTACTCACAGTGGCCGGATAAAAGCGATCAAAGGGGTAATCCACCGGAGGTATATCCGATCGCTGTAGGTTAGATTTTTAGAGACTGGCGCCAGCATTAAGCTAACTAGCGTTAGCTTAGCAATCGCTTCAGGTAGCATTAAGCTAACTAGTGTTAGCTTAGCAATCGCTTCAGGAAGGCGCAGGAAGTCGCTGGAGAAAGGCGATTAAAGGGCAATCCAACGGAGGTGGCAATTCAGCCCGTGCGTGTTCGCCACGAGCGCCGATCGCTGCAGGCCAGCCACTTTTAATGGCAAAATCAGTGACTTTGTCTCAGCACTGAAAAAGTGTGAACATCCCGGTCGCCATCTTGAGGTGATCCTTGGTGATAAAACCAAGGTTCCTAGCTGTGGATTTAACATAAGGTGTAAGGGGGCCCATGTATACAGGAGGGGACTCACAGGGGCGACTAGGTCCAAACACCATCACTTCGGTCTTCTTATCATTAAAATTTAAGAAGTTTAGGGCCATCCAAGATTTTATGTCTTCAATACATGCCAGGAGTGAGTTTACTGATGAGGCAGCTTTTTGTTTTAGAGGGACATAAATCTGACAGTCATCAGCATACAGGTAGAAAGAGATACCATGCTTTTTTAAAATGGAATCCAGTGGAAGTATGTACAGAGAAAAAAGCATGGGCCCTAGAATTGACCCCTGTGGGACCCCATAAGGCAGAGGAGCAGAAGAGGATTCAAACCCAGACATGCTAACTTTAAAAGTCCTGTCTGACAGATAGGATCTAAACCAGTTGAGAACAGTGCCATAAATGCCCACTAGGCGCTGCAAACGGGAAATTAAAACATGATGATCCACTGTGTCAAAGGCAGCAGTTAAATCAAGCAACACAAGAACAGCATATTCACCTGAATCACATGCCAAGAGAATATCGTTAAAAACTCTTAACAAGGCTGTCTCTGTGCTATGAAGAGCTTTGAAACCAGATTAAAAAATCTCCAAAATACCGAGTTCATCCAGAAAACATTTCAACTGCATATAGACAATTTTCTCTAAAATTTTTGAGAGAAATGGCAGCTTGGAAATAGGCCTAAAATTTGCCAACATGGTATGATCGAGACCAGGTTTCTTTATCAAGGGCTGTACTACTGCATGTTTAAAATTTGCAGGAACCACACCAGATGGCAGGCTGCTGTTCAAGATGGTGAGAACTGACTGGCCTATACTGGGAAGCTACTCTTTAAAAAGTCTAGGAGGGACAGCATCACAGAAAGACCCTGAGAGCTTAATGTGGCCAACCACGTCCTCTAAAAATGACAGAGTCACAGGTTCAAACTGATTAAAAACAGCAGAACGAGGGACAGAGACAGAGGGATCAGAGGCAGGAGATGAGATGAGAGCCCTGGTGGTGGCCACCTTATCAATAAAAAAAGTTCATAAAATCATTACATAACTCAGAGAAGGCTCCAAACAGTCAGTCTGTGGGGTATTAAGAACAGAGTCAATAGTGTTAAATAAAACACGCTGATTATGACAATGAGATAAAACAATGTGAGCAAAATATTTGCTTTTTTCCTGCTTGACAGTATTTTGATACTGACGCCAGCAGTCTTTTAAAATCTGCAGTGACAACTGCAGTTTGTCTTTCTTCCATCTGCGTTCAGCTCTGTGGCACTCCTGTCTGACTGCAGGAGTCCTGTTATTGAACCACGGCTCAGGTTTGGAACGAGGCTGCTTGGTTTTCAGTGGAGCCACAGAGTCCAAGATGTCAAACAGTCCAAAATGCTATTCCATGATCTGTTAATTGATCATCAGATTGATTTAATATCCCTTACAGAGACTTGTTTGGGGCAAGAGGATTATGTTGGTTTAAATGAATCAACTCCCTCTGGTTAATTAAACTGTCAAAATCCCACAAGTTCTGGTTGTGGAGGAGGAGTAGCAACAATTTACCATTCCAAATTACTAGTTAATGTAAAGCAAAAAAGACATAATTCCATTGAGGGCCTGATCCTCAGTATTGGGCATTTTAGCAATTTTAGGCTAAACCCAATTTTATTTGCCATAGTTTATCGTCCCCCATCAACCTACTCAGAATTTTTATCTGAATTTGCCGAATTCTGAGCTGATTTAGTGCCGAAATCAGATAGAATAATTATAGTAGGGGACTTTAATATACATGTAGATGTAGATAGTGATTGCCTTAATTTGGCATTTAATTCAATATTAGACTCGATGGGGTTTTCTCAGAAAGTAGGAAATTCTACCCATTATCTCCACCATACGTTGGACCTTGTTCTGACATATGGCATAGAAAAAGAAAATCTGGTAGTGTCTCCTCATAACCCTGGACAGTCAGACCATTGTCTGTTAACCTTTGATTTTACCATTTGTGACTATTTGGCTTCTAAGGAAAAAATATTACTACAGTAAATACCTCTCAGATGATGTTGTTACCAAATTTATGCACATTGTTTCCTCTATGCCATGTGTCAACACAATGGAAATAAGCTATAGACAGCTTGCTCCTTCTGTAATTGATAGCATGGTAGATAGTGTTACAGCTTCTCTGCAACAGACTCTAGACATGGTGGCCCCTTTAAAAAAAAAAAGTCCAATCAGAGATTTCTAACTCCTTGGTTCAACACAGAAACTCGTACCTTAAAACAGAAGACTCGTCAATTAGAAAGAAAATGGTGCTCCACTAACTTAGATGAAATCTATTTAGCTTGGAGAAATCATCTTTTAATTTATAAAAAATCTCTTAGAAAAGCTAGAATGAGTTATTATTCTGCATTAATAGAAGAGAACAAGAATAATCCCAGGTTTCTTTTCAGTACTGTAGCCAGGCTGACAAACAGTCAGAACTCTGTCAATCCTAGCATTCCCTTTGAGCTTACTAGTCAGGACTTTATGAACTTTTTCAATCATAAAATTTCATCTATCAGAGATAAAATCAATCACTTCTTCCCACTGTTAACTTAAATGCAGTAACTACTACAACTCCGTTTACTCCAACTGTGTGACCTGTGTGACAGGGACTGTCATTCGCGCATCGGCCTGTTCAGCCACAGGCGGTGCTGTTCCAGCAGAGTAGACGTTTAGAATTCTCTTCCATGGTCATCATAGACCGACGGAGGCCGACGAACTCCAGCTGACCTTTTAGAGTTAGACAAAATAGTTTCCTCATCCAAGCCTTCAACTTGTCTTTTGGACCCTATTCCTACCGGGTTATTTAAAGAAGTCTTCCCATTTATTGGTAGCTTTATTCTTCAAATAATCAATTCTTCATTAAATTTAGGCCATGTACCGCAGGCTTTTAAAACTGCTGTAATTAAACTCTTACTCAAAAAGCCAACGCTGGATCCAGGAGTTTTAGCTAACTATAGACCAATCTCTAATCTCCCTTTCATTTCAAAAATCATAGAAAGAGTTTTTGCTACACAATTATTTGACCACTTGCAGGGAAATGGTTTATTTGAAGAGTTTCAATCTGGGTTTAGAATCCATCATAGTACTGAAACAGCCTTTGTGAAGGTCACTACTGGCCTCCTGATCGCATCTGATAATGGATTTGTTGTCAAGCGGTGACCCTCGCGGATCACCATAAGATGCCAAGAGTCCACCAGTGAGTTTTGCGAAGATGGTCATTTATTAACACATGAGACAGGATAAGACTGTGAGCCGCTCTCGGAAAAAACACACAAATCAATACACAAGCTCGTAGGGCGAACCCCAGCCACTACAAGCTAAACTGTGGCATAACATGAGACAACGAACCTGACATGAAGGTCTACTGACGCTCTGACAAGGCTTGACGAGGTTTTGACAAAGTCTGACAAGGTGTTGACCATACTCCTGCAACCTTACTGCTGCTAGTGCCCGCTTTATGAAGGCGAACACTAATGAGCAGTAATGACACACAGCTGACCAGCCTTGACAGGCAGAAGCCCCACCGAGCGCCTTCACAATAAGAGCCCGGTGAGGCCAGAATACAACCCACAGCTGTCAAGGCCGGCAGCGAGGAGAGCTTAGCCCGAGCGCGAACAGAACCCAGCGCTCCGGTCGTAACACTTGTTTCTGTACTTGTCCTTTTAGACTTTAGTGCAGCTTTTGATACTATCAATCATAATATTCTACTTGATAGATTAGAACACTATGTTGGACTTAATGGAACTTTGTTGCAGTGTTGTAGATCTTATTTATCTGATAGGTTCCACTTTGTTCATGTCAATAAATGAGTTTTCTTTCAACTCACAGCTCAGTCATGGAGTTCCACAGGAATCTGTGCTAGGCCCTACTCTTTTGAGTTTATATATGCTTCCGTTAGGCAATGTTATTAGAAAGCACTGTATACATTTTCATTGTTATGCAGATGACACACAATTATACCTGTTAATGAAGCCAGATAATAGTAATCAATTAGCCAAGTTAGAAGCCTGTCTTAAGGAAATCAAAGCTTGGATGACTTGTATTGTCCTGCTATTAAATTCAGATAAGACTGAAGTCATTCTTGTTGGTCCAAAAAACCTTAGAAATAACTTTCCAAATCAAACTCTTAGTTTGGATGCAGTTACTCTTTCTCCTAATAGCTCTTTGAGGAACCTTGGAGTTATTTTTGATCAAGATCTGTTTTCCAATTCACATATTAAATTTGTTTCTAAGACTGCCTTCTATCATTTGCATAATATTGCCAAGATTAAGATAAGATAAGATAAGATAAGATAAGCCTTTATTAGTCCCACAACGGGGAAATTCCAGGATTGCAACAGCACAGGGATAGCAACACTCAGAGCAACAATCAGAAGGCAAGAAAAAAAAACAAGCAAGCAAGAGCAGCTAATAAACATATGTACGTATTACTATAAAATATATATATATACACACACACACAGACACACAGTGCAGAGCATTGTAGCTGGATGGAATAATATATGAATATATGAACACACAGTGCAGAGCATTGTAGCTAGATGGAATAAATATGTAAATATATAAAAACACCCACAGTACGGAGCATTGCAGCTAGGTGGAATAAATATGCAAGTATATAAACACACACAGTGCGGAGCAATGTAGCTAGATGGAATAACATGTAGATATATAAATATATAAACACCCACAGTACGGAGCATTGCAGCTAGACGGAACAAATATGCAAATATATAAACACACACAGTGCAGAGCATTGCCGCTAGATGGAATGAAACAGCATAACCGTCTACCCAGCTATCCTGCATGGTATGATTATGTGCCCATACACACTCTCACCCTCCATAGCGACCGGCATGCTCCTAGTTGTATGCCGGAGAGGACCACTGTGTAAGTCTATTGCATCTTCTGCATTCAAAAAACTATTAGTTTGTTACGTCTTTTTTGCTATCTCTGCGAGCAGCCCTGCTTAGGTTGTACAGTCTGACAGCCGTTGGTAGGAAGGACCTACGAAACCTCTCGGTTGTGCACCTGGGATGATGTAGTCTGCTGCTAAATGAGCTCCTCAGTGCATTCAGTATGTCCTGCATAGGGTGGAACTCGGACTCCAGCAGAGATGACAGTTTAGCCACCGTCCTTCTCTCTCCTATCTCCTCCATCGGATCAAGGCGTTGCCCCAGGACAGAGCTAGCTTTCTTAATCAGTTTGTTCAGTCTCTTCCTATCGGCTGCAGTAATGCCACTGCCCCAGCAGACCACTCCAAAAGTGATGGCTGATGCCACCACCGTGTCATAGAATGACTTCAGCAGCGCCCCTTGTACACCAAAAGACCTGAGTCTCCTCAGCAGGAACAGCCTGCGCTGTCCCTTCTTGTAGAGTGCATCAGTATTGTGTGACCAGTCTAGTTTATTGTTCAGATGAATACCCAGGTACTTATAGGATGTCACCATCTCGATGTCTGTTCCCTGTATATTTACTGGTACTGTGAGGGGCTGCCCATGCCTGCGGCAGTCCACCACCAGCTCCTTAGTTTTCCTCGCGTTGATCTGGAGGCAGTTCCGATGGCACCAGTCCACGAAGTCCTGGATAAGCCCTCTGTACTCAGCTTCATCTCCATTGGAGATGAGGCCAACGATCGCAGAGTCATCAGAGAACTTCTGTAGATGGCAGTGTGTTGTGTTGTGTGAGAAGTCCGCAGTATAAAGAGTGAACAGGAAGGGAGCCAGCACCGTTCCCTGGGGGGCCCCCGTGCTACTGATGATCGTGTCGGACACACAGTCCCGGGTTCTCACAAACTCAGGCCGGTTCGTGAGGTAGTCCAGGATCCATGATGACAGGTGCTGGTCCACCCCTGCGCGCAGCAGCTTGTCCTTCAGGATCATCGGTTGGATGGTGTTGAAAGCACTGGAGAAGTCAAAGAACATGATCCTCACCATATTCCCGGGCTTCTCCAGGTGGGACAGAGAACGGTGAAGGAGGAAGATCACCGCATCCTCCACCCCAATGCCATGCTGGTAGGCGAACTGGAGTGGATCCATCGCTGGTTCCACCAGGGGGCGGAGGTGAGCAAGGAGCAGTCTCTCCAGGGTCTTCATCAAGTGGGACGTCAAGGCCACCGGTCTGTAGATTAGGAGCATCTTATCTCAGAGTGATGCTGAGAAACTGATCCATGCTTTTGTTTGCTCTAGATTAGATTATTGTAACTCTTTATTATCAGGTTGTCCTAAAACATCTCTAAAAAGTCTTCAGTTGATCCAAAATGCTGCAGCAAGAGTTTGAACAGGTACTAGAAAGAGCGATCATATCTCTCTGGTTTTGGCCTCCCTTCACTGGAATAAGTTTAGAATTAAGAATTTAGAGTTTAGAATTAAGTTTAAAATCCTTCTTCTCACTTCCAGTTATGGCGGCCGCCTAGAAGGACACGTATCACTCTGCTCTGCTCCTGGAAATAAAAATTCGGCAAATAACTCTCTCATTCGGAACAGAACTTTTCCCAGCGTTTGGGTGAGGATATGCCGGTGAAGACTAAGGCTGGGAAATCAGGAGGGGGAAAAATTGAATCGCCGAAGCAGTCCAAATTAACGGACTTTAAAGTTTGTGGCGCAGTAGAAAAAGCTGCGGATATGGCGGATGAAACTAGCGGTGATGCGGTAACTGCTGACGATGGCGGCACAGGTGCAGTGCTGGCTGCCATTAGCTCAATGAGAGCAGACTTTTCCGCTAAACTTGATGGGATTATGGCAGCGTTGGATGCAATGAGAAAGGAGTTGGGTGACTGCGTGGAGCGAGTGACGCAGGCGGAGCTTCGTGTTTCAAGTGCGGAGGATGAAATTAGCGGACTTCAAATAAAGGTGCGCACTTTGGAAAAAAAAAATAAAGATCTGGGAAATAGCGTTCTGGATTTGGAATCTCGGTCCAGACGGAACAACCTGAGGCTGGTGGGTTTACCGGAGGGAGCCGAAGGTCGTGATTCATGCTCCTTTTTGGAGGGGTGGATCCCGGAGGCGCTGAACAACGCGGAGCTAAAATCATCAGTCGTCTTGGAAAGCTCCCACCGAATTGGCCCACCGAGAGGTAACAAGGCAGCACCGAGGACGTTAATTATGAAGTTTCTCAGCTACAGAGACAGGATGACGATCTCCAACGCGGTGCGGGCCAAAGGAGAAATTAAATATCAAGATCAGCAGGTGCGGTTCTACCCAGATTTGGCCTCAGGAATCCAACAATTAAGGAAGCAGTTTGACCCCATCCGCAAAGAACTGCGCAACCTTGAGATTCGTCATGGAGTGATTCACCCTGCAAGACTTCTGGTCACATATGAGGGCAGAACACACATCTTCAAGACCCCCGAGGAGGCGCAGGAGCTCATCAAGAAGATCCAGGAAGAGACTGGTGGGAGCTAAGCATGAACAGAATATAGGGTAGAATATTTGAGCATTTAACTGATTAGAAGCATATAACAAGATTACAAAATATAGACTGTATTACATATTAAAAAAATAAAAAAAGTACAAAATTGCTAAAAAATTTTGGAGTTAAATTGGAAAATTACAGAAGAGAGTTAATGTTACGTTATTAAAAGCAGTAGAGTTAGGGTGATTGGGAGGATGAAGGAGTGGCTTTGGCTGATCCTCGTGGGTGTGGAGCGGTCGATGGCTATATCGGGAGACGGAATTTTTCTTTTGCTTTTGGGGAGATTGCCACAAATGTGGGAAGGGGGAATTTGTTTGTGTGGAGTTTGTAGGGTGAATGTTCAACCACTCATTTTTTTGCTTTTCTGTTTGAGCGTGTTTACACTGCTTGGTAATCCTAAACTCCCTATTGATCATAAATCAAAGCGTTAATCTTAACTTAACTTCATGGAATTGCAGAGGTCTACAAAATTTAAAAAAACTTAAACAAGTTATGAATAAAATAAAAGACATGGGTTCAAAAATTGTGTTTTTACAAGAAACTCATCTAATAGAGGAAGATCTAAAAAGAATTAGGAGTAGATGGCAAGGAAATGTTTTCACCTCATCATTTTCATCCCGAGCCAGGGGAGTTATGACTCTCATACATAAATCAGTCCCATTTCAAGTGAAAAATGTAATTGGAGACAAATTTGGAAGATATGTAATCATTCAAGGATCTTTGCTATTAGAAAACATAAATTTGGTGAACTTATATGGTCCCAATATAGATGATCAAAAGTTCTTTGCTAATTTATTTCTTATCTTATCATCACTTACAGGGCGACATATAATAGCAGGGGATTTTAATTGTACATTGAATCCCGGTATAGATAGATCAACAGGACTGGACTGTACGCACAATGGATGTAGGATGACCATTAATCATTTTATGAAAGAATTGAAATTGATAGATATATGGAGAGAAATGAAACCACAAGTTAAAGCATACTCTTGTTATTCCAATACCTACAAGACATTCTCACGTATAGATTATTTTTTGATCTCCATAGAATTAAGGTCCAAGATTCAAAACTGTTTTTATGATAACATCGTGATCTCTGATCATGCACCCTGCTGTCTAATATATGTAGATAAGAAATTGACAAAGGAACCAGGAAGATGGCAATTTCAGCATAAATGGCTTCAGGATGAGGAATTTGTTAAATACATAGAAAAACAGATAGATGAGTTCTTTGACATCAATACTACACAAACATCAGCATGTGTAAAGTGGGAGGCTTTCAAAGCTTTTATTAGGGGACACATTATTAGTTATACAGGTTCAAAATCTAAGAAGACTCGAGAGGAGAGAGTCCAACTGGAACATAAAATAAAAATTCTTCAAGAAAGAGTATATGCAGGAAGAGATCCAAGGTTGGAGAACGAATTACTGATTTTGAGAGCTGAATATGACAAAAAATCAGCGGATAGAGCTGCCTCGAGTCTTCTAAGATTGAAACAATCTTTTTATGAACAAGGTGAAAAATCAGGAAAGTTATTGGCATGGCAGATTAAACAATTAGAATCTAAAACACCAATTACCAGTATTATAAGTAACGGACAGGTAGTTATAGATCCTTTAGAAATTAATAGAGCCTTTAGAGATTACTATGAAAAATTATATGATACCAAAAATGAATCTGACTTAACAAAACTACATGGGTTTCTGAACGAACTATTTATACCGTGTATTCCAAATGAAAATAGGGAGATACTGGAGTCTAAAATTAGTCAAGAAGAAGTTGGACTAGCTATTGATAATATGAAATCAGGAAAAAGTGCAGGACCAGATGGTCTTCCAGTTGACCTTTATAAAAAATTTAAAAATAAATTAACAAAACCTTTTTTGGAAATGGTTTTAGAAGCATTTCAAAATAGTAATTTACCATCATATATGAATGATGCCTTAATTATACTGTTGCCAAAACCAGGTAAGCCCTCTAATAAATGTGAAAATATGAGACCAATAAGCCTATTAAATGCCGACCTTAAGATAATCTGTAAAATTTTAGCAAGACGAATACAAGAAATTTTACCAAATATTATTAATCGAGATCAGAATGGCTTTATAAAGGGAAGACAAGGCTTCCATAATGTAAGAAGACTTTTTAATATTATTTATTCTAATAAAGAAGCACCGGATGGTCTTCCGGTTATGGCTGCCACGTAGGACGGACGTGTCTCGCTCTGCTCTGCTCCTGGAAAAAAAAAAATTGGCAAATAACTCTCTCATTTGGGACAGAACGTATCTCAGCATTTGGGCGAAGATATGTCGGCGAAGCCTAAGGCTGGAAAACCAGGAAAAGGAAAAAGCGAGCCGCCGAAACAGTCCAAATTAACGGACTTTCAGGTCTGTGACGCAGTAAACAAAACTCCATATATGGCGGAGGAGGCTGGCAACGCTGCGATATCTGCGGGGAATGGCGCAGATGCACTGATGGCTGCCATGAGTTCAATGAGAGCGGACTTTTCCTCTAGATTTGATGGGATTATGACAGCGTTGGAAGGAATAAGAAAGGAATTGGGTGACTCTGTAGAACGAACGGCGCAGATGGAGCTCCGTCTCGCTAGTGCTGAAGATGACGTCACCCGTCTTCAATTAAAGGTGCGCACTTTGGAAAAAAAAAATAAATCTCTGGAAGATAATATTTTGGATTTGGAATCTCGGTCGAGACAGAATAATTTGAGGCTGGTGGGTCTTCCAGAGGAATCAGAAGGTCGGGACGTATGTTCCTTTCTGGAAAAGTGGATTCCGGAGGTGCTGGGCAGCGAGGAGTTGCAATCAGCAGTGGTTCTGGAAAAAGCACATCGTATTGGCCCACGGAGAGATAAGGGACCGCCGAGGACCTTAATTATGAAGTTTCTTAGCAACAGAGACAGGATGAAGATCTTCAACGCTGCACGAGCTAAAAAAGGAGAGATTAAACACCAGGACCAGCAGGTGCGGTTCTACCCAGATTTGGCCACAGGAATCCAGCAATTGAGGAAGCAGTTTGATCCCGTACGTAAGGAGCTGCGCAACCTTGGGATTCGTCATGGTGTAATCTATCCTGCGAGACTGCTGACCACGTATGAGGGCAGAACCCACATCTTCAAGACCCCAGAGGAGGCGCAGGAGTTCATCAAGAAGATCAAAGAAGAAGAAGAGACTGGTGGGAGCTAAGCATGAACAAAATATAAGGTAGAATAATTAAGCATTTGCACAGGCATCTGACTGACTTGAAATAAATAGTAAGTTTACAAAATATAGATTGTATTATATATTAAAAAAACAAAACAAAAACAAAACAAAACAAAAAAAAACTATGATGTACAAAGTTGTTAAAAATTTTGGAGTTAAGTTGGAAAACTACAGAGGAGAGTTAATGTTACGTCATTAAAAGCAGTAGAGTTAGGGTGATTGGGAGGATGAAGGAGTGGCTTAGGCTGTTCCCCGTGGGTGTGGAACGGTCGATGGCTATATCGGGAGACAGAATTTTTCTTTTGATTTTGGGGGGTTTGCCACAAGTGTGGGAAGGGGAAATTTGTTTGTGTGTAGTTTGTAGGATGAATGTTCAACCACTCATGTTTTTGCTTCTCTGTATGAGCATGTTTACACTGCAAGGTAATCCCAAACTCTCTATTGATCATGGACCAAAGTGTTAATCTTAATTTAACTTCATGGAATTGCAGAGGTCTACAAAATTTAAAAAAAACTTAAACAAGTTATGAATAAAATAAAGGACATGGGTTCAAGAATTGTGTTTTTACAAGAAACTCATCTGATAGAGGAGGATGTTAAACGAATTAGGAGTAGATGGCAGGGAAGTGTATTCACCTCTTCATTTTCATCCCGAGCCAGGGGAGTTATGACTCTCATACATACTGTAAATCAGTTCCTTTTCAAGTGAAAAATGTAATTGGAGACAAATTTGGAAGATATGTAATCATTCAAGGTTCTTTGCTATTAGAAAATATAAATCTTGTGAACTTATATGGTCCCAATATAGATGATCAGAAGTTCTTTGCTAATTTATTTCTCATCTTATCATCACTTACAGGGCAACATATAATAGCAGGGGATTTTAATTGTACATTGAATCCAGGTGTGGATAGATCAACAGGACTGGATTGTACGCACATTGGATGTAGGATGACTATTAATCATTTTATGAAAGAATTGAGATTGTTAGATATATGGAGAGAAATGAAACCACAAGTTAAAGCCTATTCTTGTTATTCCAGTACCTACAAGACATTCTCACGTATTGATTATTTTTTGATTTCCACAGAATTAAGGTCCAAGATTCAAAACTGCTTTTATGATAACATCGTGATCTCTGATCATGCACCCTGTTGTCTAATATATGTAGATAAAAAATTGACAAAGGAATCAGGTAGATGGCAATTTCAGCATAAATGGCTTCAGGACGAGGAATTTGTCAAGTATATAGAAAAACAGATAGACGAGTTCTTTGACATCAATACTACACAAACATCAGCATGTGTAAAGTGGGAGGCTTTCAAAGCTTTTATTAGGGGACATATTATTAGTTATACAGGATCAAAATCTAAGAAGACTCGAGAGGAGAGAGCTAAATTGGAACATAAAATAAAAAGTCTTCAGGAAAAAGTGTATGCAGGAAGTGACCCAAGGTTGGAGAATGAATTACTGATTTTGAGAGCTGAATACGACAAAAAATCAGCGAATAGAGCTGCCTCGAGTCTTCTAAGATTGAAACAATCTTTTTATGAACAAGGTGAAAAATCAGGAAAATTATTAGCATGGCAGATTAAACAATTGGAAATTAAAACACCAATTACCAGTATTATAAGTAACGGACAGGTAGTTATAGATCCTTTAGAAATTAATAGAGCCTTTAGAGATTACTATGAAAAATTATATGATACCAAAAATGAACCTGATTTAACAAAACTAAATGGGTTTTTGAACGAACTATCTATACCGTGTATACCAAATGAAAACAGGGAGATATTGGAGTCTAAAATTAGTCAAGAAGAAGTTGGGCTAGCCATTGATAATATGAAATCAGGAAAAAGTGCAGGACCAGATGGTCTTCCAGTTGACCTTTATAAAAAATTTAAGAATAAATTAATAAAACCTTTTTTGGAAATGGTTTTAGAAGCATTTCAAAATAATAATTTATTTTATTTATTTTTATTTTATTTTTATTTATTTATTTTTATTTCGGATAGTACATTACAGGTTAAAAGAAACTGTATAATATAACAAGGTCAAATTAGACAAAGACTCCTTCTACTATACAATTCCACGTGAGTTATCCGAAATGGGTGATGGCTGAAGCCGCAGCTTATATTGTCCACCCATATTCCATCCAAGAATTCAAAGGAGAAAAAAGAGAAAACAAGACAAGAGCGATTACAATTTAAAACAAGGCTAAGACAAAATATGACTGAGAGAAAAAGAAAACTGAGCTAGTCTAAGTTAAGCGGTTACTATTCAAAAACAAATCTAAGACATAGTGTCACAGAGAAAAAAGAAAAACTAAGCTATAACACAACACAGGCTGGAAATGTCAATCCTTATGTGAGTTTACATGTCGTCTTGTAAATATGTTTGGAGTATTTCTTCCTTTAGTTTTTGTTTAAATTGTCCAAGCTTTGTACATGATTTTAATTCAGGTCCAAAATCGTTCCATAATCTGACACCTTGCACTGAAATACAGTGTTGCTTGGTAGTTGTTCTCACTGTAGGCTTTTGAAATATACATGTTCCTCTGAAGTGATATCGTTTCTCCCTTGTTTGGAACAACTTTTGGATATATGCGGGCAGTGATAGATTCTTCACTTTGAACATTATTATTGCGGTTTTAAAGTCGATCAGATCTTTCAACTTGAGAGTTTTTTGTTTAAGAAAAAGTGGGTTTGTTGGTTCCCTGTAAGCTGCTTTGTTGATTATTCTAATAGCTCTCTTTTGAAGCATAAAGAGTGGATATATGTTTGTTTTATATGTATTTCCCCATACTTCATTACAATATGTCATGTATGGGAGTATTAATGAATGATACAAGGTGTATAGTGTGGGTTGATTCAGCAAATTTTTCACTCTGTGTAATATTGCAATTGATTTGGATACTTTACCTTTTATATAATTAATATGTGGCTTCCAACACAGTTTGTTATCAATTATTACTCCAAGGAATTTAGTTTCGGATACCCTTTCAATCTCTACACCATTTACACTGAGTTTGGGTACTGGGTAGTTGTGATGGTTGTTAAAGACTATAAATTTTGTCTTGCTTAAATTGAGCGTTAATTTGTTTGAGTCAAACCACAGTTTCAGCTTTCCTAATTCCTTTCCGAGTGTATCCAGAAGTTGTTCCAAGTTGTTTCCACTGCATAGCAGGTTAGTGTCATCAGCAAACAATATTAAGTCCATTTTTTCTGAAACTTTACATATATCATTTATATACATATTGAATAATAATGGTCCCAAAACTGAACCCTGTGGGACTCCACAGGTGACCTTCAGTAGCTCTGAGTTTTTGTTGTTAACACATACAAACTGATATCTATTCTTTAAGTAACTTCTTAACCAGGACAGTGCTACCCCTCTGATACCACAATTTTGTAGTTTCTTTAATAATAGATTGTGATCTACTGTATCAAATGCTTTTTTAAGATCCAGGAATACTCCAACTGAATACTCTTTATTTTCAATGGCTGTTGATATTTTTTCTGTAAATTCCATTAAGGCATATGCTGTTGTCCTTTTGTGTCTGAACCCATATTGCTGCTCACACAATAAATCATTCTTCAGTATGAAGTTGTCAATTCTCTCATAGAATATTTTTTCAAGTATCTTGGAAAATTGCGGTAATAGTGAAATTGGTCTGTAGTTGGAGAGTTCCCCTCTGTCGCCTGTCTTGTAAATCGGAATTACTTTAGCTATTTTCATTGCATTGGGAAATATACCTGATTGGAGAGACAGGTTACAGATATACGTCAGTGGTTTCACTATGCATTCGATAACAGTTTTGACTAGTAGCATATCAATACCATCGCAGTCAGTAGATGTTTTACTTTTGAACGATTTAACAATTTCAATGACCTCTCTTTCGTCTGTGTTCTTTATGAAGATGGTGTCTTTTACAGCAGTGTTATTGCATATTGAATCACCTGTTGGCACCGTAGTGGGTATTTCTCGGGCCAGTTTAGGTCCAATGTTAACAAAAAAATTATTAAATTCATCTGCAGGTGAAGCTATATTCACATTCGGAGTCGATTTATTATTTTTTGGAGTGTTAGTTGGGTAGCTGGTATTTCTGCTTTTATTTCCAAGGATACTGTTGATTATTGTCCATGTATTTTTAATATTGTCTTTGTTTTTTTCCAGTTCTTTACTGTAATAGTCTCTTTTACTACATCTTATTATATATGTTAACTTATTTTTGTATGTTTTATACCGCTGCTCTGCTTCATTCATCCATTCATGTATTTGTGATGCAAACATGCATGTGTTGTGATGTAATGCGCCATTCTGTATAGTGTGCATATGGCTTGTCCTTACTATGCTTTTTCTGAGCATCTTAGATGTGCTTTGGTGTATTAATGTCTACAGGTAGACGAGTTTCTTCTGTCTCACCTATGTGATGTTAATCGATGCCTTTCATCCTTTGTACTCATGCATCCTGTCCTTACTGTGACCTAGAGACTCAGATCAATATGTAGATGTGCTTGTTAGCCTCTTTGTCTTGCACTTAGAGCGAGGTCTAGCTAATCTGCCCATTGTGATGTATGGCTTACAAATGCAAATACCTCCTGCCTGTTCTGTTGTCCCTTTGATCATTCTAGACTGTGGGGTATGTCTTTTTGATGTATTGTTATGATCAAGTATTTAAGGTGCAACTCTGTAACGCAATCTCTCTCTTCTTCTCTCACTCTGATCCTGCAACTGGTAGACACACTGGTGTCCCTCCTTCTCTGAGAGCAGAGAAGGAGGGACACCAGATTATTTATGTACCATCATACATAAATAATGCCTTAATTATACTGCTGCCAAAACCAGGTAAGCCCTCTAATAAATGTGAAAATATGAGACCAATAAGCCTATTAAACGCCGACCTTAAGATAATCTGTAAAATTTTAGCAAGACGAATACAAGAAATTTTACCAAATATTATTAATCGAGATCAGAATGGCTTTATAAAGGGTAGACAAGGCTTCCATAATGTAAGAAGACTATTTAATATTATTTATTTTAATAAAGAAGCACCGGATACAGCTCTCCTATCACTGGACGCCGAAAAGGCCTTTGATAGAGTTGAATGGCCCTTTCTTTTTGAAGTCCTACAAAGGTTTGGACTTGGAAATAATTTCATAAAATGGGTTCAAATAATATACAATAATGCTACAGCAGAAATCCTAACAAATAACAATATTTCAAAACCAATAAAGATCAATAGAGGATGTCGACAAGGCTGTCCACTTTCACCTTTACTGTTTACTATGGCAATTGAACCTTTAGCGATAGCGATACGTTTACATTCACAAATATATGGAATTAAAGTTGGACCAACAGAACATAAAATCTCCCTGTACGCCGATTACATAATTTTGTTTATGTCGAATCTAAAAAAATCAATTCCAACCTTGTTGAATTTAATAAAGAATTTGGGGGAAATATCAGGATATAAAATAAATAAAACTAAATCTTCAATATTAATGCTAAATGAGACCCAGAGAAATTACCCAGCCCCTGAGGCAAATCAATTCAATGTTGTAAATCAGTTTAAATATTTAGGAATCCAAATTATGCCTAAGCTAGAATCAGTCGCCAACGTCAACTATGAAGCCTTAATGTCAGATATCAATGAGTTAACTCAGAGATGGATGTCACTACCAATGTCGATGATCGGGAGAATCAATATACTTAAAAGTAATATTTTACCTAAAATACTTTATTTATTTCAATACATTCCCTTATCACCACCTTTAGATCTATTCTCAAGAATAAAAAAAAAGTTAGTGGAATTTATATGGAACAACAGGAGGGCTAGATTACGTCTGTCTTTATTATATTTACCATTTGATCGTGGAGGTCTGAAATGTCCAAATTTTATGTTGTATTATTGGTCGGCACAACTGAGGTCTATGACATATTATTTTTCATCAAATGATCTCCCTCACTGGACTGAAATGGAATCATACAATTTACCTTTACCTCTTCCCATATTCATATACTCAGATTCGGCAAAAAAATTACAAAAACAAGTTAAAAATCCATTTGTAAAGCATATGATCAAAATATGGTGTGAAGCTAAAAACTATTTAAAAGAACCACAGTTATTGTCACAATTTAGTCCAATATGGGGTAATCAATATTTTAAACCAGGGAGAGCGGACGCTGTATTTAAAGTATGGAATTTAAAAGGGATACAAAAGATTCAGGATTTATATTTGCCACGTGCAGACAACATAATGTCTTTTGAAGAGCTGAGGATCAAATTTAATCTCAATAGAACACATTTTTTTAAATATCTTCAACTTAGAAACTTTATTCGATCAAATCAAAATAAAGCTCTCACTCGACCTATTTATTCATCCTTGGAAAAAATGATGATGAAAGATAGTAAAAGAAAGGGTATTATTTCAGAGTTTTATAACTCATTGACACTATTTTCAAGTGAAAATTCACTGAAAAGATTAAACTACTGGAAAGAAGATCTGCAAATTGAAATTTCGGAGGAACAATGGGAATTGGCTTGTACAGAAGCTCAAACCAAATCAATAAATGCACGCCTTAAATTGATACATTTCAAATGGTTAATGCGGATGTATGTTACACCGGAGGAGTTAAATAGATATAACAAAAATATACCAGATACATGCACAAAATGCATGGAAAGTAAAGGAACCCTATTTCATTGTTTATGGGAATGTAGATTAATAAGAATGTTTTGGGAAGAGGTGAGGGTAACAATTGAAAAAATAATCTCAAAACAAATCATACTGAATCCTAAACTGTTTTTGTTGGGTCTGTACCCAGAAAAGCATAATTTTAATAAAAGTGAAAGAACATTCATAGACCTCAGTTTGCTTAATGCCAAAAAATGTATTGCACTATTATGGAAAAAGACTCATAGACCAGATGTGACTCAGTGGTTAAGACAGATGTTAACAAACCTTCCATTAGAAAGAATAACATATATACTGAAATCAAAGGAAATTGTGTTTGAGAATATATGGAGACCTTTTATTGATTATGTAAAAAATTTAAACATAACTCTTGAAGAAGAAGGTGAATGATGTGTGTGGACCTTGTAAATTCCAAACTGGTGAACATAATATGTATACTTATGTATTGGATTGTCTAGACTAAACAGAGGAGCATTGTTGAAGACTTGATTTTGTTGGTGGTTGTTGGTGTTTTTAGTGCATTTTTTTTTTTTTTTTTTGTAGTACTTTAGCGTTAGTGTTTGATTGTTTGTATCATGTTTGTTAAAAAAAAAAAGGTTCAATAAAGATATTGTGGAAAAAAAAAAAGAAGCACCGGATACAGCTCTCTTATCACTGGATGCCGAAAAAGCCTTTGATAGAGTTGAATGGCCCTTTCTTTTTGAAGTCTTACAAAGGTTTGGACTTGGAAATAATTTCATAAAATGAGTTCAGATAATATATAATAATGCTACTGCAGAAATCCTAACAAATAACAATATTTCAAAATCAATAAAAATCAATAGAGGATGTCGACAAGGCTGTCCACTTTCACCTTTACTGTTTACTATGGCAATTGAACCTTTAGCGATGGCGATATGTCTACAGTCACAAATATATGGAATTAAAGTTGGACCAACAGAACATAAAATCTCCCTGTATGCCGATGACATAATTTTGTTTATGTCGAATCTTAAAAAATCAATTCCGACCTTGTTGAATTTAATAAAGAATTTGGGGGAAATATCAGGATATAAAATAAATAAAACTAAATCTTCAATATTAATGCTAAATGAGACCCAGAGAAATTACCCAGCCCCTGAGGTAAATCAATTCAATGTTGTAAATCAGTTTAAATATTTAGGAATCCAAATTGTGCCTAAGCTAGAATCAATCGCCAGTGTCAATTATGAAGCCTTAATGACAGATATTGATGAGTTACTTCAGAGATGGATGTCACTACCAATGTCGATGATCGGGAGAATTAATATACTTAAAAGTAATATCTTACCTAAAATACTTTATTTATTTCAATACATTCCCTTACCACCACCTTTAGATTTATTCTCAAGAATTAAAAAAAAGTTAGTGGAATTTATATGGAACAACAGGAGGGCTAGATTACGTCTGTCTTTATTATATTTACCATTTGATCGTGGAGGTCTGAAATGTCCAAATTTTATGTTGTATTATTGGTCGGCACAACTGAGGTCTATGACATATTATTTTTCATCAAATGATCTCCCTCACTGGACTGAAATGGAATCATACAATTTGCCTTTACCTCTTCCCATATTCATATACTCAGATTCGGCAAAAAAATTACAAAAACAAGTTAAAAATCCATTTGTAAAGCATATGATCAAAATATGGTGTGAAGCTAAAAACTATTTAAAAGAACCACAGTTATTGTCACAATTTAGTCCAATATGGGGTAATCAATATTTTAAACCAGGGAGAGCGGACGCTGTATTTAAAGTATGGAATTTAAAAGGGATACAAAAGATTCAGGATTTATATTTGCCACGTGCAGAAAACATAATGTCTTTTGAAGAGCTGAGGATCAAATTTAATCTCAATAGAACACATTTTTTTAAATATCTTCAACTTAGAAACTTTATTCGATCAAATCAAAATAAAGCTCTCACTCGACCTATCTATTCATCCTTGGAAAAAATGTTGATGAAAGATAGTAAAAGAAAGGGTATTATTTCAGAGTTTTATAACTCATTGACACTATTTTCAAGTGAAAATTCACTGAAAAGATTAAACTACTGGAAAGAAGATCTGCAAACTGAAATTTCAGAGGAACAATGGGAATTGGCTTGTACAGAAGCTCAAACCAAATCAATAAATGTACGCCTTAAATTGATACATTTCAAATGGTTAATGTGGATGTATGTTACACCGGAGGAGTTAAATAGATATAATAAAAATATACCAGATACATGCACAAAATGCATGGAAAGTAAAGGAACTCTATTTCATTGTGTATGGGAATGTAGATTAATAAGAATGTTTTGGGAAGAGGTGAGGGTAACAATTGAAAAAATAATCTCAAAACAAATCATATTGAATCCTAAACTGTTTTTGTTGGGTCTGTACCCAGAAAAGCATAATTTTAATAAAAGTGAAAGAACATTCATAGACCTCAAGTTTGCTTAATGCCAAAAAATGTATTGCACTATTATGGAAAAAGACTCATAGACCAGATGTGACTCAGTGGTTAAGACAGATGTTAACAAACCTTCCATTAGAAAGAATAACATATATACTGAAATCAAAGGAAATTGTGTTTGAGAATATATGGAGACCTTTTATTGATTATGTAAAAAATTTAAACATAACTCTTGAAGAAGAAGGTGAATGATGTGTGTGGACCTTGTAAATTCCAAACTGGTGAACATAATATGTATACTTATGTATTGGATTGTCTAGACTAAACAGAGGAGCATTGTTGAAGACTTGATTTTGTTGGTGGTTGTTGGTGTTTTTTAGTGCATTTTTTTTTTTTTTTGTAGTACTTTAGTGTTAGTGTTTGATTGTTTGTATCATGTTTGTTAAAAAAAAAAGGTTCAATAAAGATATTGTGGAAAAAAAATCCTTCTTCTCACTTTCAAACGTCTAAACAATCAGGCCCCTTTTTATTTAAAAGATCTGATATTACCCTATTATCCTAACAGAGCACTACTCTCCCAAAATGCTGGATTACTTGTAATACCTAGAATCTCCAAAAGTACAATGGGGGGCAGAGCCTTCATTTATCAAGCTCCTCTTTTGTGGAACCAGCTGCCAATCTGATTTCGGGAGTCAGACTCGATCTCTGTTTTTAAGAATAGAGTTAAAACCTTCCTTTTTGATATAGCCTACAATTAAGGAGGGATCATGTGTCTCTGAACCTTCCCTTAGTTATGCTGCTAATAGGTTTAGACAGCCGGGGGACCTCCAATAATTTCACTGGGCTTCACTCCTTTCTTCACTCTCAATGAAATATTTATTTTTTGCTGGTCATTAACATCTGTTTGTTCTCTCATAGATTGAGTCCCCATCGTGCTGTTTGCTCTCTACATGTCTGTTCTTTTCTTCTTCTCTATCCCCTCACCCCCCAGCCAGTCGCAGCAGATGACTGCCCCTCCCTGAGCCTGGTTCTGCTGGAGGTTTCTTCCTGTTAAAAGGGAGTTTTTCCTCTCCACCGTCGCCAAGCACTTGCTCGTAGGGGATCGCCTGATTGCTGGGGTCTTTCTGCAATTGTGGGGGTTTCCCCTACAGTTGAAAGTGCTATGAGATGACTGTTGTTGTGAAATGGTGCTATATAAATAAAGTTGAATTGAATTGAATTGAATTATACTAACCAAACACAAGATGTTAAGCTTTGAAAATATGATCATATATGCAAATATATGATTGGTGTTTAAAATTATCCATGGTTCTGCACCCCTACCCCTTGAGACTTTTGTGCACCTGACTTCTGAACAAAATACCAGAGTAACAAGGACTTCCTCTAGGTGGCATTGTAGCATCCCCCTACGTAAAACTGCTTTTGGACAATCAGCCTTCTCAAACAAATTTATAATGGAATGGAACAAGCTCTCCACTGCTTTGAAGACTGGAACAAATTACAGAGACTTTTCCACAGAGACTAAAAAAATAGATTTTAAGTCATCAAGCCTGCCAGCATTAACTGTCCCCTTAAATGGGACTTTAACTAAACAGAGATTTGACAACCCCGCTGAGGACACAGTCCAAGGACGGATAATTTTTTCACACATAAGGAGTTTTTCAGAACTCCTTATACAAAGATATAGAGTGATGATAATCAAGTCAGTGGCGATAATGCACCTATGAGCTGGCTGCCAACCAGCAATGAAATCTAAAAGAAGAAGAAGAAGAAGAACTAAACTAAATTTGATGTGACTCCTCAGATGAAGCTATCACCAGGGGCAGAGCTACTTAGAAGAGAGTGGGTCACTCTCAACCGACTATGCTCTGGAGAAGGCTGGTTCAATGCCGATAGGTTTTGCTGGGGGATACGCCCATCTCCAGCTGGCACATGTGGTGCGGCGCAATAGACAGCCCAGCATATGCACGACTGTCCTGTCTTCAGCCCATGTGAGCATTTGGACTTAAACAAAGAAGGTGGCTCCAGCTGCTGAACAACACTGCTTAGTGTCTCATTCGCAAGAGGAAGAAGAAGAAGAAGAAGAAGAATCAGAATCAGAATCAGAAAAAGCTTTATTGCCAAGCATGTTAGAAACACACGAGGAATTTGACTTGACATTGACATGCTATGTAAGCGCATTACAATGACACGGCTGCCATAACAAGGCGCCTAATCAAAAAGGTGGGGGATAGGGGAAGAAGGGAAGGAATGACACAATAGGCGGAGAGAAAAAAACTTCGTTATCAAAATACAGCTTATAATTGTGTAAGCAGATTATGATTACAATGAAAAAAACCTCTCTATGGCACAGAGCAGACAATCGACCTCACAAAAACAAAGACAGCAGAGAGAGGCAGTGAGTGAATATGTACATCAGTGTAAGTGAATCAGTCGTGTATGTTGAATGCAGAGTGAGTGTCAGTTATCAGTTACTGATGGACAGCAAAAATCCTCTCACAGCAGATATTATGTCTTAGTGTCTGAAACTTAGAAAAGCATGTCCTTGTGAGATCAACTCTCAGTGCATGGCAGATGGAAATTTCTGAGCCAATCACATGGCACTGTCCTTGAGAGTTCAGATTACTGTATGCCAGATTGTTTATGAAGGAGAGAAATCAGCCAAAACATTTCTACTGCTTATCTTCATCCAGGAGGAGTGAGAGCTGAGGGGCGCCGAAAACAAGGTCGAATAAGCACAGTCACTCAGAGAAAAACTTTTCATCTCTTATGCGTTCAGTGCTCCATAATTTCCATCATTGCCAGGCTTTAAAATCATAAAAAGAAGATCCATGTTCTGCATTTAAAACTTGAGTTACATAAGTATGTTAAGTATTCTCAACCAAATGACTTTAAGTATGAAATATTAAAAAAGTTCATTCTTACTTCATATAAAAAACTTAAAGTAAAATTGATCATTGTGTAAAATGGTGCTTCATTATTTTATAGGATATTTATAGGTTCACTTTACTGCTACCACTGATGTGTAGCATTGAAAGGTTGAAAAAAATTTGTTTTAAGTGTTAAGTGTGTTAAACGCTGTTAATAAATGTGCTTTGTTATCTGAAGCAAGTATCTTTTCCTTTATTTTCTTCTCAGAGTACATCAGAATGCTTAATTTATGTGTTAACATCACTAAATTTTTCTTGGGGGGTGCCCCCAGATTCCCCTACAGGGGTTTAGTTTGTCACCTTTTTCGCCCCTTCTGAGTTTGCAGGTATGATTTTAACTGCACTTTGATAGTTCACACACCCACATCCAATCACACCACATAATCTGCAATCACTTAACGCGATTCGTAGGTGGGGGTGGGGGTGGGGGTCATCCTCCACCCCTGCTGCCCTCCTTCTGCCGGGGGATTGGGGCCTGGCTGGTGACCTGGGACGGCATGTTGTCGTCATCCCTGGGGTAGTACCGGTCTTTGTGCTGCCGGTGGATTTGTGTGGTGCTTTACATGTCAGGTGACATCTCTGAGCACTTGAGGTGGGTAAGCTGTTCATTTACTCGAGGCAGGTGTTGGTGGTGGTGGGCCACTTCTGTGGTCACAGCTGCCCTGGAGTGGGCTGGCGGGGGCACAGCTGCTGGTCCGTGCAAGCAGCCTCTCCAGCTGCTGCTGGGCATTTGTGCACGTTGGTGCCCAGTGTTATGAGCACTGGGGGCAGGGTGGGTGGGTTGTGGTTGGGGGGGCAGGGTTTGGGCCACTGCCCCTCCAGTTGTTGGGCGGTCTGCTCTACCTCCTGAGCCACTGCTGCCCCAAATGTGAGTGAGTGTGAGAGCCAGTGTGAGAGTGGGTAAATGGTGGATGACGTTTGCTTGTGTGGTGCTTTTTTCTCATCTCTGGATGGCCGGGTCCTGCGGTCTGCCCATTTGCGCACATGTTTGCACACTGGTGGCAGTGGGGCTGCCGCACAATGCCCTCGCCTTCCTCGCCGTGGGCAGTTTGGGGCTTGGTGCCTTGCTCGGAGGCACTCCAGTGTGTGGGCTGCCGGGGGGGGGGGTGGCCTTCTGTTTGGAGGTCAGCCGCACTGTACCTGGGCAGCACGGTGGTGTAGTGGTTACCACTGTTGCCTTACAGCTAGAAGGTTCCGGGTTCGAATTCCCAGGCTGGCAGGGGTAGCCTAGGAACCTTTCTGTGTGGAGTTTGCATGTTCTCCCTGTGCTGCGTGGGTTTACTCCGGGGGCTCCGGTTTCCTCCCATAATCCAAAAACATGCATGTTAGGTTAATTGGCTGTTCTAAATTGTCCCTAGATATCTGTTTCCTATAGGCCCTTAGAATAGAGGGTTAGTACGAGTGAAGCGCTTTGAGTGGTCTTTGAGACTAGAAAAAGCACCATACAAGTGCAGGTCCTTATGCCTTCTCCTTATCCCTTACCTGCACCATGGCCACCACAATTGTGAAAGTGTCAATGAATGTGTAAAAGTGAGCATAAGTAAATGTGAGTAAGTCTAATGGCAAATGACAGTGTGTACATGAGTGAGTGTGAGTGAGACTGAACAAGTATGAGAGTGGTTGAGAGTGAATGAGTGAGGGTGAGTGATGGAGTGTGAGTGTAAGTGTGTGAAGGAGAAGGTGAGTAAGTGTGTGTGAGAGCATGAGGGTGTGAGTGTGACAGTCAGTGTATGTGCTGGTCAGGGGGTGCTGTAATGATAGGGGTGGTACCGCCTAGCCCCATGGGCTCCATCCAGCCGGGGGGGGTGGGGGTGGGGGGCTTGCCTCTCTTGTAGCTTCCTGATCCTTGCTTCTGCCTCCCTTGGGAGTGCATGCATGGTGTTTCCTGGGGTGTGTGTCTGGGAAGCTGGGGTGGGTGCAGGTCTGCTGTGTGTGTGTGGGGGGGGGGGGTGCCCGGGAGGCCAGTGTCTGTTCTCTTGCAGGTGTAGATATCAGGCTTGTGATGAGACCTCTTCAGAAGCAGAAACAGTTTGTGTTTGTGTTTTGTTTGTTTATTTGTTTGTTTCAGCTGTGATAGTCTGTTTATGTTTTCTGTATTTTTTCCTCCCCTTTCTTCTCCCCCACCACCCTTCCAACAACTTTAGGTCTTGTTGATTCCCTTTGACCCCCCCAATCAGGTCGATCATAAGTAAAACAATTTAAATAAAGTGTTAAAGTTACTACAAGAGGAGTGGTCCCAAGGTTGTCATAGCCAGGAGTGGTGCTGGGGATAAGCTCCCAGCACTCAAAAAATGATCCTTATGGCATGCATCTCAAATAGCTTATTTATCTTTTGTTCATATAAAAGACAAAAAATAAAATAGAAAGGAGATGTCTTTACCTCCTTAACATCTGGGATCACATTCTCCAGACACCATTTGACGGCGGGAGGCGGGGCTCGGTGGATCTGACAGATCTGCTGAGCTGGCCCCGCCTATGAAAATCAGCTGATAAATGTCACCTGGCAGCAATCAGCTGACTCTTCTGACGAAGGCTGCAGTGTACAGTCAAAACATGTTGAGAAGGTAAAGACTTCTCCTTTCTATTTTATTTTTTGTCTTTTATATGAACAAAAGATAAATAATTTAAAGAAGACAAAATGAACCTATTTGACCTATTACATGGAAGCTATGGACAAGATTGCATCAAAGACTTCCGCCTGCTGGAGAAATTGGAAAAAACACGAGCACGCTTCAGAAACCACCTGCGATTTAACCTCCGTTGCAGAGATGAGGATGTCACACCAGCAAGCCTCAATATAAGAAATCCAATTCCAACCAAAAACGCAGAGAAAATTATCAATAAAGCACGGAAAGACCTGATCAAGGAACGGATAAGAATGACGGCAAACAAAGTGGACAGAATCAACAACCAGATCAAGGAGAAAATGGACACTTTCAAGAAACACTACCCGACCTACCAGGAAACGCAGGAACAGATAAAAGCACAATTAAAACATGCACACGAACAAGAATTCATTATAACGAAAAACCGCCAATTGAAAAAACTAAAAAAACTCACAGAAAGGAAGAACGGACGAAGACAAACACACACGGAAACGAACGCTAAGTGGGTCAAAAACTTATCAAAACGCACACTCACGGACACGGAGAAAACAGTGCTGAGCAGAGGACTGAATTTCACCATCACACCAGCCAGAAAACCTCATGAAGAATCCATCCTCGCAACAGAACTCGCATGTGAAAAAATCCAGGACCAAGGAGAAAAAGCAGCACTCCGGAACGCAGTCGCAGGAATCCTCAAAACGGCCAAATTACCACAAAGCAACGTCACAAAAGAAGAAGAAAAAGCATTAAACTCACTCAAGACAGATAAAACAATCACAATCCTCCCATCAGATAAAGGCAGAACGACAGTAATATTGGACACGGAAACATATGAAAAACAGATGGAAGCCATGTTGGCAGACAGTAGCACATATGAAATCGTAAAAACAAATCCCACAGAAGAAAAGAAAAAAAATGCTAAAAGCCCTTCTCAAACCCCTATTAGAAAGCAAAAAAATCACAAAGGACGCATATGATCACCTGATACCCACAGCCAGCATCACCCCCCGGATCTATGGAACTCCAAAAATACATAAAAAGGATATCACACTGCGGCCAATAATAGACAGTATTGGATCAGTCATGTACAATTTATCAAAAGCCCTGGTTGAAATCATCAAACCCCTCCATGGACTATCAGATTTCCACTGCAAAAACTCAAAAGAACTGGCACAAGAACTCAAAGATATGAAAATAGAATCAGACGAGATCCTCATTTCACATGACGTCATTTCATTATTCACAAAGACACCTGTTGATGTCACACTACATATAGTGCAAGAACGCCTCAACAATGACAGTACCCTAAAAAGACGCACCAATCTCACAGTTCACGACATATCCAAATTATTACAGTTTGTTGTAAAATCCACCTACTATCAATTCAGAGGAAAAATTTACAGACAAAAAGAAGGATTTGCAATAGGAGATCCACTATCAGCCATCATGAGCAGTTTTTTCAATTCAGTTCAATTCAATTCAACTTTATTTATATAGCGCCATTTCACAACAACAGTCATCTCATAGCACTATCAACTGTAGGGGGAACCAAACCCCCACAGTTGCAGAAAGACCCCAGCAATCAGGCGATCCCCTGTGTTTCATGGAGGATCTGAAAAACAAAGCCACTAACACAGCACCTACACAATGCAAACCCACCCTTTGGAAGAGATACATGGATGACATTCTGGAAAAAATAAGGAAAGGACACACACAAGAACTCACTGACCATCTGAACAGCACCGACAGCACTGGAAACATAAAATTCACACACGAAGAGGAGGAAAATGGCACCATAGCCTTTCTGGACATGAAAATCCACCACAACGATGACGGCAGTATAAAAATCACAGTCTACAGGAAACCAACCCACACATATCAATACCTACTATGGACATTGGAACACCCCACAGCACACAAGCTATCAGTCGTCAGGACGTTATATGAACGAGCCACCATCATCACAGACCAAGAAGACAGACAGGAAGAGGAAAACCACATAAAACATGCTCTTATATGCTGCCAATATCCAGTATGGGCCATAAACAAATGGAAAAGGCAAGTCAAAAACAAAGAAAATAAACAGGAAATAAGACACAGAACAAAAGCCGAAATCAAAAACAAGGACACCATAACTATACCATACATACGAGGGATCACGGAACCAATTCAAAGGATCATGAAAAAATACAAAATAAACACAGCAGTCAAACCACACAAAAAATTAAGACAGTTATTAGTACACCCCAAGGACAGAATAGAACAAGACAAAAAATGCAGTGTAATATATGAAATATCATGCAGATCATGCAATAAAACCTACATTGGAGAAACTGGAAGACCATTCACCACAAGAAAAAAAGAACACCAGAAGGAATGTGAGAAGGAAACACAAGGACGACTCACAAGATCACAAAAAGAAAAGGCAGAACAAGAAACATTAAAATCAGCAATATCAGATCACTGCAAATGAAATAATCACATCATGGACTGGGACAACGCAAAGATTATTGGATCGGAGAGCAACAGACACAAACGCTGGATCAAGGAGGCCATAAAGATCAGGAAGCGGGGAAAAGACACCATGAACCGAGATGAGGGGGCATTTATGCTTTCCCACACTTGGGACCACATTCTCCAGAGACCATCTGATGGCGGGAGGCGGGGCCGGCTCGGTGGATCTGACAGATCCGCTGAGCTGGCCCCGCCTACGAAAATCAGCTGATAAATGTCACCTGGTAGCAATCAGCTGACTCTTCTGACGAAGGCTGCAGTGTAGAGTCGAAACATGTTAAGAAGGTAAAGACATCTCCTTTCTATTTTATTTTTTGTCTTTTATATGAACAAAAGATAAATAATTTAAGAAGACAAAATGAACCTATTTGACCTATCTCAAATAGCTTCTGACAACCAAATCCAACTCCTGGCCTGCTCGTGTGGCTTAGCTTCTAAGCCCAGTGAAACTGCTTCTATTGACAGGAGAAGGGGCGAAGGCGAGTCTCTGGTGGCTTCAAACCAGATGCTTCGGGTAGGTGGGGCTCAACAACCTGGGAGGGTCGTCCAACTAGGGGAAGAAAACCCCTGATTTCAAACCTCTGCTGCCTTGCGGCATACCCGGTCAAGGAAAGGCTTCTGGAGTCAACTCTGAGGTAAAATCCAGAGTTGCAGCCCCTAAGGCAGACCGTCGTTGATTTAAACTTCATTCTGGCAGCTCCTGCAACAGCGCTGGTGCCAATCTGTAACAGCCTTGCTGTTCCTTTGGATCCATCAGCGACGTGGAGAGGGGGGTAATGCTACATGGGCAACAGCCTGTCCTCCATATCACATTGTCCAGGCTAGCATCCAGCAACACTCACCAACCCAAACTCACACCCTACATCCTGGAGAGGTTACTCCAGTTTTGCTTGCAGCGTCGACACAACACAGGGAATGACAGTTACCGGTTATAAGTCATTGCTCAATTGGCGTAGAGCTTGGTGCCAGGGGTTGTTCCCGACAGTGGGAAGAATCCTTGGATCTCACTGGACAACTACTGCCCACCTCAAGCTGGGTAGTCCCAGCCACTAAGGCGTTGTCCCACCACATTCTGCCATCCTTATTGGGTGCATGGGGATTAGGAAACGTCCAAATTGCAGACTGCAATTGTCGCACCAGGAAACAAAATAAAACAATGAAAGAAACCAGTTCTGAAACTGGGATATTGGAACGTCCGGACAATAATGACCGGTCTTTCTGAAAACCTTCAGGACAACAGTGACTCCAGGAAAACAGTTGTCATAAATGACAAGCTCAGGAGACTGCATGTGGACATTGCCACCCTTGAGGAAACACGCCTTGCTGACTCAGGAACACTGAAGGAGAAGGAATACACATTCTGCTGGCAGGGGAAAGGCTCTGACAAGCCAAGGGAGAATGGAGCCGCCTTTGCAGTGAGGAACAACCTGCTGAATATGGCATCTCTTCACTCATCACCTCATCACCACTGAAAACCCAGTCACCCTTGTTAGTGTGTATGCCCCGACACTGCCTTCGACACTTCCAACACAAAGGATGAGTTCTACGAGAAGCTCGCATCCATCATCGCAAGCATACCCAGCAAGGAGCAGCTTGTTCTCCTGGGTGACTTCAATGCCAGAGTGGGTGCAGATCATGGCTCGTGGCCCTCTTACTTTGGACAGTTTGGTGTGGGCAAAATGAACGAGAATGGCCAATGACTGCTTGAGCTTTGCAGTTACCACAAATTTTGCATCGCCAACTCCTACTTCAGGACCAAGCCCCAGCACAAGGTCTCTTGGAAACACCCATGCTCAAAGCACTGACATCAATTAGATCTTATCCTGGTCAGGCGTGCTGCCATCAAGAACATTCTCCACACATGCTCTCATCAAAGTGCAGACTCGAACACAGATCACTCCCTGGTCTGCTGCAAGATCAGGCTAAGGATTATAATAATGATAAGTATAAGCCATCTTTATTGACATTCAAATCCATACAACCAATCATGTACAGTAGAACACAATTATGTTTCTCTTATCTACAATGTTAATCACACATTGATAGGATAATTTCATGTTCTTTTATATTATTCTATATAATTTCATCTCTGTATTATTCTTGTATATATATTATGTCTGTGTTTTGGTGCGTTGCATGAGCCATTACTTGTCTCTTGTGAATTTCATGTCTCAGAGTTTGGAATGTTTTGTAAATGGATGCCTGTTGAGATTAGGCCAGCAAGGTCATAAATAATGACATATATAATGACCCAGGATCTCTTGCTTTATTGCTCTAGTCATACCAACCTGCCCTGCTCAGGATGTCAGAAATCAGCTATAGATTTAGGCACTTAAACTGTCTCTGGGGAGATGTCTCCAACAGTCATCTCCAACATATTGATAAAGTCAAGGACTGTTCTCTTTGTTTTCCTCCAGCTATAAAAACACCAGATTAAGAATGTATGGCAGAGAATGGGTGAGCAGACTCTGAGACAGTCAAGCTGTATCTCCTTCCTCCTCCGATCAGGGTTAAATAAATGGCTCATGACTTGGAAATTGCCTACTGATTATTGATTCAGTCTCAATCAACTCAATTTTACTCCATCATTTGATGCTTCCAAACAGGGGACCCAGATAGAGGCCACGGTGTTTTCTGGTGGATCTAGACTTGAGACTGTGCACAGTCCGGAGGGGAACCCAGGTTTTGGAGTGGCCAAAAAAGGACGCAAACCCCTCCAACGGGTTTGGAGACATCAGAGAGCTGCGTGGTTTTGATGGGTCTTCTAGAACTCTGACAAGGCGGCCCAAGCATGAGTAATTTATTTATTTGTTGAGTTAAAGTTTCCCTAGGGTGAAAGATTCCCTGAGGGTGATGTACTGTATTTCTAAGCCTAAGCGATTAACACCACAAAGCCTGGTTAACATTGGTTCGTGTCGGCAGGTGGATGCTTAGATGTGTGATGCAGGCAGGAATTAATGCAAGATACTGTTTAATATTGTGCAGTGAACCCTTAGATATTAATCAGGCTAAGATTCTGTCCGGCAATATTGCAGTGAGTGTTAATTTAAAAGTCAGGGAAAAATTCTGTTGTTTCACTACAGTGAGCGTTGGATTTGAAGAGCAAGAGACTGGTGAATATTGTGCAGTGAGCCCTGAGCAGTAAGATTCTGTCCAGCAATATTGCAGTGAAAAAAAAAGAAAAAAAATCAATGCAAGGTTCTGTGGGGAATTGCAGTGACTGCTGACTTGGGTGTACCGGTAATTTTTGATTTTTGTTGTAGTGTTGGTTTGGATACAATTACTGCAGTTTGTCTGTTTCTTTGTGTTTGTGTCTTGTGTTTTGGGAAATCTGCTCCCGTGAGAGAGACGGAGTTTTCTGCAAAGGCGGAAGAAGTAGGTTGCACGGAGCTTTAAAGTTGTTGTTGTGATTTTTTTGTGGTCATTGTGGAGCATAAAAGAGTTGGTTAGACAATTATTATCCTCTGGGGAAATGATTAAAATTATGGGTGTTTGCAAATAATACTTTTGAGTAGAAGAGTTGAGTTGTGTTGTGTTTTCACAACGGTGTAGAAAAAATAGTAGGACTTTCATGCTGCAGTGTGTCTGTGTGTGGTTGCCACATGTGCGCTTTCTCCGCTGAGGTTGCCAGTTTTGGAGATTAATTGAAGTAATTTTCACGATGCTTTGTGTGTGGGTGTAAATCTGAAGCTTTTCATTGTGTGCATATGCTTTGTCTAGCTGTAACCTTGAGTGGATAAAAGAGAAAGAAGCATTTGTTTGTGGGCCCTGTCTGTCCTTGTGTGCGTGTGTGAGTGTGGCTGGTTGGAAAAAGAGAGAAAAAAAAACCTTTTCAAAATGGGTTGTTGTAGCAAGCAACAGAGCATAGGGGAAGCTTAGAATATCCAGACAGGTAGAAAAAAATAGCTTGTTTTGCTATAAAGGTTGCAGAACACAGCAAGATGAAAATGAAATCTTTGTGTTGTCTGGTGATGGGAAATACATGAACAGAAAAGACAAGAATAGCACAAGGTTTCTAGCAAAATGGAGAAGGAAATTTAATTTTACTGGCGAACTCAGGGTGACTGACTGCGAGAGCTTAGTCTCTGCCATTAGATTAGTAACAGATGGGTGCAAATGAAAGGAGCTGAAATATGAACTTATTGAAGCTGAACAATGGCTTCAAGTTGCAAGGCAGCATCAGGCTGATTTAGATAAGGTGGCAGTAAACAGACAAAACCAGACCTCCAAGGACTCAGGTGTTTACAAGAAAAAAGACTCAACTAATATGTCGTCTGTCTCTAATTTCTGAGGTGAGGATGACCTGGTGGGTCAGTGCCTGACCCCTCCTCCACTTTACCCCAGCCTTGAAGCGCGGGCATCCCCCATGGCTCCAGCTGCGGATCCTCCTCCTCCCCCTCCCTCTCCTGCTGCCATGGCTACAACATCCCCTCCTCCTCACAGCCTGGATGTAAAGCCCAAGATTAAGAAGGATTATGGCTCCAGAAAACAGCCATCCAGGATCACAAAAGAGATAAGTGTCTATGCACCCTCACGTTGTGCAACTTCAAACACACACCCATCTTCATCCACAGCTAAACACATTAAGAAAGAACAGTGTGATGAATTTAATAGCATAGACCAGTTCCCCATGATTGAGCTTTCTAATCCAGTTTATACAGGTCCAGCTACAAATGTTGCATTATTGACTGCACTAGGTGGTACTTCACATTATCTGCTACATGCTAATTTTTTAAAACTGCCTTGACTAGTACTACTCATTATTACTAGTATTATTATTATTATTACTTATTATTACTTATTTTTCTACACTTATTGCACGTTTCTAGTCCTTTAGTTTTTTAGTTTATCCCTTTTTCTCATTATGTTTTTAATGTTGCAGCATGGCACCGAGACAAATTCCTAGTTTGTGTATCACATGAACAATGGCAATAAACCTGATTCTGATTCTGATTCTGATTCTGAAATGGCGATCAGAATGCCATTCAACACCAACCCACAATTCTGGTCTATCAACCTTGGACTGATTCAGATTTTTCTGAAGCGGTTAAAGAAATTCCACATCCTAAAGACAAACCTACACAGTTTTTTGAAGGGATGGCAAACCTCCTTCAAAGTTTAAAATTAAATGGCCAGGAGACAGAGAGGGCCTATAGGAAGGTCCTAAAAGGTGATTGGTGTGCAGTTTCAGGTGATTGGAACCCAAAAGCTAATGAAGGTCATATCCTTGCACCAACAGATGCAGTGTTGACTCAACGGGTGAATCAATTAAATGACCGCATTGGGAACAAGTGGAGATTAAAGCATGATTGGATGGTTATTCAGAACACCACTCAGAACAAGGCAGAAGGCACTGAAGCCTATAGGTGCAGATTACAAGATGTCTTTGACAATCATTCCAGTTTGGATAAACCTGCCACAGACACAGGTTCAGAAACCTATTGGCAACATTTGAAAAGTGTATTTCTGCAGAACATGCACCCCAATTTAGCACAGTACATACGCAAACACCTGGTGACATATTGTACATGTACATTTGCTGATGTGCTAACTTTTACTAAGCATGCGGAGAGGCTTGAGGAGGACTGGGTGGAGAGGGAGGAGAGGAAGGTTGGGGGGGAACTGTGGCGCTTGGCGGAGGTCTGCGCTCTCCAAGTGCTTTTCTAGTTAGTTTTGGTTTGCATTCACATTTGAGAATAAAAGGTACACATTCACAAGGTTGCCACAAGGCTATTGTGACTCACCAACCATTATGGCAAACTATACTTGATCCCACCTTTAAGACCATTCCCCTCTAGTGATGAGGAGGTGTGTTTAGCTGATTACATGAGAAGGATGTTGATTAACAGAAATGTAATTGCTGCTACTCCCCCCAGGAGGGTTCACGAGGAAGCTGCACCAATCTTTACCAAGCCAGGGGACCTTGTCCTTATCAAAGTCATCAAAAAGAAGAATTGGACTGATTCACCCTGGCAAGGACCACATAAAGTTGTTTTGTCAATGCCAAAAGCAGTGAAAGTTGAAGGATGGGACTCTTGGGTGCACTTAACACATTGCAAACTTTACCCCACTCAGAACTCAAAGTCAGAGACTGCTCAATAAACACTACAAACTGTATCTCATTAAGGACTTTCAGCAAGTGACTGTTTAACTGTTTCTCTATACAAGCATCGACTGATGTCGCCCCTTGTTGGGCGCCCAGTATTGGCTTGGGATAGTGAAGCAAGCGTTTGTCTATCAGGGAGAGACAAGAAGCTGGAGGAAGATGGTCGATCATTAAATGGTGTGGTTGCTGTTGTTTACTTAGGGGTGACATTTTTGCTTTGGTTTCTTTTAGCTACTCCACAAACCATACACCGTAGGGCTAGAGATCTTTCACACATCCAGCATGATTGGCTGGAACTTCAAGGACATCAGGACCATGATTATACTGCCCACACTTGGTGGAGGTATGCTAACTACACAGCTAGGTCAGCTACTTGCTCCAACTGTTATGTTTGTTCCTTGGTGCCACTATCAACTGGGAAGACTTCTGTTATGGCTAGAATAATGGAGCCATCACAAGCTCTCTGTTTCTTACGGAAGGCTATGGAAAGAGACTACACAAGAAAGATTATTCTAAATCGCTCTTGTAAGACCTTTCCTCACTCTACTGATCAGCTACCCTATGGCACCTCTTAAATTAAATTAAATCACCCTTATTGTCATTCAACCGTACAACCAATCATGTACAGCAGAACGAGATTGTGCTTTACCTATCTACAGTGTAAATCACACACACCCCAAGTGCAGAATCAGAGGGCCGCTGCCATGCAAGGCGCCACCACAGAGTTCCCTCCGCCATTCTATTTATTGCTGAGCACCAAGCTGGATGGCAGGAAGTTCCACTTTTATATGGTCTTCGGCATGACCCGGCCGGGATTTGAACCCCTGCCTCCTGGGTGTGGGGCAGATGCTCTACCAACTGACCCACCACTCCGGTAACTCTGTAAGGGCAAGGTTAGGTTCATCAGAGAACTTCTCTTTCTGTTTGAGGGGAAGTGGTAATAACCCTCTGGGTGACCTACTCCTTTCTCGGTGTGCAACGGTGTACAGTGTATACCGCACCTGTGCTGCCAATACCCTGACCAACCACATGGGAAGGTGGTGCCCGCAAATTAAACATTGTTATAACGGACCTGTCACCATGCTGGAGCTCTGCAGTGCCGCTATCTGCAACTTTCACATGTATGGCGCACATATGATGACAGGTGGTTGGTGGCTGTGTGGCCATAGGGCATATTCTCATTTGCCTATGGGATGGGCAGGAGTCTGTGCCCCTGTCTTTGTGACTGATCACACTCTCATCATGTCAGCGGGTCAGGCGGGCAGGGTGAAAAGAGATCTACCACAGGATGCCACTTTCACACCACATGAGTCTATCTGGGGTACGAACGTGCCGGAGTAGTTTAAACTACAAAACACAGGACAAAAGGTTCTTCAGTCGCTGTTTCCTTGGGTGGGAGTGGCAAATAACACTTTGTTGGTTGAAACTCTTAATTACAGATTACAGTCTTTTGTGAATTTTTCCTTGGCTGCCTGGAATGGTGAAAGGGAAGAAATGACAGCTGTAAGACTTATGGTGACACAAAACAGAATGGTAATTGATCAGTTGACTACCGCCTGTGGGGGCGTGTGCGCTATTGTGGGTCAGTACTGCTGTACCTTTATTCCTGCGAATGATGCAGATGGACATGTCATTGCTTCAGCCATACACAATCTTACTGCTCTACAAGCTGCTGGAGCTAAGGATAATGTTAATGATGCACAGCCCTGGATAAATTGGTTGTTTTCCTCATGGGGGAGTCTTGTCATAAACTTGGCGGTGATTTTTGTAGTGATAGTTTTGATTTTTTTCATGTGTCATTCCCTATATCTGTGATATGATGATGAGACTTCTTCATGTGAACTTTGTGATGTATCATGAAGCCACAACTGGAGATTATGGGGAAACAACACCAACCTAAAGTGTCTTTTTCATGAGTACAGAGTAAAAGTTTGATTGACACGCAGAAAACCGAGAGGAGATGCATGTTCATGATGTGAATTTGAAATGTACTGATTTGCAAAAGTAACAAAACATGTTTTGAAGTTTTGAGATATTGCTCTTCACTATTGTTTGGGGTTTTCATTTCATTCTATTTTTAATACATTATATTTGAAATCATCACATTGTTAATCACTATTTACCCATTATGCAGTTTTACTGTTATGATTATTGTTTTGATTCTTGATTGCTTGATTACATTTTTATACGTTAAGATACTAATATTCATAGATTAAGATGCTAAAACACATATATCCTTTTCACACACACACACACACACACACACACACACACACATATATATATATATATATGGCTGTGTTGTGAGACATGTATATGTTGGACACTGCATATGTGATTTAACCACGATGAAGGAGAGCCAGCCCCCTGCGGTGCAGAGCCACAAAGCCTGGACCCCCTGCGGAGGACAGGGGACAGAAGACTTCCTGACCACTGAGGCTCGAGAAGAGAGAAGGGGGAGTTATGTAAATAAAAGGCTAATGAATGTGAATAAAGAGATTTTGAGAGAGATGTGTGATTTCCCCCGCGAGGGAAATGGTTTGATGTCAGAATGTTTAAATGAGAGAACTTTGGTGTGTTCACTCTCTTTGTTCGCTGCTCAAGAATGAGAGCAGATGGTGGAATGATTACTTGAATAAACTGGAATGAAAGACCATTCGGTTTCGTTATTCAAGTCTCCCCACATTGGTGACTGACGACGTTGAGAATGAACGAAGAAATTCTCAGGGTCCCGGACTCACAGCGCTCAGAGCTGGTGAGCGCAGTGGCCGTTAAGCTGCCTGATTTCTGGCAGGATAACCCACGGTCGTGGTTTCTGCAAGCAGAGTCGCAGTTCGCGCTCGCAGGAGTAACGGTGGATGACACTAAGTTCCACCATGTCATCGCTAAACTGGGCTGCACGGTGGCGCAGTGGTTTAGCACTGTGGCAGCACAGTTTTACCCTCGGCCGGGGGATCGCGGGGATCATGAGGTCGTGGGTTCGATCCCAGCCCCCGACCAACAGTGAGCTGTGTGGAGTTTGCATGTTCTCCCCGTGTTGCGTGGGTTTACTCCGGGATTTCTCCGGTTTCCTCCCGCACACCAAAAACATGTAGGTTTAGGGCGCTCGCGCACGCAGCGACCAGCAGCCGGTGGCTTGTCACCAGACTGCAAACCAAGTCTACCTACGGGTACAAATAAGTAACAAAAAAAAAAAAAAAAAAAAAAAAAAAAAAAAAAAAACAGCACAGCTCGGTGCGTGCAGAGCTTGGTGGAGCAGCCACCCGCGACCGACAGGTACGGCAAGCTGAAATCCACCCTCATCAAGTTTTTCACCCCCTCGGCTGAAGTGAGGGCGAGGAGGATCCTGTCTTTGCTAGACCAAGGTGGACACAGGCCGAGCGCCCTGATGGAGGAGATGATACAGCTGAGAGGGTTGGACAACGATGATTTCATTTTTCAGTTCATCTTCCTCTCCAACCTCCCGGCGCATGCGAGAAGCACGCTGGCCGGCAAAAAGTGTCACACCCTGGAGGAGTTCCGGGAGCTGGCCCAGGAGGCAGATGGGATCCTGGACGCCTGCGGCGGGCAAGCAACCACAGCAGCGACCCGAGACAGCGGGGAGCCAGAGGCGGCAGAACCAGACTGGCCGACGACGGCGGCAACACGGCCGCGACGAGGGGGAGCCAATAGCCCGGCGGCAGAGGCGCGGGCACGACACAGCGGAGGAGAAGATCTCTGCTTTTACCATCGGAGGTTCGCAGAGAAGGCACGCAGGTGTGTGCCGCCCTGCATCTTCAGGAGTTCGGGAAACGGCAAGACCGGGGGTCGCTAGCAGCTTCGACCCTCGGAGAACGCAACAAGCTGCTCTACATCACGGATGCGCGCTCCGGACGAGAGTTCCTAATCGACACCGGAGCACAAGTGAGCTTCATCACCCCAACATACGCGGACCGGGTGGCTGGACCCCACGGTAGCGGAGCTACAGCGGCAAATGGCTCGAACATCAACACCTACGGGAGAAGGACCTTGCCTTTATGCTTACATGGCCGCACATATGAATGGACTTTTGCGATAGCGGCGGTGAGTTTCAACATGTTGGGCGCGGATTTTTTGTGTTCACACAATCTGTTAGTTGATCTTGCTAATAGACGGCTGGTAAATGCACTCTCTTTTTACTCTCTCTCCTGTTCAGCTCGAGTGTCCCCGCCACCAGTACAGACCCACGTCGCTACAGCAGGTGGTAAGTTTCACACACTCCTCACCCAATTTCCAGCGCTCACTGTGCCCACTTTTTCAGCGACGGTCGCGAAGCACGGGGTGAAACACTTTATCCCCACTTCTGGTCCTCCCGTGTTTGCAAAAGCTCGGCGCTTGGATGCAGTTAAGCTCGCCATTGCGCGCGAGGAGTTCGCCAGCCTGGAGAGGCTGGGCATCGTTTGTAGGTCGAAGAGCCCGTGGGCTTCGCCGCTGCACATGGTACCGAAAGCCGATGGCTCCTGGAGACCGTGCGGGGATTACCGCAGGCTAAACAACGCTACGGCGCACGATCGTTATCCCATCCCGCACATTCAGGATTTTTCGGTGCACCTGGCGGGGGCGCGCATTTTTTCAAAGATTGATCTAGTTCGCGGCTATCACCAAGTCCCGGTCCAACCGGAGGACATTCCTAAAACAGCGGTAATAACCCCGTTCGGACTTTTCGAATTTTTACGCATGCCGTTTGGTCTCAAAGGGGCGGCGCAAACATTTCAGCGGATGATGGATGCCGTGTTACGCGATCTCCCTTTCGTGTTTGTGTACCTCGACGACATTTTGGTCGCGAGTACTTCAGAGGACGAACACAAAACGCACCTCACAGCAGTTTTTAGGAGGCTGGGAGAGCACGGCTTAATAGTTAACCCAGCCAAGTGCCAGTTCGGCGTCGAGCGGATCGATTTTTTGGGTCACCGCGTCTCCCCGGAGGGAGCGGTTCCGTTACCAGAGAAAGTACGCGCGGTAGCGGATTTTCCCCGTCCACAAACGGTCAAATCACTACAGGAATTCTTGGGGATGGTGAATTTTTATAACCGATTCCTGCCCCACGCAGCTCAAATCATGCAACCGTTATATGCCGCGCTCAAAAAACAAAAACCGACCCAGGCGGTCGAATGGTCCCCGGAGCGGGAGCGCGCGTTCACAGAGGTTAAAAAAGCCTTGGCTGACGCTGCGCTCCTGGCCCACCCAGACCCTGCAGCACGTATCGCGCTGACGACAGACGCTTCAGATTTAGCCATAGGGGCCGTTATTGAGCAACAGGTAGCCGGAGTTTGGCAGCCTTTGGCTTTCTTTAGCAAATCTTTAAGCACGGCTGAACGAAAATACAGCGCGTTTGACAGAGAACTGTTGGCGCTGCATTTGGCTATTCGTCATTTCCAGTTCTGGCTGGAAGGACGGTGCTTCACCGCTTATGTGGACCACAAGCCGCTCACATACGCCATGGCCAAAATTTCAGACCCGTGGTCCGGCAGGCAGCAGAGGCAGCTGGCCGCAATCTCGGAATTTACCACTGACATTAGGCACGTCGCGGGCAAATTCAATGTAGTAGCGGATTGTCTCTCACGCGCGTTCACGACCCCAACACGCGCAGAGGCAGAACGGGCCACCGTGACCGCGCCGCAGGAGAGCGGCACGGTGGCGCGCGCAGCCCCGGTGCACGTGGGTATAGATTACGCAGCCATGGCAGCGGACCAGGGGGCGGACGCAGACGTGCGCGCGCTCCAGTCTGGACCAACAGGGTTGAGGCTGGAGAGCAAGTGTTTACAAACCGGTATGCCCCCCCTGATCTGCGACATGTCGACGGGGCGCCCGCGTCCGGTGGTTCCGGCCACGTGGCGCCGCCGTGTTTTTGACTCGGTCCACTCACTGGCGCACCCGGGGGTGCGCGCGTTGGTGAAACTAGTGGCGGAAAAGTTTGTTTGGCCGTGCCTGCGCAAGCACGTGAAGGAATGGGCAAAAACCTGCATTTCCTGTCAACGGGCCAAAATTCACGGGCACACAAGAGCCCCGTTAGAACCGTTCCGCATTCCGGCCAGAAGGTTCGACCATGTGCACGTCGACCTTGTGGGCCCCCTACCGGCATCACAGGGGTTCACGTATCTTTTGACAATGGTGGACCGCACCACACGTTGGCCGGAAGTGGTCCCACTCGCGACGACCACGGCCGCGGAGGTGGCTCGCGTTTTTTTAACGGCTTGGGTGGCGCGCTTCGGGGTTCCGTCGGACATTACGTCCGATAGAGGACCGCAATTCATCTCTGAGCTGTGGTCAGCGATGGCCAACGGCTTAGGAGCCAAAATTCACTGCACTACGGCTTACCACCCTCAGGCCAATGGTTTATGCGAGCGTTTTCATAGGTCTTTGAAGGCAGCACTCAGAGCATCGCTCACGGATGCAGATTGGGTGAATAAACTTCCATGGGTTTTATTAGGGTTGCGTTCTGCGCCTAAAGAGGACTTAGACGCCTCCCCAGCGGAGCTGGTATTCGCACAAACTCTGAGGCTGCCGGGCGAGTTTTTACCAGAGCACCCAGAGCCCCCACCTCTCTCGGCTCTGGGACCGTTAGTCGGCACGGGGGCAGACACGCTCCCGGGTCCGGTTCATCACGCTTTTCCACGAGTTTTCGTCCCCAAGGCTTTGAAAAATGCCGATTTCGTTTTTGTCAGGCGCGAAGCCCTAAAAGCAACGCTCAAACCACCTTACGAAGGGCCATTTCGAGTGCTGGAGGTAGGTGATAAGCAATTTGTGCTAGATTTTGGAGACAGAAAAGAGACAGTCAGTATTGACAGACTAAAACCTGCTTTTGTCATGAAGGACGTGTCTGTACCGGTCGCAGTGGCGCCTCGACGAGGCAGGCCCCCGCAGGGGGCAATTAATCACTCTCTCCCTCAGTCAACAGACCCGAAGCAGAAACGCACCGCAGGCAAGGCGGGGCCAACGCACAGCAGATTCGGCAGACGGCTGAAGCCCAAGCGGCACACAGACTGAATGTTGGTGTTGATTATTCAGTAGTGAGTAAGGTGCTATTTAATTTTAGGAATTAGTCTGTTCTTCATCGTTTGGGGGGGGGGGGTTATATGGCTGTGTTGTGAGACATGTATATGTTGGACACTGCATATGTGATTTAACCACGATGAAGGAGAGCCAGCCCCCTGCGGTGCGGAGCCACAGAGCCTGGACCCCCTGCGGAGGACAGGGGACAGAAGACTTCCTGACCACTGAGGCTCGAGAAGAGAGAAGGGGGAGTTATGTAAATAAAAGGCTAATGAATGTGAATAAAGAGATTTTGAGAGAGATGTGTGATTTCCCCCGCGAGGGAAATGGTTTGATGTCAGAATGTTTAAATGAGAGAACTTTGGTGTGTTCACTCTCTTTGTTCGCTGCTCAAGAATGAGAGCAGATGGTGGAATGATTACTTGAATAAACTGGAATGAAAGACCATTCGGTTTCGTTATTCAAGTCTCCCCACATATATATATATGCTCAAAATTCATATTATTTTGGTCATATAATCATTTTTATTGTTCTTCATTATGATTTTACTAGTTTTACACTTACCATTATCCATCTGTACATTAACTTATTCCAATAAATTGCTGCTAATCTGCTAACACATAGAACAACAACTACATGAACTACACATATCATTTTGCAATTGATCAGCACTACTGATTTTATTTTTCTCTCTTATGATTTTATTAAATGATTGATTTCTTTTCTGGAACAAAAGGCACTATCTTCTCATGCTCCCCAGGAAATGAAACATTCTGTCATGAGCCGAGCCGGCTTGGTTTCCCCCAGCTTGGCCCTGATCTCTCTGTGGGTTTCGGTTTCATTGTTTATGTGCATTTTATGTATTCATTCCACCATCTTAGCCACTGCCCGACCGGCAGCTGTTAGTCAGCCTCTGATCTTTTTCCCACGCTGCTGACAGGCTGTCGCTCCAACCATGCCCCCTCGCTCTCCATATTTCCACCAGCTGTCCCAGCCCGGTGATTCTCTGTCCCGCACAGGTGCTTCTAATTTGTGTGACCAGCGGTGTTTGGATTTAAGCAGCTATCCGCTAGACAAACGCCATTGGGTCATTGAGTGAATCACCCCTGCTCACCATGGAGTGATCGCCACATCTGGAAGGACTGTTATTTGCGCTCACTAGGTGAACTGGACTTTGTGGGACTGCTTCAACTTGTGAATAAATTGTTTGTGACTCTTTGTGGTTGCCGCTGCGCTGAACTAGAAGCGTTCCCTCTCGGCAGCACTATTGATACACTTAGGCTGTGCCCAGTTTACGTTCCCCGCAAGTTTGTCGAGCTAACCGCTGTCTTCCCTGTTCCTCCGAGTGCACTTATATTGCATAGTATTATTTTCCTGTGGCCACAGTACACCGTGGTCTGCCCGCTGGTCACTTCGGCGTCATCCATTTTGTGTACAGCTCAACCTTTTTGTAAGTCTTTATGTTTTGTACTGTTTCATGTCAATAAATGTGTGTTTGGTGAAACCCAGCATTTAAATCCTCTTTCCTCCTTCTCTCCACCGTGCGCAACGAAGGGCGCACGGGGGAGTTTATGACAGAATGACCCAACCAGTCAAAAGGATTTAGCGGGTTCACCCACACATTCCTTTTTTCTCTTTCGTGTCATTTTTTTGAACTGTCTCTTCACTCACCGGTGGTGGAGTGCACGGACGAGGAATGGGCAAATCTGATCGCCTTTGTCAACCGCCGGGTCGAGGAGGAGCGCCGTGAGAGGGAGGTCCGAGGACGCACTTCCCCGGCTGGGAGGGTTCCACTTCCTATGCCTAGTCAGCCCACGGATTCACCCTCAGACGAGGAGTGGGCTAATCCGCTCGCCGCAGTCAACCGCCGGGTGGAAGAGGAGCGTCTGAGGACCAGAACTGCAACCACCATCATGCCTGCTGCAGAGACCGCTGCAGCAGAGCCACCCCCTGGACCTGACCCCCAGCCAACGGGATCTGGACCATCACCGTTGACAGCGTCGAAGTCCTGGATGGCAGTGGAGCTCAGGCAAGTTATCTCTCCTGTAGTTCATTTATCTATGATTGAGAGAGCTTGTCTGGCTCTTGCGGAGGAGAGCCGGGTGCGGCTCCTGGCCGCACCTGGACTCCCCTCGCCGGGTTCTGCCGCTGCCGGTGACCCTAGCCTTTTCTCCTCTCCCATGCCTGACGAGCCCCTCACTAGGGTCGCCGGACAGGAGCTGCCATCACCGGGGTTGCCAACCAACGAGGAGAGGTTGGTGGTCCTAGAGGAGGTCAGCAAGGGCACAGCACCAGGCACAACGATGGAGGCTACGCACTCCAAATCACTGGAGTCCTGAACGGTGGTAGAGCCCGAGTTCTGGCAAGTGTGCTCCATTATGTCAATTTCTCATTTGTCTGTGACACACTGCCCGACTCATGGCTGCCGGCGACCCTGACCCAGTCTCTTTTTCTCTCCCTCCGGGGTTGGAGTCCCCAGGCAGGGTCGCCGGAGAGCAGCTGATTTTGCCTGAAGTTGCCGAGGATCGGAATTCAGTACCAGGTGGCATTTGGAGCACCACCTCCCTTGTTGGGGAGGCTACCATGGGAGCAATGAGGCCTCTCACCGCAGGTGCAGCTTCGACCCAATCGGGGTCCACCACAGGTGCAGCTGAGCCTCAGCCAGAGTCCATCATGGATGCAGTGGAGCCGGTCCGGTCGGGGCCCAACGCAAGTACCACTACGGACCACCCTGAGGATGACGTGGTCCCCTTATCCCTGTCCTATGCTGTGGAGGTCCCCTTTCTCCTGTCCTGTTGTCCACCAGTGAGCCTTCCACTGGGCAGGCCGTCTCCTGCTTCACCCCTTCTGTCCTGGTGGCTGAGCAACATTGGTCAGCCACCAGAAGAATGGACTCCCTGGGTCAGGTGGCCCATGTTTTCTGGCAGGCCGCCGGACTCCTTCCACCGGACATTCTGCTGGGTCTGGGACTCTGGGCAGCCTCCTGAGCTCAACGCCCGTGGACTTGGGGGGGATTAATTGTGGGCCCTGGGCGGGGCACTGTGTTCCCTCCTTCCTGTTCCCCCTTCCGCCCACCCAGGTTCGGGTTGTTTGTTGTTGTTGGAACTGTTGGGGGGGGGGGCTTCTTGATGTTACCGTGGGTGTCTGGGAATCCACCCTTTAGAAGGGGAGCTCTGTCACGAGCCGAGCCGGCTTGGTTTCCCCTGCTCAGCCCTGATCTCTTTGTGGGTTTCGGTTTCATTGTTTATGTGCATTTTATGTATTCATTCCACCATCTGGTCTGAATGGCTTCCTCCCCTGCCATCGGATCCAACTCACCACCAGGTGGTGATCAGTTGACAGCTCTGCACCTCTCTTTACCTGGTAGACCCAAACGTATAGTGAGGGTGTGCTGGGAGCGTCTGGCTGAGGCCCCTGTCCGGGAGGTCTTCAACTCCCACCTCCAGAAGAACTTCAACCACATTCCGAGGGAGTCTGGAGACATGGTGTCTGAATGGGCCATGTTCTCCACCTCTGTTGTTGAAGCGGCGGCCCAGAGCTGCGGCCGCAAGGTGGTCGGTGCATCTCGTGGTGGCAACCCCCGAACCAAGTGGTGGACACCAGTGGTGAGGGGGGCCATTAAGCTGAAGAAGGAGTCCTATCAAGCTTGGTTGGCTTGTGGGACTCCCGAAGCAGCTGAGGTGTACCGGCAGGCCAAGCGAGGTGCAGTTCGGGTGGTTGCTGAAGCAAAAACCCGGGTATGGGAGGAGTTCGGTGAGGCCATAGAACAAGACTTTCGGTCGGCCTCAAAGAGATTCTGGCAAACTGTCTGGCGGCTCAGGAGGGGAAAGCAGCTCCCCGTCCACACTGTGTATGGTGCGGATGGGACACTGTTGACATCGACTGGGGACATCGTCGGGCGGTGGAAGGAATACTTCGAGGATCTCCTCAATCCCACTGATATGCCTTCCACAGAGGAAGCAGGGTTTGGGGACGAGGGGGATGACTCGCCTATCACAGGGGCTGAGGTCGCCAAGGTGGTTAAAAATCTCCCTGGTGGCCGGGCCCCAGGGGTGGACGAGATTTGCCCCGAGTACCTCAAGGCCCTGGATGTTGTTGGGTTGTCATGGTTGACACGCCTCTACAACATTGCGTGGAGGTTGGGGGCAGTGCCTTTGGCATGGCAAACCGGGGTGGTGGTTCCTCTCTTTAAAAAAGGGGACCGGAGGGTGTGCTCCAACTTTAGAGGGATCACACTCCTCAGCCTCCCTGGGAAGGTCTATGCCAAGGTACTGGAGAGGAGAGTCCGGCCGTTGGTCGAACCTCGGATTCAGGAGGAGCAATGTGGTTTTCGTCCTGGCCGTGGCACATCGGACCAGCTCTTTACCCTCTCGAGAATTCTCGAGGGTTCGTGGGAGTTTGCCCAACCAGTTTACATGTGTTTTGTGGACTTGGAGAAGGCATTTGACCGCGTCCCTCATGGATTTTTGTGGGGGGTGCTTTGGGAGTATGGGGTATCGGGCTTGTTGTTACGAGCTATTCGGTCTCTGTACGACCGTTGTGAGAGTTTGGTTCGTATTGCCAACACTCGGTCGGAGTCATTCCCAGTGAGAGTTGGACTCTGCCAGGGCTGCCCTTTGTCACCGATCCTGTTCATAATTTTTATGGACAGGATTTCTAGGCACAGCCAGGGAATGGAGGGTGTCATGCTTGGTGACCACAGGATCTCATCTCTGTTGTTTGCAGATGATGTTGTCCTGTTGGCTTCATCCAGCAATGACCTACAGCTCTTGCTGGGACGGTTTGTCGCTGAGTGTGAAGCGGCTGGGATGAGAATCAGCACCTCCAAGTCCGAGTCCATGGTCTTCAGCCGGAAAAAGGTGGATTGTCCTCTCTGCGTTGGGGACAGGCTCCTGCCCCAAGTGGAGGAGTTTAAGTATCTTGGGGTCTTGTTCACGAGTGAGGGGAGAATGGAGCGAGAGATCGACAGACGGATTGGAGCAGCATCTGCAGTGATGCGGACGTTGTACCGGTCTGTTGTGGTGAAGAGGGAGCTTAGTTCTAAGGCAAAGCTGTCGATTTATCAGTCAATCTACGTTCCTACTCTCACCTATGGTCACGAGCTTTGGGTAATAACCGAAAGAACGAGATCGCAGATACAAGCGGCTGAAATGAGCTTTCTCCGTAGGATTGCTGGACTCACCCTCAGAGATAGGATGAGGAGCTCAGTCATCCGGGAGAGGCTCAGAGTAGAACTGCTGCTCCTCCACATTGAAAGGAGTCAGTTGAGGTGGTATGGGCATCTGATTAGGATGCATCCTGGACGCCTCCCACTTGAGGTGTTTCAGGCACGTCCCACTGGGAGGAGACCCCAGGGCAGACCCAGGACTCAGTGGAGAGACTATGTCTCCCAGCTGGTCTGGGAACGCCTTGGTATCCCCTCTGAAGAGCTGGAGCAGGTGGCTGGGGAGAGGGAAGTCTGGGCTTCTCTGCTTGAACTGCTGCCTCCGCGACCCGGACCTCCGGAAAAGCGGTAGAAGATGGATGGATGGATGGATTCCACCATCTTAGCCACTGCCAGGCCGGCAGCTGTTAGTCAGCCTCTGATCTTTTTCCAACGCTGCTGACAGGTTGTCATTCACACCATGTCCTCTTGCTTTCCATATTCCCACCAGCTGTCCCAGTCCCGGTGATCCTCTGTCCTGCACAGGTGCTTCTAATTTATGTGAACAGCGGCGTTTGGATTTAAGCAGCTATCCGCTAGACAAACGCCATTGGGTCATTGAGTGAATCACCCCTGCTCACCACGGAGTGATCGCCATGTCTGGAAGGACTGTTATTTGCGCTCGCTAGGTGAACTGGACTTTATGGGACTGCTCCAACTTGTAAGTAAATTGTTTGTGACTCTATGTGGTTGTCGCTGCGCTGAACCAGAAGTGTTCCCTCTCGGCAGTACGTTACACTTAGGCTGTGCCCAGTTTGCATTCCCCGCAAGGTTGTCGAGCTACCCGCTGTCTTCCCTGTTCCTCCAAGCCCACCTATATTGCATAGTATTATTTTCCTGTGGCCACAGTACACAGTGGTCTGCCCGCTGGTCACTTTGGCGTCAGCCATTTTGTGTACAGCTCAACCTTTTTGTAAGTCTTTATGTTTTGTACTGTTTCATGTCAATAAATGTGTGTTTGGTGAAACCCAGCGTTTAAATCCTCATTCCTCCTTCTCTCCACCGTGCGCAACGAAGGGCACACGGGGGAGTTTATGACACATTGCAGCGGCACTCGGGAGTGGCAATGGGGCCGATGGCTGACTTTCCTCATTAAAAAGCAAGTTAGGATCTCTTGCAATAAAATGCACCAGAACATAGCAAGCTGCCCAGTGAGGTTTTAGATGCCATAGTGTTTCATCTCTGATGCTTTTTTAAAGCATCAATGGGGACATGATAGGATAATTTCATGTTCTTTTAAATTATTCTATATAATTTCATCTCTGTATTATTCTTGTATATATATTATGTCTTATTTTGGTGCATTGCATGAGCCATTACTTGTCTCTTGTGAATTTCATCTCTCAGAGTCTAGAATGTTTTGTAAATGGATGCCTGTTGAGATTAGCCCAGCAAGGTTGTAAACAATGACGTATATAATGACCAAGGCTCTCTTGTTTTATTGCTCTTGTCATACCAACCTGCCCTGCTCAGGATGTCAGAAATCAGCTATAGATAAAGGCACTTAAACTGTCTCCGGGGAGATGTCTCCAACAGTCATCTCCAACATATTGATAAAGTCAAGGACTGTTCTCTTTGTTTTCCTCCAGCTATAAAAACACCAGACTTAGAATGTATGGTAGAGAATGGGTGAACAGACTCTGAGACGGTCAAGCTGTATCTCCTTCCTCCTCTGATCAGAGTTAAATAAATGGCTCATGACCTGGAAACCACCTATTGATTATTGATTCAGTCTCAATCAATTCAATTTTATTCCATCACACACATATAGAATCAGAGGGGTCACTGCCATGCAAGGTGCCGCCACAAATTTCCCTCCTCTATTCCATTATTGCTGAGTACCAAGCTGGATCGCAGGAAGTACCATTTTTATATGGTCTTCGGCATGACCCGGACGGGATTTGAACCCCGGTCTCCCGGGTGTGGGGCAGACGCTCTACCAACTGAGGCGCCACTCAGGTTACAGCCGCTACTGCCAAAGAGAATCCACTGCTCAAAGAAACAAGGGAACACCCGCATTGATGTCAGCAAGATGTCTCAACCAGACCTCGTGGAAAAGTTTGCAGAGACCTTCGAGAAGAAAATGCAAACCTTACAGCCCAGAGCCTCTGTCACAGAGAAGTGGGAAGTACTGCAGGCCACCATGCACCACACTGCCTTGGCTACCTTTGGGAAGAAGTCCTCCAAGTCTCATGACTGGTTTGAGGCCAAGTCCACAGAGATGACTCCTGTCATCGAAGCCAAGTGCGCACCACCCTCACCGAGTATAAGCGGTCACCCAGTGAGAAGAGCCTGCAGATTCTCAGGGCTGCCAGGAGCAAGGCTCGGCAGACTGCCGGGCGTTGCGCCAACGAATACTGGACAGAGCTCAGTGACTGGTTTGAGGCCAAGTCCACAGAGATGACTCCTGTCATTGAAGCCAAGTGCGTGCCACCCTCACCGAGTATAAGCGGTCACCCAGTGAGAAGAGCCTGCAGATTCTCAGGGCTGCCAGAAGCAAGGCTCAGCAGACTGCCGGGAGTTGCACCAACAAATACTGGACAGAGCTCAGTGACTGGTTTGAGGCCAAGTCCACAGAGATGACTCCTGTCATCGAAGCCAAGTGCGCAGCACCCTCACCGAGTATAAGCGGTCACCCAGTGAGAAGAGCCTGTAGATTCTCAGGGCTGCCAAGAGCAAGGCTCAGCAGACTGCCGGGAGTTGCGCCAACAAATACTGGACAGAGCTCAGTGAAGACATCTAGACAGCTGCTGCACAGGCAACATTAAAGGGACATACAATGGCATCAAGAAGGCGCTCGGACCAGTCCAGAGCAAGACAGCTCCCCTCAAATCTTCCACTGGGGTAGTAATTACAGACAAGGAACAACAGATGGAGAGATGGGTGGAACACTACTCTGACCTCTACTCCAGACAGAACATAGTGTCCCCAACAGCTCTTGATGCCATCGAGTGTATACCAATCATAGAGGAGCTGGATGTAGGGCCAACCACAGAGGAATTCAGGAAGGCCATCGACAGCTTGGCCTTAGGCAAAGCCCAGGCAGTGACGGGATTCCCCCAGACCTAATCAAACACTGCAAGACTACCCTCCTGCTCCCATTGCATGAAGTCCTCTGTCAGTGCTGGCAAGAAGGGGCTGTACCACAGGACATGAGAGACGCCAAGATCATCACCCTCTATCAGAACAAGAGCGAAAGAAGTGATTGCAACAACTACAGAGGCATGTCTCTACTCAGCATCATCGACAAAGTCTTTGCTCAGGTCATTTTGATCCATCTGCAGAAGCTGGCAGGACGCATCTACCCAGAGTCACAGTGTGGCTTTCGTGCCAAGAGATCAATGGTAGACATGGTCTTCTCCCTCTGACAACTCCAGGAGAAGTGCAGAGAACAGCACATTCATCTATATGTCACCTTCATAGATCCCATCAAGGCGTTCGACCTCGTCAGCAGAGATGGCCTGTTCAAAATTCTCCCAAAGATAGGCTGCCCACCAAAGCTGCAGAGCATGATCGAGTCTTTTCACTCAGACATGAAGGGGACTGTACAGTTCAACGGGAGTTCCTCCGACCCCTTCAGCATCTGCAGTGGCTTCAAACAAGGCTGCATCCTTGCTTCCGCACTCTTGTAATATTCTTTGCCATTCTCCTAAAGCATGCCTTTGGCACTGCAACTGAAAGAATTTCCCTACGCACCAGGCCAGATGGCAGGCTGTTCAACCTTGGCCGCCTCAGAGCCAAGACAAAGGTTTGTGAAACGTTCATCGGAGATATACCGTTTGATGACGACGTACCAATTGCAACACACATCCAACAGGAGCTGCAGACACTGATGGACAGCTTGTCACAGACCTGCAAGGATTTTGGACTCACCATTAACCTGAAAAAGACCAATGTGCTGGGACAAGAAACTAAATCACCACCTGCCATCACCATCGATGACTTTGAACTTGACGTTGTCCACCACTTTACCTACCTTGGCTCTACCATAACTGACAACCTCTCCCTTGACACAGAAATAGACAGGAGGATCAGGAAGGCAGCTACAACACTCCCTCACCTCACAACCAGAGTGTGGACAAACCCCAAGTTGTCGGTAAAGACTAAGATGGCAGTTTATAATGCCTGTGTCATTAGCACACTGCTCTATGCCAGACAATAGAGGTGACTCAACACCTTCCATCTGCGAAGCATCCACCGCATCCTGGGTATATCCTGGTGGGACAGGGTAACCAAAGCAGATGTCTTGAATCACACGGGACTTCCCAGCATGTTCACTCTCCTCAGACAGCAAAGGCTGTGCTGGCTAGGCCATGTGCACCGCATGGATGATGAGTGCATCCCAAAGGACATCCTGTATGGAGAACTGGCATCTGGGAGGAGATCCACTGGTCGCCCCTGCTCTGGTACAAAGAAGTCAATAAGAGAGCCATGAAGGCCACTGACATCAATACAGAGACCTGGGAGAGCCTAGCAGGCGACTGGGCAAAGTGGAAAGGGACCCTGAAGTAACATCTGAAATCAGAGGAGGAGAAAATGATGGCTGCTGCCGCAGAAAAACAAGGACACAGGAAGGAAAGCAGCAGCTCCAACAGACCAGAGACTACACACAGGTGTGACCTTTGCGATAGAGACTGCCACTCCTTCATCAGTCTATTTAGCCACAGACGACGCTGCTCCAGGCGAGCAGACAACCAGAACTAGGATGCTTCACCCATGACCAACCCTTACTGATGGAGGCCTAAGAACAAGAAGTCTATAAATGCTATTTATATACAGTACATATCAAATATGAGCTCCTCTGGCAAAGTAAATCTCTTTGGAAAAATTAGGAAAGCAGATATTTGTTCTGCTCCCCTAGCTGCTAGACAGGATGGAAAAAAAATGAAAGCTTCATCCTTCCTTCCATCCATCCAACCATCCATCCATCTTCTACCTCTTAATCCTTTTCAGGTCGGGGGGGGGGGGGGCTGGAGCCTATCTCAGCATCTTTGGGAAAGAAGCAGGGTCCACCCTGGACAGATCACCAGTCCATCACAGTGCCAACACAGAGAGACAACCATTCACTCTCACAGTCATACCTAAGGACAATTTAGAATCCCCAGTTCATGTCAATGAACCTAACCTACATGTCCTTGGCCTGTGGGAGGAAACCAGAGTACCAAAAGAAAACTCACGCAGACACAGGGAGAACATACAAATTCCCCACAGAAGGGTTAACAATGGTCAGAGGTGGAATCAATCCTGTGACCTTCTTGCTGTGCTGCCACAGTGCTAACCACTGCAGCACCGAGCTGCCATAAAACATCATGACACTACAAAGTAAAAACTTCATGTCACAACAAAATAAAAGCATCATGTCACTACAAAATAAAACCACGTCACTTCAAAATAAAAACACAATGCCACTGCAAAATAAAGCCACCATGTCACTACAAAATAAAACCACGTCATTACAAAATAAACCAAAATAAGACTGAAAGAAATATCAAAACTTCTGTAAATAACTTTGAACCAAACTATGTGTCTGTCAAAGTGTTTTCACGCACACCTGCCAAACAATCAGAGAACAGTATTCAGCCGTCCTATGGTATATAAAAATCAGTTTTATGGGGTAGCATTAGCTTAGTCAGACCTTGTGAGCTCCGGTCAGACAATCGATCTCCACCTCTGAGCAGGCCACACCATAAGTGATATAGCTGAACGCTCGGCCGGAGTTTGTGCTGAAGTCATAATCAAGGTCGGGAGTCCTGACAGGAAATGACAACGGGAATTAAAGCAGTCATTAAAACAACGGAACTTTTAAGTGAATGAGTGAACTCACTTGTAGAATCCATTAGCACTGAGACTAACCCTGTCCATGTACGCCGCTCTGACCTGCAACACAAAAATAATTGCAAAGACTGTTAATTTTAACTATTTTTCAAAATTCTGCTAAACCTCTCGCACCATGTGGTGTGACGTACTTCTACTTTCCGCGTTCACGTTTAAATAGCGTTGTTAGCCGGCCAGTTGCCCTAGCTAACATTAACCTTTAGGATGTACACAGGGCAGTCACCTTGTTTTCTGGTAACTTTTCCAGACATCGGGTGTTTAAAAAAATTGCAACTGAGCATTAAAAACCAAGCTAGCGAGCTCAGTGCTACATGTAGCAGTTAAATGATTTAAGACACGGAAGTGTGAAAAGCAGAAGTACATCACACTACACTGAGCAACAGGAGTATGTGGGGGTGAAATTTTACTGATCTATGAGAAATAAATTGAAATTAAAGACATAAAACCTGCAGTTTTGCCAGATGAAAGCTGCAAATTTATGATAACAAACTTAAAAGTCACGAGATAAAAGTCACAAATTTACCAGATGAAAATAGAGAATTTGCAAGAATAAAAATAGCAAACTTACATGAAAAATGCTATTAATTTACAGGAGAAATATGAGATGAAACTTGCAAATCTATGAGAAGTAAATGTGAATGTTAAATATAAAATCTGCAATTTTACCAGAGAAAAGTAACAGATTTTAAACTTGCGTTGACTGAAAAATTGCACTTGTGAGTTTTACCATTCTGAAACACGTCTATTGGTCACGTGATTATCGGGAAAACAATCAACACGCCCACTTCTCTTTAAAAAAAAAAGTACAGTGTTTATATCATTTCTGAGTCCAATTAGCCATTGTAACTCTTCTGGGTTTGTTCCTCTACATGAAGAAAAGGACAATTAAAGTGAATTTGACCAAAATATGTTCCCCACAGCACACATATCGGCGCAAAGTTGGCATTATGCCAGCGTCTAGCCAATGTCTTGCCAATGATCAAATGACCTCTATAAAATGTATTCCTGATATAGTAAATTGGACCTTTAAGGAAAAAAAAAAAACACGACAAATCTAGAAGCGCAAATTTACAAATTTACACAATAAATCTAAAATGTATAAGGAAAAAAAATCTATGAAAAAATCAGCAATTGCTGCCTTAATTGATCGGGGGTGGCCTGGCTCACCCAGTCCTCCCACGTTCCTTTGGGATTCCCAATCCTGTATGGTTCCAGACGTTTGACCAGGGTCTGGCAGGCAATCTGGATGGCGGCCCCGTTGAGGTCGGAGGATACAGAGGCGGCGGTGGCACTGCTGTTGGGGACTGTGTTGGTGCTGGTCTCTGAGATGTGGATCTTAGAATGGGGGATGCCCAGAGCTCTGCTGGCAACCTGGAGACAAGTTCCATAAAAAGTCAACACTTATGCTGATGATACTGTCTTTTTCTGAATGGATGACAGGTGTCTCCTTAAATTAACACCTGATGGTTTACTACTAAGGCCTTTTACAGTGGTCTGGCTACTCTACATGTACCAATGTATTTGGGGCCCCTATTTCTGTAATGTGAAAGAGTTCAGATCCTTTAAAACGGGTATAACAACCTTCTTTTGCTGCAGACATAAACCACATGTCAGGTTCCAGTAAAAATTGTGCCTGTGGTAGGGACTCTAAAGATCCAAATGATGTATGGTTCAAAAGATGCTCATAATAGAACTGCCCCCCCCCAAAAAAAAAAAAAAAACAAAAAAACAAAGATCACCGTGCCCATTTTTGGGTTACCAGGACAACACCCTGAAGCCTCTTTAACACATTCCCGGTGGCTGGGCCTTTATCTGTTGGGCCCAGTCAGGTACAACCTGAAGAAGTCACTGGGGGGAAAAAAAATTGCTCTCCAATGGTCTTACCACCAGTAAGAGGGGTTCCTTGGTGGTCTGACATCTATTGTCAAGAAGGATGCTAGTGTGCAAGGTTGAATGTTACTGGCTAGATCTGGAACAAGTCTCCCAGAGAAGGGTTAGACCTGGTTTGAAAGGCCAGAAGTATGCATTAAGATGTGTCCTGCAAGATCGAGCAACCTTGAAAGCTGTTACAACCCAGTTTGTGTGAAAAGACCAGATTGTCTATTTCTGTTTCAACCCACCTTCTGGCCAAGGCAAGAATTGCATATTCAGCCTGTGATCTCCAAGTCTGTTTCAACCCTGATGCCAAGGTGGACTGAACTAGTCATTTTCGCCCTTCGGCAAGGTAGACAGACACCTCCAAAGTCTCTTCTGCACAGAGGCAAGGCAGACATACACCTACATCCCAGGCTGGGACTTGAACTCATGACACTGTGATCTCAAAGCCTCTCACTCTTATCACTGAGCAAAAGAGGAAATCCTCTACTGGCACTTGGATAGTAGTGGTGGTGTACTCTATGGTGTCAGGGACTGCACTAATGACTAATTTCTTATGGAGGAGGGATCCGTAATACAAGCTAACTTCCTTCAAGAATGTTGACTGTCCATACTGCACTGCCAAGGGCTCTTTGGCCAGAGTACAGTGACCGGGCCTTCACTCTTTGGACCCAGTCAGGTACAACCCAAGGAAGTCACCACGGTGTTTCCCCCCACAGACTCACCACCGATAGAAGGAATTCCTTTGTGGTCCAACATCTACTGTCAGCTCTCTGGAAAGAACCCAGGGCATGATGTTGAGATATACCAGCTAGATCTGCTGTAGGTGGGCAAACCTTAGTACATGGCTCTGTTTCTGGAACTAGTCTCGTGGAGAGGAGCTAAATCTTGTTTGAAATGTCAGAGGCAATGAGCAGGTGTATTTCAAAGGTACAGCCTGAAGAAGTCACCTTGGTCTGCCTTCCATGGACTCAACACCAATAGAAGGGATTATGGGAGTCCTTGGTGGGCCACTGTGGACTGTAAATGCTCTGGAAGGAATGTGGAAACAGTTTCTCAGGAAGAGGTTAAGCCCTGAAAGTTATGATCAGCAGGTGTATCAACCCGGTTTGCTGTATGATGGGGATTTCCTCAGTAGACAAGAGGGTTGTTCTTTGGGTCAGAGAATGGATCCTGACTATTGTTTGTGTCTGTGAGCCAAATGATAGCTCAGAGTGCCCAACATTTTTGGAAAGTTGTCCTACTGGGGGACTTCAATGGCCTACGACAGCGAAACCTTGAGGGAGCATGACTGAGACAAGTGTGCAAATAAAAATCCAGATGTAGAACTTTCAGTTTCTTTAAACAGGCCCATTGGAGTCCTGTACCTGGACCATCTTGGTGTGGAGTCCCTGTCCCATCTCTGTCCCTCCATGAGTCAACAGCACTGAGCCATCGGTGTATATGTGAACCAGAGCTCCGGCCTGAAAAAACAAGGATCTTTTAATGAAAGAAAACCACCACATACTGTATACCACTACACCACCAACATTCTGCAGCTATATCAGACCTGGTTGAGGAAGATGACATTGAAGCTAACGCAGAATTTAGTGGGAACCACAGCAAGGCCTCGTTTGGTCCAGCGGTTCTCTCTGAGAAACAGCAGTTTTGTTAGCCAAGACAGTTTTTATGTTACAGGGTGACCTGAACTTTTTTCTTACCTGTTGTAGAGGTTTATGGCAGCTCTCTGTTGATCGTATCCAGATCGTAGCAGACACTCATCCCAGCAGCGGTCCAGCGTGAGCCTCTCCAGGATCTGGTTGTAGGGCGTAGAATCTCCTTCCACATACAGGTTCAAGCGACGTACCTGCAGGTGGAATGGGATGCTGATTGGACAACACTCGTCCAATAGTGAGGTAGTCACGATGCTAGAATTTTAAACTTGAAGAAATTGCTAATTTGTTAAAAATTCATGGCAAATCTGGACAAGCACACACATCATCAAAATGTGATGATGTGCATGAGAGAAGCTAAAGAATAACAAACTTTTTGTATTTCCATCCGTTAGACAATCCTAAGATAAGATAAGACTTTATTAGGAACATTAGACAACCCTAACCACAAACCTCTTCAGGTGACTTCCCCAGCCTCTGAGCCACATCGGTGATCCAACTTTCAGCCACCATCATTCCCTGTGGCCCACCAAAGCCCCTGAAGGCTGTGTTGGATGGCAGGTTGGTGCGGCACAAGAAGCCCTGACCACGGATGTTCTGAATGCTGTATGAATTCTCCATGTGGAACAGAGCTTTCAGCATGATCTGCGGAGCAGATGGCTAATGTTAGAATGTCGTCAGCATAAAGGAGTGCTCAGGTCACTAATAATCATCCAATAATCTGGTCCTCACAGCCTGAGAAAGGTCCATGGAGTTTCCAGCGTTACTGTAGTAGGACACATCCAGAGCCACCACCTTACCGCTCTTCAGGAACCCAACCTGGCGGATGAAGTTATTGATAATAATTTAACGAGGGACTACAAGAGAGTAATGGACACAATCAGGGACCAGTTATTCATTTTTTGGTTCTTTTTTCTTTGGCTAGATGTTCCAATGTCTTGCTAACATCTTGCTAATGCACAAATGACCTCTACAAGATGTAGTCCCAATGTAAACTTGCTGACATTGGCTGGATGCATGTGACATCTAAATGTGTTCTTGTGGTTGTTAAAAATCATCAAAAAGATTCATTTTTTCATCATTTCATAAAAACAGAGTGTACAGTGACAGTCCAGCAGGGGGCACTCTGACCTTGTATTTTCCGTAGAATGGATGTCTTCCTCCGGTGATCAGCATGTCCTCGTCTCTGTCCAGCATGCACCGGACTGGCCTTTTCAGCCTGGGAGACCGTCACATTACAAATGAGCCGACTTCACATGGGTGATTAACATGTATTTCAAAAAAAAATCTGATGGTTTTACGGACTTGTTTGCTGCTACGGCAACCACGGTAGACAACATTATGGTTCTGGACTCCTTCCCTCCAAAACCACCCCCCATCCTCTTGACCCGGACCAGGATCCTGTTAGAAGGGACCCCCAAGGCCTTCGACACCAGATACTGGAACAGGAAAAAAAAATAGATGATTAGGAACTAGTATTAATACATTAATCTAAATTAAATTAAAATCACCCTTTATTGTCATTCAACTGTACAACCAATAATGTACAGTAGAACGAGATTGTGTTTTACCTATCTACTGTGTTAATCACACACACCCCAAGTGTAGAATCAGAAGGCCGCTGCCATGCAAGGCGCCGCCACAAATTTCCCTCCTCCATTCCATTTTTGCTGAGCACCAAGCTGGACGGCAGGAAGTTCCACTTTTATATGGTCTTCGGCATGACCCGGCCGGGATTTGAACCCCTGCCTCCTGGGTGTGGGGCGGATGCTCTACCAACTGAGCCACCACTCCGGTGTCTAGTGGTGTTACCTGCATTTTAGAGTAAAGCTACTTGTGTGTTACATTCTAGTTACTTATGTTTTTAGTAGTGGTGCCACTTTAATTGTGATTAATAGTGGTTGATTGTGATTAATTACATCAAGCGAGTTAATCATGATTAAATACATGAGGCATGATATGGCACCATGCAATTAATCGTGATGAGATTGATCGGGATCATCCATTATTAATCACAACTACAGTGGCACCACTAGGTTTTTAGATAATAATGACCTCAGTTTTAAAGTAGTTACAGTACAGAGTATACTGTATGTTTTATAGTTACCTGAATTCTAATACACAGTTACTTACCATCAGTAGATCAATTTTGATTTTTTTAACCATATGGATGGGGGTGTTCACAAATTTAGCATTAGGTATAAACGTATAAATATAAATTTGGTACACATTTAAAGAATAAAAATTTGCAAAGTTAAAAATTTCAAGTCACAATTTATAACTTTATTACATAGAATAAAAAATTTAGCTGGCATCCAGATGGACATCGCAAATTTACAAGAAGAAAGTTGAAAATTTACAAGACAAAAGTTGCAAATGTACTTTTTTTCATAAATTTGAGACATTTTTGCAAATTTGTAACTTTTTTCTAATAAATTTGTAACTTTTTTCGTTTAAATTTTCAACTTATTTTATTTATATTTGCTTTTTTTTTGTAAATGTGCCACTTCTTTCCTAAATTTGTGATTTTTTTTTTTTTTTTTTTTGCAAAATTGCAATTTTTTCTCATGAATTAGCTACTTTTTTCCTGTAAATTTTCAACTTTTTTCCCTGTAAATTAAATTTAGGAAAAAAGTGGCAAATTTGCAAGACTCAGTCTCTTCAGGATTTCGAGATATTGAAATAATCAGCACAACTATTGCACAACCTTACAACTTTGGCCAATCACCTAAACTTTCCCACAATTTTGGCCAATCCTTATCAACTTCCACCAATTCTGCCAATCAAATTTGTCCCTGAGTAAGGCTCAAATGCTCAGTCGAACCAATATAATTCAGTTCAATTCAGCTTTATTAATACAGCGCCACATCACAACAGAAGCCGTCTCGTGGTGCCACAGTGCAGAAAAAAACAAAAAACAAAACACAGTCTCAGAAAAAAGCAGCACTCAGACAATCCCCTATGAGCAAGCACTTAGCGACAGTGGAGAGGAAAAACTCCCATTTGGCAGGAAGAAACTTCCAGCAGAACCTGGCTCAGGGAGGGGCAGTCGTCTGCTGCGACTGGCTGGGGGTGAGGGGATAGGGAGGATGGAAAGGACAGACGTAAAGAACATAACAGTAAGATGCCAAATACATTATTGGAGGTCAACCAGCAGTATGGATCAAATGACAACAGAACAAAAGTGGGGTTAAGAGACACAAAATCCTTCCTTAAAGGTAAGCTATATTAAAAAGGAAGGATTTTACCCTGTTCTTAAAAACAGAGACCGAGTCTGACTCCCAGACCCAGAGTGGTAATTGGTTCCAGAGAGAAGGAGCTTGGTAGCAGAAGGCTCTGCCTCCCACTGTACTTTTGGAGATTCTGGGCACCACAAGTAAGCCAGCATTTTGGGAGCATAATGCTCTACTAGGATGGTAAGGTAATATCAGATCTTTTATATATGGGGGGGGGGCAGATTATTTAGAGCTTTGAAAGTAAGAAGAAGGATTTTAAGCTTGATTCTAAATTCTATGGGAAGCCAATGAAGGGGGGACAGAACCGGGGAGATATGATCTCTTTTTCTAGAACCTGTTAAAACTCTAGCAGCAGCATTTTGAATCAAATGAAGATTTTTTAAGGTTACTTTAGGACAACCAGATAATAATGAATTACAATAATCTAATCGAGAGCTGACAAAGACGTGAATCAGTTTCTCAGCATCATTCAGAGAAAAGATGCTCTTGATCTTGGCAATATTGAGCAGATGATAGAAGGCAGTCTTAGAAATAGTTTTAATATGTGAATTAAAGGAGAAATCTTGATCAAAAATAACTCCAAGGTTCCTCACAGAACTATTCAGAGTGAGAGTGGCGGCATCTAAATTAAGAGCATAATTTGAAAAGGAATTTCTAAGATGTTTCGGGCCACCAAGAATGACTTCAGTCTTATCAGAGTTTAATAGTAGAAAATTACAAGTCATCCAAGCTTTGATGTCCTTAAGACAGGCATCTAACTTGGCTAATTGATTACAATCATCGGGCTTCATTGACAGGTATAGTTGTGTGTCATCTGCATATCAGTGAAAATGTGTACAGTACTTTCTGATGATATTGCCTAACGGGAGCATATATAAACAAAAAAGAGTAGGGCCCAACACAGATCCCTGAGGAACTCAGTGACTGAGCTTAGAGTTGGAAGAAAATTCATCATTGATGTGAACAAACTGAAATCTATCGGACAAATAAGATCTAAACCACTGCAACAGAGTTCCACTCAGTCCAACAAAGTGTTCCAGACTATCAAGTAGAATGGCATGATCGATAGTGTCAAAGGCTGCACTGAGATCTAAAATAACAAGAACAGAGAAAAGTCCATTATCAGATGTGATCAGGAGGTCATTAGTGACCTTCACTAAGGCAGTTTCAGTGTTGTGATGAGCTCTGAACCCAGATTGAAACACCTCAAACAAACCGACTCCCTGCAAATGGTCAGATAATTGTGCAGCAACAACTCCTTCCAAGATTTTTGAAATGAAAGGCAAATTAGAGATTGGACGATTGCTAGAATAATTTTGAGCTTAAATTATTCAAAGTCAAATAATCAGACAAAAAGTTGAATTTATGTACATTTATTATAAAATCACCCCATTGGCCACTATGGGGGAGAGGTTACAAGGCATGACATCATGACATTCAGACACACCTAGAATCTATAAAAGATCCATTCTTCTAAGTCTGATATATATAGGTAGGAGAAAGGAGAGGGAGGATGAGGATAAGGGAAGGGACAGAATGGGACAGTCCTGATAACTAAGCTTATCCAGGCGGACGTCAGACACTCTGGAGACATGGATCATGGAGACATGAGATCCATAAAACTGACAGAATGTCCATCTACCACTGATCTGTACAGGCTGAGAAGTTCCTGTGCATTTCTGGGACCCAAAACAGGTTATGTCAAAGAGATTATAATAAATGGCTTAGATAATTCCTTATGCATGTACTGCTCCTCAGTCTGAACTCGCTGAAAATGCTCACAGAAACAGGCCAAGAATATATTCAATTCAATTCAATTCAATTCAACTTTATTTATATAGCGCCATTTCACAACAACAGTCATCTCATAGCACTATCAACTGTAGGGGGGACCCCCACAGTTGCAGAAAGACCCCAGCAATCAGGCGATCCCCTGTGAGCAAGCACTTGGCGACGGTGGAGAGGAAAAACTCCCTTTTAACAGGAAGAAACCTCCAGCAGAACCAGGCTCAGGGAGGGGCAGTCATCTGCTGCGACTGGCTGGGGGGTGAGGGGACAGAGAAGAAGAAAAGAACAGACATGTAGAGAGCAAACAGCACGATGGGGACTCAATCTATGGGAGAGAACAAACAAATGTTAATGACCAGCAAAAAAAAAAAATATTTCATAGAGAGTGAGGAAAGGAGTGAGGCCCAGTGCATTACTGGAGGTCCCCCGGCTGACTAAACCTATTAGCAGCATAACTAAGGGAGGGTTCAGAAACACATGATCCCTCCCTAATTGTAGGCTAGATCAAAAAGGTAGGTTTTAGCCCTATTCTTAAAAACAGAGATCGAGTCTGACTCCCGAATCCAGATTGGCAGCTGATTCCACAGGAGAGGAGCTTGATAACTGAAGGCTCTGCCTCCCATTGTACTTTTGGAGATTCTAGGTATTACAAGTAAACCTGCATTTTGGGAGCGTAGTGCTCTGTTAGGATGATACGGTAGTATCAGATCTTTTAAATAAAAAGGAGCCTGATTGTTTAGAGCTTTGTAAGTAAGAAGAAGGATTTTAAACTTTATTCTAAACTCTATTGGAAGCCAATGAAGGGAGGCCAGAACCGGAGAGATATGATCTCTCTTTCTAGTACCTGTTAAAACTCTTGCTGCAGCATTTTGGATCAGCTGAAGACTTTTTAAAGATGTTTTAGGACAGCCTGATAATAAAGAATTACAATAATCTAATCTTGAGCTAACAAAAGCGTGGATCAGCTTCTCAGCATCACTCTGAGACAAGATGCTCCTAATCTTGGCAATATTACGCAAATGATAGAAGGCAGTCTTAGAAACAAATTTAATATGTGAATTGAAGGACAAATCCTGATCAAAAATAACTCCAAGGTTCCTCACAGAGCTATTAAGAGAAAGACTAACTGCATCCAAACTGAAAGTTTGATTTGGAAAGGAATTTCTAAGGTTTTTTGGACCAACAAGAATGACTTCAGTCTTAGCTGAATTTAATAGCAGGAAATTACAAGTCATCCAAGCTTTGATTTCCTTAAGACAGGCTTCTAACTTGGCTAATTGATTAGTATCATCTGGCTTCATTGACAAGTATAATTGTGTGTCATCTGCATAACAGTGAAAATGTATACAGTGCTTTCTAATAATGTTGCCTAACGGAAGCATATATAAACTAAAAAGAGTAGGGCCTAGCACAGATCCCTGTGGAACTCCATGACTAAGCTTTGAGCTGAGAGAAAACTCATCATTTACATGAACAAACTGGAACCTATCAGATAAATAAGATCTAAACCACTGCAACGAAGTTCCATTAAGTCCAACATAGTGTTCTAATCTATCAAGTAGAATATTATGATCAATAGTATCAAAAGCTGCACTAAGATCTAAAAGGACAAGTACAGAAACTAGTCCATTATCAGATGCAATGAGGAGGTCGTTAGTGACCTTCGCTAAGGCTGTTTCAGTACTATGATGGATTCTAAACCCAGATTGAAACTCCTCAAGTAAACCATTTCCCTGCAGGTGGTCAAATAATTGCGTAGCAACAACTCTTTCTAAGATTTTTGAAATGAAAGGGAGATTAGAGATTGGTCTATAGTTAACTAAAGCTCCTGGATCTAGCATTGGCTTTTTGAGTAAGGGTTTAATTACAGCCGTTTTAAAAGCCTGCGGTACATGGCCTAAAGTTAATGAAGAATTGATTATATGAAGAATAAAGCTACCAATAAGTGGGAAGACTTCTTTAAATAACCTGGTAGGAATAGGGTCTAAAAGACAAGTTGAAGGTTTGGATGAGGAAACTATTTTGTCTAACTCACAAAGGTCGATTGGAGTAAACTCATCAAGACAGACATCAATAGAAGGAGTTGTAGTAGTTACAGTATTTAAGTTAACTGTGGGAAGAATCTGATTGATTTTATCTCTGATGGATGAAATTTTATTATTGAAAAAGTTCATAAAGTCCTGACTAGTAAGCTCTAAGGGGATGCTAGGATTGACAGAGTCCTGACTCTTTGTCAACCTGGCTACAGTACTGAAAAGAAACCTGGGATTATTCTTGTTCTCTTCTATTAATGCAGAGTAATAACTCGTTCTAGCTTTTCTAAGAGATTTTTTATAAATTAAAAGATGATTTCTCCAAGCTAAATAGATTTCATCTAAATTAGTAGAGCGCCATTTTCTTTCTAATTGACGAGTCTTCTGTTTTAAGCTACGAGTTTCTGTGTTGAACCAAGGAGTTAGAAATCTCTGATTAGACTTTTTCTTTTTTAAGGGGGCCACCAATAAATCACATTTAATTTTTAAATTATGAGGAGGAACAGAGGCCAGATCATTCAATTTAGAGGCTTTATGTTTAATTTGAGTTTTACCAATATTTTGCTTTATCACTTTGGGATGCTTATACATTATATTTTTATTTACTTTGGAGGGAGCAGACAACGATTCTCTGATGGGGAAGACAGGGGCTAAGCTGAGGGGTGGCGGATGAAGAGGAGCTGCAGAGAGGCGTGTAAGACTGCGACTCTGCTTCCTGGTCTCAACTCTGAGTAGTCATGGTTTTGGAAATTTGGATAAAAAAGATGCCAGATTGTTAGATAAATGAGAAGCACCATCCAAAGTGGGATGAATGCTGTCTCGTCTCATAAGACCAGGTTTTCCCCAAAAAGAGCTCCAATTGTCAATGTAGCCCACGTCATTTGCAGGACACCACACAGACAGCCAGCGGTTCAAGGATGACGAGCGACTAAACATGTCATCACTGGTCAGATTGGGGAGGGGCCCAGAGAATACTACAGTGGCAGACATCGTTTTTGCAAAGTCACACACCGATTCTACATCAAGTTTCGTGACTTCCGACTGCCGGAGACGGATGTCATTAATGCCGGCGTGAATAACAATTGTGGAATATTTACAGTTACTTTTAGCCAGCATTTTCAAATTTGACTCGATGTCGCCTGCTCTGGCCCCAGGAATGCATTTGACTATGGCCGCTGGAGTCTCTAGGTTCACGTTTCTGACTACAGAGTCGCCAATGATCAGAGTTTTTTCCTCAGCGGGTGTGTCGCTGAGCGGGGAAAAACGATTAGAAACGTGAACAGGTTGGTGGTGAACCGGGGCTTTGCGACTAGGCTTCCTTCTCACCGTCACCCACCCAGTCTCCTCGCTGCTGAGGAGAGCCGGGGAACCGGTGACAGTTCGACCTAAGCTAGCTAGCTCCGCTGCAGCTAATGGGCGTCCGTCGAGATTAACTGGTGCAGACGGTGTTTCAATGCAGCGGAGCCGGGATTCCAAATCAGACAACCTCGCCTCGAGCGCCTCAAAAAGACAACATTTATTACATTTACCGTTATCACTAAAAGAGGCAGAGGTGTAGCTAAACATCTGACAGAGAGAGCACACCAGAGGAGGAGAGGAAAGAGAGCTAGTAGCCATAGCTAGAGGCTGGAGAGCAAACTCTCTGTTTGTTAACAGAGATAAGTTTATATAACTTATCTTAAGTTAAACTTATCCTATGTGGAATGCACATATAAACATTAAACATGGCATATGAAAGGTAGGATACTTCTCAAATATAATAATACATTATTAATATCAATAATAGTATATATAATATGGAATTTTTCTATCATATCCCCCCCTAATGCTTAATAAAGCATCAGGATTAAAAGAAAAATAATAGTGAATGAATTAATATATGTAAGAATTTACATGCTGTTAAATGTCTTTGCAAGTTAAAAATGTGTATAGAATATATCAAAAGTGAATATGTGCAATGTGACTAAAAGTAATCTCAGACAGTGTCAAATAAGAACATAGAAAATAATATTCAGTGTCCTACAATTGTCTGTTGTTGCTGTGACTCCAGTTCACAATATTCATTGATATTTGTCCAGTTCCATAATATTACGGATGTTAATGACCCTGGCTTCTTCAGGTGATCCGTTTAATTTGATGTATATTTTACAGTTTGATGTCCAGGTGTTTTGAATCTTTTTCTGCTTTCTCAGGTATCTTGCTTTTCTGGCTATTTCTGCGTTTTCTTTTGTGAGGTGCTCGTTTATGTAAATGTTTGTTCCTTTCAGTTTCCTACCTTGTTTCAGCAGCGCAGTCTTGTGTTTTCTGTTGACAAACCTCATGATCACAGCCGGTTTGTCGCCGTTTTTCCTGGGCAGAGGGTGGCAGGTCTCAATGGCGTTACAGTCCAGCTGGATTCCTTTGGACTGCATGAAGGCCACCACTTGTTGCTCCGTGGATTCGTCTTCCAGCGTGTCGAGCTTCCCTCCGCTGTCGGCAGCCACCGCTGGCACGTACGATCGTGGTTTAATATGGAGCACCTTGATGATCATGTCGTTCACCCGAGTGTTCTGCTCCAGTTCCGACACTCTGCTCTCCAGATACGCCAGCCTCTTGTCCTTCTCAGCGTTCTGGATCCGCAGCACTTTCACATCCTCGACCAGGTCCAGAATGTTTTTTTGCTGCAGCTTAACGGCAGAAATCTCTTCAGCCAAGAAGTCCAGCGCTCTTTTAATGTCGTCCACCTCCTCAGTCTGCTGAGCTTTCTTGGGACCCATGATCCCGGCCGATGTTCGTTTATTGTGATCGTAGGAAAAAAAACCACGTGGGAGAAATCCCTTTGTTCTCCCTGAGTGTGAGGGGACTGATTACTTCACCAGCCACCACAATATTAAGTTATGAGACTGGCAATTTCTCTTTTTTTCCACACGTGCAGGTTCACTCTCCAGTGGTAGTTACAAAGCAACAGCTCAAAACGCCAGCTCTAAACTGAGTTTTAAAGCAAGAACAAACCGGGAGCCTTTACCTGTGTGTCCTCACCTTACATGCCACAACCGGAAGTCAAGCCAAGATTGCCAACAAGCCCCACACTGAGGATCAAACCTTCAAAGGAATTAAAACACAATTTTTGCTTAACATTAACTAGTAAATTAGAATGGAAAATTGCCGCCACTCCACCACCACAACCAGAACCTCTGGAGTTATGACAGTTTAAATACCCAGAGGTAGTTGATTCATTCAGACCAACATAATCATCTTGCCTGAGCCAGGTCTCTGTGAGGGATAGTAGATCAAACTGATGATCGATTAATAGATCATGAACCAGAAGAGACTTAGAAGTTAGATACCTAATGTTTAACAGACCACATTTAATTTTTAAATTTTGGGAAGGTGCAGAGGCCAATTTATTAATTTTAGGGACTTGAGACTGGATTTGAATTTTACCAACATTTTGTTTAATCAATTTGGGATGTTTATACATTCTATTTTTATTAACTTTTTTATTAACTTTAGAGGGAGCAGAGAAAGGTTCTTCATGGAAGGAAACAGGGGCAAAGTTGAAGGGTGGTGGATGAGAAGGAGCTGCAGAAGTGTGTGTGTTTTTCAAGTTATGTTGTATTTGTCCTGGGTTACAATATTTAGGGCAGCGGGACACAGACACAATCTCTGTAGGATTATAAATCAAAGGCTGAGCCAAACGGTAAAGACCACCTGAATTAATGGGATCGATACAAGAAGTGGGAACAGAACCAAAAAAGGGCTGTTTGGCAAACCCAGAAGCTTCAGAGTGAGTAAACACACCAGGTCCCAGTCACTGTACTAAAAAACACCGAATGGAATAGAACAGATTGTCTCTTAAAACATGTGCACCAAGTCTCTTTGGGTGGATGCCATCAGACCTCATAAGTGATGGGTGGTTCCAAAATATGAATCTTTGAATCTTTATTTGAATGAATCTTTATTTATTTCAGATAGATTAAAAGTACAGATTAAAAGAAACAGAATAATATAACAAAGGGGGAAAGAAAATCCAACAAGGTCAAATTAGACAATAACTCCTCTGATTATACAGTTCAACATAAGTTATCCGAAATGGGTGATGGCTGAAGCCGCAGCTTATATTGCTCACCCATATTCCATCCAAGAATCCAAAAGAAAAACAAAACAAGAGCGATTACAATTCAGAACAAAGCTAAGACAAAATGTGACAAAAAACTAAGCAACAACACAACACAGACTGGATATGACAATCCTTATGTGATTTTACATGTCATCTTGTATATATGTTTAGAGTATTTCTTCCTTTAGTTTCTGTTTAAATTGTCCAAGCGTTGTACATTATTTTAATTCAGGTCCAAAATCGTTCCATAATCTGACTCCTTGCACTGAAACACAGTGTTGCTTGGTGGTAGTTGTCACTGAAGGTTTTTGAAATATACTTGTTCCTCTGAAATGATACTGTTTCTCCCTTATTTGGAAGAAACAATAACAAAACAAAATAACAATAACAAAATAAGTTAAAATTGTCAACAAAACCAATGTTAAAAGTAGGACAAGTAAAACACAGCCAAGAATTAAGGCTGAGAGTTCTGCTAAAACGATTGCAGCCTCGTCTGAGAGGTGCCAAAGGTCCAGAGGAGCACACATCTGCCACAGTTCAAGAGTGGACAGAAGGCTCCTGAAGCCACTCTTTAAAATCTCTGACGCTTCATCTGGGATGCTATTGCATCCCACATGCACAACGACAGTTTGTACGTGAGGGAATTCATTCAGCATGTCAGAGATAAGAGCCTCAATGTCAGAGACTCTAGCCCCAGGAAAAAAAATTGAGTAACACAGTACCTGCTTCTGACGTTCCTCACGATCAAGTCACCAATTACCAGCATCATCTGGGGGGGGGAGGGGGGTTGTCGGTGGATTCTGAAGATGAGAGTAATTTTGTAGAGGGTGATGTTGTTGTTGCCAAGGCGGGGTGATGCGCTCTCTTCTATCTGGAGATGGTGTGTAATTTGACACACCCAGGGTGGTCTTTATTCGGGGTTTGCGGACATGAGCTACCGCTGAGGGAGAGGAGGGAGGACGAGGGGCATCTACGGGCGGACGGCCAGCATCAACGTGGGGAAAATCCTCCAGGGAAAGGATATCAAATCTGTTTTCCAAGGACACGGGAAGAGAAGAGGCGCGGCCCTTTCTGGTCGATCGGCAATGGATGTTAGCTGGTCGAACCAAGGTCCAGGGCACGCACTGAGGATGAGAGAGGCCAATCGAGGCTTTGGGTTTAGTCCCGAGACAAAACCAGTGTTTATTGCTGAGGTTATGGACGTCTGCCGAGGCTGGAGCAGGGGAAGAGGTGGATGGAGAAGAGCTGAGCTCACCCAAGAAAGTAGCTGTCTCTGCCAGCTGCGAGTCAGTAGCCGGAGCCGATGTTCGCCCGAGAATGATGGTGTTGAGGTGGTCTTCGGCCTCCCGAATCTTATAAAGGTTGGAGAGCCTCGTTTCCAATTCAGAGACCTTACCGAGGATAGATAAACAGCGGGTACATGTTGGAGAAGGAGCCATGGTGTTCCAGGCGCTGAGATGGATGGATAGCCTGCCAGATGCAGCGACACCAATCAAATGTGTCGCTGCACTCACTTCCCTGCTTACACAGTAAGTATTAACCAAATACATCAGCAAAAAACAGAGTGTGATTTAAAAAAAAAACACTCGCCCGGGAGGTTTCCCACACTGTCCCTTCTTCCGTCTCCCCTGGCCTGCCAGTGGACGTCTCCCCACATCTCTGTCCTGACTGTGTGTATGAAGTGCCGGGTTTGTGCTGAAAAATGTCCGCCTGCATGAAAATCACCCCATTGCAGGAGCACGCATAAGGAGAGACTCCGTAAAACCACAAACAAACAAATCTAACACTACAGCCAGTGTTTGAACATTTTATCCATCTTTAGAGGCAAAATCATTACTACATCGGGTCAACGAGCTTTAAAGCTGTGAAACTCCGGTCTGGACACGGACCAAGGTGCGCCCCCCCCCCCCCTTTCACCAGTAGGACTTGCGGTAAATGAAAGATGAGTATCTGATGAAACAGGTGTGTGTCAAGACACACAGCATAGAGACAGACAGACAGGTAGGAGTCAGGGATTGAGAGAGAGAGAATATTGTCTGTAATTTTTTTTCAGAAAAACACAGACTTCGATACAGAGCAACAGAGTTATTTCTTTTTCCTCTGTGCTCGGTACTGAGTGGTTGGGGACCGCTGCAGTTAGGGAGTTTTCAAATGAAGGTGCTGCCATAATTACCAAATCTCTACTCTTTAACATGCATTCAGTGCAATTTAGCTGTTGTAATGGATATTGTGTTAAAGTCTGTATTTGCACAAAAGAGTTTTTCTGTATAGCAGAAGTTTCTGCTTCCTTTACAAATCACTGTTTAATAGGAAAGTTTTTACAATCCTTTTTTTTTTTTTTTTTTTGTTACTTATTTGTACCCGTAGGTAGACTTGGTTTGCAGTTTGGTGACAAGCCACCGGCTGCTGGTCGCTGCGTGCGCGAGCGCCCTAAACCTACATGTTTTTGGTATGCAGGAGGAAACCGGAGAAATCCCGGAGTAAACCCGCGCAACACGGGGAGAACATGCAAACTCCACACAGCTCACTGTTGGTCGGGGGCTGGGATCGAACCCACGATCCCCGCGGTCCCCCGGCCGAGGGTAAAACTGTGCTGTCACAGTGCTTAAACCACTGCGCCACCGTGCAGCCCAATCCTGTGCCTTTCTTGTGGTGTTATAGAATATCATTGCAGTAAACTATGGAAAAAAGCATCTACTTTAAAGTTTGTAATTGTTCCCACAACGTTTAGTGCAAAAAAAAACAAACAAAAAAAACAAACTCAAAACATTGGCACTTTTGTCGCAACTTTAAAAAAAAAAAAGAATCCTGAAAATTCAGGCTTGTTGGGCCACAACAATCATAAAAACATCCCACGATATCCTGGAGGGACTGACAGTTAAAGTACCAAGCACAGTGTATGTTTTATGGTATCATTATCAGGTTCAGGTTCAGGTTCAGGTTACTTTATTTGTACCCGTAGGTAGATTTGTTTTGCAGTTGGTGACATCCATATTTACAAGCCTCTAATTACATTCAACATAGACACAAACACAGGCACACATCTTACAAAATAGGTAAATATAAAATATGTACAATATAATTTTTATAGCTTGTTCAACTCTTTGACAGCAGCAGGGACAAAGCTGTTTTTGTAGCGCTGGGTTCTACTTTTTGGGACAGCAAACCTCCGTCTGGAGGGAAGAAGCTGAAAGTTGCAGTGCAAAGGGTGGGAGTCATCATTTAAAATCGAGTCGGCCATCCTCTGTACTTGTCTGGTGTACAGGGATGTCAGGCTCAGCTGTGACTCACCAAGCAAACGACTGGACCATCTGACTACCTGATCCAAGGATTTCCTCTGTTTCAGTTTTATCTGACCAAACCATGACATTAAAGAAAAGGATAAAACAGATTCAATAAAAGCCCGATAGAACATAGTCATTATGGTTCGGTCAATTTGGAAGCGTGCAAGTTTCCTCAAACAATGCAAATTTTGCTGACCCTTTTTGCACACCCTTTCACAGTTCACCTCAAAGTTCAATCCACTATCAATAATCGTCCCAAGATATTTGTACGATTGTACACATTCGGTGGTCTGGCCTTTTAGTACGGTGACTTTGTGCCTGGGAGTTTTCCTCCTAAAGTCAATAATCATATCTTTCGTTTTTGTTGTATTCAGCTGCAGGTAGGAATCCTCACACCAGTGAACAAAGTCATCAACTACTGGGCCGTGGCCACTCTCACCATCCTGGAGGAGACTGACAATGACTGAGTCATCAGCATACTTTATAATGTGTCTGTTGTCATGTCTGCTCCGACACATGTTTGTGTACAGGATGAAGAGTAGTGGTGACAACACACACCCCTGAGGAGAGCCAGTAGAAGAGCACTTTAGGTCAGACAATGTGCCATTGACCCTTACTCTCTGCGTCCTGTTGGTTAAGAAATCCAGAATCCAACCCACCAGATTATTGCTTAAATCAAATTGTTGCAGGAGCCTTTCAACTAAAATATGAGGTTGGATTGTATTAAAGGCAGAAGAAAAGTCCACAAATAAAAGCCTGGCGTGTGTCCCATTAAAATCCAGATGTTTGAAAAGCATGTCAAACAGAGTGACAGTGGCATCCTCCACTCCTCTGTGAGGCCTATAGGCAAACTGCAGAGGATCCAATGCATGTTCAGTCTGCCTTAGGACCTCACGTCTGACCAGTTTTTCAAAAATTTTCATTAAAATTGAAGTCAAAGCAACTGGTCTAAAGTCGTTTATCGTTTTAGGACAGCTGGATTTTGGAACGGGAACAACCACGGCATCTTTCCAGATCTTAGGCACATGTTGTGTCTGTAAGGACTTATTGAAAATATAATGAAATATAGGACTCAGTTCATGTGCACAGGACTTTACCAGGCGTCCACATATATTATCAGGGCCCTGACTTTTGTTCACTTTTACAGTGCGGAACTCCCTTTTAACATCCTGCATCTCAATATTAAAGTGCTGATTGTCTTTGAGTTTCTGTTTCAAATCTTGGATTTCTGTGCTAAAATCAAAGGAGTCAAAACGACCATAAAAACAATTAAGAGCATTAGCCAGCTCTGTGTCTGAACTAAAACCATCTAAAAACACACGGTTACTGCGCTCTGTGCTCTGAAGGCCTGCAATAGTTTTCATACTGGCCCAGGCCGAACCAAGTTTATTTGCTGCCATCTTGCTTTCCAACTCTGATTTATAATTCTGTTTTGCTCTTAAAATTTCGGCCTTCAGCTCCTTAGTGGCAACCTGTAGCGCAGAAACAGACCCTTGTTTAAAGGCAAGAGCTTTCCTCTGTAAGCAGGATTTAACTGATTTAGTAACCCATGGTTTGTTGTTGGGGTATATTTTGACACGTTTACGTGGAACAAACTTATGACAGTGAGCCATGTATGAGCATGTGAGCTCAGCCAGAGAGTCCAAATCATCCCCGCAGGCCATTATGAACATCTTCCAGTCTGTACAGTCAAAGCATTCCTGGAGGCTGTGCTCTGAATCTTCTGTCCACACATCATTATCATCATCATCATAGCAATCTATCGTGGGCGACAATGACTGTTTCATTTAGGTCTGATCAGATTCCTCAGCACAGCTCCGTCCTCAGCCTTCCACTGCCAGGAACTCCTGTCTAAATCCAACTTCTTCAAGTTTCTTTTGACAGTGTCTTTAAATCTCAGCCTTGGTCTACCCTGATTGCGTTTTCCCTCGCAAAACTGTGAGTAGAGTAATTGCCGAGGGAGACATTGGTTGTCCATCTACTCAATATGTCTGAGCCATCTCAGGTTTGTCTGTATTAGCATGTCCTCCATTGATGGTAGACCAGCTCGTTTCAACACTTCTATGTTGGTTATCTTGTCTTTCAATGAAATGTTCATTATGGCTCGAAGATGTCTCATCATGTACGTGTGGAGTTTCTTCACCTGCACTCTGTAGACAGTCCAAGTTTCAGCACCGTACAATAGAGTAGCCAGTACTGTCGCTCTGTACACTTTGCATTTCACACGGATAGACACATGTCGATTGTTTCACAGTCTCTCCCTCAAGTTTCCAAACACAGCGCTCAATCTTCCCATTCTGAGAGATAGTTCATCCTCCAGCCTAGCATTCTGTGAAACAGTACTCCCTAGACAGTTGAAAGTCTTGCACTTGACTAGTGGCTCTGTACCAGTGCTGACCTCTTCTGGTAGTGATGTTGATGTTGGAACTTTGGTGGTTGATAAAGGCACTCTGTCTTCTTGGTGTTGATTTGGAGGCTGAGTTGGCTAGCTGCTCTTGCAAATTTCTCCAGTAAAGATTGCATATCTTCCACACTGTGTGAAACTAGAGCACTGTCGTCGGCAAAGAGCATTTCTCTTACTACCTTTATTGATGTCTTACTCTTGGCTTTAAACTGTGCCACAGTAAACAAGTCTGCTTCTTTCCTTGTTTGAATGCATACTCCTGAAGTGTCTTTGAAGGGCACCTCAAGCATGGCTGCCAGATATAGCAAGAAGAGTGTCGGCACCAGCACACACCCTTGTTTTACCCCGTTGCTTACTGAAAAGTCTTTAGATACTGAGCCACTCATTGCCACGTTTGCTTGCATACCTGTATGGAGTGCCTCGATCAGGCTGACAAACTTCTCTGTACAGCCATATTTCTTGAGTACCTTCACGGGCTACCTCAGCTTCTGTGTGGACAAATCCGTTCCCACCAAGACCATACGGCGTCACTCAAACAACAAACCCTGGATCAACCCTGAGATAAAAACACTTCTGAGAGAGAAGAAGAGGATCTTCAGGTCGGGGAACAGGGAGATGCTGAAGTCCGTACAGAGGGAGCTGAGGAGAAAGATCAGAGAAGGCAAGGACAGCTTCAGGAAGAAGATGGAGGACAAGCTGCAACAGAGCGACATCAGCGGGGTCTGGAGAAACCTCAAAACCATCTCGGGGCTCCAGAATACCTCCCCCCAGGCCACGGGGGGCAGGGAGTGGGCGAACAACCTGAATCTGTTTTTCAATAGATTTGACCAACCGCCCTCCCCCCTGTCTGCACAACAACCACTGCTGCCTCTAAGAAATCAAGTCCTGCTACCCACTCCCCACTCCACCGACACCCCCCCCACTCCCAACACACAGCCCCCCATCCTGACCCTGACCAAGACCCAGGTGAGGACGGAGCTGAGGAAGATCAAGGCGAGGAAGGCGTCGGGACCGGACGGCATCAGCGCAAAGCTCCTCAAGTCCTGTGCAGACCAGCTGTGTGGGATTGTGACGTATATCTTCAACATGAGCCTGAAACTGGGGAGGGTACCACAGCTGTGGAAAACATCTTGTGTGGTACCTGTACCAAAAACTTCCCACCCCAAAGACCTGAACAGCTTCAGACCGGTGGCCTTGACGTCCCACTTGATGAAGACCCTGGAGAGACTGCTCCTTGCTCATCTCCGCCCCCTGGTGGAACCAGCGATGGATCCACTCCAGTTTGCCTACCAGCATGGCATTGGGGTGGAGGATGCGGTGATCTTCCTCCTTCACCGTTCTCTGTCCCACCTGGAGAAGCCCGGGAATATGGTGAGGATCATGTTCTTTGACTTCTCCAGTGCTTTCAACACCATCCAACCGATGATCCTGAAGGACAAGCTGCTGCGCGCAGGGGTGGACCAGCACCTGTCATCATGGATCCTGGACTACCTCACGAACCGGCCTCAGTTTGTGAGAACCCGGGACTGTGTTTCCGACACGTTCATCAGTAGCACGGGGGCCCCCCAGGGAACGGTGCTGGCTCCCTTCTTGTTCACTCTTTATACTGCGGACTTCTCACACAACACAACACATTGCCATCTACAGAAGTTCTCTGATGACTCTGCGATCGTTGGTCTCATCTCCAGCGGAGATGAAGCTGAGTACAGAGGGCTTATCCAGGACTTTGTGGACTGGTGCCATCGGAACTGCCTCCAGATCAACGCGAGGAAAACTAAGGAGCTGGTGGTGGACTGCCGCAGGCATGGGCAGCCCCTCACAGCACCAGTAAATATACAGGGAACAGACATCGAGATGGTGACATCCTACAAGTACCTGGGTATTCATCTGAACAATAAACTAGACTGGTCACACAATACTGACGCACTCTACAAGAAGGGACAGCGCAGGCTGTTCCTGCTGAGGAGACTCAGGTCTTTTGGTGTACAAGGGGCGCTGCTGAAGTCATTCTATGACACGGTGGTGGCATCAGCCATCACTTTTGGAGTGGTCTGCTGGGGCAGTGGCATTACTGCAGCCGATAGGAAGAGACTGAACAAACTGATTAAGAAAGCTAGCTCTGTCCTGGGGCAACGCCTTGATCCGATGGAGGAGATGGGAGAGAGAAGGACGGTGGCTAAACTGTCATCTCTGCTGGAGTCCGAGTTCCACCCTATGCAGGACATACTGGATGCACTGAGGAGCTCATTTAGCAGCAGACTACATCATCCCAGGTGCACAACCGAGAGGTTTCGTAGGTCCTTCCTACCAACGGCTGTCAGACTGTACAACCTAAGCAGGGCTGCTCGCAGAGATAGCAAAAAGACGTAACAAACTAATAGTTTTTTTTGAATGCAAAAGATGCAATAGACTTACACAATGGTCCTCTCCGGCATACAACTAGGAACATACCGGTCGCTATGGAGGGTGAGAATATGTATGGGCACATAATCATACCATGTAGGATAACTAAATAGACGGTTATGCTGTTTCATCCCACCTAGCAACAATGCTCTGCACTGTGTGTGTTTATATATTTACATATTTATTCCATCTAGCTACAATGCTCTGCACTGGGTGTGTTTATATTTATATATCTATATATTTATTCCATCTAGCTACAATGCTCCGCACTGTGTTTTTATATATCTACATATTATTCCATCTAGCTACATTGCTCCGCACTGTGTGTGTTTATATACTTGCATATTTATTCCACCTAGCTGCAATGCTCCATACTGTGGGTGTTTATATATTTACATATTTATTCCATCTAGCTACAATGCTCTGCACTGTGTGTCTGTGTGTGTGTGTGTGTATATATATATTTTATAGTAATATGTACATATGTACAGTATATTAGCTGCTCTTGCTTGCTTGTTTTTTCTTGCCTTCTGATTGTTGCTCTGAGTGTTGCTATCCCTGTGCTGTTGCAATCCTGGAATTTCCCCGTTGTGGGACTAATAAAGGCTTATCTTATCTTATCTTATCTTATCTTACCTGGCAAAGTCCTTGTCGCGAAACAGTATCAAAGGCTTTACTGAAGTCTATGAATACTACATAAAGCGGCATGTTCTGCTCAATACACTTTTACACTTGAATCTGTTTCAAGCAGAAAATCATGTGAATTGTGCTTCTTCCACTTCTAAAGCCGCACTGTAGATTTCCGGTAGTACATTCTGCGAGATGTGTTCATTGAGTCTGTTCAGTAGTACACATGAGAGAATCTTACCAACAGTGGCTAGCAGTGATATACCTCGGTAATTTCCACAATCTTTCCTGTTACCTTTCTTAAACAAAGGCACAATACTTGCATCCTTCAAGTCTTGAGGTACTTTCTGGGCATCCCATATCTCTTGGATGAGCTTGTGCAGGCAGTTGGTCAGCTGAACACCACCAAATTTCCACACTTCTGCTGGAATTCCATCCCTTCCTGGAGCTTTACCATCCTGTGTTGTCCTGATAGCTGCCATTAGTTCATCAAAATTTGGTGGTTCATCCAGACTTGATACAGCTGGTCGCTGCACTAGAGCTTCTTTAGCCTCTTCAGTGAGATCTCCAGGGTTGTTTAGTAGTTGGTCAAAGTGGTCTGCAAATCTGTCCAGGATCTTGTCTTTCTCCTGCAAAACTGTTTCACCATCCATAGCCTTTAGTTGGATCAATCCTCTTGGATTAGGGCCGTAGATTTCTCTCAAATCTGTGAAGAATGTTTTCATGTCCTTCATGTCTGCTGCTGTTTGAAGTTCCTCCGCTTTTTCATCCCATCAGTTGGACTTCATCTCTCTGGTGTACTTCTGTAGCTCACTCTGAGCCTTTGAGTATTTCTTCTTCTTCGACCTTGTGTTACACTGTAGGTTTTCCTGCCTAGCTGTATTCCTTGCTTCTAGTAGTTTCTTCAGGTGTTCATCATGCTCATCAAACCAATCTTGATGTTTCCTCTCAGGGTGGCCAAATACATCACTTGCAGTCTGATACATCGTATCCTTCAATGTTGCCCATTTCTCTTCTATGTCATTCTCTGAATTGTTGCTATCCCAGACTTTCAAGTTTTCATCCATTTCCTGTGTAAGTTCTTCCTGCTTCTTTTGGCCTTTCAGTGCACTAGTGTTTAGCTTCTGTGGTGGCTTCGCACCCGTCCTGCAGTGCTGTTTTCGTCTCTAGATCCTTAATCTAGATCTCAGCATAACATGATCAGTACCACAGTCTGCGCCTCTCATTGCTCTGGTGTCCAGTACATCCCTTATGTCTCGCTGCCTGACTATGATGTAGTCTAATAAGTGCCAGTGCTTGGATCTTGGGTGCATCCATGTCTTCTTGTGTGTGTCCTTGTGCTAAAATACAGTAGAGTGTTGGTTATTACAAGGTTGTACTCTGAACGTAGTGCAAGTAGAAGTTCTCCATTAGCATTGCACTTGCCTGCTCCATGACTGCCTAGCACTCCTTTCCATATCTCAGTGTCCGAACCAACTCTGGCATTAAAATCTCCAAGTATCAGCCTGTCATCAGTCAGTACACACTTGATAGTCTCACGTAAATCACTGTAGAACTCTTCCTTCACCTCATCTGTGTTGGTCATTGTTGGGGCATATACACAGATGAGTGTGGCATACATCTTCTGCTGTAGTGGGAGTCTCATAGTCATTATCCTGTCGTTGATTGGCACCGGTTCCTCATCAAGCATTGCTGCTATCTCCTTTCTAACTGCAAAAGTCCACTCCTGCTTCTCTCCTTTCTTGAGTTGATCTCCCACTCCAAAAGAAGATGTTTGCATGGTCCCCCAAGCTGTCGTATCCAGGCAATCTTGTTTCACTAAGTGCAGTTATGTCTACATTGTACCTGTTTATTTCCAGGACCACAAGCACGGTCTGTCTTTCTGCGAGCTGTGATATTGTTCTGTCCAACAGAGTGCGTACATTCTATTCTGCTACACACAAGGCTGCTGTTTTCCTCTTCTTTTGTCTTCCTGTGCCTAGCTTACTTTTCGCTGCCTGTTGGAGTGTGAACAGATCAGCGCGGACCTTGTAAGCCCGGGTGACGTCCAAGCCGGTATGAGTTGCTTTCTGCTTGACCATTTCATGAAACTACTTGCAAAATATTTGAGTACCGCTAGCTTTTGCCCGACTAGCAGCACATTCTTGGCAGATAAAGGTATTATCAGTGGCAAAGACAAGACAAGACAAACTAACTCCAGTATCTGTTGCAGTGACTGACCAGATGATAGGTTTGTTTATCTCTGCTCTTTGTGTAGTGCATGTCGTGATGCACTGACTGGCACAGTCCACCACAGACCTGTTTATCTGCCAGGTTGTCCTGTCTCCCCCCCGTGTAACTGGGAGTTGTCCACCACAGACCTGTGGCAGATATTGTTTTTAGTTCTGCCAGGATGCCCTGTTTCACCCTCCACACCCTCGGAAGGGAGGGGATGCTGTTTGAGTCGCCGATGGCCCGACCCATGAGACAGGTAGTACCGGTTTTCATGGTTATTCGGTAGCAAGCAAGCCAATGCCTGACCTGACCAAAAAAAAAAGGGGGGGGGGGGGTAAGTCTCAGTTAAAAGCTGCCAATTTCTCACCAAAGAAAGTGGAATTTTATGCGTGAAAGATTGCAACTTTAGCAAAAAGACAAAAAAGTGTAAATTTCCAGCTGTTTACAACCTAAAATGATGCAAATTTAAGATTTGTGTAAAATGCTGCAAATTTAAGCTTTTTTTAACTGCAAATTCAAGGGTAAGAAAAGTTCTAAATTCATGAGGAAAAGCTGCAAAATTATGAATAATAAAAAAACTGCAAATTTTCAAGTAAGAAGCTACACATTTCTAAGTAAAATGGCTGTAACTGCAGGAAAACCCTGCAAATTTATGAGAAAAATCCTCACATTTACAAAAGAATGTTTCTAATTTACATGAAAAAGGATGTGATAAATTGGCATGTGTTGGACATTTTTTTAAATGACAGTCCTGAGGAGGAACTAAACGGTGATGTTAAATCCTGCAGATCTGCACTAATCAGCAGGGAAAAGGAGAAGAAGAGGAACAGGTGATCCACAGCAGCAGAAATAATCCAGTTAACCCAGGAGGAGTAAACACATGACACCCCATGACACCCAACAGACCCCCCCCCCATAACATCAGTGGAAACAGCTGGTACAAACTTCACACCTCTGTTGATTTACATGTTCCCTTCTGAGGACAATTTAAGCAGAGCTGCTGCTGAGATGGAAACCAAAGGGTTAAAGGGTGATGTGGCTTTAACGGCAGTACTGATCCCCCCCCCCCAAAAAAAAAACAAAAAACAAAAAACAAAAAAAAACTGACCAGCTGGACAGGAACTAACAACTCCTCAGACCTGTTAACACAATTTTAACAACAAAAAAACATGCAAAGGAACAAAGATTCCCATTGATTTAACATGATAACAGCATGAATTTTCTGCTCTGTGAATGAACAGAGCAGCTATGAGTGTTTCATGTTTTATGGTAAAGTTACTCGAATTCTACTGTGCATGCAGTTACTTCCATTTTAAAGTCCAGTCACCTGTATTTTAGAGTCCATTTACCTGAGTTTTGGTGGTATTCTGGGTAGAAACGTAAAGCTCCATTTCTCCGTCCTCTCCTTTAGGAATGGCCACGGTGGCATTGGTCTCCAGGTAAAAATGTTCCTGACCCCCCATGTGGATCTCACCTGAGGGACCATCCATAATAAGTGATAATCCATAATCAGTGATAGTCAGTCGTGAAGATGGATGAACAAAAATGGTCAGTGTCACTGCTTTGGTCTTACCCTCCAAGACATAGTCGGCCTGTTTAAACCCCGCCTCCAGGTCACCCCTCTGGAGGGTGGTGATTGGCTGGTAGAAGGACTGAGCAGCAATGGCTTCCTGTTAATCAGATCAATGATAACCAATGACGTTAGAGATTCAGGAGGTAGGAGGTTGTTGCTGATTTTAACTATGGGAACAGAAATTTGTGGGTGTGTATTCTGCTGTCTCTGATTGGTCCACAGCAGCTCAGGAGTGTATCACCTGGATGGTAATGATGGCCGGCAGTTCTTCGTACTCCACCTTGACGGCTTTGGCGGCTCTCTGAGCTTGACTCTGAGTGTCAGCCATCACAGCGCCAATGATGTGACCCACGCAGGTGACCTGTACACAGGAACTGCACGTCAATGGAACGGGACATCTGACAGAGCCGTCCGATTGGACGGATTAACGGTAACTTCCTTGTGGTAACGTATCGTCACTTCCTGTTTTGCTGTCTGCCTGTGTGGTTTGCTCTCCAGCTCTCCAGCCACTAGCTATGGCTACTACCTCTCTTTCCTCTCCTCCTCTGGTGTGCTCTCTCTGTCAGATGTTTAGCTACACCTCTGCCTCTTTTAGTGATAACGGTAAATGTAATAAATGTTGTCTTTTTGAGGCGCTCGAGGCGAGGTTGTCTGATTTGGAATCCCGGCTCCGCTGCATTGAAACACCGTCTGCGCCAGTTAATCTCGACGGACGCCCATTAGCTGCAGCGGAGCTAGCTAGCTTAGGTCCCCCTGTCACCGGTTCCCCGGCTCTCCTCTGCAGCGAGGAGACTGGGTGGGTGACGGTGAGAAGGAAGCCTAGTCGCAAAGCCCCGGTACACCACCAACCTGTTCACGTTTCTAATCGTTTTTCCCCGCTCAGCGACACACCCGCTGAGGAAAAAACTCTGATCATTGGCGACTCTGTAGTCAGAAACGTGAACCTAGAGACTCCAGCGGCCATAGTCACATGCATTCCTGGGGCCAGAGCAGGCGACATCGAGTCAAATTTGAAAATGCTGGCTAAAAGTAACTGTAAATATTCCACAATTGTTATTCACGCCGGCATTAATGACATCCGTCTCCGGCAGTCGGAAGTCACGAAACTTAATATAGAATCTGTGTGTGAGTTTGCAAAAACGATGTCTGCCACTGTAGTATTCTCTGGACCCCTCCCCAATCTGACCAGTGATGACATGTTTAGTCGCTCGTCATCCTTGAACCGCTGGCTGTCTGTGTGGTGTCCTAAAAATGACGTGGGCTACATTGACAATTGGAGCTCTTTTTGGGGAAAACCTGGTCTTATGAGACAAGACAGCATTCATCCCACTTTGGATGGTGCTTCTCATTTATCTAACAATCTGGCATCTTTTTTATCCAAATTTCCAAAACCATGACTACTCAGAGTTGGGACCAGGAAGCAGAGTCGCAGTCTTACACGCCTCTCTGCAGCTCCTCTTCATCCGCCACCCCTCAGCTTAGCCCCTGTCTTCCCCATCAGAGAACCGTTGTCTGCTCCCTCCAAAGTAAATAAAAATATAATGCATAAGCATCCTAAAGTGATAAAGCAAAATATTGGTAAAACTCAAATTAAACATAAAGCCTCTAAATTGAATGATTTGGCCTCTGTTCCTCCTCATAATTTAAAAATTAAATGTGGTTTATTAAATATTAGGTCTCTAACTCCCAAGTCTCTGTTAGTCCATGATCTGTTAATTGATCATCAGATTGATTTAATTTCCCTTACAGAGACTTGGTTCGGACAAGAGGATTATGTTGGTTTAAATGAATCAACTCCCTCTGGTTATTTAAACTGTCAAAATCCCAGAAGTTCTGGTCGTGGAGGAGGAGTAGCATCAATTTACCATTCCAAATTACTAGTTAATGTAAAGCAAAAAACATGTTATAATTCCTTTGAGGGACTGGTCCTCAGTGTTGGGCACTTTAGCAATTCCAGGTTAAACCCAATTTTATTTGCCATAGTTTATCGTCCCCCATCAACCTATTCAGAATTTTTATCCGAATTTCCTGATTTCTTAGCTGATTTAGTGCTGAAATCTGATAGAATAATTATAGTAGGGGACTTTAATATACATGTGGATGTAGATAGTGACTGCCTTAATGTGGCTTTTAATTCAATATTAGACTCGATTGGGTTTTCTCAGAAAGTAGGAAATTCTACTCATTACCTCCACCATACATTGGACCTTGTTCTGACATATGGCATAGAAATAGAAAATCTTGTAGTGTCTCCTCATAACCCTGTACTGTCAGACCATTGTCTGTTAACCTTTGATTTTACTATTTCTGACTATTTGGCTCCTAAAGAAAAATATTATTACAGTAGATGCCTCTCAGATGATGCTGTTTCCAAATTTATGCAGATTGTTTCCTCTATGCCATGTGTCAACACAACGGAAATAAGCTATAGACAGCTTGCTCCTTCTGTAATTGATAACATGGTGGATAGTGTTTCAGCTTCTCTGCATCAGGCTCTAGACTTGGTGGCCCCCTTAAAAAAGAAAAAGTCTAATCAGAGATTTTTAACTCCTTGGTTCAACACAGAAACTCGTAGCTTAAAACAGAAGACTCGTCAATTAGAAAGAAAATGGCGCTCTACTAATTTAGATGAAATCTATTTAGCTTGGAGAAATCATCTTTTAATTTATAAAAAATCTCTTAGAAAAGCTAGAACGAGTTATTACTCTGCATTAATAGAAGAGAACAAGAATAATCCCAGGTTTCTTTTCAGTACTGTAGCCAGGTTGACAAAGAGTCAGGACTCTGTCAATCCTAGCATCCCCTTAGAGCTTACTAGTCAGGACTTTATGAACTTTTTCAATAATAAAATTTCATCCATCAGAGATAAAATCAATCAGATTCTTCCCACAGTTAACTTAAATACTGTAACTACTACAACTCCTTCTATTGATGTCTGTCTTGATGAGTTTACTCCAATCGACCTTTGTGAGTTAGACAAAATAGTTTCCTCATCCAAACCTTCAACTTGTCTTTTAGACCCTATTCCTACCAGGTTATTTAAAGAAGGCTTCCCACTTATTGGTAGCTTTATTCTTCATATAATCAATTCTTCATTAACTTTAGGCCATGTACCGCAGGCTTTTAAAACGGCTGTAATTAAACCCTTACTCAAAAAGCCAACGCTAGATCCAGGAGCTTTAGCTAACTATAGACCAATCTCTAATCTCCCTTTCATTTCAAAAATCTTAGAAAGAGTTGTTGCTACGCAATTATTTGACCACCTGCAGGGAAATGGTTTATTTGAGGAGTTTCAATCTGGGTTTAGAATCCATCATAGCACTGAAACAGCCTTAGCGAAGGTCACTAACGACCTCCTCATTGCATCTGATAATGGACTAGTTTCTGTACTTGTCCTTTTAGATCTTAGTGCAGCTTTTGATACTATTGATCATAATATTCTACTTGATAGATTAGAACACTATGTTGGACTTAATGGAACTTCGTTGCAGTGGTTTAGATCTTATTTATCTGATAGGTTCCAGTTTGTTCATGTAAATGATGAGTTTTCTCTCAGCTCAAAGCTTAGTCATGGAGTTCCACAGGGATCTGTGCTTGGCCCTACTCTTTTTAGTTTATATATGCTTCCGTTAGGCAACATTATTAGAAAGCACTGTATACATTTTCACTGTTATGCAGATGACACACAATTATACCTGTCAATGAAGCCAGATGATACTAATCAATTAGCCAAGTTAGAAGCCTGTCTTAAGGAAATCAAAGTTTGGATGACTTGTAATTTCCTGCTATTAAATTCAGATAAGACTGAAGTCATTCTTGTTGGTCCAAAAAACCTTAGAAATTCCTTTCCAAATCAAACTTTCAGTTTGGATGCAGTTACTCTTTCTCTTAATAGCTCTGTGAGGAACCTTGGAGTTATTTTTGATCAGGATTTGTCCTTCAATTCACATATTAAATTTGTTTCTAAGACTGCCTTCTATCATTTGCGTAATATTGCCAAGATTAGGAGCATCTTGTCTCAGAGTGATGCTGAGAAGCTGATCCATGCTTTTGTTAGCTCGAGATTAGATTATTGTAATTCTTTATTATCAGGCTGTCCTAAAACATCTTTAAAAAGTCTTCAGCTGATCCAAAATGCTGCAGCAAGAGTTTTAACAGGTACTAGAAAGAGAGATCATATCCCTCCGGTTCTGGCCTCCCTTCATTGGCTTCCCATAGAGTTTAGAATTAAGTTTAAAATCCTTCTTCTTACTTACAAAGCTCTAAACAATCAGGCTCCTTTTTATTTAAAAGATCTGATACTACCGTATCATCCTAACAGAGCACTACGCTCCCAAAATGCAGGTTTACTTGTAATACCTAGAATCTCCAAAAGTACAATGGGAGGCAGAGCCTTCAGTTATCAAGCTCCTCTCCTGTGGAATCAGCTGCCAATCTGGATTCGGGAGTCAGACTCGATCTCTGTTTTTAAGAATAGGGCTAAAACCTACCTTTTTGATCTAGCCTACAATTAGGGAGGGATCATGTGTTTCTGAACCCTCCCTTAGTTATGCTGCTAATAGGTTTAGTCAGCCGGGGGACCTCCAATAATGCACTGGGCCTCACTCCTTTCCTCACTCTCTATGAAATATTTTTTTTTGCTGGTCATTAACATTTGTTTGTTCTCTCTCATAGATTGAGTCCCCATCGTGCTGTTTGCTCTCTACATGTCTGTTCTTTTCTTCTTCTCTGTCCCCTCACCCCCCCAGCCAGTCGCAGCAGATGACTGCCCCTCCCTGAGCCTGGTTCTGCTGGAGGTTTCTTCCTGTTAAAAGGGAGTTTTTCCTCTCCACCGTCGCCAAGTGCTTGCTCACAGGGGATCGCCTGATTGCTGGGGTCTTTCTGCAACTGTGGGGGTCCCCCCTACAGTTGATAGTGCTATGAGATGACTGTTGTTGTGAAATGGCGCTATATAAATAAAGTTGAATTGAATTGAATTGAATTAACTCACCTGACCATCAGCAAGCACAGTCTCGTCAAGATGGACGGGTCCTGTGATGTTGCTGCCAGGAACGTCACTGGCGAACAGGAAGGAGACGACACCGGGAACACGCTCCGCTGCCGACGCATCTATAGAGCTGAGAAACAGACACACCTGTTAGACTCTACAGGTGTGTATTATAGGTGTGTATCATATCCAGTGTTGGGCGAGTTACTAAAAAATAGTAACTAGTTACTTCGTTTTAAAAGTAACTGGGATACTTACCAATTACCACATGATTAAAGTGACTAGTTACTTGGAAAAGTAACTTTCACGTTACTTTTAGATGTATACTTAAATCATCTTGCAAACATAGAAGGATAACTTAATTAATGGATTACATTAGAGGCTTATTAATGTCAGGCTGCAGATCGCAGTCAGTCTGAGCCGCCCTTCAGCTTGCAACCCACCAATATGCTTTTGTTCTGAACCGTGACAAAGGAAAAATAATCTATTTCCACAAAAACCAAGTAGCTTCATCTCTTCCTCCGCTCAGTAGTGAGCAGGCTCTCTGCAACAGGTCACGTTGACTGATGGCTGCATCAGCTATGTAGGGTCAGTTTGTCTTTATTTGCACTAAAAATATCTATCCATGTTAATAACATGAATAACACATCTGATGAAATTTCAGTAACTGCAACACTTTACTGAATTTTTAAACAGTGATTTTGTTACACAGTGTGTTACTGCAAAAGTAGTGGCGGTACAGAAATGCATTACTTTGTAACACATTACTTTGTAATACATTACTCCCAACACTGATGATATCACGGGTGTGTATCACAGGTGTGTTTCTTCACACACTGGTGTAACACATAACGTTGAAATTGATAAGGTTTTTAAACGACTTGTAACAGAAACCGCAATCAACAATCTGAGAAATGATCTAAAAATTGTCAAGCAGTGGCCCTCGCAAGCCACCATAAGACGCCAAAAGTCGCCGGTGAGGTTTGCATTGATGTTTTAATCATAAACACAAGATAATATCCAAGTAATAGAAAGTAATGAGCCACGGGAGGCTAAAACACACTGTGACAATAGCCATCGAAGACAGGAAATAATGGGAACATAAGATAATGCACTTACAGTCACAGAGGAGGAATGGTCAATGAATGAACAGAGGGATGCTCCAATAACGTTTGACCGTGAACAGATTCTGACGAGACTGCCGCACATTTCGCTCCCAACTGCCCTCTTAAGTAGGGGGCCACTGATGAGGTGAAATGTAACACAGCTGACAGCTTTAACAGCCGGAAGCCCCTCCGAGCGCTGTCACAATAAAAGCTCGGAGAGCAAAAGGGGCACACAGCCGCCAGGATGGCCAGGAATGGTGCATGGTTCGAGTGCGGACGAGATCAGCGCTCGAACCATAACAGTACCTCCCCCCCGAGGGCGAACTACGAGCGCCCTATGACCCCCCCCCCCCCCAGAGTGGGTGGATGGGGGCACGGGCCTGGAGGGTGAGAGCCAGCAAAAGAGGAGAGGAAAAGAAAAAAAAAACACGATGGATACAGGGAACAAATGGGGCAATTACACATTAGGAGAAAAAAACAACAACACAGAAATACCCCATAAAATACCCACAGGCAGGATAATACACCCAAAACAAGGAACACTAAGCCCATTGGCCATGAACAGAAACTCGGGTCAAAAAACCAAGATACATAGCTCCTAGGGGGAAAAAAATACATATCATCTCCCACAAAGGAAAGGGGGGAAAGGAAAAAAAAAAACACTACAAACGTTGAAACCCTACAGTTTGACTCCATACACACAAACTGAACAGGCAACGAATGCACATTCAACAGAGGAAAAACAAAACACCCACTAGGAAGCGGTGACATAAACAATTACATCTATATACGATTTGTACATATACCATTTCATACATATACAATCTTGTACACAAGACCCCCACACATCCCAATTGATACAGGAGAACAGAAATACAACTCAGGGATGAAGGCAGTCTAAACCCCACGGCATGAAAGCCGAAAGTTCGGGGGGCCGCCCTGCATCTAGCATCCATATCGCTGGCAGGGAGAAAAGGAACAGTTCGGGCGGCCTACCCCAGTCCCATGCCAGGAAACACAATTCTTCTGGCAGCCAGGCCAGGTCGCTGAACGGACAAGAAAGTTTGTCAGGTGGCCAACCCAGAACGCCAAACCGGCGAGACAGCTCATCAGGCGGCCGACCCGCATCACTCAGCCACCGGAACCGTAGGGGACAAATTGAAGACGGCCTCCCTGGAGAGGGGGAAGATGAGGGAGAGCCGGGCCGAGTATTAGGAGCCCCAACGGCCCCCGGTGGAGATGAGCTGGGATGATGATGATTATGAGGCAGTCCAGTGTCAGGTGGCAGAGGATCTGCAGCTCCCTCACCGACCTTGGACCAAACCGGCGCTGCACCCCCGTTGGACCCTGACCGGGTCAACGCGGCACCCATGATGGACCCCGATTGGGCCAGAGTAGCAACCGCGATCGACCCCGATTGGGTCTCGTCGGTACCCACGTCGGACCCCGACTGGATCGGAGCAGCACCCACGATGGACCCCGATTGGGTCTCGTCAGCACCCACGATCAACCCCGACTGGGTCAGCACAGCACCCACGATCGAGCCCGATTGGGTCTGCGCAGCACCAGAAACGACCTCCAACCCCGGACCCGGAACCTCCCGCACAGCGACCGGGAATGACTCTGCACCGGTGACCCTGGGAGAAGGCTCAGGAGAGAGAAAAGGACCGGGATCAGGATCACCGGTAGCAACAGAACCCGGCGAGACAGGCTCGGATGCAACGGGCGGCTGCACCCAGCTCGTCTCCCCGAGAGACAGGCAAAAATGCTCCAGAGTTGAAAGAAGGAAAACAAGGTAAAGCACTTGCCTGATCTCGGGTTCTGTTGCCGTCCAGGACTTTGGCGATCCGGCCTCAGGACAAAGAAGGTCGTCATCTGGCTCTCACTCGGCTGCGGCGAGCTCCGCAGCCGGCATGATGTTTTTCGCAGCCTGAGGAATCTCCAATGCTGACGCCCACGCTGATGACCCGCACAGTGTGGTGGCAGGGGCTCCTCGACCTGCCAGGTTGGACTGCTCTTCCATGGAGACCCAGGGATGCTTTATCGTCGGCGCAGGCTCCAGGCTGCAGTCTGCTCCTCTCCTCTGCCCACGACGTGGCTGCAGGGCCAGAACCAGGCTCTCCAGAACCGCAGGCCCCTTCCTCATCCGGCAACGTAGGCCTGGCGTCGTGGACCAATTCAATTCAATTCAATTCAATTCAACTTTATTTATATAGCGCCATTTCACAACAACAGTCATCTCATAGCACTATCAACTGTAGGGGGGACCCCCACAGTTGCAGAAAGACCCCAGCAATCAGGCGATCCCCTGTGAGCAAGCACTTGGCGACGGTGGAGAGGAAAAACTCCCTTTTAACAGGAAGAAACCTCCAGCAGAACCAGGCTCAGCGAGGGGCAGTCATCTGCTGCGACTGGCTGGGGGGTGAGGGGATAGAGAAGAAGAAAAGAACAGACATGTAGAGAGCAAACAGCACGATGGGGACTCAATCTATGGGAGAGAACAAACAAATGTTAATGACCAGCAAAAAAAAAAAAAATATTTCATAGAGAGTGAGGAAAGGAGTGAGGCCCAGTGCATTACTGGAGGTCCCCCGGCTGACTAAACCTATTAGCAGCATAACTAAGGGAGGGTTCAGAAACACATGATCCCTCCCTAATTGTAGGCTAGATCAAAAAGGTAGGTTTTAGCCCTATTCTTAAAAACAGAGATCGAGTCTGACTCCCGAATCCAGATTGGCAGCTGATTCCACAGGAGAGGAGCTTGATAACTGAAGGCTCTGCCTCCCATTGTACTTTTGGAGATTCTAGGTATTACAAGTAAACCTGCATTTTGGGAGCGTAGTGCTCTGTTAGGATAATACGGTAGTATCAGATCCTTTAAATAAAAAGGAGCCTGATTGTTTAGAGCTTTGTAAGTGAGAAGAAGGATTTTAAACTTAATTCTAAACTCTATGGGAAGCCAATGAAGGGAGGCCAGAACCGGAGAGATATGATCTCTCTTTCTAGTACCTGTTAAAACTCTTGCTGCAGCATTTTGGATCAGCTGAAGACTTTTTAAAGATGTTTTAGGACAGCCTGATAATAAAGAATTACAATAATCTAATCTCGAGCAAACAAAAGCGTGGATCAGCTTCTCAGCATCACTCTGAGACAAGATGCTCCTAATCTTGGCAATATTACGCAAATGATAGAAGGCAGTCTTAGAAACAAATTTAATATGTGAATTGAAGGACAAATCCTGATCAAAAATAACTCCAAGGTTCCTCACAGAGCTATTAAGAGAAAGAGTAACTGCGTCCAAACTGAAAGTTTGATTTGGAAAGGAATTTCTAAGGTTTTTTGGACCAACAAGAATGACTTCAGTCTTATCTGAATTTAATAGCAGGAAATTACAAGTCATCCAAGCTTTGATTTCCTTAAGACAGGCTTCTAACTTGGCTAATTGATTAGTATCATCTGGCTTCATTGACAGGTATAATTGTGTGTCATCTGCATAACAATGAAAATGTATACAGTGCTTTCTAATAATGTTGCCTAACGGAAGCATATATAAACTAAAAAGAGTAGGGCCTAGCACAGATCCCTGTGGAACTCCATGACTAAGCTTTGAGCTGAAAGAAAACTCATCATTTACATGAACAAACTGGAACCTATCAGATAAATAAGATCTAAACCACTGCAACGAAGTTCCATTAAGTCCAACATAGTGTTCTAATCTATCAAGTAGAATATTATGATCAATAGTATCAAAAGCTGCACTAAGATCTAAAAGGACAAGTACAGAAACTAGTCCATTATCAGATGCAATGAGGAGGTCGTTAGTGACCTTCGCTAAGGCTGTTTCAGTACTATGATGGATTCTAAACCCAGATTGAAACTCTTCAAGTAAACCATTTCCCTGCAGGTGGTCAAATAATTGCGTAGCAACAACTCTTTCTAAGATTTTTGAAATGAAAGGGAGATTAGAGATTGGTCTATAGTTAGCTAAAGCTCCTGGATCTAGCGTTGGCTTTTTGAGTAAGGGTTTAATTACAGCCGTTTTAAAAGCCTGCGGTACATGGCCTAAAGTTAATGAAGAATTGATTATATGAAGAATAAAGCTACCAATAAGTGGGAAGACTTCTTTAAATAACCTGGTAGGAATAGGATCTAAAAGACAAGTTGAAGGTTTGGATGAGGAAACTACTTTGTCTAACTCACAAAGGTCGATTGGAGTAAACTCATCAAGACAGACATCAATAGAAGGAGTTGTAGTAGTTACAGTATTTAAGTTAACTGTGGGAAGAATCTGATTGATTTTATCTCTGATGGATGAAATTTTATTATTGAAAAAGTTCATAAAGTCCTGACTAGTAAGCTCTAAGGGGATGCTAGGATTGACAGAGTCCTGACTCTTTGTCAACCTGGCTACAGTACTGAAAAGAAACCTGGGATTATTCTTGTTCTCTTCTATTAATGCAGAGTAATAACTCGTTCTAGCTTTTCTAAGAGATTTTTTATAAATTAAAAGATGATTTCTCCAAGCTAAATAGATTTCATCTAAATTAGTAGAGCGCCATTTTCTTTCTAATTGACGAGTCTTCTGTTTTAAGCTACGAGTTTCTGTGTTGAACCAAGGAGTTAAAAATCTCTGATTAGACTTTTTCTTTTTTAAGGGGGCCACCAAGTCTAGAGCCTGATGCAGAGAAGCTGAAACACTATCCACCATGTTATCAATTACAGAAGAAGCAAGCTGTCTATAGCTTATTTCCGTTGTGTTGACACATGGCATAGAGGAAACAATCTGCATAAATTTGGAAACAGCATCATCTGAGAGGCATCTACTGTGATAATATTTTTCTTTAGGAGCCAAATAGTCCGAAATAGTAAAATCAAAGGTTAACAGACAATGGTCTGACAGTACAGGGTTATGAGGAGACACTACAAGATTTTCTATTTCTATGCCATATGTCAGAACAAGGTCCAATGTATGGTGGAGGTAATGAGTAGAATTTCTTACTTTCTGAGAAAACCCAATCGAGTCTAATATTGAATTAAAAGCCACATTAAGGCAGTCACTATCTACATCCACATGTATATTAAAGTCCCCTACTATAATTATTCTATCAGATTTCAACACTAAATCAGCTAAGAAATCAGCAAATTCGGATAAAAATTCTGAATAGGTTGATGGGGGACGATAAACAATGGCAAATAAAATTGGGTTTAACCTGAAATTGCTAAAGTGCCCAATACTGAGGACCAGTCCCTCAAAGGAATTATAACATGTTTTTTGCTTTACATTAACTAGTAATTTGGAATGGTAAATTGTTGCTACTCCTCCTCCACGACCAGAACTTCTGGGATTTTGACAGTTTAAATAACCAGAGGGGGTTGATTCATTTAAACCAACATAATCCTCTTGTCCTAACCAAGTCTCTGTAAGGGAAATTAAATCAATCTGATGATCAATTAACAGATCATGGACTAACAGAGACTTGGGAGTTAGATACCTAATATTTAATAAACCACATTTAATTTTTAAATTATGAGGAGGAACAGAGGCCAAATCATTCAATTTAGAGGCTTTATGTTTAATTTGAGTTTTACCAATATTTTGCTTTATCACTTTGGGATGCTTATACATTATATTTTTATTCACTTTGGAGGGAGCAGACAACGATTCTCTGATGGGGAAGACAGGGGCTAAGCTGAGGGGTGGCGGATGAAGAGGAGCTGCAGAGAGGCGTGTAAGACTGAGACTCTGCTTCCTGGTCCCAACTCTGAGTAGTCATGGTTTTGGAAATTTGGATAAAAAAGATGCCAGATTGTTAGATAAATGAGAAGCACCATCCAAAGTGGGATGAATGCTGTCTCGTCTCATAAGACCAGGTTTTCCCCAAAAAGAGCTCCAATTGTCAATGTAGCCCACGTCATTTTTAGGACACCCCACAGACAGCCAGCGGTTCAAGGATGACGAGCGACTAAACATGTCATCACTGGTCAGATTGGGGAGGGGCCCAGAGAATACTACAGTGGCTGACATCGTTTTTGCAAAGTCACACACCGATTCTATATTAAGTTTCGTGACTTCCGACTGCCGGAGACGGATGTCATTAATGCCGGCGTGAATAACAATTGTGGAATATTTACAGTTACTTTTAGCCAGCATTTTCAAATTTGACTCGATGTCGCCTGCTCTGGCCCCAGGAATACATTGGACTATGACCGCTGGAGTCTCTAGGTTCACGTTTCTGACTACAGAGTCGCCAATGATCAGAGTTTTTTCCTCAGCGGGTGTGTCGCTGAGCGGGGAAAAACGATTGGAAACGTGAACAGGTTGGTGGTGTACCGGGGCTTTGCGACTAGGCTTCCTTCTCACCGTCACCCACCCAGTCTCCTCGCTGCTGAGGAGAGCCGGGGAACCACTGACAGGGGGGCCTAAGCTAGCTAGCTCCGCTGCAGCTAATGGGCGTCCGTCGAGATTAACTGGCGCAGACGGTGTTTCAATGCAGCGGAGCCGGGATTCCAAATCAGACAACCTCGCCTCAAGCGCCTCAAAAAGACAACATTTATTACATTTACCGTTATCGCTAAAAGAGGCAGAGGTGTAGCTAAACATCTGACAGAGAGAGCACACCAGAGGAGAGGAAAGAGAGGTAGTAGCCATAGCTAGTGGCTAGAGAGCTGGAGAGCAAACCACACAGGCAGACAGCAAAACAGGAAGTGACGATACGTTACCACAAGGAAGTGACGATCCCTCCCGACCACTCAGCGGAGGGGGACACAGAGGCAGCAGGTTTAGTAATTACAGCTACAGCAGATGGTAGGAGCTTGGGGGACTGCGAAACCAAAACTCCACCCCCAGGAGTCAGACAAGGCAGATCACAATTATGATGGAAAGAATGAACATGCACTTGCCTGTCTCCCGGAGGGAGGATGGTGCCTGCCGTAGGGGACGTTGTTCCTCCCGTTCCCCGCCGGATGGTGACAGAGGGACCCCTGGAAGGACGAGAAGGTGCCGTTCGCCATGGATCAAGGACGGGGCTCGCCGAAGCAGGACTCTTGGCACACACAGTAGCTGGGGAAGATGTCGAGGAGGAGGGGACGATGACCAAGCCAAACTGGGCACGATGAGCTGACGGGACAGCAGGGAAAGATGACCCGGGGGGAGAGGCTGCGGGGGTTCCCTCCAGACGAGACGCAGGAGTGGCAGCTGTCTGAGAGGTGGAGTCCTTGCGATGACCCGGAATGGATCCGGACGGGGTTCTCGCTGAGTCTTGTTTGGAGCATGGTGACGACGTTCACTGGCTGATGGCGAGGCGAAGGTGAGGTCCGGGAATTGCCGCTCCTGCGCGGAAACAGAAGCGAGCAGCTCGGCGTACTCAGGAAAGTCACTCAAGTCTGGATTCCTCTCCACCAGCCTGACAGCCGCCGTCACATGCCTAATTATCTGCGTGGGGTGAACAGCGGAGCGAGCTGCCGCCACTCGGTCCCGGATGGACCAACGTCAATTCTCTCTATCCAACGTCAGTTCTCTCTATAACAAGGTAGATGAACTGAGACTGCTGATGCGATTTAAAGACCTCTCCACCTCGTATGCCCTCTGCTTTACTGAGACCTGGCTCAAGGAAAAGACACCGGACAGCGCACTCCTCCTCGAGGGATTTCAGCTGTTTCGTGTAGACCGAGACACGGGGCTCTCCAGCAAGTCCACAGGCGGAGGAGTCTGCTTCTACATCAACAGCAGCTGGTGCTCCGATGTAACTGTGATCTTCCAACACTGTTCTCCCGCTCTGGAATATTTATTCATCAGCTGCAAGCCATTTTATTCCCCGTGTGAGTTTGCTTCATTCATCCTGGCCGCTGTTTACGTCCCGCCTGACGCGGACGTGCGCGAGGCTCAGCGCGCGCTCGCGGATCACATTCAGCAAGCGGAACGGACTTTTCCGAACTCTCTGGTTATTGTGGTTGGCGACTTTAACCAGAGCAACCTGAGCCACGAACTCCCCCGATACAAACAGTTTATTAAATGCCCCATCAGAGGAGAGAACACGCTGGATCACTGTTACACTACAGTTAAGGACGCGTATTGCGCTGTTCCCCGGGCTGCGCTTGGACTATCTGATCACGTGATGGTCCACCTGATTCCCACATACAGACAGAGACTGAAGCTCACAAAACCTGTTGTGAGCACTACGATGAAATGGACCAGTGAAGCTGGGGAGGAGCTGCGCACGTGCTTGGAAATAACTGACTAGGGCATGTTTAAAGGAGCCACGCATGATCTGGATGAGTACACGGACACTGTGACCTCATATATCCACTTTTGTGAGGACAGCATTCTTCCATCGCGCACCAGGGTGAGTTACTCCAACGACAAGCCCTGGTTCACAGCTAAGCTCAGACGGATCAGGAAGGAGAAGGAAGCAGTGTTGAAAAGTGGAGACAGGGACTGCTACAGGGAGGTCAAATACCGGTTTAGCAGATAGCTGAGGAGAGCTAAATCTGTGTATTCTGAGAGACTCCAGCAACAGTTCACTGCTAACGACTCTGCTTCTGTGTGGAGAGGACTGAGGCAAATCACCAACTATCGGCCTCAGGCTTCTAAGGGTAAGGATGACAAAGCCCTTTGTCAAAGACTGTCCCAATACTATGCCCGTTTTGACACCTCGTCAGCTGTGTCCAACTCCCCCTTCCCCCCAGCGCCACTGCCTCCATGGTCCCCACTTCATCAAAGGCGCCCCCCCCCCTCCCCCCCTGCCCTTGCCATCAGTGAGCAGGACGTGCACAGACAGTTCTCCAGACTGAACCCGCGCAAGGCCCCCGGTCCGTACGGCATGTCTCCCTCCACCCTGAGACACTGTGCGGAGGAGCTGACTCCTGTCTTCACAGACATTTTTAACACCTCCCTGAAGTCATGCCACGTGCCGGCCTGCCTCAAAACCTCTACCATTGTCCCTGTCCCCAAGAAGCCACGGATCACTGGACTTAACGACTACAGACCTGTAGCGCTCACCTCTGTAGTCATGAAGTCCTTTGAGCGCCTGGTCCTGCCCCACCTCAAGACCATCACCACTCCCCTCCTGGATCCGCTGCAGTTTTCCTACAGAGCCAACAGGTCTGTGGACGACGCAGTCAACCTGGCCCTCCACTCCATCCTGCAGCACCTGGACTCCCCGGGAACCTACGTCAGGATCCTGTTTGTGGATTTAAGCTCTGCATTCAATACCATCCGCCCCACTCTGCTCCAGGACAAGCTGTCCCTACTCAACGTGCCTGACTCCCTCTGCAGGTGGATCACCAACTTCCTGACAGACCGGAGGCAGCATGTGCGGCTGGGAAAGACTGTTTCAGACTCTATTAGCATGAGCACCGGATCACCCCAGGGCTGTGTACTTTCCCCCCTGCTCTTCTCCCTGTACACCAACTCCTGCACCTCCAGCCACCAGTCTGTCAAGCTGATCAAGTTTGCGGACGACACCACCCTCATCGGGCTCATCTCCAACGGCGACGAGTCCGTCTACAGGAGAGAGGTGGCCCAGCTGGCGTCCTGGTGCAGCCACAACAACCTACAGCTGAACACTCTGAAGACAGTGGAGATGATCGTGGACTTCAGAAAAGTCACAGCCCCTCTGCCCCCCTTACCCTCACAGACTCTCCCATCACCACTGCGGATTCCTTCCGCTTCCTGGGCACCACCATCACCCGCGACCTCAAGTGGGAGCCGACCATCAGCTCCCTCATCAAAAAGGCCCAGCAGAAGATGTTCTTCCTGCGGCAGCTGAGGAAGCTCAAGCTACCCACCAAGATGTTGGGGCAGTTCTATACGGCCATCATCGAGTCCATCCTCACCACCTCCATCACCGTGTGGTACGCAGGAGCCACTGCCAGGGACAGACTAAGACTGCAGCGCGTTGTGCGCGCTGCTGAGAAGGTGATCGGCTGCAAGCTCCCATCCCTCCAGGACCTGTACATCTCCAGGACCCGGAGGCATGCAGGTCGGATCATAGCCGACCCTTCACACCCTGGACACGCACTGTTTGCCCCCCTCCCCTCAGGCAGAAGACTTCGGTCCATTCAGATTAAAACCTCCCGCTACATGAACAGCTTCTTCCCCTCTGCCATCAGACTGCTGAACACTAAGTGACTTATTAGTCTCTCGTGCACCATGTACAGCAGCTCAACCGGACTCATGATAATTATCACTGTTTTCTTTTGCACTACCGACTGCACTATGTGGAACTCCACAATATCAGCTGCTTGTTAATATATTTAAAAATTGCATAGATTAGTATTACTCACTCATATTCTACATTTTATTGCATGCATAGTATTTTTTTTTATTTTTATCTTTAGTGCTATTCCATGTTTAATGCTGCAGCATTGCACTGAGACAAATTCCTAGTTTGTGTACTACATGAACAATGGCAATAAATCTCATTCTGATTCTGATTCTGATGGAAACAGCTGTGTGTTGTAGCTTCTCCGGGGGATTCCCAAATGACGACACACTCCAACGGGCATCACCCCTGGGCGGTGCAAACTCCTGGACCGGAACGGAGACAGGAATGGGATCCGGATGTGAGGAGCGAGGATGCCTCCTCTTCGGCTTCCTGCCGGGGTTTCCCGCCAGCCCACGGAGTCTCTCCCGTTGCGCAGCAATGTCAGCCTTCCTCGCCGTAATTTCCGAGTGGTTGGAATAGCAGGGAAGGCACATTATAATGTCCTCAGCGAGGTCCAGGTGTCGGCGTATATCGCTGGGGGTGTCGTAAAGCGTAGCGGTGAAAAGCGTTCCATCAACATAGTCCAGAGCCTCTGCTAGCTCGTAGCCCAGGCGCCGAACGCTGCGCCTGAAAGACGACATCCTCCCAACAAGCAGTCACCCAGACAGGGAAGAACAAATGTCCAATTAAAGCAAACTCACCGGGAACGGCGTCTCGGTTTGGCATCTCCGTTTAGGCGCCCTGGGTGCAGTCTACTGTCAAGCGGTGGCCCTCGCGAGCCACCATAAGACGCCAAAAGTCACTGGTGAGGTTTGCATTGATGTTTTAATCATAAACACAAGATAACATACAAGTAGTAGAAAGTAATGAGCCACAGGGGGCTAAAACACACAGTGACAATAACCATCGAAGACAGGAAATAATGGGAACATAAGATAACGCACTTACAGTCACAGAGGAGGAATGGTCAATGAATGAACAGAGGGATGCTCCAATAACGTTTGATCGTGAACAGATTCTGACGAGACTGCCGCACATTTCGCTCCCAACTGCCCTCTTAAGTAGGGGGCCGCTGATGAGGCGAAATGTGACACAGCTGACAGCTTTGACAGCCGGAAGCCCCTCCGAGCACTGTCACAATAAAAGCTCGGAGAGCAAAAGGGGCACACAGCCACCAGACGGCCAGGAATGGTGCATGGCTCGAGCGCGGACGAGATCGGTGCTCGAACCATAACAAAAATACAAGACTGGAGTGGTGTTTATGTCGATGACATTGATACAGCATATGGAGAATTTGTCTCTATTTTATCACAACTATATAATAAACACTCCCCTCTAGTGGTAAAGGAAACTAAAGTTAAATCCAGAGATGAGCCTTGGATCACCAAGGGCCTGTAAAATGCTTGTAAAAAGAAAAACTTGTTATACAAAAAGTTTCTGAAATTAAGAACTGTGGAAGCAGAAAAGAAATATAAGACTTATAAAAATAAACTCATTAGTATTTTAAGATCGAGTAAAAAAAACATATTACAGTAAATTATTGGAAAATAACAAAACTAATACATGTAATATATGGAAGGTGAAGCTGGAGAGAAACTGAACACATGCATGGAAATAACTGACTGGGACATGTTTAAAAGAGCCACACATGATCTTAATGAGTACACATACACTGTGAACTCATATATCAACTTCTGTGAAGAGCACATTCTCCCATCGCGCACCAGGATAAGATATTCTAATGACAAGCCTTGGTTCACAGCTAAGCTCAGACGGATCAGGAAGGAGAAGGAAGCAGCGTTGAAAAGTGGAGACAGGGACTGCTACAGGGAGGTCAAATATCGGTTTAACAGAGAGCTGAGGAGAGCTAAATCTGTATATTCTGAGAGACTCCAGCAGCAGTTCACTGCTAATGACTCGGCTTCTGTGTGGAGAGGACTGAGGAAAATCACCAACTATCGACCTCAGGCTCCTAAAGGTCAGGATGACAAAGCCCTTTGTCAAAGACTGTCCCAACACTATGCCCGTTTTGACACCTCGTCAGCTGTGTCCAACTCACCCACTCCACCCAGCTCCTCTGCCTCCTCAGCCCCTAATTCATCAAGAGCGGTCCCCCCCTCCTCCTCCTCCTCCTCCTCCTCCCCCCCTCCCCTTGTCATCAGTGAGCAGGACGTGCACAGACAGTTCTCCAGACTGAACCCGCGCAAGGCCCCCGGGCCGGACGGTGTATCTCCCTCCACCCTGAGACACTGTGCGAAAGAGCTGGCTCCTGTCTTCACAGACATTTTTAACACCTCCCTTAAGCAATGTCACGTGCCGACCTGCCTCAAATCCTCCACCATCATCCCTGTCCCCAAGAAGCCACGGATTACTGGACTTAACGACTACAGACCTGTAGCGCTCACCTCTGTAGTCATGAAGTCCTTTGAGCGCCTGGTCCTGTCTCACCTCAAGTCCATCACCACACCCCTCCTAGACCCGCTGCAGTTTGCCTACCGTGCTAACAGGTCTGTGGACGACGCAGTCAACCTGGCCCTCCACTCCATCCTGCAGCACCTGGACTCCCCGGGAACCTACGCCAGGATTCTGTTTGTGGACTTCAGCTCCGCATTCAACACCATCCGCCCCGATCTGCTCCAGGACAAGCTGTCCCTGCTCAACGTGCCTGACTCCCTCTGCAGGTGGATCACCGACTTCCTGACGGACCGGAGACAGCATGTGCGGCTGGGGAAGTCTGTCTCAGACTCTGTTAGCATCAGCATTGGATCACCCCAGGGCTGTGTACTTTCCCCCCTACTCTTCTCCCTTTATACCAACTCCTACACCTCCTCCCACCAGTCTGTTAAGCTGATTAAGTTTGCGGACGACACCACCCTCATCGGGCTCATCTCCAACGGCGACGAGTCCGCCTACAGGGAAGAGGTGGCCCAGCTGGTGTCCTGGTGCAGCCACAACAACCTGCAGCTGAATGCTCTGAAGACAGCGGAGATGATTGTGGACTTCAGGAAAGTCACATCCCCCCTGCCCCCCCCTCACCATCACAGGCTCTCCCATCACCTTTGCAGACTCCTTCCGCTTCTTGGGCACCACCATCACCCGAGACCTCAAATGGGAGCCAACCATCAGCTCCCTCATCAAAAAGGCCCAGCAGAGGATGTTCTTTCTGCGGCAGCTGAGGAAGCTCAAGCTACCCACCAAAATGTTAGTGCAGTTCTACACGGCCATCATCGAGTCCATCCTCACCTCCTCCATAACTGTGTGGTACGCAGGAGCCACTGCCAGGGACAGACTAAGGCTGCAGCGCGTCGTGCGCACTGCTGAGAAGGTGATCGGCTGCAAGCTCCCATCTCTCCAGGACCTGTACATCTCCAGGACCCGGAGGCGTGCTGGCCGGATCATAGCCGATCCTTCACATCCTGGTCACGTGCTGTTTGCCCCCCTCCCCTCAGGTAGAAGGCTTCGGTCCATTCAGACTAAAACCTCCCGGCACATGAACAGCTTTTTCCCCTCTGCCATCAGACTGCTGAACACTAAGTGACTTTTGACTCTCGTGCACTATGTACAGCAGCTCAACCAGACTCATGTCAATCATCACTGTTTTTCTGTTGCATTATTGACTGCACTATGTGGTACTTCACATTATCTGCTACATGCTAATTTTTTAAAACTGCCTTGACTAGTACTACTCATTATTACTCGTATTATTATTATTATTACTTATTATTACTTATTTTTCTACACTTATTGCATGTTTCTAGTCCTTTAGTTTTTTAGTTTATCCCTTTTTCTCATTATGTTTTTAATGTTGCAGCATGGCACCGAGACAAATTCCTAGTTTGTGTATCACATGAACAATGGCAATAAACCTGATTCTGATTCTGATTCTGATTCTGATTCTGAAGGTGTTAACTGATATAACAAAGAGAGGAAAATTAAATTCCAACCACATCTCTTATTTAAATTCAGAAAATGGAATAATCAATGAAAATAGCTTGACCTCCAACACATTTAATGAATATTTTGTTAAAATAGGAAAAAAGATCGCCAACTCCACTGTATCATCAGCAAATACAAGTGGCACTGACAATGTCGTCAACATAAACGCTTACTCAATGTTTATGAAAGAAACAGATGAAAAAGAAATTCTTGACATTGTTAACAAATTCAAAGACAAAAAAATCAGCTGATTGTAATGATTTCAGTATGTTCTTAGTTAAATGTATTATTGATTGCATTGTTAAACACTTCACTTACATATGCAACATGTCACTGCTGGTAAATTTCCAAAGAAAATGAAAATAGCAAGAGTTGTTCTTCTGTATAAGACTGGTGACAAACACTCATTGTCAAACTACAGATCCATCTCCTTGTTACTTCAGTTCTCCAAAATACTGGAAAAAATATTTGTTAAGAGACTAAAGGATTTCATTGGTAAGCACAATATACTCTGTGAACAACAGTATGGATTCAGGAAGAACCGGACCACCTCAGTGGCACTCATGGACTTTGTTGAACAGATAACGGATGCAAAAGATAGAAGAGAATACACAGTTGGAATATTTCTGGACTTACAAAAGGCATTTGATACAGTTGACCATAAATTACTCCTCAGTAAATTACACAAGTATGGCATCAGAGGAATTGCTTTTGACTGGTTACACAGCTATTTAGAAGACCGATATCAATATGTTCATGTGAATAATACATACTCTGATTTGCTGAAGATGACGTGTGGGGTACCACAGGGTTCTGTCCTTGGTCCATTGCTGTTAATTTTGTATATTAATGATTTATGTTATGTGTCTAAATTGCTCAAGTGTATTTTATTTGCAGATGACACAGCTTTTTTTTGTAGTGGAGAAAATCTTAAGCAGCTTCTGGATTCAGTAGAATATGAACTTAAACAAATCAACCAATGGTTCACTGCCAATAAATTATCTATTCACCTTGGAAAAACAAAATGTATAATATCTGGAAACCGCAAATTATATAATCATAGAAAAATTAAAATACACAATGTTGAAATTGACACAGTTTTTTAAACCAAGTTCCTAGGGGTCATTGCTGATTACAAACTAAACTGGAAATCACATATAAATTATGTCAAAACTAAAATGTCTAAATCCATTGCCGTACTGTATAACGTTAAGGATCTCCTGTGTCAGAAATCTCTTTGCATTTTATATAATTCACTGATAGTTCCTTTTATGACATACTGTGTGGAGATCTGGGGAAACACATATAAAACAAACACAAACTTAATCTTTTTACTACAGAAAAAAGCCGCATGCATTGCATCAAAGAAACCTTACCGTGAACCAACAAATCCAATATTCATTCAATTACATACTCTTAAATTTAGAGATCTGGTAGATTATAATGTCATTCAAATCATGTACAAAGCAAATAATAACCAATTACCTGTAAATATTCAGAGACTGTTTAAAAAAAGGAAAAGCAAATTTGAGCTAAGAGGTAACTCTGTTTTTAATAAGCCAAAGGTTAGAACAAATACAAAGTATCATTGCATGTCTGTCACTGGAGTTAAACTGTGGAACTGTTGCTCTGAAAATATTAAAACATGTTCAACTCTGAAGCAATTCAAAAAATTGTACAAAGATGAGAAAAAAAATATGGCTGCCGTGTCGTTGTGCTGCGCTCATATGCGTGCCAATGTCAAGTCAAATTCCTCGTGTGTTTTTTACATGCTTGGCAATAAAACTCATTCTGATTCTGATTCTGATTCTGAAATCTCCCAGTATCTCACTGCAAATGCTGGGAGATAAATTTGTAATAACATAAAGGGTTTTTTGTCTAATTGTTCTATTTGATTTTCTTTGTTGATTTTGGGTAAGACTTAAATATTTATGTTATTGATTTTATAATTGTAACAGGGTAGGCACTATATAAACACTAGCTTCAGCCTACACCCTTTCAGTCATTCTTTTGTGTGTTCTTATTGTATTGTAAGTGTTTACTATTATTATCACCAAATAAAATAAATTGGCATCAAACTGGGGATTCTAAATTGTCCTAAGGTATGACTGTGAGAGTGAATGGTTGTCTGTCTCTCTGTGTTGGCCCTGCGATGGACTGGTGATCTGTCCAGGGTGTACCCTGCCTCTCTGCCAAAGACGCTGGGATAGGCTCCAGCCCCCCGCGACCCGAAAAGGATTAAGCGGAAGAAGATGGATGAATGAATGAATGAATGAAAAATAAATTCATTCATTCAAATTCAAATTCATATCGGTGTGTATAGCAGGTGTGTATCACATCACAGGTGTGTATCATATCACAAGTGTGTATCACAGGTGTGTATCACAGATGTGTATCATCTTTTAATTTATAAAAAATCTCTTAGAAAAGCTAGAACGAGTTATTACTCTGCATTAATAGAAGAGAACAAGAATAATCCCAGGTTTCTTTTCAGTACTGTAGCCAGGTTGACAAAGAGTCAGGACTCTGTCAATCCTAGCATCCCCTTAGAGCTTACTAGTCAGGACTTTATGAACTTTTTCAATAATAAAATTTCATCCATCAGAGATAAAATCAATCAGATTCTTCCCACAGTTAACTTAAATACTGTAACTACTACAACTCCTTCTATTGATGTCTGTCTTGATGAGTTTACTCCAATCGACCTTTGTGAGTTAGACAAAATAGTTTCCTCATCCAAACCTTCAACTTGTCTTTTAGACCCTATTCCTACCAGGTTATTTAAAGAAGTCTTCCCACTTATTGGTAGCTTTATTCTTCATATAATCAATTCTTCATTAACTTTAGGCCATGTACCGCAGGCTTTTAAAACGGCTGTAATTAAACCCTTACTCAAAAAGCCAACGCTAGATCCAGGAGCTTTAGCTAACTATAGACCAATCTCTAATCTCCCTTTCAGTTACTTAGTGCAGCTTTTGATACTATTGATCATAATATTCTACTTGATAGATTAGAACACTATGTTGGACTTAATGGAACTTCGTTGCAGTGGTTTAGATCTTATTTATCTGATAGGTTCCAGTTTGTTCATGTAAATGATGAGTTTTCTCTCAGCTCAAAGCTTAGTCATGGAGTTCCACAGGGATCTGTGCTTGGCCCTACTCTTTTTAGTTTATATATGCTTCCGTTAGGCAACATTATTAGAAAGCACTGTATACATTTTCACTGTTATGCAGATGACACACAATTATACCTGTCAATGAAGCCAGATGATACTAATCAATTAGCCAAGTTAGAAGCCTGTCTTAAGGAAATCAAAGTTTGGATGACTTGTAATTTCCTGCTATTAAATTCAGATAAGACTGAAGTCATTCTTGTTGGTCCAAAAAACCTTAGAAATTCCTTTCCAAATCAAACTTTCAGTTTGGATGCAGTTACTCTTTCTCTTAATAGCTCTGTGAGGAACCTTGGAGTTATTTTTGATCAGGATTTGTCCTTCAATTCACATATTAAATTTGTTTCTAAGACTGCCTTCTATCATTTGCGTAATATTGCCAAGATTAGGAGCATCTTGTCTCAGAGTGATGCTGAGAAGCTGATCCACGCTTTTGTTAGCTCGAGATTAGATTATTGTAATTCTTTATTATCAGGTTGTCCTAAAACATCTTTAAAAAGTCTTCAGCTGATCCAAAATGCTGCAGCAAGAGTTTTAACAGGTACTAGAAAGAGAGATCATATCTCTCCGGTTCTGGCCTCCCTTCATTGGCTTCCCATAGAGTTTAGAATTAAGTTTAAAATCCTTCTTCTTACTTACAAAGCTCTAAACAATCAGGCTCCTTTTTATTTAAAAGATCTGATACTACCGTATCATCCTAACAGAGCACTACGCTCCCAAAATGCAGGTTTACTTGTAATACCTAGAATCTCCAAAAGTACAATGGGAGGCAGAGCCTTCAGTTATCAAGCTCCTCTCCTGTGGAATCAGCTGCCAATCTGGATTCGGGAGTCAGACTCGATCTCTGTTTTTAAGAATAGGGCGAAAACCTACCTTTTTGATATAGCCTACAATTAGGGAGGGATCATGTGTTTTCTGAACCCTCCCTTAGTTATGCTGCTAATAGGTTTAGTCAGCCGGGGGACCTCCAGTAATGCACTGGGCCTCACTCCTTTCCTCACTCTCTATGAAATATTTTTTTTTTGCTGGTCATTAACATTTGTTTGTTCTCTCCCATAGATTGAGTCCCCATCGTGCTGTTTGCTCTCTTCATGTCTGTTCTTTTCATCTTTTCTATCCCCTCACCCCCCAGCCAGTCGCAGCAGATGACTGCCCCTCCCTGAGCCTGGTTCTGCTGGAGGTTTCTTCCTGTTAAAAGGGAGTTTTTTCTCTCCACCGTCGCTAAGTGCTTGCTCACAGGGGATCACCTGATTGCTGGGGTCTTTCTGCAACTGTGGGGGTTCCCCCTACAGTTGATAGTGCTATGAGATGACTGTTGTTGTGAAATAGCGCTATATAAATAAAGTTGAATTGAATTGAATTGAATTGAAGTCTACGGATGATCATGAACATTCACTGGCAAGACCGGGTCACAAACCTTGAGGTCCTGGACAGAGCTGAGATGACCAGCATCGAGGCCATGATTCTGAAAGTCCAGCTCCGATGGGTTGGTCATGTGATCCGGATGGATGGCCACAGGCTACCCAAGCACCTCATGTATGGCGAACTCTGCTCTGGGAAGTGGAACCAAGGCAGACCACACAAAAATTAAATTAAATCACCCTTATTGTCATTCAACCGTACAACCAATCATGTACAGTAGAACAAGATTGTGCTTTACCTATCTACTGTGTTAATCACACACACACCCCAGTGCAGAATCAGAGGGCCGCTGCCATGCAAGGAGCCACCACAGATTTCCCTCCTCCATTCCATTATTGTTGAGCACCAAGATGGATGGCAGGAAGTTCCACTTTTATATGGTCTTCGGCATGACCCGGCCGGGATTTGAACCCCTGCCTCCCGGGTGTGGGGCGGGTGCTCTACCAACTGAGCCACCACTCCAGTACCAGATTCAAAGACTGCGTGAAGCTGAACATCAGACACACTGGCATCCTTCCCAAACAATTAGAGCTCTGGGCTATGGACAGGCCAGGCTGGCGCGCCCTCACTACCCAGGCGCGAGACTACTTTGAAGAGAAGAGGCGAGCTGATATAGCTGAAGCACGGGCACGAAGAAAGGCGTGATTACCTGGGCAGTTTCCTTGCCCCTACTGCAGCTGTGTCTGCTGATCGAGGATCGGCCTAAACAGACATCTCCGTGCTCACGCAAGAAGAGGACTTAACCCATGAGGGAAGGTCATCATTGGATCGATGGACAACCGAGAAGAAGAAGAAGATCATATCACAGGTCTGTATCATAGGTGTGTATCATATCACAAGTGTGTATCATATCACAGGTGTGTATCATATCACAGGTCTGTATCACAAGTGTGTGTCGCATCACAAGTGTGTATCATATCAGACGTGTGCATCATATCACATGTGTGCATCATATCACAGGTGTGTATCACAAGTGTATCGCATCACAAGAGTGTATATCACAAGTGTGTATCATATTAAAAATGTGTATCATATCACAGGTGTGTATCACAGTGTTTCCTCTGGCTTAAAGGGCTTGAGCGGTGGCAACATATTTTTCCTTGGGGGGGGGGGGGGCGCACAACACTACTGCAACGGGAATATGTTAGAGTGTGTCATTGCAAAGCATTGGAACCCTATATTACTATCTCAAAATTTATTCCAGCTTATTTTTCTCATTTTATTTTCCAGTTTCTGCTGACTGTTGGTTTGTGTCTCCTCTCAAAGCTTTGAGAAAAACTATTTTAGATTTTTCACTCGGTGTCCAAAATATTAACCTCTTGCACTCCGTTGTACCGCGGGCGGGCAAGTCTCTGCGTCCTAGGGCGCACAAGCGCGCACGAGAGCGCCCTTGTGTGCTCTCGGATGCATGATGGAGATCCTGATGGAGATTGTGATGTAGGTGGTGTTGGCGTCCAAGCGCGCACTGAAAATAAAAGCTGCAGACACAGCCGCAAACAGATTAGTTCATCTGATTGACCTCTCATTCGACTAATAAGAGCCTTGAATTGGGTTTCTGAAACCTTGAAGAACCAATGAATGAAAACCTAGGAAGGAGGACCCGCCTACTGTGAATGCAGGAGCCAACTGAAGCACAGAAGTTCGGGCTGGGTGAAGAGAGACATTACTGCTGCAACAGATGAAAAAAAGGACGCTGGAAGAACCTGCTACAGACCCAGCAGCACGGAGACCACCCACAAGTGCGACCTGCACTCATTCCAGCAGAATAGACGTTTAGGATTCTCTTCCGTCATCATAGACCGACGGAAGCCGACGACAAAAGTCGTAAATCATTCGTCAAAACCGCAATAATGGAATTATGTTTTGACCGGGATCCACGAGCGGACCAGCATCGCGTTCGTCTAACAATGGGGAAGAGAAGTTCGCCAGGATGCTGCTGTGAAGAGGTAAGGTGTTATAAGCTAAATTATTATTTATCCCTGAAAATTGTAATCCAAAATGACTTTTGACCGATCGGTAAATTACAACTGTGCGGCGCGGCGCAGTTCGTGCGCCGCTGTACAAGGGGTTGTTCGCCGCGTTCAGACCGTGAACGTCCCCCCACCCCCGCTATTCTTTTGTAGCGGGGAGGGGGGGGGAAGCCGCGGTGATTGCGCTGCTGTCCCACATTAGCCACATGAGGCTAATCCGTTGTGTAGCGATGGCCGAAGTCCATCCTCTGTAGCGGGGGGGGGACAACCCCCCCCACACACACAGACAGCCCTGAGTGCGACCTTTCATTAGAGCCCTAAATGAAGCTTCTACATTGAATCCACATACAGACAGAGATTGAAGCTCACTAAACCTGTTGTGAGCACTACGAAGATACGGACCAGTGATGCTGAGGAGAAGCTGGAAACGTGCATGGAAATATCTGACTGGGGCATGCTTAAAGGAGCCACGCATGATCTGGATGAGTACACGGACACTGTGAACTCATATATCCACTTTTGTGAAGAGAACATTCTTCCATCACGCACCAGGGTGAGTTACTCTAATGACAAACCCTGGTTCACAGCTAAGCTCAGACAGATCAGGAAGGAGAAGGAAGCAGCGCTGAAAAGTGGAGACAGGGACTGCTACAGGGAGGTTAAATACCGGTTTAACAGAGAGCTGAAGAGGGCTAAATCTGTGTATTCTGAGAGACTCCAGCAGCAGTTCACTGCTAATGATTCGGCTTCCGTGTGGAGAGGACTGAGGCAGATCACCAACTATCGGCCTCAGGCTCCTAAAGGTCAGGATGACAAAGCCCTTTGTCAGAGACTGTCCCAACACTATGCCCGTTTTGACACCTCGTCATCTGTGTCCAACTCCCCCACAGCCTCCACATTCCCTACTTCATTTAAGGCACCCCCCCCCCCACCTCCCCCCCTCCCCTTATCATCAGTGAGCAGGATGTGCTCAAACAGTTCTCCAGACTGAACCCGCGCAAGGCCCCCGGCCCAGACGGCGTGTCTCCCTCCACCCTGAGACTCTGTGCGAAACAGCTGGCTCCTGTATTCACAGACATTTTTAACACCTCCCTTAAGTTATGCCACGTGCCATCCTGCCTCAAATCCTCCACCATCATCCCTGTCCCCAAGAAGCCACGGATCACTGGACTTAATGACTACAGACCTGTAGCGCTCACCTCTGTAGTCATGAAGTCCTTTGAGCGCCTGGTCCTGTCCCACCTCAAGTCCATCACCACCCCTCTCCTGGACCCGCTGCAGTTTGCCTACCGAGCCAACAGGTCTGTAGACGATGCAGTCAACCTGGCCCTCCACTCCATCCTGCAGCACCTGGACTCCCCGGGAACCTACGCCAGGATCCTGTTTGTGGACTTCAGCTCTGCATTCAACACCATCCGCCCCGCTCTGCTCCGGGACAAGCTGTCCCTGCTCAACGTGCCTGACTCCCTCTGCAGGTGGATCATCGACTTCCTGACGGACCGGAGGCAGCATGTGCGGCTGGGAAAGACTGTCTCAGACTATACTAGCATCAGCACCGGATCACCCCAGGGCTGTGTACTTTCCCCCCTACTCTTCTCCCTTTACACCAACTCCTGCACCTCCAGCCACCAGTCTGTCAAGTTGATCAAGTTTGCGGACGACACCACCCTCATCGGGCTCATCTCCAACGGCGACGAGTCCGCCTACAGGAGAGAGGTGGCCCAGCTGGCGTCCTGGTGCAGCAATAACAACCTGCAGCTGAACGCTCTGAAGACAGTGGAGATGATTGTAGACTTCAGGAAAGTCACTACTCCTCTGCCCCCCCTCACCCTCTCAGGCTCTCCCATCACCACTGCTGATTCCTTCCGCTTCCTAGGCACTACCATCACCAGGGACCTCAAATGGGAGCTGAGCTCACTCATCAAAAAAGCCCAGCAGAGGATGTTCTTCCTGCGGCAGCTGAGGAAGCTCAAGCTACCCACCAAGATGTTAGTGCAGTTCTACACAGCCATCATCGAGTCCATCCTCACCACCTCCATAACCGTGTGGTACGCAGGAGCCACTGCCAGGGACAGACTAAGGCTGCAGCGCGTCGTGCGCACTGCTGAGAAGGTGATCGGCTGCAAGCTCCCATCTCTCCAGGATCTGTACATCTCCAGGACCCGGAGGCGTGCTGGCCGGATCATAGCCGATCCCTCACACCCTGGTCATGTACTGTTTGCCCCCCTCCCCTCTGGTAGAAGACTTCGGTCCATCCAGACTAAAACCTCCCGTCACATGAACAGCTTCTTCCCCTCTGCCATTAGACTGCTGAACACTAAGTGACTCTCGTGCACCATGTACAGCAGCTCAACCAGACTCATGTCAATCCTCACTGTTTTCTTCCTGCATTACCGACTGCACTATATAGTTCTCCACAGTATCTGCTGCTGGCTAATATATATTTTAACTGTTGACCAGTATCACTTAATCTTATCCTACACTTTATTACATGTATAGTTTATTTCTCTTATCTTATCATGTTTAATGTTGCAGCATTGTACCGAGACAAATTCCTAGTTTGTGTACTACATGAACAATGGCAATAAACCTGATTCTGATTCTGATTCTGATTCTGATTCTGAATCATTCAAAAGTTACAGACGTTTTTCCAAACTGTGCCATTTGGCACAATTTGGCACAGTTCCAAAACGCCTGGGAACTACCTGAGAACAAAGCTGTGTAATATATTCATTTTTTGTGGTATTGTTACAAAATTTGGACCTCAGCTGGATAACACTTGGTTCTACATTTCTGTTGCATTTTCCAGCCCGGATCTGAAGCTGTGTGTTATTTGCAAGCATTTGGATCCAAAAAAACACCCAGGCCAAATTTATTTTCTTCAAGTTCACTATATTTAGATGACTGTAACTCAGTCGCCGGAGCACTTAGAGAGATCATGTTTTTTTTGCCAAAAAATTCAAAGTGTTTTCTTTTAAATGAGACCAACCCCATGAAGATGCTGCAAAGGGTTGAATAACAGCTTTCGATTTACTTTGGGCACATTATTTTTTGGCGTTTTTAGGAAAATTGACCGGAGTGCAAGGGGTTAATGAAAGACCAGAAAATCTTTCGCATTGAAAATGAATGTAGGTTGCAAAGAAAAACCCAAGATTTCAGAGACCTCTATTTTCAGCCATGCTTTGTCCTAAAAACTTAATTTTTATTTCAAAATGTAGGAAATTTTGTCCATCCATCTTCTACTGCTTTTCCGGAGGTGCAGGTCACGGAGGCAGCAGTTCAAGCAGAGAAGCCAAGACTTCCCTCTCCCCAGCCACCTGCTCCAGCTTTCCAGAAGGGACACCAAGATGTTCCCAGACCAACTGAGAGACATAGTCTCTCCAGCAAGTCCTGGGTCTGCCCCAGGGTCTCCTCCCAGTGGGACATGCCCAAAACACCTCAAGTGGGAGGCGTCAAGGAGGCATATTAATCAGATGCCCAAACCACCTCAACTGGCTACTTTCAATGTGGAGGAGCAATGGTTCTACTCTGAGCCTCTCCTTGATGACTGAGCTCCTCACCCTATCTCTATGGGTGAGTCCAGCAATCCTACGAAGAAAGCTCATTTCAGCAGCTTGTATCCATGATCTTATTCTTTCGGTCATTACCCAAAGTCTGTGACCATAGGTGAGGGTAGGAACATAGATTGACCGGTAAATTGACAGCTTTGCCTTAAAGCTTAGCTCCCTCTTCACCACAACGGACCAGTACAATGTCCACATCACTAAAGATGCTGTTCCAATCCATCTGTCAATCTATCGCTTCATTTTCCCCTCACTCATGAATAAGACCCCGAGATACTTAAACTCATCCACTTGGTGAAGGAGCATGTCCCCAACCCAGAGAGGACAACCACTTTTTTCTGGCTGAGGACCATGGACTTAGAATTGGAGGTGATAATTGTCATTCCAGCCACTTCACACTCGGTAGCAAACCATCCTAGCAAGACCTGTAGGTCACTGCTCAATGAAACAAACAGGACAACATCATCTGCAAACAATAGAGATGAGATCCTGTAGTCACCGAACATGACACCCTCCATTCCTTGGCTATGCCTAGAAATCTTGTCCATGAAAATTATGAAAAGCATTGGTGATGAAGGGAAGCCCTGGCAGAGTCAAACTCTCACAGGAAACAATTTTGACTGGTTGTTGACAATACGAACCAAAATCTTGCAGTAGTCGTGTAGGAACTGGATAGCTCGTAAAAGCAAGCCCGATACCCCATACTTCCGCTCAATTGGCGTAGAGCTCGGCGCCAGGGGTTATTCCCGACGGTGGGAGGGATCATCGGATCTCACTGGACAGCTACCGCCCGCCTCAAGCTGGGCAGCCCCCAGCCAATAAGGTGATGTCCCGCCACAGCTTGGTTTCCTCATTGGGTGCATGGGGATGAGGAGAAGTCCGAACAGCAGGCTGAGAACTTTCGCACCAGGCAAGACAATAAAACAAAAGAGACCAACTCTAAAACTGGGAACTTGGAATGTCCGCACTATGATGACAGGACTCGCTACTAACCTCAAGGACATCAACGACACCAGGAAGACTGCCATCATCAATAATGAGCTGAAGAGACTGGGAGTGGATATCGCCACTCTCCAGGAAACACGGTTGGCTGACGCAGGCACACTGAGAGAGAAGGACTACACGTTCTACTGGCAGGGAAAGGGCAGTGACGAACACAGGGAACACGGAGTGGGCTTTGCAGTGAAGAACACCTTGCTGAAGATGGTGGAACCGAGCAGCACTGGCTCTGCACGACTCCTCACCCTCCGCCTGAAAACCACTCAATGCCCAGTCACCCTCGTCAGTGTGTATGCCCCAAAACTGACAGCCACACCAGAGGCAAAAGACGAGTTCTACGAGAATCTCGCAACAACTGTCAGGATCGTCCACAACTCTGAACAACTCATTCTCCTTGGAGACTTCAATGCCAGAGTGGGTGCTGACCACGAGTCCTGGCCCTCCTGTCTTGGACCTTTTGGCGTGGGCAGAATGAATGACAACGGACAGCGGCTGCTCGAGTTCTGCACATATCACGATCTGTGCATCACAAACTCGTTCTTCAAGACCAAGCCCCAACACAAGGTTTCCTGGCAACACCCACGCTCAAAGCACTGGCACCAGCTGGACTTGATCCTGACCAGGCGCACCTCACTGAAGAACATGCTAATCACCCGTTCGTTCCAGAGTGCAGATTGCGACACAGACTATTCATTGGTGTGTTGCAAGGTCAAGCTGCAGCTGAAGAAATTCCATCGTGCTAGACAACCTGGAAAGGCACGGATTGACACCAGCAAGATGGCTCAACCAGAACTTGTTGAACAGTTTGCCTCCACCTTTGAGAAGGAACTTGGTGTACCACAAGAAGGAGAATCTGCAAAGCAGAAGTGGGAAGAGCTGCGAAACACCATCCACCGCACAGCCTTGGCTACCTTTGGGAGGAAGACCTCGAAGTCACAGGACTGGTTTGATGCCAAGTTGACCGAGATGACCCCCGTCATTGAAGCCAAGCGCTCAGCGCTTGCTGAGTACAAGAAGTACCCAAACGAGAAGAATCTCCAGATTCTCAGGGCTGCGAGAAGCAAAGTTCAGCAGACTGCTCGGCGCTGTGCCAACGAGTACTGGACTCAGCTCAGCCAAGACATTCAAACCACTGCCATAACAGGGAACATCCGTGGTATGTACGATGACATCAAGAAAGCACTTGGTCCGGCTCAGAGCAAGACGGCCCCCCTCAAATCCTCCACTGGGGAGATGATCACAGAAAAGAACAAGCAGATGGAGAGATGGGTGGAACACTACTCCGACCTCTACTCCAGACAGAACACCGTGACACCGTCAGCCCTTGATGCCATCGACTGCCTGCCATCCATGGACGAACTTGACGCCGAGCCAACCAGCCAACCAACCATGGCTTCCGCGCTGAGCGATCGACGGTAGACATGATATTCTCCATCCGCCAACTCCAGGAGAAATGCAGAGAACAGAACATGCCCCTGTACGTCGCCTTCATCGACCTCACCAAAGCGTTCGATCTGGTCAGCAGAGAGGGCCTTTTCAAGATCCTTCCAAAGATAGGATGCCCACCAAAGTTGCAAAGCCTCATTGAATCGTTTCACACCAACATGCAGGGGATAGTGCAGCACGATGGCAACGTCTCAGAGCCTTTCAACATACGCAGCGGAGTGAAACAGGGCTGTGTACTTGCGCCAACCCTCTTTGGGATTTTCTTTGCTATGCTCCTGAGGCATGCCTTCAGCACAGCAACAGTGGGAATCTACCTGCACACAAGATCTGACGGCAGGCTTTTCAACCTCGCCCGCCTGAAAGCCAGAACCAAAGTACGCAAGGCTCTAATCAGAGACATGCTGTTCGCAGACGACGCTGCAGTCGCAACCCACACACAGCAGGAGCTTCAGACCCTTATGGACCGCTTCTCCCAGGCATGCAAGGACTTCGGGCTTACCATCAGCCTGAAGAAGACTAACGTCTTGGCGCAAGACACGGAAGCACCACCAACCATCACCATTGACGACTACGAGCTGGAGGTCGTGAATCAGTTCACGTACCTGGGGTCCACGATCAGCAACAACCTCTCCCTTGATACAGAGATCAACAAGAGGATTGGAAAATCAGCCTTCACACTTGCTTGCCTCACCACACGAGTGTGGGAGAATCCCAAACTCTCTGTCAAGACGAAGATGGCAGTGTACAACGCCTGCGTCATCAGCACACTGCTCTATGGGAGTGAGACGTGGACAACATACGCCCGGCAGGAAAAGAGACTGAACTCCTTCCACTTGCGCTGCATTCGCCACATCCTGGACATATCCTGGCAGGACAAAGTGCCCAACACACAAGTTCTGTCCCGCGCCGGCCTTCCCTCCATGTTCACTCTACTCAGACAGCGCAGGCTCCGCTGGCTAGGCCACGTTCACCGTATGGAGGATGGCAGAATCCCCAAAGACGTCCTCTATGGAGAACCGGCAACTGGCAAGAGAGACGTTGGCCGCCCACAGCTGCGTTTTAGAGACGTCTGAAAGAGAGACATGAAGGCCCTGGAGATCAACACAGAGCGCTGGGAGGACCTTGTAACGGACCGCTCCAAATGGAGAGGCACCCTGACCAGACAGCTCAAGGCGGGTGAAGAGAGACTGACTGCTGCTGCAGATGAAAAAAGGACCCGCAGGAAGAACCGCCACAGACCCAGCAGCACGGACACCACCCACAAGTGCGACCTGTGTGACAGGGACTGCCATTCGCGCATCGGCCTGTTCAGCCACAGGCGGTGCTGTTCCAGCAGAGTAGACATTTAGGATTCTCTTCCATGGTCATCATAGACCGACGGAGGCCGACGATTCATTTGAGGTTGCTATGTTGTGTGTGTATGTGTGTGAGAGAGTACTAACTTAACTAACAGTCACACCAAATGATCAGGTGAAGTATAGATGCTTGCTTCATCTCAAAATAGCTTTGGTAGTAATTCCTTTTGTTTGCAGTTTTTTAATGTTTTTTTTTTTGATGGCTCTTTAATGATTACTGGTGTCAAGCAATTTAATGTTGCTTTATTGGCAAATATCTTTTTTAAAATTTTTTGAGCTAACATTATCAATTGCCAGAATTTTTTGCTTATTTTGGGTAAAATTGGCTGCCAGCAGAACAAAGAAAAGTTTATTTTTCCTCTTTGTTTGGGACACCTGAAGGCAGGTAAACAGCTTTAGGTTATTTCATTTGATTTCTTGTTGTGTGAGTTTTTTTTTTTTAGCTCACAGTTGCATCATCTCTAACTGAGGAGCAACAGTGGCTCAGTTGAAAAAGGGAGAAAAAAAGGGCAACAGACTGACTCAGACTGGACAGTGAGACTAAAACGTCCTGATAAATCTGACAGATTACCCATAGCAAGAGGAAGGAACAGACTTGACCAAAATGTGTATCTTTTTTTTTTTTTCCTGCATGATGAGTCTGTCGTGAGGACAGGGGCCTGCGTTTGGGTCCCTCCTCCATCTCCTCTGTGCTCTTCCACTGCTCAGGCCATGGCCCCACCCCACCGGACTCCAGCGGCTGACGTCACCTTGCCTCTGCTCACCTCCACCGCTCTACTCGCAGTGGCCACACCGGGGCTCCCAAAGAGTTAAGTAAAAGTGCGGTCATACTGACTCTGCACTCTGATGAATTAAACTGACGATTATGGGAAAATGTTGTCATTAAATAATACTCAGGGATTAAAGTTTTAAATACAACTTATGTGGGACGATTCAAACCACAAATGAGGTAATGATGATCCATCCATCCATCCATCTTCTACCGCTTTTCCGGAGGTCCGGGTCGCGGAGGCAGCAGTTCAAGCAGAGAAGCCCAGACCTCCCTCTCCCCAGCCACCTGCTCCAGGTCTTCAGAGGGGATACCAAGGCGTTCCCAGACCAGCTGGGAGACATAGTCTCTCCACCGAGTCCTGGGTCTGCCCCGGGGTCTCCTCCCAGTGGGACGTACCTGAAACACCTCAAGTGGGAGGCGTCCAGGAGGCATCCTAATCAGATGCCCATACCACCTCAACTGACTCCTTTCAATGTGGAGGAGCAGCGGTTCTACTCTGAGCCTCTCCCGGATGACTGAGCTCCTCACCCTATCTCTGAGGGTGAGTCCAGCAATCCTACGGAAAAAGCTCATTTCAGCTGCTTGTATCCGCGATCTCGTTCTTTCGGTCATTACCCAAAGCTCGTGACCATAGGTGAGAGTAGGAACGTAGATTGACTGGTAAATCGACAGCTTTGCCTTAGAACTAAGCTCCCTCTTCACCACAACAGACCGGTACAACGTCCGCATCACTGCAGATGCTGCTCCAATCCGTCTGTCGATCTCTCGCTCCATTTTCCCCTCACTCATGAACAAGACCCCAAGATACTTAAACTCCTCCACTTGGGGCAGGAGCCTGTCCCCAACCCGGAGAGGACAATCCACCTTTTTCCGGCGCAGGACCATGGACTCGGACTTGGAGGTGCTGATTCTCATCCCAGCCGCTTCACACTCAGCGGCAAACCATCCCAGCAAGAGCTGTAGGTCATTGCTGGATGAAGCCAACAGGACAACATCATCTGCAAACAACAGAGATGAGATCCTGTGGTCACCAAGCATGACACCCTCCATTCCCTGGCTGCACCTAGAAATCCTGTCCATAAAAATTATGAACAGGATCGGTGACAAAGGGCAACCCTGGCGGAGTCCAATTCTCACTGGGAATGACTCCGACCGAGTGTTGGCAATACAAACCAAACTCTCACAACGGTCGTACAGAGACCGAATAGCTCGTAACAACAAGCCCGATACCCCATACTCCCGAAGCACCCCCCACAAAAATCCACGAGGGACGCGGTCAAATGCCTTCTCCAAGTCCACAAAACACATGTAAACTGGTTGGGCAAACTCCCACGAACCCTCAAGAATTCTCGAGAGGGTAAAGAGCTGGTCCGATGTGCCACGGCCAGGACGAAAACCACATTGCTCCTCCTGAATCCGAGGTTCGACCAACGGCCGGACTCTCCCCTCCAGCCCGAAGGAGTTACATGGGTCCGCCCTCCAGTGGGTTCACCACCTGCAGGAGGGATCATGGGGGTCCGGTGCTATGTGGATTAGGTGGCGGTCAAAGGCAGAGACCTTGGCGGACTGATCCCAAGCTTTCTAAACTGGCTTTGGTAATGATGATAATGTTGCTTATTCATATGATTTAACTGAGACTGCTAATGATCAAACAGATTTGTTTGTTGTTGTTGTTTCTTTGCCATATTATTGTTCTCCTTTAAATAGAAAAGTCACTCTTCATGAATGGTTACGTGATTTTAAAACCTTTTCATCTTTATGCTGTTCATGACAAAACAGCAAAGTTCTGTCATGGTCTGAGCGTCGATGTGGTCCGTGCTCAGGCCATACATCATCTCCGCCAGGCCTTTGTTGTGACAGCGTCTCAGCGGTGCTTCCGGCTGTCAGTAGCCAAGCACCACGGGACGGCTGGAGACCAATTATCACTCATCAGCTGATGAGGTGTCAACCCCTATATAAGGGAGCTGCCATGTTTGCTCAGGGCTGCGACCTCACACTATCCACACTTACCTCTCGTTGTGGATTAGGCTGGAGTCCCTACGTCCGGCTCCAGCCCTCCTCTCTTCCCTCATCGTGACTTGTAAGTGTTCTCCTGTATTATTTGTGTTTTGCCCCACGAGGCTCTTTTCCTTTGTTGCTTCCTTTATTAATAAACTACGCAAACTCACTGGTTGGCCCTCGGCTCTTATTAATGGCTCGCAAGAGCCATTCATGACAGTAGGTCGCAGCCAAGCGAGATGCCGGCCACCGTGAGTTTTGCATTTGACTTTGTTCTTCCCTGTCTGGGTAACTGCATGCTGGGAGGATGTCGTCTTTTAAGCGCAGCGTTCGGCATCTGGGCTATGAGCTAGCGGAGGCCTTGGACTACGTTGATGGAACGCTCTTCATCGCTACGCTCTACGACACCCCCAGCGATATACACTGACACCTGGACCTTGCTGAGGACATTATAATGCGCCTTCCCTGCTAGTCCAACCATCCGGAAATTACGGCGAGGAAGCCTGCCGTCTCTGTGCAGCGCAAGAGACTCCGTGGGCTGGAGGGAAACCCCGGCAGAACGCCGAAGAGGAGGAATCAACGCCCCTCGCTTCGGGATCCCGTTCCTGCCTCCATTCCGGCCCGGGAGTTCGCACCATCCAGGGGTCTTTCCCCAGTGAGCATGACATCAGTCGGGATTCCCCCAGAGAAGTTGCAGCTGATAGCAATTGACATCTGGGACCCAGTGGCTGCTGCTCGCTCCTCTGTTCATCCAACTCAAATCATCAAGCACGTGAGGGCGGCTGTCAGGCTGGTGGAGAGGAATCCTGAGCTGAATGGTTACCCCGAATACGCCGACCTGCTCGCCTCTGTTTCTGCACAGGAGCGGCGTTTTCCAGACTTCACCTTCGCCTCCCCTCCTGCCAGTCAACGCCGTCACCAAGCCGTGAAGAAACCTCAGCGAGAACCCCGTCCGGATCCAGTTCCGGGTCACCGCAAAGGCTCAACCCCCCACACAGCTGTCACTCCCGCGCCTCGTCAGAGGGGAATCCCCACAGCCTCTCCCCCCGGGCCATCTTCTCCCACTGTCCCGTCAGCGCTCCGTGCCCGGTTCGATTCAGCTGTCGCCGTGTGTTGCTGTGTGTGCCTGGAGTCCTGTTTCGGCGAGCCCCGTCCCAGAACCTGCTCAAGCGGCTCCCCCTCGTCCTTCCAGGGGGCCCTCTGTCACCATCAGGCAGGGAAAGGGAGGAGCAACGTCCGCTACAGCAGGCACCATCCCGCCTCCGGGAGACAGGCAAGTCCAAGTTCACCCATATCCTCTTGATTGTGATTTGCCTTGTCTGACTCCTGGGGGTGGAGTTCGGGGTTCGCAGCCCCCCGAGCTCCCACCACCTGCTGTAGCTTTAATTGTTAATCCTGCTTCTACTGTGTCTCCCTCCGCTGAGCGGTCCTTGACGCCAGGCCAACGTCGCCGGATGAGGAGGGGGCCTGCGGTTCTGGAAAGCCTGGTTCAGGTCCCACAGCCACATCGTGGGCAGAGGAGGAGAGCGGACTGCAGCGTGGAACCTGTGCCGATAAAGAAGCGTCCCCGGGTCTCCACGGACGAGCGGTTCGGTCCAGCGGGTCGAGGGTCTCCTGCCACCACACCGTGTGGGTCATCGGCGTGGACGTCGGTGCCGGAGGATCCTCATGCTGCGAACACCATCATGCCAGCTGCGGAGCCCGACGTAGCTGAGTGGAAGCCTGATGATGACCTCCTGCCATCTGAGCCCGGATCATCGGAGTCCTGGACGGCATCAGAACCCGAGATCAGGCAAGTGCTCTGTGTTGTCTTTTTCTTTTCCATTTTGCCGGGTGCAGCCGCCCACTGCATCCGAGCTTGTCTCGCCGGGTTCTGGCGCTGCCGGTGATCCTGATCCCGGTTCTTCTCTCTCTCCCGAGCCTTCTCCCAGGGTCGCCGGCGCGGACCTGGTTTCGTCCGCTGTGCCAGAGGTTCCGGGTTCGGGGTTGGAGGTCGGTACTGGTGCAACCGTGGCCCAATCGGGGTCCATCGCGGGTGCAACCGTGATCCAGTTGGGGTCCGACGAGGGTGCAGCACCAGCAGAGTCGAAGGTCAGTGACGGAGCTGCAGATCCCCTGCAACCGGACACTGGACCGGCTCAGCTTCTTCCCCATCTTTATCATCATCTTCATCATCCTCATCAGCTTCACCCTCATCTTCCCCCCAAGACTTCTCACCAGGTGCCGTTTGGACTCCTCACTTTCGGCCCGGCTCGCCCTCGCTATCCCCCTCTACAGGGAAGCCGTTGCCTTTCTCTCCCCTGCGGGCCTGGTGGCTGAAGCGATGCGGGTCGGCGTCTGAGGACTGCGCGCCCATTTGGCTCTGGGCCGGCCACCCGACCCACCTGACTCTCTATTCGGCGACCTGGTCGGCCACCTGAAGCACTGTTTTTTCCTGGCCTCCCGTTACCCCTGTTAGCGGTTTGGACGCTGGGTGCGGGGAGGCCCCCGGAACTGTGTAATCTGTCATCCCTGTGCCTTTTTCTCCCTTTGTAATTTTGTGGATGTACGGGTATGGTTATTATGATTTCATGTAGTCTCATCGCTGTTGGCATGTTTTTGTGTATTTCATATAGCTCATCGCTGTTAGCATGTCTTTGTTTTCTTTCTAGGCCGGGTTCTGGTATCCCCGTTTGGAGCCTGCAAAATTCATTTTATGGGTGTTGTATGGAGTTTTTTCCTTTGCCTTTGGTTCCTTGCTGGGTTGTCAGTATTATACTTGTTCTGGGCATCATTGTGCATTTGAGAATGTTGTATTTTCTATTATCGTCCCCTGTGTTCTCCCTGTCTTCATGATTTTTTTTTTGTCCTTTCTGGTTCTCCCTCCCCCCCCTCCCGGCCTTTCTCCCCCTGCCTCCCAAAATGGGGGGGGTCTTGGGTGTTATCAGACATTCTGAGCCCGCCCTCGGGGGAGAGGTAATGTCATGGTCTGAGCGTCGATGTCGTCCGCGCTCAGGCCATACATCATCTCCGCCAGGCCTTTGTTGTGGACAGCGGTCTCAGCGGTGCTTCTGGCTGTCAGTAGCCAAGCACCACGGGATGGCTGGAGACCAATTATCACTCATCAGCTGATGAGCTGTCAACCTCTATATAAGGGAGCTGCCCTGTTTGCTCAGGGCTGTGACCCACCCTATCCACACTTACCTCTCGTTCTGGATTAGGCTGGAGTCCCTACGTCCGGCTCCAGCCCTCCTCTCTTCCCTCATCGTGACTCGTAAGTGTTCTCCTGTATTATTTGTGTTTTACCCCACAAGGCTCTTTTCCTTTGTTGCTTCCTTTATTAATAAACTACGCAAACTCACTGGTTGGCCCTCGGCTCTTATTAATGGCTCGCAAGAGCCATTCATGACAAGTTCTGAAAGATTGAGAGGAAAATAAAACAAAAGAAAAGAGTTCCAATGTTGGGCTCTCTGACTACATTTGATTCTTTTGGTATTAAAATGATAATTTGGTTGGTTTACTGTCTTGTAAATTTAAATAAATGAGAGATTGTTTGAAAGTTGAGATTGTAATAGATAGTGTATGGGTAAGGGACTTTATGAGAACAGGCCACTATACAAATCACTACTGGAATACTATAAAATCATCACTTTTTCTGTTTTACTATTTATATGAGTGTGCTTGAGTAAAAGGAACCATTTTATTTCTTTTCTATCCTACTGAAAATAACTCACCAAAATTCAAAGTCAAAATATCATTTATAGTATTTATTTACAGGAAAAGACAGCTATCCAAAAAGACAAAACATGTTGCATGTTGTTGTTTTTGGATCAAATAATGAAAAGAAAACAAGTTCATGTTCATTTTTAAATACTATAATACTTAAATTTTAACTTAGAAAAGAAACTCAGAAAGTTCAAATCTGAGTTTCCCATTTAAACAATTTATATTCTGTGAAATTTTCTTTAAAAGGAAATGCAATAAGCTTAATGGCTCGATACAAGGGATAACAGTCACTGCACAGCAACATTTTTCTAGTATAACATAGTGCATGACAAGCACCTTGTAGAATTTAAACCCTTGATTTCCATCCATCCATCCATCCATCCACCCATCCACCCATCCTCTATCGCTTATCCAGTCACAGGGCCAGCAGTCTAAGCAGAGAAGACAGACTGCTGCCCGGTTAAAATAGCACCATGATCACCATGATCTCTTCTGCAGATAATTGGGAAGAGTTCAAACCCTAACTCCCAAGGGCATTCCCTCCAACTCCCTACTGATAGCCAGAGCCTTAAAAAGACTGGACAGTGTGTGTGATAGTTAGAATGGGGAGTGAATGGACTCTGGGGCTGTTTCTGTCATTCTCCTGGCCAGTGTGATCATTAAATCAACTCAAAACTGCTGATCTTGCCTGGTTTTTGACTGCTTCATCTTAATATACTAGATTTTTCTAACAGTTACCACTTAGGAATGTTATCAGGAGAGACGGCATCAATTTTCATGCCTACGCTGATTATGCACAGCTGTACCTTGCCACGTCTCCTGATGACACAAAATAAATTAATACCCTTTTGAACTGTTTTTAGACAAAGTCTTGGATGGCAGAGAACTTCCTACAGCTCAACCAGGACAAAACAGAAGTTTTAATCATTGGTCCTGAAGACAAGAGAGAGAAACTTTTACCCAAATTGCTAGGTTTAAAACCTATACATTGTGTCAAGAACCTGGGCGTTCTTCCGGACTCTGTGTTGTGTATGGGAATGTGTGTGTATGTGTATGTGATGCCGTGCCCACCCACAGGGTGACGTCAGGCGGGCACGGCCCACTCTGTATATAGTCCCAAGTTCCCCGTAATAGTTGGCTGTATGAAGACTCGCCTCCTGCTCACTCATTTCCAGACGTAACATATGGAAACGAGGAGACAAATGGAAGCATGCTGGCTACCTCCACCACTGTTGCCATTTTTGGAGCATGCGGGTGAGCCGGTGATCCCGTGGCTGGAGTGGAGACGGAGTTTTGAAGAATACATCGGAGCACTGGATCTCCAAGGGCTTGATGGGAAATGGTGCAGGGTACTCCTGGCTCAAAACCTCGGTGCAGAGGGCCGGAGGATCCTTGAGTCACTAGGCGTGAACAAGGGCTATGAGGATGCTGTCGAGTGGATGGCCAACCACTTCGCTAAGCAAACGTGAACCAGGAGGCCATGGGTGATGGAGCTTTTGGCACCAGGGTCGAGCGAGTTAGTTAGCTTCAGGAGGCTAGCTACCCTACCATTCTGTGCCAATGGATGGGCTAGCAGACAAGCTAACTGCGTGCCAAAACAAGGCTAAAGGTGCCAAGCTGGAAGCCGAAGAGGAGCTGGGACAAAGTGAGGAAAAGTCCCTGGTCACTGAGGACAGCGAGCCTGCCATGAAGCCCAGCCTGACACAGGTCCACAGTGCTGACGGGCTGGACAGCACGGTGCACGAGGACGGCAGAGAGGAGGTGCAGCGGGAGTCAGCCCTGCTGCAGCAAGCTAAACAGCGGGAGAGCGGGACCATGAGCAGCAGCTGCTGGACGCAGAGGCGACACAGCAGGACACCTGGAGCGAGGGTGCCGAGATGCCCGGGTCAGAAGGTAGAGCCGACAGGAGTGTCACCGAGAGCCCAGAGGGACAGCAGCCACAGCTGGGTACGGTGACGACACAGCAAGGCACCTGGTATGTGAGTGCTGGATGCAGTGGCGAGGCGCCTGAGTCGGAGAACGACATTGGTGAGGGCGTTGTGGTGAACACCAGAGGTGAGCAGCAGCAGCTGGATGTGGAGACAGTGCAGCGGAGCGCCCTGAAGGAGGGTGCTGGGTGCCATGACGAGGCTCCCGAGGCAGCGGACAACGCCGAAGAGCAGGCTTCGGTTCTTCCCGAAGCACGGCCACTGGGGGCTGGAGTGTCTGGAGCCATGATGGAGGTGAGAACAACGGTCGGGAATAGTCCAGTGGGCACGGAGAGACGGTGCACCGGACAACAGCACGGCGGGCCCAGACAGATGAAGCACCTAGTGATGGGGAGGGACATTTTGGCCGGGGAGGGGGGCTTGGACCCCGGGGGTAGATAGCGGCCAGGTGAACAGATGCTGTGGGGCTGCCCAGGTCCTCCATAGCAGTGTGGTAAATGGCGGCTGCCCGGAGACATTGGTGTTAACTAAAATAATTTTTCTTGTGTAAATATCTGTGTATGTATATATGTGAATATGTGTATTTTGTATCTATTTTATGCTGGTGTGCATGCGAGTGAGTGTGAATCATATGGGATTATTTCGTATTTTCAAGAGACAAGGTCCAATTTTAGTTGTTCTTTGTGTGAATGTGAATGGTTGTTTTAGTACAATATATCATTCCCCATGTTCTTAGTGCATGATTCGGGTTCTAAATTTTGGAGGTTTTCAATGGTGTTTGTGGCTTTGCATTTTTCTGAAGGGGGGGATGTTGTGCATGGGAATGCGTTTGTATGTGATGCTGTGCACACCCACAGGGTGACGTCAGGAGGGCACGGCCCACTCTGTATATAGTCCCAAGTTCCCTGTAATAAAGAGTTAGTTGGCTGCATGAAGACTCGTCTCTGCTCACTCATTTCAGATGTAACACTCTGACTTTAATTTTATTTCACACATTAAAAATATAACAAAAATTGGATTTTACCTTCTTAGGAACATACCAGAGTCCGTCCTTTTCTCTCTCTTGCCAGCACTGAGGTATTGATGCATGTGATTATGACTAATCGTATAGGACTATTGTAATGCCCCTGCTCTCTGGTCTTCTCCAAAAAAAGATATCACATCAACTGCTCCAAAATTCAGCAGCACAAGTGCTGACAAGGACCAGGGAGCAGGCACATATTACCGCAGTTGTAAAATCACTGCATTGGCTTCCCGTGTGTTTTAGGATTGATTTTAAGGTTCTCTTTAATAGTTTTTTAAATGCCTCAATGGTCTTGGAACTTCTTATCTATCTGAGCTGCTCTTATCTTATGAGCCCTCGCGGACCCTGAGGTCCTCTGGTACTGCCATTTTAATGGTTCCCAAAGTCAAGACCAAGACCTTTGGTGAAGCCTTCTTTCATTATTATGGTCCTCGTCTGTGGAACAGCCTGCCAGAGAGCCTCAGGGCTGCAGAGTCAATAGATTTTTTTAAGAACATGCTCAAGACGCACCTTTTTAATTTGGCTTTTAATAAACCTGTTTAACTATTATTGAAGTAGTCATTTATGTTCCATTGTTTTATGTTCTTCTTGGTGCCATTTGTTCTTAGATTTTCTCATCTTTTCTTATTGATGTTTTTAGTCCAGTTTGTAAGTATGGGTTTTAACTTCCTCTTGTTTTATGTGCTCTTAGTTTCATTTTGTACCTTTTTTAATTTGACTTTAAACAAACCTTTTTAACTATTATTGAAGTAGTCATTTATGTTACATTGTTTTATGTTCTTCTTAGCTCCACTTGCTTTTAGATTTTCTCATCTCTTTTTATTTTGATGTGCTCTTAGCTCAGTTTATCAATATGGGTTTTTAGTTACATTTGTTTTATGTCCTTAGTTTTATCTTGTAGTTTTATCTTTTATCTTATATCTAGTTTCCTCATCCAAACCTTCAACTTGTCTTTTAGACCCTATTCCTACCAGGTTATTTAAAGAAGTCTTCCCACTTATTGGTAGCTTTATTCTTCATATAATCAATTCTTCATTAACTTTAGGCCATGTACCGCAGGCTTTTAAAACGGCTGTAATTAAACCCTTACTCAAAAAGCCAACGCTAGATCCAGGAGCTTTAGCTAACTATAGACCAATCTCTAATCTCCCTTTCATTTCAAAAATCTTAGAAAGAGTTGTTGCTACGCAATTATTTGACCACCTGCAGGGAAATGGTTTATTTGAGGAGTTTCAATCTGGGTTTAGAATCCATCATAGCACTGAAACAGCCTTAGCGAAGGTCACTAACGACCTCCTCATTGCATCTGATAATGGACTAGTTTCTGTACTTGTCCTTTTAGATCTTAGTGCAGCTTTTGATACTATTGATCATAATATTCTACTTGATAGATTAGAACACTATGTTGGACTTAATGGAACTTCGTTGCAGTGGTTTAGATCTTATTTATCTGATAGGTTCCAGTTTGTTCATGTAAATGATGAGTTTTCTCTCAGCTCAAAGCTTAGTCATGGAGTTCCACAGGGATCTGTGCTTGGCCCTACTCTTTTTAGTTTATATATGCTTCCGTTAGGCAACATTATTAGAAAGCACTGTATACATTTTCACTGTTATGCAGATGACACACAATTATACCTGTCAATGAAGCCAGATGATACTAATCAATTAGCCAAGTTAGAAGCCTGTCCTTAAGGAAATCAAAGTTTGGATGACTTGTAATTTCCTGCTATTAAATTCAGATAAGACTGAAGTCATTCTTGTTGGTCCAAAAAACCTTAGAAATTCCTTTCCAAATCAGACTTTCAGTTTGGATGCAGTTACTCTTTCTCTTAATAGCTCTGTGAGGAACCTTGGAGTTATTTTTGATCAGGATTTGTCCTTCAATTCACATATTAAATTTGTTTCTAAGACTGCCTTCTATCATTTGCGTAATATTGCCAAGATTAGGAGCATCTTGTCTCAGAGTGATGCTGAGAAGCTGATCCACGCTTTTGTTAGCTCGAGATTAGATTATTGTAATTCTTTATTATCAGGCTGTCCTAAAACATCTTTAAAAAGTCTTCAGCTGATCCAAAATGCTGCAGCAAGAGTTTTAACAGGTACTAGAAAGAGAGATCATATCTCTCCGGTTCTGGCCTCCCTTCATTGGCTTCCCATAGAGTTTAGAATTAAGTTTAAAATCCTTCTTCTTACTTACAAAGCTCTAAAACAATCAGGCTCCTTTTTATTTAAAAGATCTGATACTACCGTATCATCCTAACAGAGCACTACGCTCCCAAAATGCAGGTTTACTTGTAATACCTAGAATCTCCAAAAGTACAATGGGAGGCAGAGCCTTCAGTTATCAAGCTCCTCTCCTGTGGAATCAGCTGCCAATCTGGATTCGGGAGTCAGACTCGATCTCTGTTTTTAAGAATAGGGCGAAAACCTACCTTTTTGATATAGCCTACAATTAGGAGGGATCATGTGTTTCTGAACCTCCCTTAGTTATGCTGCTAATAGGTTTAGTCAGCCGGGGGAACCTCCAGTAATGCACTGGGCCTCACTCCTTTCCTCACTCTCTATGAAATATTTTTTTTTTTGCTGGTCATTAACATTTGTTTGTTCTCTCCCATAGATTGAGTCCCCATCGTGCTGTTTGCTCTCTACATGTCTGTTCTTTTCTTCTTCTCTATCCCCTCACCCCCCAGCCAGTCGCAGCAGATGACTGCCCCTCCCTGAGCCTGGTTCTGCTGGAGGTTTCTTCCTGTTAAAAGGGAGTTTTTCCTCTCCACCGTCGCCAAGTGCTTGCTCACAGGGGATCGCCTGATTGCTGGGGTCTTTCTGCAACTGTGGGGGTCCTCCCTACAGTTGATAGTGCTATGAGATGACTGTTGTTGTGAAATGGCGCTATATAAATAAAGTTGAATTGAATTGAATTGTATTTTTTGTGTTTTAGCTCCAGTGTTTCCTCAGTGGAGCCCCTCACGCCGGATACTGCTTGGCCCATCTGCAGGGGTGTTGGTCTTGTGGGTCACTCTAGCTTGGGTGGGTGGAGGTTTTATGACATTGCCATTGACATGAATCCTGACTTTTTCTCCCTTTTTGCATGTTTGCTGCTCTTTCTACAGTGCATAACGGTCATGTGCTGCTAACATACGACTGACAGACACTACTGGGCATTGCCAAGACAAGCAGCAAGACAGAATTTACTGGCTTCATACCACCCGATCTGCAATGCATTGCGTCGCCACACAGTGATCAGCACCACCCCCAGGAAGGCCCCGAAGCACCGAGCCCACATGATCATGCTGACCCCAAGAGAGCACGTTGGAGGTGGCGCCGGAAACGAGGTAAAAGAGGAGGGCTACATGCTAGGCTAAAGGCTCACGCCAGCCGGCCACCATTGCCCAGCCTCTTGCTGGCAAATGTACGGTCTCTTGAAAACAAGCTAGACAAACTAAGAGCAAGGATTGAAGACCAGCAGGAGATAAGAGAGTGCTGCATCCTAATTTTCTGTGAGGCCTGGCTCTTGGACAGAATCCCGGAGAGCGCTATTCAGCTGCAGACCCACTGAACACATTGGGTCCACAGAACTGGAGCTTCGGGTAAGATGAGGGGAGGGGGTGTATGTGTTTTTTTAAACAAGTCGTGGTGTGGAGATGTACAGACTGTTTACAAGCACAGTTCGTCTGATGTGGAGTTTTTACTGCTGAAATGCCATCCCTATTATCTACCAAGGGAATTCACTGTTGTGTTTGTGGCCACTGTTTACATTCACCCGCAAAACAACTACACAGAAGCACTAAGCAAACTCCATGACGTCATCAGCGCAGTACAGACGACCCATCCCGATGCTGTTTTTATTGTTGCTGGTGACTTAACCACTGCAATCTACGGACTGCACTCCCCAAATATTACCAGCATGTGAACATTCCCACCCATAATAAAAGCACACTCGATCATGTTTATCCAACATACAGAGTGGCACCCTACCCCCACTTTGGGCAGTCAGATAACATCTCCCTGTTTATGTACCCAGACTACAGACAAAAGCTGAAAAACACAAACCCTGTTATGAAGAAAATTAAACGCTGGACTCCAGAGGCTGAGAGCACCCTGTAAGACTGTTTTGCCTGTACAGGCTGGGATGTGTTTAAAGCTGCAGCCACCCAGGAAGACTCTTCTGTAAACATACAGGAATATGCTGAGTATGTGACTGGGTACATCAGCACGTGTGTTGATACAATCGTACCCACCATACAAGTCAGGAGGTTCCCCAACCAGAAGCCCTGGATCAACAGTCAGGTACATCAGATGCTGCGTGCTCGCTCTCTTGCATTTAAATCAGGCAATGAGGTTGAGTACAAAGCTGCAAAGTATGGACTGAGGAAGGCTATAACAACAGCCAAGAACCAATACACGGAGAAGCTGGACAGCCTCTACTCCATTCCTGACCCGGGGCACATGTGGCAAGGCCTGCAACACATCACAGACTACAACAGAACCAACAGCAGCACCACAAGCTCCACAGACAGCCTGCCAGAAAATCTCAATATCTTTTACACCCGCTTTGAGACCACCAGCTACAGTGCAGAGAGGAGACACACACCCACACACCCTCCCCTCCAGTAACAGTTTCACCGGGCCAGGTAAACAAAGCACTGAGGAATATCAACCGCCATAAGGCAGCAGGACCAGATAACATACCTGGGCGGGCCCTGAGAGCAAGCGCTGCTGAGCTGACTGACGTTCTCACATCCATCTTCAACCTCTCCCTCAACCAGAGCATAGTCCCCTCCTGCTTTAAAAGCAGGAGGGGACTATGCTCGTCTGAGGTCGCCAAGGGTCCTCCACCTTCACCTGAGGTTGTTGAGGGTCCTTTGCCTTTGCCTTTGCCTGAGGTCACCAAGGGCCCTCTGCCTTTGCTTGTGAGTCGGTCAAGGGTCCTCCGCCTTCGCCTGAGGTCGCCGCTGAGCAGCTGTTCTTCACCGCCCTGATTCCTTCACTGGTCAGCCGTCGTCTTCGTTTCGATCCCTGTGGACCAGTCAATTCCTTTGTCTGTTTCCTCGCTGGTCAGCTACCATTATTGCCATCTGGCCTTCGCCGTTGGCCTAGCAATCATTGTCGGGGGGTCAACCTCCTGTAGCTTTTGTTCCATACCATCCACGCTGCAGTCCCTGCGGTCTGTTGGGGGCACGGGTTCCCAGCTACCTGCCTCCAGGAGAGGGAACATCGTGCCCCACGGCACGTTGGCTCAGGGATGTTGGGAGACCAACTGACAAACTGCTCCCTTTGCTTGGGTGGTTCATGAAATCTGGGAGACCACCTGACGGACTACGCCCTCTGTTAGGTCGCTCAGGAACTCTTGGGGCCACCTGAACTGCCTTACTTTTTCACCCGGTGGTCCTGAGTTCTGCTGACACCTTTTCTGTTCTGTTTGTGGGTCATGAAGTGAGTGGGGGTTTTTTTGGTCCCTCCTAGCTTGGCCCCACTGCCCTTCCGAGGTGGGTTATTTTTATATTCCTGTTGGAGGAGGGATGTTTATGTGTTTTCTTTTTCTTGTTGATATTCCACTGGGGAGTCTGGTTCCATCCCTTGGGGGGGGAAGGGGGCTCTGTTATGATGTGGAGCATGGGTTTTCAGTTTATTTCTGATTATTTTTTGAACCTTCCTCATCTCGGTTTTATTTTGTGTTTGAATATGGTTTTGTGTGTATTTTGTGATTTGAGTTTGCCATTTGTTTCTGCTTATGTAAGTCTCTGTTCCTGGTTTAGTTCTTATTTTGTCTTTTATATCATGCGTCCTTGACCCTCCAGTTTTGTATTCTGAATATCATCTGCCCTTCTAGACATAAGCCTATCTTTTACCTTTGCCTTTAGTTCTCTTTGTGTAATGTAGTAGTTTTGTATTTGCATCTCTTATTTTTGTATTTATCTTGTCCTCACCTTTTGCATTCTCTGGTCCGTTTCTCATTTGGTTATTACTTCATATTTATACATAGCTCTTCTTGTTGCCACATCCTCCTGTGCTTTTATTTTGACAGCGTGTTTAATTTACTTCCCCTTTAGCTCTAGTTTGCGGGTTGTTACAGCTGTCAGTTGTTGGTCTAATCATTCTCACACGTTTCCCACACTTGTAATCACCCACACCTGTATCCAATTGTTCTTTTCCTTTTACCCTGTTTTATGATGGTTGCAACACTACTCATTGCAGTGTCCTTCTGACTGCTTCGACGGGTGTGCTCCGTCTTAGCTTAAGTTTCTTTATTCCCTTTAATCCTATCGTTCCGTACGCCCAAGCCTGGTCTCGCCCAGGCTGCTGTTCCACTTTCTCTACACATGAGCCCCGTCTTCCCTGGTGTTCGCGCCTGCCTACCTGATCCTCCTCCTGTTCGTGTTGTGTGTAAGTTTTTGTCTTTGTGTATTTTGTGCTTTTTGTTATTAAACATCTTTGCAACTCACAATCCAGCGTTCGGGTCTTTGTCCTGCCCTGAAGGGTGATTTATGGCAATGCAAAAGGTCCATCCTTTCATAACAGCTGTCTCAGCAAGATCTGTAGTATATTTTGGCTATAGAAGATCTACAGTGATGACTTATAAAATAAGACCAGAATCAGAATCAGAATCAGAATCAGAATGAGATTTATTGCCATTGTTCATGTAGTACACAAACTAGGAATTTGTCTCGGTGCAATGCTGCAACATTAAACATGGAGTAGCACTAAAGATAAAAAACTATGCATGCAATAAAAGGTAGAATATGAATAAGTAATACTAATCTATGCAAAAACCAAATGCAATAACAGTCACAGAGATCAGAAAGAGAAGACTCAGTTGGTTGGGCCACACACTCCGTATGCAGAAAGACCTCATACCAAGAGTAGCACTACACTGGAAACCATCAGGAAAGAGGAAGCCCGGAAGACCCAGAATAACATGGCAAGGAACAACTGAGAAAGAGCTGAAGGAGCTAGATCTCACTTGGGCCTCAGCAGAAGAAAATGCACAGGACAGGGAGAAGTGGCATACAACTATTGCTGCCTCATGTCCCACAGGGGATGAAGAGGATAAGCAAGTAAGTAACTTGCCAGGTACATAATACTGAACATAAATCAGTTAATATTGTAGTGGCTGATGAAGTAAATCCTCAGCAAATTCATCAGTCACTCTTGTCTTTCCCTGCATATGAAGCCTAAACACACCTGTTTGTTAATAGACTCATTATTGTTCCTGTTACCAGCAAATTAAAACTACGATAAATGCCTCCACTGCTTACATACCTCTTCTGCTTTTTCCCACATTTTAAGCTGGATTCCCAGTATAGAGTTTGGACCAACTTTTACAGATGTTTTGAAAAATCAGAGAAATTAGTCCAAACATTGGTGAAATTACATTCATGATCAGGTTTTATTTTAATCCAGCACACACCAACTTTTACAAACTTTTATGAACTTTTGCTAGCATTTGCCAGTGTTGCATTCAGAATTGGCAAACTTTTGCCAGCTTAGGCTAGCGTATGTGTTGCTGTTGCCAACTTAGGTTAACTTAAGCAAACAAATACTCAGGGCAGGTCAGCTGACATCAGCATCAGGCGACGCTGATATAAAGATCAGCATTTGTGGAGGCTTCCTGCCATTCTGGACCTGCTTTTGGAGTGAACACATCTCCCTTGAGCATACGTTTCAGCAATTATTTTCATTTTATCTTCCTCTGTAGTTACTTCTGCATGCCCTTTTTCCCTGTTCATTCATTCATTCCTCTAAAAAAATAATACAATAATGGCCTATCTAGAGGCTCCAACAGCAAGTCTGTGATTAAAATGTGAATATGGATGAAATAAAAAAAACTATTTAGCGAATCATCATATAAATAAAATGATGGTTAATTATTATTTTGACTTTTACAAATCTCTCCATTAAAATAACATAAAATCACGTTCATGTCATTTACTTTTTCACACACCACATCAGCACTGATTCCCCACAATGGAAGCTGAACCAATAAATTCCTGGAGAATGATTATGCATGGGAACAGAAAATTAAGAACAGTAAATTTCACAATGAGATTTTTTTTTCTTTTGAGCTGTCACATTTTTGGGAGATTTTATATATATTTTCTTTTTTTTAATTCCCCCTTCTCTCCATTTTTCTTGCATCCGTGCATGTCTGAATTGAGTTTTAGTCTAAAAACATCTGCTTCCACCAGCATTTCAGTCAACGTTTAACGATGGAGCTTAACTTAGGCCAACTCTGCATAACTTAGCCCAGCGCTCAGGAGCTTTTTAAAGATGAGATAAGATAAGATAAGCCTTTATTAGTCCCACGATAGAGAAATTCCCAGAATTGCAAACAGCACAGGGATAGCAACACTCAGAACAATAATTTAGAAGATAAGAAAATAAGAGCAGTGAATATACATATGTACACATAAATGTATAAATATTTATACACAGTGCAGAGCATTGTAGCTAGATGGAATAAACAGCATAACCATCTATTTAGTTACCCTACATGGTATGAATATGTACCCATACATATTGTCACCCTCCGTAGCGACTGATATTGTCCTAGTTGTATACTGGAGGGGACCATTTGTGTAAGTCTGTTGTGTTTTTTGCATTCAATACTATTAGGTCGTCACATTTTTTTGCTATATCTGCGAGCAGCCCTGCTTAGGTTATACAGTCTGACAGATGTAGGTAGGAAGGACCTGTGAAACCTCTCGGTCGCGCACCTAGGGTCAGAATCAGAATCAGAATCAGAATCAGAATCAGGTTTATTGCCATTGTTCATGTAGTACACAAACTAGGAATTTGTCTCGGTACAATGCTGCAACATTAAACATGATAAGATAAGAAGAAATAAACTATTACTGTAAAAGTGTAGGATAAGATTAAGTGATAATGGTCAACAGTTAAAAATATATATTAGCCAGCAGCAGATACTGTGGAGAACTATATTAATGCCAGTTTGGTAATGCAGGAAGAAAACAGTGATGATTGACATGAGTCTGGTTGAGCTGCTGTACATGGTGCATGAGAGTCAATAAGTCACTTAGTGTTCAGGCAGTCCTAATGGCAGAGGGGGAAGAAGCTGTTCATGTGACGGGAGGTTTTAGTCTGGATGGACCGAAGTCTTCTACCAGAGGGGAGGGGGGCAAACAGTTACGTGACCAGGGTGTGAGGACGGCTATGATCCGGCCAGCACGCCTCGGGTCCTGGAGATGTACAGATCCTGGAGAGATGGGAGCTTTGCAGCCGATAACCTTATCAGCAGTGCTGCACGACGCGCTGCAGCTTAGTCTGTCCCTGGCAGTGGCCTCCTGCGTACCACACGGTTATGGAGGTGGTGAGGATGGACTCGATGATGGCTGTGTAGAACTGCACTAACATCTTGGTGGGTAACTTGAGCTTCCTCAGCTGCAGCAGGAAGGAAAATCCTCTGCTGGGCTTTTTGATGAGTGAGCTGATGGTCAGCTCCCATTTGAGGTCCCTGGTGATGGTAGTGACTAGGAAGCGGAAGGAATCAGCAGTGGTGATGGGAGAGCCTGAGAGGGTGAGGGGGGGCAGAGGAGTAGTTACTTTCCTGAAGTCTACAATCATCTCCACTGTCTTCTGAGCGTTCAGCTGCAGGTTGTTATTGCTGCACCAGGACGCCAGCTGGGCACCTCTCTTCTGTAGGCGGACTCGTCGCCGTTGGAGATGAGCCCGATGAGGGTGGTGTCGTCCGCAAACTTGATCAACTTGACAGACTGGTGGCTGGAGGTGCAGGAGTTGGTGTAAAGGAGAAGAGTAGGGGGAAAGTACACAGCCCTGGGGTGATCTGGTGCTGATGCTAGTATAGTCCTGAGACAGTCTTTTCCCAGCCGCACATGCTGGCCTCCGGTCCGTCAGGAAGTCGATGATCCACCTGCAGAGGGGGAGTCAGGCACGTTGAGCAGGGACAGCTTGTCCCGGAGCAGAGCGGGCGGATGGTGTTGAATGCGGAGCTGAAGGTCCTCAAACAGGATCCTGGCGTAGGTTCCCGGGGAGTCCAGGTGCTGCAGGATGGAGTGGAGGGCCAGGTTGACTGCATCGTCTACAGACCTGTTGGCTCGGTAGGCAAACTGCAGCGGGTCCAGGAGAGGGGTGGTGATGGACTTGAGGTGATGTAGTCTATTGCTAAATGAGCTCCTCAGTGCGTTCAGTATGTCCTGCATAGGGTGGGACTCGGACTCCAGCAGAGATGACAGCTTAGCCACCATCCTTCTCTCTCCTATCTCCTCCACTGGGTAAGGCGCTGCCCAAGGACAGAGCTAGCTTTCTTGATTAGTTTTGTTCAGTCTCTTCTATCGGCTGCTTGTAATGCCGTTGCCCCAGCAAACCGCTCCAAAAGTGATGGCTGATGCCACCACCGTGTCGTAGAATGTCTTCAAGAGCACCCCTTGTACACCAAAAGACCTGAGCCTCCTCAGTAGGAACAGCCTGCGCTGTCCCTTCTTGTAGAATGCGTTGGTATTGTGTGACCAGTCTAGTTTATTGTTCAGATGAACACCCAGGTACTTGTAGGATGTCACCATCTCAATGTCTGTTCCCTGTATATTTACTGGTGCTGTGAGGGGTTGTCCTTGCCTGCGGCAGTTCACCACCAGCTCCTTAGTTTTCCTCGCGTTGATCTGGAGGCAGTTCCGATGGCACCAGTCCACGAAGTCCTGGATAAGTCCTCTGTACTCAGCTTCATCTCCGTTGGAGATGAGGCCGACAATCGCAGAGCCATCAGAGAACTTCTGTAAATGGCAGTGTGTTGTGTTGTGTGAGAAGTCCGCAGTATACAGGGTGAACAGGAAGGGAGTCAAAACCATTCCCTTGGGGGGGCCCATGCTGCCGATGATCGTGTCGCACACACAATCCCGGGTTCTCACGAACTGTGGCCGGTTTGTGAGGTAGTCCAGGATCCATGATGACAGGTGCTGGTCCACCCCTGCGCACAGCAGCTTGTCCTTCAGGATCATCGGCTGGATGGTGTTGAAAGCACTGGAGAAGCCAAAGAACATGATCCTCACCGCATTCCTGGGCTTCTCCAGGTGGGACCGGGAATGGTGAAGGAAGAAGATCACTACATCCTCCACCCCGATGCCATGCTGGTAGGCGAACTGGAGTGGATCCATCGCTGGTCCCACCAGGGGGCGGAGATGAGCAAGGAGCAGTCTCTCCAGAGTCTTCATCATGTGAGACGTCAGGGCCACTGGCCTGTCGCTGTTCAGGTCTCTGGGGTGGGAAGTCTTTGGTACAGGTACCACACAAGATGTTTTCCACAACTGTGGTACCCTCCCCAGCTTCAGGCTCAGGTTGAAGGTGTGCTCCACAATCCCACACAGCTGGTCTGCACAGGATTTGAGGAGCTTCACGCTGATGCCGTCCGGTCCCGAGGCCTTCCTCGCCTTGATCTTCCTCAGCTCTGTCCTCACCTGGGTCTTAGTGAGGGTCAGGTTGGGGGGCTGTGTGCTGGGAGTGGGGGGGTGTTGGTGGAGTGGGGTGTGGACAGCAGGTCTCGATGACTTTAGAGGCAGCAGTGGTTGTTGTGCAGTCTGTTGGGAGGGCAGTTGGTCAAACCTATTAAAAAACAGGTTCAGATTGTTCGCCCACTCCCTGCCCCCCTTGGCCTAGGAGGAGGTATTCTGGAGCTCAGAGATGGTTTTGAGGTTTCTTCAGACCCCGCCAATGTCGCTCTGTTGCAGCTTGTCCCCCATCTCCTTCCTGAAGCTGTCCTTGCCTTCTCTGATCTTCCTCCTCAGCTCCCTCTGTACGGACTTCAGCATCTCCCTGTTCCTCGACCTGAAGATCCTCTTCTTCTCTCTCAGAAGTGTTTTAATCTCAGGGTTGATCCAGGGTTTGTTGTTCGAGCAACACCTTATGGTCTTGGTGGGTACGGTGTTGTCCACACAGAAGTCGATGTAGTCCGTGATGGTGTGAGTGAGGCCATCGATGTCCTCACCATGTGGATCGCAGAGCTGCTCCCAGGCAATGGTTTCAGGACAGTCCTTCAGAGAGTCCATTGCCTCCTCAGACCATAACTTCACCGTGTGCATGACTGGAGGTTGTCTGTGTACTAGGGGTAATACTATTAGGTCGTCACGTTTTTTTTGCTATCTCTGCGAGCAGCCCTGCTTAGGTTATACAGTCTGACAGCCGTAGATAGGAAGGACCTGTGAAACCTCTCGGTCGCACACCTAGGACGATGTAGCCTACTGCTAAATGAGGTCCTCAGTGCGTTCAGTATGTCCTGCATGGCGTGGGACCCGGACTCCAGCAGAGATGACAGCTGAGCCACCATCCTTCTCTCTCCTATCTCCTCCACTGGGTCAAGGTGCTGCCCCAGGACAGAGCTAGCTTTCTTGATCAGTTTGTTCAGTCTCTTCCTATTGGCTGTTGTGATGCCACTGCCCCAGCAGACCACTCCAAAAGTGATGGCTGATGCCACCACCGAATCGTAGAAGGTCTTCAGGAGCACCCCTTGTACACCAAAAGACCTGAGCCTCCTCAGTAGGAACAGCCTGCGCTGTCCCTTCTTGTAGAGTGCATCGGTATTGTGTGACCAGTCTAGTTTATTGTTCAAATGAACACCCAGGTACTTGTAGGATGTCACCATCTCAATGTCTGTTCCCTGGATGTTTACTGGTGCTGTGAAGGATTGTCCTTGTCTGCAGCAGTCCACCACCAGCTCCTTAGTTTTTCTTGCGTTGATCTGGAGGCAGTTCCGATGGCACCAGTCCACGACGTCCTGGATAAGTCCTCTGTACTCAGCTTCATCTCCGTTGGAGATGAGGCTGACAATCGCAGAGCCATCAGAGAACTTCTGTAGATGGCAGTGTGTTGTGTTGTGTGAGAAGTCCGCAGTATACAGGGTGAACAGGAAGGGAGTCAAAACCGTTCCCTGGGGGGCCCCGTGCTGCCGATGATCGTATCGGGCACACAATCCCGGGTTCTCACACACTGTGGCCGGTTTGTGAGGTAGTCCAGGATCCATAAAGACAGGTACTGGTCCATCCCTGCGCACAGCAGCTTGTCCCTCAAGATCATCGGTTGGATGGTGTTGAAAGCACTGGAGAAGTCCAAGAACATAATCCTCACTGCATTCCCAGGCTTCTCCAGGTGGAACAGGTTATGGTGAAGGAGGAAGATCACTGCATCCTCCACCCCGATGCCATGCTGGTAGGCGAACTGGAGTGGATCCATCGCTGGTCCCACCAGGGGGTGTGTATTTCGAAACAGCAAATTTTCAGCATGCTGAAAATTTTCAAAGAACACAACTTTCGCCAGCATTCACCAACAAACACCAACTATCATTAATGTTTATCAACTTTTGCCAGCAGAGCCAGGCATTTGCCAAAATGTCAGCAAAAGTTGATCCAAATGTTGTAGTGTGAATCCACCCTAAAACACTTTAATAAGCTCATGCTTCTCTTAGACAGCAACACTAGAGAGACACTCTGCCTACCAACTGGAACAGCCATGCAGGTAGCACGCTTCCGAATGCCGATGCGTGGATGACTGTCACACGTGTTATTCCTGAGCGCGCTTGCAGAGCATCATTCCTTAATGCATTTTTCTTAAATTTATTTTTGCTTAGCATGGCGGCATAGTTTCAGGGGCAGCAGCCCGCCACGCTGAAATGTTACCAGCACAAACTCTGTATCATATCACAGGTGTGTATTACAGGTGTGTATCACAGGTGTGTATCACATCACGGGTTGTTGTCACATCATCAGCTGGATTCCAATTTATAAAATTATCCTTTGCTTAGGAGAAATTGTTTCACCCAAGACTGAAGATGTGAAACCATATGCCATTGGCCATAAAGTGGATAAGTTCTCATTTTTTTGTATGTTTGTCACACTTAAATGTTTCAGATCATCATCCATCCATCCATCCATCTTCTACCGCTTAATCCTTTCGGGTTGCAGGGAACTGGCGCCTATCCCAGCATCTTTGGGGGAAAGACAGCGTACACCCCGGACAGATCGCCAGTCTATCGCAGGGACAACACAGAGAGACAGACAACCATTCATTCTCACATTCATACATAAGGACAATTTAGAATCTCCAGTTGATGCCAATTAAGATAAGAGATAAGAGATAAGATAAGCCTTTATTAGTCCCACAACGGGGAAATTCCAGGATTGCAACAGCACAGGGATAGCAACACTCAGAGCAACAATCAGAAGGCAAGAAAAAAAACAAGCAAGCAAGAGCAGCTAATAAACATATGTACGTATTACTATAAAATATATATATATACACACACACACAGACACACAGTGCAGAGCATTGTAGCTGGATGGAATAAATATATGAATATATGAACACACAGTGCAGAGCATTGTAGCTAGATGGAATAAATATGTAAATATATAAACACCCACAGTACGGAGCATTGCAGCTAGGTGGAATAAATATGCAAGTATATAAACACACACAGTGCGGAGCAATGTAGCTAGATGGAATAATATGTAGATATATAAATATATAAACACACCCAGTGCTGAGCATTGTAGCTAGATGGAATAAATATGCAAAATATATAAACACACACAGTGCAGAGCATTGTTGCTAGATGGAATGAAACAGCATAACCGTCTACTTAGTTATCCTACATGGTATGATTATGTGCCCATACATATTCTCACCCTCCATAGCGACCGGTATGTTCCTAGTTGTATGCCGGAGGGGACCATTGTGTAAGTCTATTGCATCTTTTGCATTCAAAAAACTATTAGTTTGTTACGTCTTTTTGCTATCTCTGCGAGCAGCCCTGCTTAGGTTGTACAGTCTGACAGCCGTTGGTAGGAAGGACCTACGAAACCTCTCGGTTGTGCACCTGGGATGATGTAGTCTGCTGCTAAATGAGCTCCTCAGTGCATCCAGTATGTCCTGCATAGGGTGGAACTCGGACTCCAGCAGAGATGACAGTTTAGCCACCGTCCTTCTCTCTCCTATCTCCTCCATCGGATCAAGGCGCTGCCCCAGGACAGAGCTAGCTTTCTTAATCAGTTTGTTCAGTCTCTTCCTATCGGCTGCAGTAATGCCACTGCCCCAGCAGACCACTCAATTAACCACACAATTAACCTAACTTGCATGTCTTTGGACTGTGGGAGGAAACTGGAGTACCCGGCGTAAACCCACGCAGACATGGGGAGACCATGCAACTCCACACAGAAGGGTCACCGATGGCCTGGGGGTGGGATCGATGCCAAGATGGTCAGGGGTGGAATTGATCCCGTGATTTTCTTGCTGTGCTGCCACAGTGCTAACCACGGCACCACCGTGCTGCCCAGATCATCAAAAAAAATTTAAATATTAGGCAAAGATAACATAAGTAAACACAAAATGCAGTTTTTCAATGAAGGTGTTTATTATTAAGAGTAAAGAAAATCCAAACCTACATGGCCCTGTTTGAAAAAGTGCCCCCCCCCCCGTTAAAACATAAATTAACTGTGGTTTATCACATTTTTGGAAAGCTGAGTTCAATTTCTCTAGCCACACCCAGGCCTGATCACTTCCACGCCTGTTCTCAATCAAGAAATCACTTAAATCACCTGCCTCACAAAGTGAAGTAGACCAAAAGATCCTCAAAAGCTAGTCATCATGCTGAAATCCAAAGAAATTCAGGAACAAATGAGAAAAAAGTAACTGTGATCTATCAGTCTGGAAAAGGTTATAAGCCATTTCTAAAGCTTTGGGACTCCAGCGAACCACAGTGAGAGCCATTACCCACAAATGGTGACAACATGAAACAGTGATGAACCTTCCCAGGAGTGGCTGGCCAACCAAAATTACCCCAAGAGCACAGCGACAACTCATCCAAGAGGTCACAAAAGACCCCACAACAACTTCCAAAGAACTGCTGGCCTCACTTGCCTCAGTTAAGGTCACTGTTCATGACTCCACCAACAGAAAGAGCCTGGGCAAAAATGGCCTGCATGGCACAGTTCCAAGATGAAAACCACTACTGAGCAAAAAGAACATTAAGGCTCGTCTCAGTTTTACCAGAAAAAAAAATCTTGATAATCCTTAAGACTTTTGGAAAAATACTCTGTGGACTGACGAGACAAAAGCTGAACACACATTTCAGAAAAGGAACATCATACCAACAATAAAATATGGTGGTGGTAGTGTGATGGTCTGTGGCTGTTTTGCTGCTTCAGGACCTGGAAGACTTGCTGTGGTAAATGGAACCAGGAATTCTGCTGTCTACCAAAAAATCCTGAAGGAGAATGTCCGGCCATCTGTTTGTGACCTCAAGCTGAAGTGCACTTGGGTTCTGCAGCAGGACAATGATCCAAATCACACCAGCAAGTCCACCTCTGAATGGCTTAAGAAAAACAAAATGAAGACTTTGGAGTGGCCTAGTCAAAGTCCTGACCTGAATCCTAATGAGATGCTGTGGCATGACCTTAAAACAGCGGTTCATGATCAAAAACCCTCCAGTGTGGCTGAATTACAACAATTCTGCAAAGAAGAGTCAGCCAAAATTCCTCCACTGTGCTGTAAAAGACTCATTGCCAGTTATCGCAAACACTTGATTGCAGTTGTTGCTGCTAAGGGTGGCCCAACCAGTTATTAGGTTTACGGGACAATCCCTTTTTCACACAGGGCCATGTAGGTTTGCATTTTTTTCCCTTAATAACACACACCTTCATTTAAAAACTGCATTTTGTGTTTACTTGGGTTATCTTTGTCTAATATTTAAATTTGTTTGATGATCTGAAACATTCAAGTGTAACAAACATACAAAAAAATGAGAAATCTGGACGGGGGCAAACACTTTTTCACACCACTGTATATATAAATTAAATAATATTTGTACCTGATAACAACTAAATGCTAGTGTGTAATACAGGTGTGTGTTACAGGTGTGTATCGTATCACAGGTGTCTTACAGTATTCTGGCGTGGGCCTTGGTGCTGGTGATGAAGGCCAGGTAGAGCTCGTTTTCGTACAGTGGGATGTCATCACAGTAAACCGCCTCGCCTGTCGCATGTTTCATGGCTGACAGGTGCATCATGGGACGTCCGACCATGTCATCCTTGCTCTGATCCTCCGGCACCTCCTAGGAGACAGTGGAAGGTGACTAGTTTGTGTTATGAGTTAAATTTTCTCATTATTATTATTTCCTTTAGAAATCCATCATAAATCCCAAGCTGCATTTCAGTGGTAAACGTAAATGTGCCACACCTGGAAGATCTGAGTGCTGCTTAGCGTCTCGGGTTGATAAACCTCAGTGGCACTCAGACAGTCGGCGCCAACCTCAGCCACAGCCACTCCCTGACAAACAGACCAATTGGACAGTTTACATGTGATCACATGACCTCAGTTGCTCTAATCAGAACAGGGCTGACCTGGAGGTGGAGCTTCTGCAGAACTGTCAGGTAGAACTTGTAGAACAGGCTCAGGGTCAGAGTTTGTCGGTATGGCACCATCCCGCCGGGAGCACTCGGGTCCAACGTCATCTCCTCGACCAATGAGGAGCAAGCATCCTCCAGGAGCTCCTCCCCCCATGACCTGCAGGATGCCAAGACTATTCACTTCCTGTCTGCCCTCCTCCCCTCATTCTACATGTCCATTTCTCCCTCACTTGCTTCCGTCATTACCTTCCTATTAGCTTCTCCGCTGTCTTCTTCGCTAGCACCGTGGTTGCCGCCATGCCACCGTAACTCAGCCTCAGCTCCTCCACGACATCACTGCCCGTGGCGAAGGTGACACTCATCGCCGCTGTGACGATGCTGATGTCATCCTCACGGCGAGGTGACTGTTTGAAGGCGGAGACAAACTGACCCTGAATGATGGAGGGAGAGAGTAGTGTCAGTGGCCTACATGTAAACAGGAAGTAGTTACTGTGGTGACGATGTATTTTTACCTCCTTACTGAATGGGATGTGAACAGACAGCAGAACTTCCTCTGGCCGCAGAGCTGTCCTCCGGTAACCAACGAAAAAATGGTCATCCATTGGAACTATGCGGCGACTGTCTAAGCGATGAATGACAATAAGAGTCAAGCTTTGCAAAATGAAGTTCACACTGAGCAGGTAGCAGACCCCCCACAGAGGTGGTACTTGTTACCTTTGCAGATCAGGGTGAGTTTACAGCCCGCCGCCATGAAGACGGGATTCAGGTCTGAGATGGGACTCGCCGTCATGATGTTTCCTCCCACAGCCTGTAAACAGAAGGTTACATCTATAATTCAATTTCAATTCAACTTTATTTATTTAGCACCATTTCACAACAACAGTCATCTCATAGCACTTTCAACTGTAGGGGAAACCCCCACAATTGCAGAAAGACCCCAGCAATCAGGCGATCCCCTGTGAGCAGTGCTTGGTGATGGTGGAGAGGAAAAACTTTTAACAGAAAGAAACCTCTTGCAGAACCAGGCTCAGGGACGAGCAGTCATCTGCTGCAACTGGCTGGGGGGTGAGGGGATAGAGAAGAAGAAGAAGAACAGACATGTAGAGAGCAAACGGCACAATGGGGACTCAATCTATGGGAGAGAACAAACAGATGTTAATGACCAGCAAAAATATTTCATTGAGAGTGAAGAAAGGAGTGAAGCCCAGTGCATTGTTGGAGGTCCCCCGGCTGTCTAAACCTATTAGCAGCATAACTAAGGGAGGGTTCAAGGTCACATGATCCCACTCTAATTATAGGCTATGTCAAAAAGGAAGGTTTTAACCCTATTCTTAAAAGCAGATATGGAGTCTGACTTCTGAATCCAGATTGGCAGCTGGTTCCAAAGGAGAAGAACCTCATAACTGATGGTTCCCCAAAGGGATTGGCTATCATGATGTTTCCTCCCTATAAGATAGATGATAGATAGATATGTAGATGAAGTTTATTGATCCCAAACTGGGAAATTACAGTTTAACTGCGTGACAAAGTAAGACGACCAAATGAACAGGAATACACACAGCATAATAGAAATAGGAGTTACCCAGGAATGTAAATTGCCTAATGCATGTTATTAGTGTGTGTTATTAGTATTCATTAGCAGTAGGTGTGTTATTACCTTATTAGTATTGATGTGTATCTATTACCTTGGCATTCGTTCAGAGAGCAGAGTAAGAATTTCATTGCTCAGGAAATGTAGCATTTCTTAACTGTGCACGTGATAAAAAGTCTTTGAATCCTTGAATCCTTGAAAGTAAAAAAATGCTTAGAAAACTTATATAGTACACAAGTTACGGATACAACCATGGTTCCCCGACGGGATTGGCTATTGCGGTGTTTCCTCCCAGGCTGTGAACAGAAGGTTATGTATGGGGGACTGAGAAGTTCATAGACTAGAATAGGCTTTGTTGTCATTGTTCAGTAGTACAGTACAATGAAACTGTGGGTGCTCCACCAGGCTACTGTGCAATAATGTAAGAGAGAAGGATTAGATAAAACACAATTACAGAACACACGATTAAACACTTGATTGAAATAAAATTTAAAAAATAAAATAAAAATAATAATGCATCAGATTTATTTAGCACTTTATCATAAACGCCCAGAGATGCTTTACAAATAGATACATTATTCATTCACTTCAGACAGACAATGGTAGTGGCAAACTACTACTGTAGCCACAGCTGCCCTGGGGCAGACTAATGGAAATGTGGCTGCCAATCCACGTCAACGGCCTCTCCGGCCACCACCGAACATTTATACATGTCCATGCCCAGTGTTATGGACACTGGAGGCAAGGTGGGTAAAGTGTCTTGCCCAGGGACACAACGGCAGGATATCTGGGGGGAGCGGGATCTCAACCACCAACAATCCAATTATTGGATGACCTGCTCTACCTCCTGAGCCACTGCCGCCCAGGATGGCCAGGATTGTGAAAATATACACAGGTATGGTAGTGGCTACATGAATGAATGAATGAATTTATTTTGGATAGTACAGGTTAAAAGAAGCTGAATAATATAACAAGGTCAAATTAGACAATAGCTCCTCTGATTATACAATTCAACGTAAGTTATCCGAAATGGGTGATGGCTGAAGCCGCAGCTTATATTGCCCACCCATATTCCATCCAAGAATTCAAAAGAGAAAAGGGGAAAAACAAGACAAGAGCGATTACAATTCAAAAACAGAGCTAGACAGAATGTGACAGAAAAAAACTAAGCTAAGCTAAGTTAAGCGATTACAATTAAAAAACAAAGCTAAGACAAAATGTGTCAGGAAAAGAAGAGAAAAAAAGAAAAAAAGAAAAACTAAGCTACAACACAACACAGACTGGATATGACAATCCTTATGAGATTTTACATGTCGTCTTGTATATATGTTTGAAGTATTTCTTCCTTTAGTTTTTGTTTAAATTGTCCAAGCGTTGTACATGATTTTAATTCAGGTCCAAAATCGTTCCATAATCTGACTCCTTGCACTGAAACACAGTGTTGCTTGGTGGTTGTTCTCACTGAAGGTTTTTGAAATATACATGTTCCTCTGAAGTGATATCGTTTCTCCCTTATTTGGAACAACTTTTGGATATTTGCGGGCAGTGATAGATTCTTCACTTTAAACATTATTATTGCAGTTTTAAAGTCAACCAGATCTTTCAACTTGAGAGTTTTTAGTTTAAGAAAAAGTGGGTTTGTTGGTTCCCTGTAAGCTGCTTTGTTTATTATTCTAATAGCTCTCTTCTGAAGCATAAAGAGTGGATATATGTTTGTTTTATATGTATTTCCCCATACTTCATTACAATATGTCATGTATGGGAGTCCTTGTTTTCACATGGGTGAACTATATACATAAGAGTGCAGACAGACAATTGAACACACAATTGAGTAAAATGGCCCAAGGATTATAGAGAATATACATAGTAGTGGTTTAACGGATGGGTTGATGAACGTGAAAGTGCAGAGTGCAAAGACAGGTGAGTTATTCTGATAATTATAAAGGCCCTCAGTTCTGAGCATGTGAGCGTTTGGAGGGAGGGGGGAGGTCAGATTTGACCAAATGTGGTTAATTTTTCAACCCCAGGGATCCAAGCACTGCAACACCGATGGAAGAAGTGTGCAGTCAGAAGGGGAGACCATGTTGAAAAATAAACCACATTTGGTCAGATTTGACCACTATGAACTTTTCAGCCCCCTCTCATATATAGGCTAACCATGGTTCCCCGAAGGGACTGGCTGTCATGAAGCTTCCTCCCACAGCATGAAAACAACAACCACAACATTAACACAAATAAAAAAACATGAACAACAGCACAAACAACACAAACAAAAAACTAAGCAATGTGTTATATAGTTATTAATATGTTCTGTGTTTGGTTTGGGTGGCACGGGGTGGTGGCTCCTCCCTTTGGTCACACCACCACCCGTGGATATAAAAGGGCTGTATGCAGGAGGGGCGGTCTCTTGGCCGTCTCTCTGCACAGTGGTTTGGTGTGGTCAAGGTGCACTGTGCTCTGCTAATAAATGTGTGTTCAGTTTAACACTTGGCCTCATCCTTTGGCTCCAACTACCAACATAACACAATGAAAACACAACTTAAAAAACAACATTAACAGCAACAAACAGAAACAAGATCAACAACAGCACAAACAAAAAAATACAAAAAACACAAACATGATCAGCAACAACAACAAAAATGCCACCAACAACGAGATACACAACACAAAAGACACACAAAACAGTTGTTTGGACTCACCGCTACGTTGCGGATCTGCTGACCTGCAAACCATCTCAGCTGCTCCAGGACAGCGAGGAAGACTTGAATCTGATGAGGAGGAAGAGTCTGAACTGCCATTCTCAACACCGCCCCCATGTGGCTGAGAGAGCACGCTGCACCAAATTCGATACCTGAACATTAGCATCAGCATAAAATTAGCATTAGCATTGATATAAGGGGATCCAGATTTTATTTTCAAATTTGATGCCAGCTGCAAAATGATCTACTGAAATTTTTTTTCCCCACACAGCAACTTTTCACTCTGCCGCTCCAGTGCGAACCGTGTCACTTTAAGCAGTCTTTTTAGCTGACAGTGGAGCATTTTGGACAGGGGCAGATCTAGGACCAGAGCTTTTGGGGTGCTGAACACCCAACAAGCTACACACACACACACACACACACACACACACACACACACACACACACACACACACACACACACACACACACACACACACATTATTTTGTTAGAGTTATCATCATTCATACATCTCCTCCCTGGCTTCTAGTTAGTGAACATGGTACCTGATGATACATAAAAACAGTGACTCCTTGGATTTAATATTTTGCTTACACTGAAACGACAACAGCGACTTTTTCTCACATACAAACAGTAAACAGTGGTTGATTGACAATGCAACCATTAAAGAAAAACATCTGCTACTAGCTGTCTTAGCCAGGGCTGGACTTGGACAAAAAAAATGTGCCTGGCATTTTTGTCCAATTTGTTAAGCAGCAACATTCAACCATCACACTTAATGAATAATCAAGGCCAAAATTATCCCACTTTTACCCTTAACAAGTGAATCCCTGTGGTTTTGAAGAAAGAAAGAAAGAAAGAAAGTTATTTTATTATTTATTTTGTATAAATTTTGCAGCGATATTTAATAAAATTAGTGCAGTAAGGTACAGAAATTATTTATTTAATTAATAGTTGGTGTGGGAGGGGACAGCGTTGAACAGTCACCCCAACACTCACTAAATGAAATAGAAAGACACTCATAAAAGGGGGCACCAGTTCTAAAAGAACAACTTGTTAATGAATTAATTTCAATTAATTAATTTCCATACCTTCAATTACTTAATGAATCAGTCTCAAAATTCAGTCAGTCCTTTTACTGCCGTTACCCAGAGAAGCATAAATGCAAAGTAAAAATGCTCCAACTTCTCTCATTTACAAGTTCATTAAATGAAACTCATTCAGGTTACATGACATGGCATTCAAATGATGGATAAACAGATTCAAATGATAATCAGGTGATTGATATCACATCAACTGTTAATGGATTCCTGAGCATAAAATCTATAGTTAAACCTTTGTGGAACCAAGAGGAAACCAGATTTTATATTTCAACTGTAATGCAATGGAAGGCTGAGGTATCTAACAAAATCAGAACGCATTTTTATGGGGAAAAATTCCATAAGCTGATTATCTAAAAAGGAACTTCTGAATTAATCTACAAAAATGAAAGGTTACTTAAAAATTAATAAGAATTTTCCTTCAGTTTATAGCTTTGCCCTATGGCTCAGGGACTAATTGTACCATGAAATATTGGTTATGTTCAATTGTAATTGATATTTAGGACATCTCGTTTAAACCCAACAGATAGGAAAAATGGGAGTCTCACTTACGAACAGCTGTGGCTCCAGGTATTCAGTGGTGGTCAGCGCCAGCCGGTGGTATTGTTCGGGAAGGCTCAGCGGCTCATCCAGACAGTGTTCTGACCCCAGGACTCCACCGGGAGTGGGGGGGGGAGGGGCATGCGAGAGTGTAGCCGGTGAAGTTGGCGACTAAGCCCTGGGCCAGGCGTGACGTCCTTTGGCAACCAGTCTGAAATTTAATATGTCCCCGGCCCGCAGGACAAATCCAAAAGCTGAAGGAAAAATGTTTTTAGTCAGTTTCACCCACGAGCTCCTGGCTTCTTGACAGGGTCAGACGTGGATGAACAGGGAAAGTCCAAAAATCTCTATCAGTTCACTTTAAAACAGGAAAATTAAAAATCCACTTTAACTGTATGAAAAGTCAAAAAGTCCAAGAAAAACATTCAAATAGGATAAGAACGGCTTCTGAGGTGAAGGAAAAATGGATTTGAGAGTTTAACTCTCTTTAAAGGCGAGCTTATAGGGAAAAAGATGATTTCTCCTCAGTTAACCAGAAAACAGGTAAAACTTATCAAAAGACGATTTAAGAAAGCTAGCGCAGGATTTGACAAGGTTCAGACACACAGAACACCTTAGACTAAAAACAACAAAAAAAGCAATGGTTCAAAAGACTGCAAAGACAACAGAAGAACAGAACAACTCTAAAAACTCTAGAAGAAGTGAAAACCCTGAGCTGCAGGGGCGGCTCTGATGCATTTAACTGAAGCGCACTGCTGGGTCATTAAATGGGACCGGCAGCAAGACGGACCAATTATCTTCCATAAAGAGGAGTTTGAATCGGCTTTTGTCCAATGAGGGAACATTTCTTTGTTTGTGAACAGCTAATCAAATGCAAGGACGTGATCCAACAGCGAGGCAGCCTAGTGATTGGTTATCACGAGAGGGAAGACGAACAGAGATTGAGAAAACATTCCGTTCTCATGAAATTCATTCTAAACTCAATATCTAATCTAACTAAATTAGGTGACTCAAGACTAATATTCAGTGATCATGCATTTATACCATTACTAATAATTCTAACATTCATTTGAATAAACATCCATGCAAAAGACATTCCTAAGACATGCACTCACATTTAAATCAAGGATTAATGAAGTATGGTAAACCATAATTGGTGATTATCTTCACAGTGTCCTGAGAATCCTGGCAAATTATCATGGTCCGTGCACTGACTTTGTCCGCACTCGGGTTGTCCGGTGGTTTCCCGTTCTCTGGCCATCAGGGCTTTTATTCTGAGAGCGTCACGGCAGGGCGTCCGGCTGTCAAAGCCGGGTCACGTTGTGACAGCTGTTCAGCATCTCTCCTAATCACTCTCTCCATTGATTGGGTTGTCTCGGGGATTTAAGGAAGCAGCTGAGGGTTAATCCTCGCTGCAATCTCGTCAGACGTTCACTCATTGAACAACCCTTCATCTTTCATCCGTCATTGTAAGTGTTTATCCTGAGACTCTGTGTCTCTTTGTCTGTGCCATTACCTTAGTTGTGTTTTAGCCCCCTGTGGCTCATTATTTTGTCGTTTGTCTTCATTATTAAATTATGCAAACTCATCGGCGGCCTATAGCGTCTCATTTGCGGTCCGTGAGGACCACACCATGACAGTAGATCGCATCCAGAATGAGATGCAGGTCACCCTGAGTTGTGTTGGGCTTGTTTGTTTTTCCCTGTCTTCCTCATACCAGTGTGCTGGAAGATGGTGTCGCTCAAGGGCTACGTCATGAACTTGGGCTACAAGCTGGTGATGGCCCTTATCGAGATTGATGGGATCATCTCCAGCACTCGCCATCACACCGTCCCCAGCGCCTCATGCTGGTACCTGGACCTCGCTGAGGCAACCATTAACCGCCATCCTCACTACGCTGACCACCCTGAAATCACGGTGAGGGTGGTGGATATCTCTGCTCACCGGGAGAAGCTCCGTGGGCTGGAGGGAAACTCCGACAGGAAGCCGAAGAGGAGGCATCCTCGCTTCTCACTTCAGGATCCCATTCCTGTCCCTCATCCAGTCCAGGAGTTCACACCACCCAGGGGTCATCCCCAGCAGAAAGAAACGTCAGTCGGGATTCCCTCGGTGGATTTACAGCGGACAGCTATTTCCATCCAGGACCGGGTGGCTGAAGCTCGCTCCGCCTCCCATCCAACCCAGATCATGAAGCATGTGATGGCGGCGGTCAGGCTGGTGGAGAGGAATCCTGGAGGCTATCGTATTACGTCTAGTGAAAAGGGAAAAGTGATTACTCTGGCGTCAGAGTATTATTTTCTCCGCTTTTGTTTGTTTTTATCGATTTCATTTTTAATTTTTTACCTCTGTTTGTGATACTAGTCTGTGTTTGCTGTTAGCTGGGTATTGGCCTCGCCTAAAAGCCCGTTCGGACGCGTGAGTACGTCTGATCCCCGGCTGGGCTGCTTTTTACTGGGCTAGGCTACTTGCTAGCCTGTTTTCACCTTTTTGCTGTTTTTAGCTAACTTTCAGCTAACTTGTTTTTAGCTATTTTAGCTGTTTTTGGCTAGTTAGCGGACTATCTATCTCAGCCCCTGGAACACCATGGGTCCGTCTCTGACTTGTACTCGCTGTTTATCTCTCCTTGGTAAGGTCTCTGAGTTGGAAACGAGGCTCTCCAACCTTTATAAGATCCGGGAGGCCGAAGATCACCTCGATACCATCATTCTCAGGCGTACATCGGCTCCGCCTACGACTCACAGTTTGCAGAGATGGCTACTTACTTGGGTGAGCTCAGCGCTTCTCCATCCACCTCTACACCTGCTCCAGCCTCTGCAGACGCCCATGACCAAAGCAATAAACAATGGCTTCGTCTCGGGGCTAAACCCAAAGCTTCGGTTGGTCCCTCTCATCCTCCATGCGTGCCCTGGACCTTGGTTCGACCAGCTAACAACCATCATCGATGGACCAGAAAGGGCTGCGCCACTTCTCTTCCCTTGTCCTTGGAAAACAGATTTGATATTCTTTCTATGGAGGATTTTCCCCACCTGGACGCTGGCTGTCTGCACCTGGACGCCCCTCGTCCCCCCTCCTCTTCTTCAGCACTGGCTCATGTCCACAAACCCCGGATAAAGACTACTCTGGGTGTGTTAAATCACACACCAGCTCCAGATAGAAGAGAGCGCTTCTCCCCGCCTTTGCAACAACAACATCACCCTCTACAAAATTACTCTCCTCGTCAGAATCCACCGACAAAACCCCCCAGACAACGTTGGTAATTGGTGACTTGATCGTGAGGAACATCAGAAGCAGGTACTGTGTTACTCGATTTTTTTCCCAGGGCAAGAGTCTCTGACGTTGAGGCTCTTATCCCTGACCTGCTGAATGAATTCCCTCACGTACAAACTGTCGTTGTGCATGTGGGATGCAATAACATCCGAGATGAAGCGTCGGAGATTTTAAAAAGTGACTTCAGGAGCCTTCTGTCCACTCTTATGAACTGTGGCAGACGTGCGCTCATCTCTGGGCCTTTGGCACCTCTCAGACGAGGCTGCAATTGTTTTAGTAGAACTCTCAGTCTTAATTCTTGGCTGTGTTTTACTTGTCCTATTTTTAACATTGGTTTTGTTGACAATTTTAACTTATTCTGGAACCGCCCTTCACTTATGAGGCCTGATGGCATCCACCCAAATAGACTTGGTGCACATGTTTTAAGAGACAATCTATTCTATTCCATTCGGTGTTTTTTGGTACAGCGGCAGTGTGGTGGTGGAATGATTAGCACTGCAGCAGCACAGCAACTCACCCTTGGCCGGGGGATCCTGGGTTCGATCCCAGCCCCCAACCAACAATGATCTGTGTGGAGTCTGCATGTTCTGCCCGTGTCTGCGTGGGTTTACTCCGGGATTTCTCCGGTTTCCTCCCACATGCCAAAAACATGCAAGTTAGGTTAATTGGCATCAAACTGGGGATTCTAAATTGTCCTTAGGTATGACTGTGACAGTGAATGGTTGTCTGTCTTTCTGTGTTGGCCCTGCGATGGACTGGCGATCTGTCCAGGGTGTACCCTGCCTCTCGCCCAAAGATGCTGGGATAGGCTCCAGCACCCCCCCTTCCCGAGACCCGAAAAGGATTAAGCGGTAGAAGGTGAATGAATGAATGACTGGGACTTGGTGTGTTTACTCGCTCTGAAGCTTCTGGGTTTGCCAAACTGCCCTTTTTTGGTTCTGTTTCCACTTCTTGTATTAATCCCATTAATTCAAATAATCTTCACCGTTTGGATCAGCCTTTGATCTATAATCCTAGAGATTGTGTCTGTCTCCCGTTGCCCTAAATATTGTAATCCAGGACAAATACAACATAACTTGAAAAACACATGCACTACTCCTACACTGCTCATACACTGCTCCTCCTCATCCACCACCCTTCAACTTTGCCCCTGTTTCCTTCCTTAGAGAACCTTTCTCTGCTACCTCTAAAGTTAATAAAAAAGTTTAAAAAAAATAGAATGTATAAACATCCCAAATTGATTAAACAAAATGTTGGTAAAATTCAAATCCAACCTCAAGTCCCTAAAATTAATAAATCAGCCTCTGTTCCTCCCCAAAACTTAAATATGTGGTCTATTAAATATTAGGTCTCTAACTTCTAAGTCTCTTCTGGTTCATGATCTATTAATCGATCATCAGATCGATCTACTATCCCTCACAGAGACCTAGCTTGGGCAAGATGATTATGTTGGTCTGAATGAATCAACTTTTTCTGGGTATTTAAACTGTCATAATTCCAGAGGTTCTGGTCGTGGTGGTGGAGTGGTGGCAATTTTCCATTCTAAATTACAAGTTAATGTTAAGCAAAAATTATGTTTTAATTCATTTGAAGGTTCTCCCTCGGCCTATTAAGAGTTTCTATCTCAATTTGCCAAATTTTTAGCTGATTTAGTGCTGAAATCCGATAGAATAATTATTGTAGGGGACTTTAATATGCATGTTGATGTAGAGAGTGATTGTCTTAATAAGGCATTCAATTCAATTTTAGACTTAATGGGGTTTTCCCAGAAAGTAAAAAAATTCTACCTGTGGCGGTTTGGGATAACCCCCACAACAGACTAGGGACAGGCACGGCAATGTGTTTATTAATGTCTACAGACAGCCCGCTACTTCTGTCTTTTTCCACTTCACTGCTGTGATGTGCCATTCATGCATTGTTTCACTACTGTGATGTTAATGTGCCAGTCATGAATTGTGTTCATGCATCCTGTCCTTACTGTGTCTCTCAAATGCAAATGTCTCATGCCTGTCTGCAGTCTCTTTGATGATACTATGCCTTTCATGTATTGTCTATGACTGGGTATATAAGCTCACTGAAATCCATGTTCACTCTCTCACTCTGACTACTGCTGCTGACACACACTCTGTGTCTCTCTGCTGAGAGCCTGAGGATCCCGCTCCAGCCTGCTCACACTTAGGGCTGGAGCGGAGTTCCTGTGACGGTGGCGATAATAAACTCTATCTAAAACCTTCACTTCGCTGCCTTTATTTTATCTGCCGCCGCACTGGTGACCCGACGCTGAAAAGAACACGCTGCCAGTGAACGCCGCACTGGTTACCCCGAGAAAGCACACGCTTTGTGCGACGCAACCTTCTGGTCTGGACAGTTACGCTGGTGACCCCGAGAAAGCGCACGTTTTGTGTGATGCAACCTTCTGGTCTGGACAGCTACACTGGTGACCCGTTCTTCATGGTGAGATCTGCACGTCTGAGATCGACACTGAACGCACCATGGCCGAGCGAGTGACAAAGATCGTCTCCTCCCTCTCACCGCTCCAACGCATCTGCACGAGCTCGAGGGACAAAGATCGTCTACTTCCTTTCACCGCTCCAACACATTGAACAGGGATGATTAAGCTCCCTGACCCTGGTTCTACTCTCCAGCTGGCCCACCCACACACGGAGCCCCGGCACACGCACCGGGGAGTTACGAGGACGGCGCACCACGCACGGGATGCATACGGCTCTACAGACCCCATCCTCCTTCGCCGCTGCACACAGGCCCTTCAGGATTGCTCGTTCACCTGAGGCACGCCCGCAGCTTGCTCACTGGATTTACTAATGGTCTTAGCACATAGGGAATTCAGCACTCTGCGTTTCCCGAGGGCTTTAGGGTTGCGCCCGCACCTAAAGTCAACACGCCAAGTCCCTTTGCTTTTATTTTTTTCTTACAGCCACCCCTGTTTTCTCCATGGCCGCTGTTAATCCTCGCCGCTTCCTTGTTCTTCACGGCCACTATTAATCCTTAGGACTTAATCGCGAGAGGAGCCAGTGACTAATTTTTCTTCTTGTGATCTCCGCACGTTCAACGGGACAGCCCCTCGACATCGCGGATCAACAAGCAATTTTTGCGCGGCTCAGACGATTTCACCGTCTCCGGCCGGCACTTACTACCCCCCACCCCCCTCCATCTCCGCCTGCACAGAGCTTTCACTGCTCGCTGCCAAATCAGGACTATCGAGGCCTCGGCCCCCTGCCGAGCCCTCTGGGAGGGAGCGTGTGGCGGTTTGGGATAACCCCCACAACAGACTAGGGACAGGCACGGCAATGTGTGTATTAATGTCTACAGACAGCCCGCTACTTCTGGCTTTTTCCACTTCACTGCTGTGATGTGCCATTCATGCATTGTTTCACTACTGTGATGTTAATGTGCCATTCATGCATTGTGTTCATGCATCCTGTCCTTACTGTGTCTCTCAAATGCAAATGTCTCATGCCTGTCTGCAGTCTCTTTGATGATACTATGCCTTTCATGTATTGTCTATGACTGGGTATATAAGCTCACTGAAATCCATGTTCACTCGCTCACTCTGACTACTGCTGCTGACACACACTCTGTGTCTCTCTGCTGAGAGCCTGAGGATCCCGCTCCAGCCTGCTCACACTTAGGGCTGGAGCGGAGTTCCTGTGACGGTGGCGATAATAAACTCTATCTAAAACCTTCACTTCGCTGCTTATTTTTTATTGCCGCCGCACTACCCATCATTTCCACCATACATTGGACCTTGTTCCGACTTATGGTATAGATATCGAAAATCTGTTAGTGTCCCCTCATAGTCCTGTACTGTCTGACTATTGTCTGTTGATTTTTGATTTCATTATCTCTGATCTCTTGTTTCCTAAAGAAAAATACTACTACAGCAGATGTCTTTCTGATGACGTTGTTGCCAAGTTTTTGCAGATTGTCTCCTCTATGCTATGGGTCAACATAACAGAAACAACAGAAATAATAGATGGGGAGTCTGCTCCATTCGTGATTGATGGCATGGTTAATAGTGTTACAACCTCTTTGCATCAGACTCTAGATTTGGTAGCCCCTTTAAAAAAAAAAAATCTAACCAGAGATTTCTAACCCCTTGGTTTAACTCAGAAACTCGTGACTTAAAACAGAAAACTCGTCAAATGGAAAGGAAATGGCGTTCAACTAATTCAGATGAATTCTACTTAGCATGGAGAAATCATTTCCTAATCTATAAAAAATCTCTTAGAAAAGCTAGATCAAGCTATTATTCTGAATTAATAGAAGTGAGCATGAATAACCCCAGGTTTCTCTTCAACACTATAGCCAAGCTTACAAAGAGCCAGGACTCGGTCAATCCTCGCATCCCCCCTGAGTTTCCTAGTCAGGACTTTCTGAACTTTTTCAATCTTAAAATTTTATCTATTAGAGATGAAATCAGTCAGATTCTTCCTACCGTAAACTCAAGTACATTAACTTCTACAGCTCCCTCAATTGATATCTGCTTAGATAAGTTTACTCCAATTGACCTCTTAAAGTTGGATAAAATAATTTCCTCATCTAAGTCTTCATCTTGCCTTTTAGACCCTATTCCTTCTAGGTTATTTAAAATCATCTTCCCAATTATTGGTAGCCGTATTCTTCTTATAATTAATTCTTCTTTAACTCTGGGTTATGTACCACTCACTTTTAAAACTGCTTTAATTAAACCCTTACTCAAAAAACCGACTCTCGATCCAGGAGTTTTGGCCAATTATCGACCAATCTCTAATTTGCCTTTCATTTCAAAAATCTTGGAAAGAGTTGTTGCTGTGCAAATTACTGACCATTTGCAGGGAGTTGGTTTGTTTGAGGTGTTTCAATCTGGGTTCAGAGCTAATTACAGCACTGAAACAGCTTTAGTGAAGGTCACTAATGACCTCCTGATCGCATCTGATAATGGATTTGTCTCTGTTCTTGTTCATTTAGATCTCAGTGCAGTCTTTGACACTATCGATCATGCCATTCTATTTGATAGATTAGAACACTTTACTGGACTAAATGGAACTCCGTTGCAGTGGTTTAGATCTTATTTGTCTGATAAATTTCAGTTTATTCACATTAACGTTTCTTCCAACTCTAGGCTCAGTCACGGAGTTCCACAGGGATCTGTGTTGGGCCCTATTCTTTTTATTGTATATATGCTCCCATTAGGCAATATCATCAGAAAGTACTGTATACATTTTCACTGTTACACAGACAACACACAACTATACCTGTCAATGAAGCCTGATGATTGTAATCAATTATCCAAGTTAGATGCCTGTCTTAAGGACATCAAAGCTTGGATGACTTGTAATTTTCTTCCTCCCACATGCCAAAAACATGCAAGTTAGGTTAATTGGCATCAAAAACTGGGGATTCTAAATTGTCCTTAGGTATGACTGTGAGAGTGAATGGTTGTCTGTCTCTCTGTGTTGGCCCTGCAATGGGCTTGCGATCTGTCCAGGGTGCATCGTGCCTCTCGCCCAAAGATGCTGGGATAGGCTCCAGCCCCCCTGCGACCTGAAAAGGATTAAGCGGAAGAAGATGAATGAATGAATAAACTCTGATAAGACTGAAGTCATTCTCGTTGGCCCAAAACATCTTAGAAATTCCTTCTCAAATTATACCGTTAATTTAGATGCCACCACTCTCACTTTGAATAGTTCTGTGAGGAACCTTGGAGTTATTTTTGATCAAGATTTGTCCTTTCATTCACATATTAAAATTGTTTCTAAGACTGCCTTCTATCATCTGCGCAATATTGCCAAGATCAGGAGCATCTTGTCTCTGAATGATGCTGAGAAACTGATTCACGCCTTTGTCAGCTCTCGATTAGATTATTGTAATTCATTATTATCTGGTTGTCCTAAAGTATCCTTAAAAAATCTTCAGTTGATTCAAAATGCTGCTGCTAGAGTTTTAATTGGTTCTAGAAAAAGATATCATATCTCCCCAGTTCTGTCCTCGCTTCATTGGCTTCCCATAGAATTTAGAATCAAGTTTAAAATCCTTCTTACTTTCAAAGCTCTTAATAATCAGGCCCCCCAATATACAAAAGATCTGATATTACCTTACCATCCTAATAGAGCATTATACTCCCAAAATGCTGGCTTACTTGTGGTGCCCAGAATCTCCAAAAGTATAATGGGAGGCAGAGCCTTCTGCTACCAAGCTCCTTCTCTCTGGAACCAGTTACCACTCTGGGACCGGGAGTCAGACTGGGTCTCTGTTTTTAAGAACAGGGTAAAATCCTTCTTTTTTAATATAGCTTACGTTTGAGGAGGGATTTTGTGTCTTTTATCCCCACTTTTGTTTTGTTGTTATTCGATCCATACTGCTGGTTGACCTCCAATAATGTACTTGGCATCTTACTGTTATGCTTTTATATCTGCCCTCTCTATTCTCCCTATCCCCTCACCCCCAGCCAGTCTCAGCAGATGACTGCCCCTCCCTGAGCCTGGTTCTGCTAGAGTTTCCTTCCTGCCAAACGGGAGTTTTTCCTCTCCGCTGTCGCTTAGTGCTTGCTCATAGGGGATCGTCTGATTGATAAGATAAGATAAGATAAGATAAGATAAGCCTTTATTAGTCCCACAATGGGAAATTCCAGGATTGCAACAGCACAGGGATAGCAACACTCAGAGCAACAATCAGAAGGCAAGAGAAAAAAAAAAAAAAGGGCAGCAAGTATACATATGTACATAGATAGATAGATAGATAGATAGATAGATAGATAGATAGATAGATAGATAGATAGATAGATAGATAGAGACAGTGTGGAGCATTGTAGCTAGATGGAATAGATATATGAATATGTAAACAGTGTGGAGCATTGTAGCTAGATGGAATAGATATATGAATATATAAACACACAGTGCAGAGCATTGTAGCTAGATGGAATAAATATGTAAATATATAAACACACAGTGTGGAGCATTGTTGCTAGATAAAGTAAATATATAAATATATATATAAACACACACAGTGCGGAGCATTGTAGCTAGATGGAATAAATATGTAGATATATAAACACACACAGTGTGGAGCATTGTTGCTAGATAGAGTAAATATATAAATATATATATAAACACACCCAGTGCTGAGCAATGTAGCTAGATGGAATAAATATGTAAATATATAAACACACACAGTGCGGAGCATTGTAGCTAGATGGAATGAAACAGCACAACCGTCTACTTAGTTATCCTACATGGTATGATTATGTACCCATACATATTCTCACCTTCCATTGCGACCGGTATTTTCCTAGTTGTATGCCAGAGGGGACCATTGTATAAGTCTATTGCATCTTTTGCATTCAAAACTATTAGGTTGTCACGTCTTTTTGCTATCTCTGCGAGCAGCTCTGCTTAGGTTGTACAGTCTGACAGCCGTAGGTAGGAAGGACCTGCGAAACCTCTCGGTTTTGCACCTAGGATGATGTAGTCTACTGCTAAATGAGCTCCTCAGTGCATTCAGTACGTCCTGCATAGGGTGGAACTCGGACTCCAGCAGAGATGACAGTTTAGCCACCGTCCTTCTCTCTCCTATCTCCTCCACCGGGTCAAGGCGCTAACCCAGGACAGAGCTAGCTTTCTTGATCAGTTTGTTCAGTCTCTTCCTATCAGCTGCCGTAATGCCACTGCCCCAGCAGACCACTCCAAAAGTGATGGCTGATGCCACCACCGTGTCATAGAATGTCTTCAGCAGCGCCCCTTGTACACCAAAAGACCTGAGTCTCCTCAGTAGGAACAGCCTGCGGTGTCCCTTCTTGTAGAGTGCGTCAGTATTGTGTGACCAGTCTAGTTTATTGTTCAGATGAACACCAAGGTACTTATAGGATGTCACCATCTCAATGTCTGTTCCCTGTATATTTACTGGTGCGGTGAGGGGTTGTCCTTGCCTGCGGCAGTCCACCACCAGCTCCTTAGTTTTTCTTGCGTTGATCTGGAGGCAGTTCCGATGGCACCAGTCCACGAAGTCCTGGATAAGCCCTCTGTACTCAGCTTCATCTCCATTGGAGATGAGGCCAACGATCGCAGAGTCATCAGAGAACTTCTGTAGATGGCAGTGTGTTGTGTTGTGTGAGAAGTCCGCAGTATAAAGGGTGAACAGGAAGGGAGCCAAAACCGTTCCCTGGGGGGCCCCCGTGCTACCGATGATCGTGTCGGACACACAGTCCCGGGTTCTCACAAACTGAGGCCGGTTAGTGAGGTAGTCCAGGATCCATGATGACAGGTGCTGGTCCACCCCTGCGCACAGCAGCTTGTCCTTCAGGATCATTGGTTGGATGGTGTTGAAAGCACTGGAGAAGTCAAAGAACATGATCCTCACCACAATCCTGGGCTTCTCCAGGTGGGACAGAGAATGGTGAAGGAGGAAGATCACCGCATCCTCCACCCCAATGCCATGCTGGTAGGCGAACTGGAGTTTGCTTGGTTTTTCTGAGACTGTGGGGTTTTTCTCTGCACTCTGGCGCCATGAGATGGCCTCTGTTGTGATGTGGTGCAGTATAAATAAAACAAAGCTGAAGAAGAATCCGGAACTTTATGATTACCCCGAATACCCTGACCTGATCACCTCTGTCTCTGCGCAGGAGCGGCGTTTCCCAGACCTGACCTTCGCCTCGCCCTCTGCCAGTAGACGTTGTCACAATGCCCGGATCAGGCCTCAGCGAGAACCCCATCCGGATCAAGCACCAGTTCGCCGGAAGGACTCTATCTCCCTGCCAGCTGATGCTCCTGCATCACAACGGAAGGGAATAACAGCAGCCATCGCCTCCGGGCGTCTGTTCCTGCTGTCCCGTCAGCTCCTCATCTCCGGTCTGCCTCGGCTGCTCCTCCCCCCTCCTTGACGCTCTCCCCAGCTGCGGTGAGCTCCACGAGCCCTGCTCCGGCTATGCCCATGATCGATCCTGTGCAGGCGGTTCCTCCTCGTCTTCCCGGAGGGGGGGGGGGGGTCCTCCGTCACCATCCAGAGGGGAAAGGGAAGAACAAAGCCCGCTACAGCAGGCATCATCGGCCCTCTGGAGGAAAGGCAAGCACAATTTCTTTCTTATCACCATTATGATTTGCCTTGTCTGACTCCTGGGGGTGGAGTTCGGGGTTCGCAGTCTCCCGAGCTTCCTCCACCTGCTGTAGCCTCTTATTATGAACCTGCTGCCTCTTTGTCTCCTTTTCCTGAGCTTTCTCTGCCGTCAGGCCCACACCGCTGGACGAGGAAGGATCCTGTGGCCCTGGAGAGTTTGGGTCCAGCCCCGCAGCCACGTCAAGGGCAGAGGAGGAGGGCGGATTGCTTCTTGGAGCCTGCACCGACAGCTAAGCGCCCCTGGGTCTCCATGGAGGAGCGGTTCGACCCAGCAGGTCAACGATCTCCAGCAACCACACCATGCAGGTCTTCGGCGTGGACGTCAGAGTTGGGGGGGTCATCAGACTGCGGATACTATCATGCCAGCTGCAGGGCCTGCCATAGCCGAGTGGGAGCCAAAGGATGTCCTTCTGCCTTCTGAACCCGGATCGTCGAAGTCCTGGACAGCGACAGAACTCGAGATCAGGCAAGTGCTCTATTTTGTCTTTCTCCTATCAATTCTAGAGCATTTTTGCCTGTCTCTCGGGGAGACAAGCTGGGTGCAGCCGTCTGCTGCATCCGAGCTTGTCTCACCGGGCTCTGTCGCTGCCAGTGAGCCTGATCCCGGTTCTCTTTCTTCTCCCCAGCCTTCTCCTAGGGTCACCGATGTGGAGTCGATTCCGGTTGCCATTCTGGAGGTTCCAGGTTCGGGTTGGGAGGTCATCTCTCGTGATGCCCCGGTCTAGTTGGGGTCCATCGTGGGTGCAGCTGAGACCCGATCGGGGTCCATCGTGGGTGCAGCCGTGACCCAATCGGGGTCCGTCGTGGGTGCAGCCATGACCCGATCGGGGTCCATCGTAGGTGCAGCCGCGACCCAATTGGGGTCCGACATGGGTGCAGCCGTGATCCAATCTGGGTCCGTCAAAGGTGCAGCGTGGTCTCGTTTGGGATCCAACAGGAGGGCAGTGCCGGTTCTAGTGGAGTTCAGAGGAGGTGCTGCAGAGCTTTCGCTGATCAACACTGGACTTGTCCCTCAATCTTTCCCCATTCCCTTTTCCCTTCCATCGGGGGCCGCTGAGATTCCCCGTTATCAGCTTGGCTCTCCCTCGCTATTCCCTTCTACAGGGAAGCCGTCTCCGAGTTCTCCCCTGCGGTCCTGGTGGCTGAGTGACGCGGGTCGGCCGCCTGGAAGACTGCCTTGCCCGTTTGCCGTTCTGGGTCGGCCACCCGACCAACTTGACTCTCTGTTCGGTGATCTGGTCCAGCCGCCAGAGGGACTGTTTTTCCTGGCCTGGGACTGCGGTAGGGCACCCGAATGGTTCCTTTTTTCCCTGCCAGCGATTTGGACGCTGGACGCAGGGAGACCCCCTGAACTATTTGTGTTGTACTATTGTGAACTGTATTTATTGCCCCTCTTTAGCACATGTTTTTTTTTTCTCCCCTCTTCCTCACTTGTGTTATTTTTGTGACATTGAAGTGTGTTTTTCGCTTTGGTATTATGATTGTTGTGCCTGTATTTGAGTTCCTGTATTCCCCTGTGGGTTGTGAAGATGTTTTTCTTTTCCTGTGATCTTATTGGATTTATCAGGGTGTTCTGTTTGTAGCCTGTTTTTTTCTTTCTGTTATTCTGCTGGTTGGTTCTCACCCTTCGAGCCTGTTTTCCCCCACCCCCCTCCCTAGGCGGTCCTGTTGACCTTCTGGGGGGGGGGGGGCCTCGATGTTACACAGCGTCTGGAATCAGCCTGGAACGGGGGCTACTGTCATGGTCCATGCACTGACTTTGTCCGCGCTCGGGTTGTCCGGTGGTTTCCCGTTCTCTGGCCATCAGAGCTTTTATTCTGACAGCGTCACGGCGGGGCTTCCGGCTGTCAAAGCCGGGTCACGTTGTGACAGCTGTTCAGCATCTCTCCTAATCATGCTCTCCATTGATTGGGTTGTCTCGGGGATTTAAGGAAGCAGCTGAGGGTTAATCCTCTCTGCGATCTCGTCATTGTAAGTGTTTATCCTGAGACTGTTTTTTTTTGTCTGTGCCATTACCTTAGTTGTGTTTTAGCCCCCTGTGGCTCATTATTTTGTCGTTTGTCTTCATTAATAAATTATGCAAACTTATCGGCAGCCAATAGCACCTCATTTGCGGTCCGCGAGGACCACACCATGACAAAAATGAGAGCTGGAAGAAAAGCTTAATGTTTAATCAGAAATAACAGTCTTAGATTGCACAATGAAACATATTCCATAGATGTCCAGAAGAGGTACTGTTGAGCTGTAGAGATTTTAGGTCTTTAGAATGTGAGCAGGGAGGCAGCCTAGAGGGTTCTGGTATATGTCCGAAGTAGGTGGCAACCATATATCTGCCAGCTTAAGGAGTTTATGACTTTTTAGGAGTATCAGTTCCTGGTACGAACAGATACTATCAGCATGAACTGTCTAGTTTGAATTTGACTTCAAGAGTTTATGGTCCACTTAAGCCTTTAAAAGCAAATCCTTATCAGTTCTCTCTACAGAAGAGAAATTGTTTACTCTCGAATCGTGAATGATGAAGACACATAGCAATTCCTGACCAAAGTTGAGTGGGAATTTCTTTAAAATGAAGAGTGATCTCCTGAATTGGCCTGAGGAGAAGCTGATGCTACAATATTTGTCATAATTTTAAAGTCTCCACATTTTCCAAAAGTGCAAAGCTTTGCGAAAAAGCTACACAATTACAAGGGAAAAAAATCACAAACATACAGTATATACAATAAAAGCTTCAAATTTATTAGAAAAACATAACATAAAATATGTACTAAATTCATGAGAGAAAAAAAATGCAAAATTACAAGAAAAAACAACCTTGAAGCTAAAAGATAAATGTTACAAATTCATCGCAATAGTTTCAAATTTATTAGGAAAAAAAATCACATCTGTATAATTACAGTCATTGAGAATGTAAATACAGAACATTATTTAAAAGACAATAAATTAATTAAGAAATAAAATAATAAATTGTTGAGACAAAGGTCAGAAAATCACAAGAGAAATGAAGCTTATTTGCAATAATTTAAAAAAAAAATCAGGAAAAGAAATCAATGGAAAGATGACAGAAAATTATTGTGGCAAAAATGCAAAGATGGAAGAAAAAAGATACCAGTTTATGATGCAAAAGTCAGAAATTAAAGAAAAAAATGTCAATCCATGAGCAAAAATTTTTCACAAAGTTTCAAATTTCATGAAGTTTCTTAAAAAGTCAATAATTAAAAAAGAATAAAAATAATCATAAGAAAAGTAATTTATAAGAACTCTCCATATTCACATAAAAATTTCTGCTTTTTCAATTAAAAAAATCTCTAATTTCAGTGGTAGAGTAGCCTGAAACTGTACACAAGTAAACGTAGGTTATCTTTATATATTACCACTCAAATATACATGAGTAGTTTTCTCAAAATAGATAAGAAGTTACTGAGATGTGACTTTAGTTTAGACAGTTATATTTTTTTCCCTTAATTTATGGCAGTTTTATCTTAAATTTACTACATTTTCCTTGTAAAGTTGAATTTTTTTGCCACTTAAATCGAGTTTTCTTATAATTTGTGTTTAGTGCTAATTTAGGGCTTTTTTCTTGTACATTTGAGACTTTACTCTCATAAATATTTGACATTTTCCTTATAAATTAAAAATAAAAAATAAAATGACAAAAGATTCAGTATTTTCTGTTATATTATAGGATATTTTCATAGCCTTTTAATAGCCTATTTTCTAACCCCCACACCAGGTGAAAACCTCCCGTAATCTGAAACCTAGATGTTTGCAGGTATGCATCATACTCTTACAGAATAAATTCAGACAGACCCAAAAACTATTCATAATGTTGTAGAATATCCCAGTGGAGGCTGCCATCATGCATTATATTGAGTTTGCTACCGGTAGAAAAGCTACATTAGCCTCCTTCAGTTGGGATAGGGAGGGACCTCTGCGTGTGCGTGCCAGGACTCCAGCGCAGCGTGTGCAGGTAACAGGGGAGAAAACGTTTGTGAGAGGAGGGATCATACCATTTGTGTGGTGATGGTGGTGGTGGTGGGGGGTCATTTTTATTTTTAAAAATCTTAAACGACAACTACTGAATATGTTTTGGATGTTATTTCAGTTTGTCAAAGATGAACTTAAATTTTATACTCACAAATTTTCTCGCTCCAATTTTCAGGGGGTGCCGAGTTTACATTTTAGGATGCTACAGCACCCCTTAAAAAGGCCTAATGCCGCCCATGATTTTGGACATGCTAGCCCCAAGCTCTTTTACATTTCATGAATGAGACCCATAACAATGTTACAAAGCTCTTTAAATTCCCTAGAATGTGAGGTGAAAATCTGTGCTAGCTGTTGTGGCTAATGCTAGCTGTTGTAGCTAACATTAACATGGCCCAATGTATGAGTGCTGTTGGGGTAGCTATGCTGATGTTAACAGCTAAACAGCCAGAGCTAGCTAGTGTAAAACTGGCTAAATATTAGATTTTATAAAGCCCAAATAAAGCTGTAAGTGGCTGATAACAAATGACCCTCCCCCTGGGGTGCATTAAGCACAGAAACAATCCTGAATGAGTTAGCTGCTGTTAGCAGCCATTAGCAGTTAACCACCAAGAAAAAAACATCAAGATAAAGTAGGCAAAATGCACAAAATGGCACTAACTTAGCATTTAGTGCTTAATGTTTGGTGTTACAAGAAGCTGACAACAAAATGGAGGACCTCTGTGTTGTGTTTGGAAACCCGGAATTACCAGTGGAGAGTGGTGCTGCTTTGGAACACAAACTTTATTATATAAACTGATATTGATACAGTACTGAGCAGGTAGACCACCGCATAGCCCAGCGCGGCTGAGTGGGTTATTCTGCCACTATCCGTTGGTGGCTGCACTCCTAGCTAAACAGTCCTCTTTTCTTTTTCAGAGGAGGGCAGTCCAGTCGGTGGGACCCTGAGGCAAGCTTGTGGTGGACGTGCCCCTGGAGGCACCAGTTGCAGCAGGCCCGGGTGCCATCCCGCTGGAGCCACGGCACTCTCAGCAACGCTGTCCCAGCCGGGATCCCACAACAACTGAGTCAGCTCCAGCGCTGCACCTTGATCCTCGACACTTCTCTCACCTTCTGCAGATGGCTGGCTTGCCATCTCAATCCATCTGTTTTATCTGATTTGTATGTCATTGTAAGTGTATTTGTGATTTTTTTGCTGCCTCTTGGCCAGGACTCCCTTGAAAAAGAGGTTTTTAATCTCAATGGGGTTTTTTTCAGGTTAAATAAAGGTAAAATAAAATAAAATAAATAAATCTGCCATCTGAGTGGCGGCTGGTCTCAGCTGCACCGCAATCTTCATAGGTGTCGGAGGTGGTGACGATGTTAAGGCCAACTGTGGGCCCGGTCGCTTGGTTCTGTGGACCCAAACCCAGTTCATCATTGTGATTGGTGCTCTGTTCGGCATCGTGGCTGTGATGTCATGACTCTCATGTCTGCTGCGGGGCATTCATTAGGTTGTGGTGGTTCTGCTACATCGTGCCGGGTCCCGGACTCTTCATTCTGTATCTCAGCAGCGGCTTCTGGAGGCTGATGCTAGCCATGGATTCGGAAGACGTCCGGTGGTTCTATTGAGTTCTCTTCGGTTGCGGACTCTTCATCCTGCAGCTCGGCGGTGACTCCTGTAGGCAGATGCTGAGTATGGATTCAGAAGCAGTCTGGCTTTTTTTCCCTCTCACCTGGTGCTGGTTGTGGCGATAAGTTGCTGTTGCCATTGGTAGAACTTGCGCTGGGTTGTTTTCTCCTGGGGTTCCCAATAGACGCCAGCTCCCTCTCCTGCAGCGGCTCCCTGAGGCTTGTGCTGGGTGAGGAACTGAGGCGAGTCAAGTCGCTGCTCTCTCTCCGTGTTGTGTTCACACTCTGTGCTATATTCTCCAGGTGTACTCAGAACTGCAAAGTCACACTTTCTCTCCTGTGATGAGGCCGCAACTCGAGAATGCTTGTGCTGCATGGGGACCAACTCCGGGTCCCGTGTGGCTGCAGACCAGGGCTCTAGTGGCTGTTCCGATTCTGCTGGGCTCCGTTCAGCATCCAGTGCAAGGCAGGTGGTGGCTGTGTCCACATCTGAGTGCAATGGACCTGGACCATCATCAGTCCACCCGGGGACTGAGAGGGAGAAGCCCAGTTCACAGAACAAATCCCACCAAATAATGTTATCGTCCTCACGTGGCACCTAGAACTGGAATGCTGGGATTGTTCTGTCACCGTATCGCACTCCGAAGATGATCGTTCTGCCGGTCGTGGGTCCTGTGATATTGAGATACCACAAGGGGTTAATCGGCATCAGCGTGATGATGCTGCTGGCTGGTGATGTCTTCATGCCGAACCACATACAGTATAAGGGGAGAGGCGCCATCTTGGGGTCTCTTTCCAGGCTGGCACAATAGGAGATAGGAGACCTGCATGTATGTTACGTGGCTTGGTGTAATAAAGTTCGTGTTCACAACAGCACCACTCTCTGTGCCTCACTCCGGGTTTCCAGACATAACACATCCATCGTCTAGCAGCTCCACTGTTTCAGGTCGCCGAGGAGTGAGCCTTCTAACCATGGCTTCGTTTACCAGGGACCGCGAGGCAGCGGTGGTCAATATCATTGATACGCTGATGTCATCCAGCTTCACCACAAACCGCAGTCCTTACCAGCTTTTGGGGCCCACAATATTGATGTCGTCTCTGGGCATCTGCTGCCTTTGGTGAGACCTAATGTGCTGTGCCAACACGTTGTCAGGTGTGGCGAAGTAGTTTGCTAGCAACTTGACTACATCAGCAAATGACTCCATTGATCCTGGTTTGTGGAAAATACATTGGCCTTCTATGCCCAGATAGTGAACCAGTAACGCTTGTTTCTGTACCTCGTTTATCTCGTCCAGGCCAAACGCCGATAAGTAGGTGGTGAAAGCATCAAACCAGCATGGCCACCGAACGGGCAGCTCACCGGGGTTTTCCAGAAATAGCTGTAGTGGCCTCACACACGCTTCCATGGTTTAACTCTCATCGCCAAATGTTACGTCTGGAAACCCGGGATGACCAATGGAGAGTGTTGCTGCTTTGGAACACGAACTTTATTATACAAACTGTTATTGACACAGTACTGGCTGACTGTTGGGCCGTCGCGCCATACAGTCAAGAGCCGAGAGAGATCTAAGATGGCCGACTCTCCCTGATAACGCAGCCGTTTGGAGACATCATCACGCTGGTGCCATTTAACCCTGTGGTTTCTTATACCACAATCTTATGTGGTGATAACATAATGGTTAAAGTTTAAAATGTTCTTTAAAAAGGTTGTGAATGAAAAATGGCCAACAAGAACGTAATCTCCCGATTAATATTGTTGATGTGTGAATGCCGACTGTGCTGTGAACACATTAATATCAGTTCTAACATGACCTGTCTTCTGTATAAACAACATAAATGAAAACATTAATTATTACTGTTTCATAACATTTCAGTAGAGCCCACCATCATCAGCGTGAACAACGGCATGCAGCTCAGGGATGAAGGATGGTGAGATGATGATGGGATAGAGCATGTTCTTGAACTTCACCTCTATACCTGAAAAACAGAGGGGACGATGAATGAATGGATGAGCGGGTGGATGGTGAATGGGTGAATGAACTAGTGTGTTCCTGCCTGACTCACCCACTTCGGTGTTCCCCACCACCACTCGGGCGTCCGGATGTTGCCATTTCAAATAGAGGAACTCGCCCAGGTTGGCGGGCTGCAGCCACGTCACCCGTTCACCACGGAAACGCAGAGACCGCGGCATCTGACCTTTACAGAGAGTCTGGAAAAGAGGAGGAGGAAAAAATAAGGAAGGTTTCACAGGTCATGTTCTCAGTGGGATCAGGATTTTTGGGAAGGTGGCGCTAAAACCTGGCCTTGTCATGTTCCTGTGGCACGGGTTAGAGCCGTGACAGTCTTCTGCCCAGTGAACATTTTGGTGTTTCTTTTCTGTGATCGCTAGTTTATTATGATGCTTTGCATTTTGTTTTATTGTATTTTCTGTTTCCGGCTGGTTTATTTTGACAGCGCTGCACAGCTTCCGGTTGCCAGTTCCTTGGAGCTTCACAGCTGCTGCCTATTGACCACTCATGTGTTACACCTGTCTGTCATGACTATGTTTAGTATTTAAGAGGCACGACTACCTCTGGCCGTTGTCATGCCCTACTCCAATCTATGTTTTCTGCTCTCCTGCCATGACCTACTTTTTGTGGTTCAGGTCCTGCTGTTGAGGTAAGCTGGTGTGCTCCGTCTGGGTGCACTTTACCCCTATTTTGTCTCAGCCGTTGAGCCCCTTTGCTCACAGAGTCTCTGGCTGAGTTTTTTTCCCTTTCCTCTGGTGTTCTCAGTATTTTGGCACCTCAGACGTCGAGCACAACTTTCCTCCAGTGTAGTGCTTCTTTGATGTCATTAACTGTGTTTACATAATCAGTTTCATCTCTACTGCTGCCTTATGTTAGGAGGCTGCCCCATAGTCTGGCATTGCCTCCAACCCTCAGTAACTAGCTGTCTTTACATGTTTGTGTTCAGTTTCTTGCTGTGTGTGCTGCAGGTCATTTGCAGGTCGGCCGGCGATTACGCTCGCCTTAGTTTGAGCTATTTTGCTGCCTGACTTTGGTGTTTTTCCCTGGGTAGCCGGCGATCACACTCACCTTAGCTCCTCTATTTTGCCAACCTGTAATCACTTGTCCCCCAGCTCTGTATTTGCCTTATGTTTTGTTAATAAATATGAAAAAACTTATAGCATGTGCGTGGTGTCCTATTTCTCGCCCGTTGCACGGGCAATTCATCACAGAAGGGCACGACCAATCTGGACACCAGCCGTTGTAGGTTTTGGGTGTTTTTTCATTTTTCCTTTTTTGAGTAGACTGTCTGAGGTGTGAACGGTTTTCACCATGGACTTCCGGGTGTTGGGACTTAGTGCAAAGGAGTGTGCGGTGGCAGAGGACATTGTTGAATTTGTCTCTCAAGCTCAGGTCACCCACACTCCTGAGACTGTCCATGGCTACGTGGACTTTGCGGCAGGCCTGATTGAAACGTGCCCTAGCCTCTGGAACTATCCTACTCTGACCCCTCTTCTCACCTTGGTTTTTGAGACCAGACAGCGAGTTGTGAAGCTGCTGGAGGGTTCTTCCCCACGTCAACCTAGGCAGAAGCGTCCATGGGAATGGAGGGTTTGCCATTCCCGTCTCCAGCTCACGCCATCACCCTCGACCCAGACGGCACTCAAGGTTCTCGTCGAGAGAGAGCCAGACCTCGGTACAGCAGCTGAATCCAACATTGCCCAGGAATTCAGGCAAGTGAACTCTGGTATTCCATTATTGAAGAATGAACTTTCTTGCCTGGTTCCAGGAGGGGAAACCCGGTTTTCGCAGCCCACTGGGTTTTCTCTGCCAGCTGCTGCAGAGTGTCTTTCACCTGCTATCTCCATGTCTACGCCATCCATTCCTGAGTGCCTGCCGGATCTTGATCTGAGTCGCCGGATGATGGAGGAGCCAGTTGTCCTGGAGGACTCCAACCCAGCACAAACGCGGAGCCGAGCCCCAGCTGCCACGTCAGACGAGCCACCAGTGTGGTCCTCTCCAGCTGGGAAGACTGAGACTGCTCATACCATCATGCCTGCTGTGGAGGCTTCCGGAGAAGAGTCACCACTCGACCTCCTGAGGACTGAGCCAGGAGCATCGTTGCCAGGATCGACAGAGTCCTGGATGGCGGTAGAGCCTGAGTTCAGGTAAGTGCCCTCTTCTGTTCCTTTTGTTTCTATTTGGGAGAGGTCTGGGCTAACTCATGGGGAGGAGAGCCAAGTGTAGCCATCAGCTGCACCAGAGCTCACCTTGCCGGGCTCCGCCGCTGCCGGCGACCCTGACCCTGTTTGTCTGCTTGTGTTTCCTGAGCCTTCTCCCAGGGTTGCCGGGGAAGATCTGTTCAAGCCAGAAGTCTCCGTGGGTCCAGGTTCTCCACTAGAAGCCATTGTGGGTCTAGCTCCTCTCGCCAGGACCGACGTGGACTATCCTTCCACTGCAGCAGACAACATCTTACACCAGGCGATCAGGCTAGTGTCAGTTTGTCCCCCTTCTAATCATGATGACATGTCTTGCCTGACTCCCGGTGATGAGACTCAGGGTCTGCAGTCACCTGAGTCCTCACCACCTGCTGCAGCCACCACCTTCTCACCAGTCATTCCCATGCCTCCTCCTATCCCTGAGGATTCCCCAGTCCCAGACCAGAACCGCCAGACCAAGGGGGAGGCTGTGGCCCTGGGAGATCCACTTCCAGTGCCCATGGTGAGCCAGACCTCAGCCGTCATGCCGGAAGAGCTTCCTGTGTGGATTCCTCCGACTGGGGCCGAAAAGACTGCATGGACAATCACACCTGCTGCAGAGGCTGCCACAGCAGTGTCAGCACCTGAGCTGAGCCTCCAGGGGGCCGAGCCCGAGGGAACATCGCCCGGATCGTCTGAGTCCTGGATGACGGTGGAGCTCAAGCTAAGGCAAATGCTCTCCTTTGTCTTACTCCTTTCTATATTAGAGCATTATTGCCTGGCTCTTGGTGAGGAGAGCCAGGTGCAGCTGCCCGCTGCACCTGAACTCACCTTGCCGGGCTCCACCGCTGCTGGTGACCCTGACCTCCCGTCTTCTTCTGTGTCTGAGTCTTCTTTCAGAGTCACAGGAGAGAACCCAACACCTCCGGACGGGTCCTAGGATCCAGGCTCACCACTGGAGATTACCGTAGGTCTTGCTGTCCCCGCTGTGGAGGTCATCAGGGGCAGTGGCATTACTGCAGCCGATAGGAAGAGACTGAACAAACTGATTAAGAAAGCTAGCTCTGTCCTGGGGCAGCGCCTTGATCCGATGGAGGAGATAGGAGAGAGAAGGACGGTGGCTAAACTGTCATCTCTGCTGGAGTCCGAGTTCCACCCTATGCAGGACATACTGGATGCACTGAGGAGCTCATTTAGCAGCAGACTACATCATCCCAGGTGCACAACCGAGAGGTTTCGTAGGTCCTTCCTACCAACGGCTGTCAGACTGTACAACCTAAGCAGGGCTGCTCGCAGAGATAGCAAAAAGACGTAACAAACTAATAGTTTTTTGAATGCAAAAGATGCAATAGACTTACACAGTGGTCCCCTCCGGCATACAACTAGGAACATACCGGTCGCTATGGAGGGTGAGAATATGTATGGGCACATAATCATACCATGTAGGATAACTAAGTAGACGGTTATGCTGTTTCATCCCATCTAGCAACAATGCTCTGCACTGTGTGTGTTTATATATTTACATATTTATTCCATCTAGCTACAATGCTCAGCACTGGGTGTGTTTATATTTATATATCTATATATTTATTCCATCTAGCTACAATGCTCCCCACTGTGTTTTTATATATCTACATATTATTCCATCTAGCTACATTGCTCCGCACTGTGTGTGTTTATATACTTGCATATTTATTCCACCTAGCTGCAATGCTCCGTACTGTGGGTGTTTATATATTTACATATTTATTCCATCTAGCTACAATGCTCTGCACTGTGTGTTCATATATTCATATATTTATTCCATCCAGCTACAATGCTCTGCACTGTGTGTCTGTGTGTGTGTGTATATATATATATTTTATAGTAATATGTACATATGTATATTAATTGCTCTTGCTTGCTTGTTTTTTTCTTGCCTTCTGATTGTTGCTCTGAGTGTTGCTATCCCTGTGCTGTTGCAATCCTGGAATTTCCCCGTTGTGGGACTAATAAAGGCTTATCTTATCTTATCTTATCTTATCTTATCACGGGTGCAGCCATGGCCCAGCCAGGGCCTACCGCGGGTGCAATGAGGTCCCTGACCAGGACCACCGCAGTTGCAATGGTGACCCAGGCTGGGTCCTCCTTTCGGTGCTACGATGGCCCAGCCGGGGCCCACCGTGGGTGCAGCTCAGCCCCAGCCCAGGGCCACTGCGGGTGTGTCCCAGAAAATTAATCTTGGAGGACCGCCTGATGGGTGGCCTCTTCAGCCTTGCTGGTTTTGGGGTAAGTGCAGGCCTCCTGACGTGTTCTGGCACAGATACCGGCGGTCTTGGGACTTTGGTAGGCTGCCGGAACTGCCCTTGCTGTCTCGTTGGTGCTGGGGGATGGGGAGACCGCCTGAAGCATGCCAACACACATACCAGTGGCTGTGGGACTGTGGAAGACCACCGGAACTCAGGCTCAGAGTCCCGTGTTGCCGCCTTTGGGCAGGATGTAGTCATGGGTGCTTTCCTCTGGTGTTCTATTGTTTTTTGTTTTGGTCCCTCCATTCCTGGGTCCCCCCCCCCCCCCAGGGTGGGTCGGTTCTTTGTGTGTGGGAGGTTTTGTTTCTTTTTCTGTTGATGTTACCCTGGGGTGTCTGGTTTCCACCCCCTTGGGGGGGGGGGAGGGCGCTGTCATGTTCCTGTGGCATGGGTTAGAGCCGTGACAGTCTTCTGCCCAGTGAATATTTTGATGTTTCTTTTCTGTGATCACTAGTTTATTATGATGCTTTGTATTTTGTTTTATTGTATTTTCTGTTTCCAGTTGGTTTATTTTGACAGCGCTGCACAGCTTCCGGTTGCCAATTTCTTGGAGCTTCACAGCTGCTGCCTATTGACCACTCATGTTACACCTGTCTGTCATGATTACGAGGCATGACTACCTCTGGCCGTTGTCGTGCCCTACTCCAATCTACGTTTTCTGCCCTCCTGCCATGACCTGCTTTTCGTGGTTCAGGTCCTGCTGTTGAGGTAAGCTGGTGTGCTCTGTCTGGGTGTCCTTTTCCCCTATTTTGTCTCAGCCGTCGAGCCCTTTTGCTCATGGGGTCACCGGCTGGGTTTTTGCCCTTTGCTCTGGCATTCTCAGTGTTTTGGCACCTCAGACATCGAGCACAACTTTCCTCCAGCGTAGTGCTTCTTTGATGTCATTAATTGTGTTTATATAAACAGTTTCATGTCTGCTGCTGCTTTATGTTAGGAGTCTGCCCCATAGTCTGGCATTGCCTTCAACTCTTTACTCAGTAACTAGCTGTCTTTACATGTTCGTGTTCAGTTTCTCGCTGTGTGTGCTGCTGGTCATTTGCAGGTCAGCCGGTGATTATGCTCGCCTTAGTTTGAGCTATTTTGCTGCCTGACTTTGGTGTTTTTTCCTGGGTAGCTGGGGATCACGCTTACCTTAGCTCCTCTATTTTGCAAACCTGTAATCACTTGTCCCCAGCTCTGTGTGTCTTATGTTTTGTTAATAAATATGCAAAAACCTACAGCATGCACGTGGTTTCCTGTTTCTCGACCATTACACGGGCAATTCATGACAGATCTCACAATTTCTGAACCATTTTTAATCCCCTCAATGGAACATCCAAATGCAACCGAGACCTAAAGTTATAGTTGATGGCTGAGGTTTTCCTGAAGAATGTTCGTGTAATCCTCTTCCTTTATTCCTGGAGCAATACAGCATGATACAACCACCACCATGCTTGACAGTAGGTATTAAAGGCCTCTAAATATATTTATTTTCTTCTGTACGCATCCAAAACAAAAAGATAAATTGTCAAACACCAGCAAGTATCTCAAATCAACCTGATAAACATAAACCAAATTTAACATAATTTACTTATGCCATTTCTTCAGACAGAACCATGGAGACAAAAATTCAAATAAACTAGTGGTGTCAGCGTTACCACATTAATTGCCCGTTAACGCTTTGTCCCCATTAACGGCGACAAATTTTGTGACCACGGTTAAACGCAATTAATGGCAGAATGCCTGAACAGTACCTTTTTGGCCTAACTGTACACTGTACCGAAGCCACTCTGCAGCCATACACTGGCCGCACCATACAGACACTGTGAAGTCAAACAAGCTGGATCACAGCCATGGAAATCCCCAGAACGCTGTCATGTTTAGGTTTACATTATCTGTTGGAGCTCTCACCTGGATAATTGTCACAGCCTTCTCCAAAACTTTGCCTGGATGTCAGTTCTTCTTTGGAAGTCAGCTAGCCGGCTAGCAGTTTAAACAGCTATGTGCTACAGATGAAGGGGTTGCCAGCAGCTGACAGACACCCCGCCTGTTTCATCCTCAGAGCTTACGGTCCAACGGTGGTGAGTAGCGGTCTAAAATTCTCAAGCTGTGTTCATAATGTCCACTCCACTCCACGCCCTGTTTTTAGGGTGTGGTTGGTGATGTCATGGGCGAGATAGGTGTTGTTTATGTTTATAATTTTTCTACTTTTTTCTACTTTTCTACATCATTAACCTCTAAACTACAAAATGATCACCTTGTGTACAAAAGTTTAAGAAATAAAGTGGTACAAGAGCTGCGAAAATCAAAAGTATCTTGTTACAATAAACTGATAGATCATGCAAAGGGTAACAACAGTTCCCTATGGAGGCATTTAAATAACTTAACTAATAAAAAAAATGTTCAGAAGGGGGTAAAGGAACTTAGAATCAATGGCAAGACCATCAGTGACAAGGCTACATTGGCAAATGAATTTAATTCATATTTTGTGGACTCTGGAAGACTTAAAAAACTTTGTGCTGCCAAATGTGCGCAACAACACAAAATCAATACTTTCAACAGATTCTTTTCACATCGATGAGGTAAATGAGGAGTTAATTGCTGGTATTGTTAAAACACTGTCAAACTCAAAAACTAATGATATCTACAATATGAGCACTTCCTTTCTCAAAACGCACAGCAAAATATTAATCAAACCACTGACTCATCTCATTAATCTCTCCATTAGGTCTAGTATATTTCCATCTGGTTGGAAAAAAGCTGTCGTCACACCAGTTCATAAATCAGGCAGTAAAGACGATATATGCAATTACCGCCCAATCTCTATTTTACCAGTCCTGTCTAAGGTTCTTGAAAAAGTTGTAGCTACACAGCTGATAGACTATTTACAAGACAGTCAACTTCTTCATCCACATCAATTTTGTTTTAGACCAGGATACTCAACATTCATTCATTCATTCTTCTTCTTCCGCTTAATCCTTTTTGGGTGACGGGGGGGCTGGAGCCTATCCCAGCATCTTTGGGAGAGAGGCAGGGTACACCCTGGACAGATCGCCAGTCCATCGCAGGGCCAACACAGAGAGACAGACAACCATTCACTCTCACAGTCATACAGAAACAGCAAATTGTTGCCTTATTGAAAATGTCAAACAGTCCTTGGACAGGGGTAATGTGGTAGGGGCTGTTTTTCTAGATCTCAAAAAGGCTTTCGATACTGTAAACCACAGTTTGCTTTTATCCAAAATGGTATCTTTTAACTTCTCTCCAGATACATTAGAATGGTTTGCATCTTCTCTCCAGAATAGAGAACAGTATGTAACAGTTCACCAGTGTGGGTAACCCCCACAACATACTGGGACAAGCAGAGCGCTCAGCTGGAGCAATCAGCAGAACAATGACTGATATCAACAGGCAGCCTCCCTTTGTCTAGCTCCTTCCTGCCAGTAATCTGCTTTTGATATGTATGACTCAAATGCAAATGTTCATGCTTCCTGCTCTGTACTGTGATGCAAATGTCCCATGCCTTCCTGCAGTTGCTGTGATGCAAATGTGCCTTTCATGTATTGTCTGTAACTGGGTATATAAGTGACCAAATATCACATGCTCACTCTCTCTCTGACCACTGCTTCTGACTACACACATAGCCTGTCTGCTTACGAGAGCCTGAGGGCTCGCTCTGGCATGCTTATACAGTGCCGGGGTGAGTTCTGTGATGGCGGGATGAATGATAAATAAAACCCACTTTTAAACCTCAGTTCGCTGCTTATTATTTTATACCGCCACACTGGTGACCCCGAAAGAAAGCACACGCTTTGTGCAATGCAACCTTCTGATCTGGACATCTACACTGGTGACCCCTAGGAAAAGAACACGCTGGCAGCCCCCGGCGGTGACTCTCCGACGACAAGTGAACGCAGCAGCCTGATGCAAATGGACTGCCCTCCCTTCGGCTACAGGGAGACCTCGACGCAGAACCAACACCAGGCGAACTCTCCGGAGATCACCCATGACCGGGAAAGCCGCAGAAAGCTTCATGGTGCGACCCTCGCCTGAGATTCTAGACATCCACGCTGGTACCGGCCGAGGGACGCAGAATGTCTACTCCCTCTCACCGCTCCTCCGCATCGACACGAGCCCGAGGGACAAAGATCGTCTACTCCCTCTCACCGCCTCTCCGCATCGACACGAGCCCGAGGGACAAAGATCGTCTACTCCCTCTCACCGCTCCTCCGCATCAACACGAGCTCGAGGGCCAAAGATCGTCTACTCCCTCTCACCGCTCCTCCGCGTCGACACGAGCCCGAGGGACAAAGATCGTCTACTTCCTCTCACCGCTCCAACGCACCACGAGCGAATGACGCAACAGCTACAACAGGGATGACCATCGGCGCTGACGATGCTGATCTCCAGCAAGCTCCCTGACCCTGACTCGCCTCTACAGCGGTCCTGCCACACACCAAACCCCGCACGCACACCGGGGGGTTACGAGGACAGCGCACCACGCACGGGACAATAACGGCTCCACAGACCGCCACTGTCCTCCACCGCTGCACATCGGAACCTTCAGGGCTGCTCACACACCTGAAGCACGCACGCAGCTCGCTCACAGGATTTTGTACGGGTCTCAGCCACGCCGCACAAGGGAATTCAGCCGCCTGCTGTCCCCAAGGGCTTTAGGGCTGCGCACGCACCTAAAGTCAACACGCCAAGTCCCTCACTGCTGCAGCTCCTTTTTTTTTTTTTTTCTTAATGGCCGCGAGAGGAGTCAGAGACAAACTTTTCTTCTCACAGCCTGTGGATCTCCGCCACGTTCAAAGGGACAGCCCCTCAACATCGTGGATCCACAGCCACTTGCTACCCCGACCCTCCTCCCTCCCCCTCCTCTGCATGCACAGAGCTTTTTCCGCAGCTCGCTACCAAAACCGGACGATCGAGGCCTCAGCCCCCCGCTGAGCCCTCTGGGGGGGAGTAGTGTGGGTAACCCTCACAACATACTGGGACAAGCAGAGCGCTCAGCTGGAGCAATCAGCAGAACAATGACTGACATCAACAGGCAGCCTCCCTTTGTCTAGCTCCTTCCTGCCAGTAATCTGCTTTTGATATGTATGACTCAAATGCAAATGTTCATGCTTCCTGCTCTGTACTATGATGTAAATGTCCCATGCCTTCCTGCAGTTACTGTGATGCAAATGTGCCTTTCATGTATTGTCTGTAACTGGGTATATAAGTGACCGAATATCACATGCTCACTCTCTCTCTGACCACTGCTTCTGACTACACGTATAGCCTGTCTGCTTACGAGAGCCTGAGGGCTTGCTCTGGCACGCTTATACAGTGCCGGGGTGAGTTCTGTGATGGCGGGATGAATGATGAATAAAACCCACTTTTAAACCTCAGTTCGCTGCTTATTATTTCATGCCACCACAACCAGGATAAATCCTTATTTTTAAACAACTGTATGGGTATCCCACAAGGGTCCATTCTTGGTCCTTTACTTTTCAGCATTTTTATTAATGACTTGCCGCTACACTGCTCAGCTGCAACATGTCAACTTTATGCAGATGATGCAGTTATTTACACAGCTGCCAAGACTCCAGCACAGGCTGCAGATGTACTGTCTACAAGTATGGTTGATGTCCAAGAGTGGCTCTTCCAGAACCATCTATTGCTGAACCTTCAGAAAACAGTTTCAATGTGCTTTTCAATCAAAAAAGTAACCTGCAACATTTTAAAGTTAATATACATGATCAAGACATCAGTTTAGTTACAGAATTCAAATACCTTGGCATTGTACTAGATCCTCAATTCAAATTTAATCTTCATATAAAGAAGATTTCTAAAACAGTAAAAAAAAATCTGAACTGCTTTAAATTAATTAGATATTACATACCATACCAAGCAGCTGTACTGTATATGCATTCTGTGGTTTTTTCTCATATATCATACTGTTTGACAGTCTGGGCTCAAGCAGCCCCTTCCACAATAAAACATATAGGTTCATTGTATAATCAAACTCTAAAAATCTTGGATAAAAAGCCCATTAGGTGGCATCACTGTTTTATTTTTAAAAAATACAATCTATTGAGTTTTGAGAGTTTCATTGACCTCTGTTTTCTGAAATTAATTTTCAAATGTTTCCATAAATCAGCGCCTGAGCCACTTGCTGGTTTCATCCAAAGACAGGACAGCAGCAGAGCCGCCAGGAGTTCTGTTAACAATAACTGTAAAATATTCCACCGCAGAACCACATTTGGACAAACAGCTTTCTCTATAAAGGGCAGTCATATCTGGAACACAATGCCAAATGGAATTAAAATAATAACGGACTTTAAAACATTCACTACAAAGGTTAAAAACTGGCTGAAAAATAAACAAGAATGTACCCATGTATGAAATGATTGTCTGCAGGGTGAGAGTGAATGAAGGGAAGGAATGAATGTGTTTGTTTATAGTGAATGACGAAGGGAGGGATGCCTGAAATAGGCAAATGTGAATCAGGTTTTTATATTGTGTATTTATAATCTTTTTTTCATTGATGTATGTGGTTATTGTTTATTCTGTTTTCATTTTTTCTTTTCCTTATCCTTCTTTCTTTTTACTTGTTTCTTCTTTCTAAAGCCCATCCAGGGACAAGAGTTGCAAATTAGCTAATAGCTATACACTCTTTGTGCAACACATTAGATTGATTGTCATTTGATTAATTGTCTATGTTTATTGCACTGTCCCTGTCAAATAAACAAATAAAATAAAAAATAAAATAAATAAATACTAGAAGGGAAATTGTGTCTGTTGTGACACACGAGGTCCATTGTTTTGTGTTAGCTGCTTAAAAGTGGTGGATGTTTGCTATGGCAGTGTAATTGGATGCCAAGTTGTGTTGCAGTGACAGTTATTGAGCCCTGGCATTCTGGTGTTTGCACATGCAGTGGTACTTTTGAGGATTTTCTGGAGAATATTCTGGATAGCTATTGTCATTGTGGACATGTTGAGAGCTTTAGTAAACCTGCAGGTGAAGAAAGGAAGCATATTTGACCACTCCTATGTTTATAATGGCATGAGAAGCTTGAAAAATTACCAGTTTAAGGTACACTGTATCTGAATGGAAAAGACATAATTAGCCCATTATTAATCGTGATTAATTCAACATTCCAAAAGATTAATCACAATTAGAAATCTTAATCATCCAACACCAATAAATAAACATAAATACATGGATTCTTTCCAATAAAATTAAATATTCTTATATTTCTCCATAAGAGCATGATCCTCCAGAAGAAAACTTCTAAAATTACATGGGATTTATTGCTAATTTAAGAGCAAAAAGTTAGTAATTTATAAGTAAAAAAAAAAAAAAAACACATTTAATGAACAAAAGCTACGTTCACCTGAAAAAGGTAAAAAACTATGAGGAAAAAGTAGCTGATTTGAATGACTAAACACCACAAATTATGACAAAAGTTAATAATTTATGAGAAAAGGTTTCAAATTGACATCAAAACACATAAAAACTTATGAGAAAAATTAGTTGATTTATGTAGGGAAACAATTGCAAATTTATTATAAAGAAGTTGCTAATTTACAAGAAAAAAGCCACAAATTGAGAAATAAATAGCAAATTTATAAAAAAGAAAAAAAGGTGTTAGGAAAAAAGTTGATTCATTAAGGGAAAAAAGTAGCTAATATTCCTAAAAAAAAAGGTCAAAAAATTTAATAAGAAAATAAGAAAAAGCCAGAAATTTAAGAGGAAAAAGCTAGGTTTACCTGAAAAAGAAAAAAAAAAAAATAAAACAACAAATAGCTGAATTGTATGATAAAATGCTACAAATTTATGAGAAAAGTTAATAATTTATGAGAAAAGGTTTCAAACTGGCCTAAAACATACAAAAACTTATGAGAAAAATGTAGTTAATTTATGTGGGGGAAAAAAAATCACAAATTTATTATTAAAAAAGTTGCTAATTTACAAGAAAAAAAACACCACAAATTTAAGAGAGAAAAACAGCAAATTTAAACAAAGAAAGTTATTAAAAAAAGAAATAGCTGAGTCATAAGAAAAAAGTCATTTAATGATAAATTCACAATTTTAAGACCAAAAAGTAGCTAATTTACCTGAAAACGTCAAAAACTTATTAAAAAAAGTAGCTAATTTATAAGAAACAGTCACAGATTTATTAGAAAATGTAACTAATTTATTTGAATAAGCCACTAATGTCATGTCCAGGGTTGTTTTCCACCCCGTCCACAACCGGTGGCTGTAGGTTTTGATTATTGCTTATTTATTCCAGCTGGCAGATTGAACCTTGCTCTCCACCAGTCCTACAGCCACGCCACCTCCTCTCACCAGACATTCACCGGCTGTATGGTTTCACCACATACACACGCACACACACTCACATGCGCACGCGCATGCACACACACACACACACACACACACACACACACACATAGCTCCAATCTGTCACGCACCTGCTTGCCACACGGCTGTGTCCACTTGCCTTCGTTAGTGTATTGTGTACTTATAAGGAGGCAGTGTGACCAGTCAGTGTGGCAGCTTCAGTCAGTCAACATGGGACATCCTGACTCACCGGATTATTGGCTGTTTCGCTTGGACTAATCGTATTGTTTCTTAGAGCCTTTCTGCTCTAACATTTCTGTAAGTCCTCATTTTGTACATTCTCCCGCCGCTTCTGATTGTTTGGAGTGCGTTTGGCATTTCATCTAGCCAACTAGGTTTGCAGCGGGTTGTCTTTCCCATTCTCATCAGTAACTATTATTTGGACATTTTGTGATCATTTCTCCCTGTAATAAACACGTTTACTTTCTTGCACATTGGGCTCGCTCCCAATTTATATGTTTGCTGCGAGATCGCGCAGCAGACATGACAACTAATTCATGCAACGCCATGTTAAAAATGCTCTATAGTGGTAGATGGAAACTTTAAACCTTAACATTTATTTAATTTATATGGAATCAAAGTATGTTATTAAATATAATTTTGTTGTAACGCTAAGGGGCGTAGAAATGAACCCTGAGGAGTGCCACGGCAGTTAGTTGTGAATTGTGAGTAATTTAGTGAGTCAGTTTTGTTTCATTTTTTTGTTTTTTACCATGAGTTCTGGAGGAAAGATGACTTCCTGTGTGGGGTCAAAAGGGGCGAAGTCTGCAGCGTTAAACAGCGACGTAGCTTCCTGGAATTATTATAAACAAACAACACTTAACAAACAATAACAATAACCATGCCACTCTGATTTTCTTAGAGTCGGACTCACGTCGGTGTCCTCTTGGCCGCTCAGATCTGCCTTCACATTAGTCAGACAGCAGCCATTTTCCTGACCTTGGCCTCCGCAGCATCCCCCCTCCTCCAAGAATAAAAAAACAACAACAATGCATTGTTTAAAATTGTCAAAGTTATTTAACGATCTTATTGGATGTAAAAAGATGATTTGATTCTCTCACCATAGTCAGGGTCTTGTATCCCTCCAGTATTGGCCGATATCCGGTACAGCGACACAGATTTCCTAAAAAATGTACGACAGTTTATTTTCAGCTGGAATGTTTCTGTTAATTAGTAACTTTTGCTCCTACATCAGCAACTTTCTTCTCATAACTTTATTAAAATTTCACATGAATTGGAGACTTTTTCTCAGAAAATGTGATTTTTTTAATTTCTGGTTTTTTCTTTAAAATTAACAACTTTCTTTTCATGAATTTGTGATTTATTTTTATTTGTGACGTCCTCATAAATGGATGTTTTGTTCTTATAAATTTGCAATGTTTTCATGTAATTTTGCAGTTTCCTCTCATTAATAAGGATTTTTTCTCTTTTTTCTGAAATTAGTGACTTTTTCTACATAAATTAATGACTTTTTTTCACATAAATTTGCAGCTACTTTTAAAATCAGCAACTTTTTCTCATAAAATATTTTTAAGTTTGTGAATTTTCTTCATATAAATATGCAACTTTTTCCTCATAAATAATGACTGCTTTCACATAAACTTGAAACATTTTGAAACTTTCTTAGTGACTATTTTCATATAAAATTAAAACTTCTCATAAGTTTGAGACTTTTTTCTCACAAATTTGTGACTTTTTTCTTGTAAATTTGTGTAATTTTTAACAATTTAGCAACTTATTTCTCATAAATTAGGTATTACGCCAATTTCGAGCCAGTGTCTTGCCAATGTGTAAACAACCTCTATAACATGTATTACCTATGTAAACTTGGCCCGTCGAGCCGGCAACATCTGCTTGTTTTCCCTCCTAAATCAGTAACTATTTCTTGTAAGTTAGCCAATATTTTTTATAGTAAATTACATTTTTTTCCTCAAAATTTATGACTCTTAAATTTAAAAAGAGCATTGTGAGGTTGAATTCTGAAGTGTGTATATTTAAATGTTAAATATACAGGAATATGCAGGTTAGGGATACGGGGTGCTTGCGCACGCAGCGACCGGCAGCTGGTGGCTTGTCACCAGACTGCAAAACAAATCTACCTATGGGTACAAAATAAGTAATATATATATATATATATATTTTTTTTTTTTAAATATACAGTATATCATAGATATTGTAGGATAATCTTAATAGTCAGAGAATCAAGTAATAGTGGTGGGTCACTATGACCTAAAATGCCCTCATAGCATGTGTTTACCCAGAGTTTCCTAGCAATTAATAATGATTTTTTTTCTAGAAAATTTACAATTCTTAATAATAATAATAATAATAATAATAATAATAATAATAATAATAATAATAATAATAATAATAAGTTTATTTATAGAGCAAATAAATTGTGTAGCAACAACTCTAAGAAAGAGTTGTTGCTATGCAATTTATTTGACCACTTGCAGGGAAATGATTTAATTGAAGAGTTTCAATCTGGGTTTAGAATCCATCATAGTACTGAAATAGCCTTAGTGAAGGTCACTAATGACCTCCTCATAGCATCTGATAATGGACTTGTTTCTGTACTTGTCCTTTTAGACCTTAGTGCAGCTTTTGATACTACCGATCATAATATTCTACTTGATAGTTTAGAACACTATGTTGGACTTAATGGAACTTCGTTGCAGTGGTTAAGATCTTATTTATCTGATAGGTTCCAGTTTGTTCATGTCAATAATGAGTTTTCTTTCAACTCAAAGCTCAGTCATGGAGTTCCACAGGGAGCTGTGCTAGGCCCTACTCTTTTTATTTTACATATGCTTCCGTTAGGCAACATTATTAGAACGCACTGTATACATTTTCATTGTTATGCAGATGACACACAATTATACCTGTCAATGAAGCCAGATGATAGTAATCAATTAGCCAAGTTAGAAGCCTGTCTTAAAGAAATCAAAGCTTGGATGACTTGTAGTTTCTTGCTATTAAATTCAGATAAGACTGAAGTCATTCTTGTTGGTCCAAAAAAACTTAGAAATACCTTTCCAAATCAAAGTTTTAGTTTGGATGCAGTTAATCTCTCTCTTAATAGCCCTGTGAGGAACCTTGGAGTTATTTTTGATCAAGATCTTTTTTTCAATTCACATATTAAATTTGTTTCTAAGACTGCCTTCTATCATTTGCGTAATATTGCCAAGATTAGGAGCATCTTGACTTTGAATGATGCTGAGAAACTGATCCACGCTTTTATTAGCTCTAGATTAGATTATTGTAACTCTTTATTATCAAGTTGTCCTAAAACATCTCTAAAAAGTCTTCGATTGATCCAAAATGCTGCAGCAAGAGTTTGAACAGGTACCAGAAAGAGAGATCATATCTCTCCAGTTCTGGCCTCCCTTCATTGGCTTCCCATAGAGTTTAGAATTAAGTTTAAAATCCTTCTTCTCACTTTTAAAGCTCTAAACAATCAGGCCCCTTTTTATTTAAAAGATCTGATACTACCCTATTATCCTAACAGAGCACTACGCTCCCAAAATGCTGGATTACTTGTAATACTGCACAATGCTATTAGCGAAATCCAAACTTCACACCCGGACAGTTTTGTGGTGGTTGCGGGGGATTTTAACCACACCAGCTTAAAGACTGTGCTCCCCAAGTTTAAACAATGTGTAGACTTTAAGACCAGAGGAGAGAATATGTTGGACTTAGTGTACACAAACACAGATGCTTATAAGGCGATACCCCGCCCCCATCTCGGCCGTTCTGATCACATGTCCGTGATGCTGCTGCCTGCCTACAAACCTTTATTGAAGCGCAGCAGACCAGCAGTGAAACAAATCAGGATTTGGCCAGAGAGTGCAACCTCTGCACTGAAAGACTGTTTTCTGCACACAGACTGGGAGATCTTCAAAATAGCAGCCTCCCAGGAAGATAAGACAGATGTGGAGGAGTATGCTGACAGTCACCAGCTACATCGCGAAGTGCACAGAGGATGTCACTACAGTAAAGACCATCACTATGCGGGGTAATCATAAGCCCTGGATGACTGCAGAGGTGCGCTCGCTGCTTACAGCCAGAGATGCAGCCTTCAGAGCGAAGGACAGGATTGCCCTCTGCTCAGCCAGGTCTGCGTTCTCAAAGGGAATTAAGGCGGCAAAGCGCGCCTATGGGGAGAAAATCCAGGGACACCTCTGTGACACTAGGAACACCAAGCAGATGTGGCAGGGAGTTCGGACACTGACGGGCTATAAGTCTAGGCAGGGGGTCGATGATGATGACACTTAACTTCCAGACAGGCTTAACGACTTCTTTGCACGTTTTGAAGCATCAAACTCGACAATCAGAGGGAGGGCTGGCCCACCCCCACCATCGGTCGGACCAGCTTTTACCATCAACACAGCAGACACACGGAGGACCCTAACCAGAGTCAACCCACGCAAAGCTGCAGGTCCGGACAACATTCCGGGACGTGTGCTCCGAGACTGCGCGAGCGAGTTGGCGGATGTCCTGACTGACATTTATAACATCTCCCTGAGTCAGGCCATCATTCTCAGATGCTTCAAGACCTCTATCATTGTACCGGCGGCAAAGAAACCAGTTGTGTCCTGTTTGAATAACTATCGTCCTGTTACACTGACACCAATTGTGATGAAGTGTTTTGAACGGCTTGTCAAACCACACATTACAGCCTGCCTCCCTGCATCACACGACCCGCTCCACTTTGCATATCGTTCAAACCGCTCCACGGAGGATGCTCTAGTCACCACCCTACACTCTGTCATCACCCACCTGGATCAGAAAGACACCTACGCCAGACTCCTGTACATTGATTTCAGTTCAGCATTCAACACCATTATTCCCCAGAGACTGATGGAGAAATTACTCCTTCTCGGTCTGAACACCGCCACATGTCTCTGGATCCTGGATTTCCTGACTGAGAGACCTCAGTCTGTCCGGGTTGGAAACAACATCTCCAACTCTGTCACGCTGAGCACCGGATCCCCTCAAGGCTGTGTACTCAGTCCACTGTTGTTTACACTTCTAACACATGACTGTGTATCCAGACACGAGGGGAACCAGATTATTAAGTTTGCAGACGACACCACGGTGGTGGGACTTATTCAGAGGGATGAGGAATAAATGTACAGGGAAGAAGTGAGAGACCTGGAGGGCTGGTGCAGGGAGAACAATCTGGTGCTCAACGTGGACAAAACGAAGGAGATGATTATCGACTTCCGGCGGTCACAGCCTGAATATCTCCCTCTCAGCATCGGTGGCCGTTTAGTGGAGAGAGTGGAGAACATCAAGTTCCTCGGAGTGCAGATCTCGTAGGACCTGACCTGGAGCAAGAATTCCTTTGGGATCAGGAAGCGGGCTCAGCAGAGACTGCACTTCTTGAGGAAACTCAAACAGGCCTCTCTCCCCATCTGCATCCTCAGGACCTTCTACAGAGGTGTGGTGGAGAGTGTTCTGACGTACTGCATTGCTACGTGGTACTCCAGCTGCAGTATGTCAGACAAAAAATCCCTGCAGAGGATAGTCAAGGGAGCTGAGAGGGTAATTGGAGTCTCCCTCCCCTCTGTCCAAGAACTTTTTCAGAACCGTTGTAGGAGCAGGGCACTGAACATTGTCAAGGACCGTTCTCACCCTCTGCATAAACACTTTGAACTTCTTCCATCTGGTAAACGATTCCGAAGCATCAGAGGCAGAACCACCAGACTGATCAACAGCTTCCTTCCACAAGCTGTCAGGATGCTGAACAGTTGACCCGGAATCTCTCATACACACTACTGCACCTACGGATATTTTGTATATTATTTGTATATTATAGTTAGTTGGTTTTTTTGTTGTTTTGTTTTTTTTCCCCAAGTATGTCTCAGGGATGTGTGAATGGATGGGGGGGTGGGGGTGGGGGTGGGGGGTGGAGCTATGTGGGAGTGTGTCTTAAATCATGCTGCTTCTATTTATATGGATGCCGAGAGAAACGTAATTTCATCTTGCCTGCACTACAGTTGTATGTACAGCAATATGACAATAAAGTTTGATTTGATTTGAATACCTAGAATCTCCAAAAGTACAATGGGAGGCAGAGTCTTCAGTTATCAAGCTTCTCTTCTGTGGAACCAGCTGTCAGTCTGGATTCGGGAGTCAGACTCGATCTCTGTTTTTAAGGATAGTGTTAAAACCTTCCTTTTTGATAAAGCCTACAATTAGGGAGGGATCATGTGTCTCTGAACCCTCCCTTAGTTATGCTGCTAATAGGTTTAGTCAGCCGGGGGACCTCCAACAATACACTGGGCTTCACTCCTTTCTTCACTCTCAATGAAATTTTTTTTTGTTTGCTGGTCATTAACATCTGTTTGTTCTCTTCCATAGATTGAGTCCCCATCGTGCTGTTTGCTCTCTACATGTCTGTTCTTTTCTTCTTCTCTATCCCCTCAACCCCCAGCCAGTCGCAGCAGATGACTGCCCCTCCCTGAGCCTGGTTCTGCTGGAGGTTTCTTCCTTTTAAAAGGGAGCTTTTCCTCTCCACCGTCAGCAAGCACTTGCTCACAGGGGATCACCTGATTGCTGGGGTCTTTCTGCAATTGAGGGGGTTCCCCTACAGTTGAAAGTGCTATGAGATGACTGTTGTTGTGAAATGGCGCTATATAAATAAAGTTGAATTGAATAGAGCACTTTCACAGACAGAGTCATTAAGTGCTTAACATGGTAAATAACAAAGCAAATAAAAATATGGACACATAAAGCAGTAAAAGAACAAAGTAGACAGCAAAAGCACATAAAAATACAATCAACACATAGTTAATTAAAAAGTCAGGCTTAAAAGGTGGGTCTTTAGTTGCTTCTTAAAAACATCAATGGAAGGTGCAGATCTAAGTTCAAAAGGTAAGGAGTTCAAAAGTCTGGGAGCAACAGCAGCAAAGGCTCTATCGCCTTTGGTTCTGAGCCTAGTGTTAGGGACTACCAGTAGGTTCTGATTAGAAGACCTGAGAGACCTGCTGGGATGGTGTAGATGGAGCAGGTCACTGATATAAGAAGGCGCCTCATCATGAATGGCTTTGTAAGTAAGGACAAGAACTTAAAAATCAACTCTATAATTTACAGGAATCCAATGCAAGGAGGCCAAAACGGAAGTGATATGATTCTTCATAAACTAGCAACATTTTTTTATTTAAATGGTTCAGGTTCAGGTTCAGGTTACTTTCTTTGTACCCGTAGGTAGATTTGTTTTGCAGTCTGGTGACATCCATATTTACAAGCCACAATTACATTCAACATAGACACAAACACAGGCACACATGAAGCTGACAATAAACATGATAAAAATACTTAAGGCTCCATCAATCAGGGCATAAAGACAAAGAGATGAGAGAAAAACCAGAGGTAAGAGAGAAGGGTCATATTAAAACTTAAAAACTAGTCAAAGAGGTTAAAAACTCAAAGGTCTAAAACCCAATAAAATATTTAGAACCCAGGTAACATCCTACAAAAATAAGTAAATATAAAATGGAGTTAATAAATAGGTACCTAAATTATGTGCAATATATTGTTACAGCTTGTTCAACTCTTTGACAGCAGCAGGAACAAAGCTGTTTTTGTAGCGCTGGGTTCTACTTTTTGGGACAGCAAACCTCCGTCTTGAGGGAAGAAGCTGAAAGTTACAGTGCAAAGGGTGGGAGTCATCATTTAAAATGGAGGTAGCCATCCTCTGTACCTGTCTGGTGTACAGGGATGTCAGGCTCAGCTGTGACTCACCAAGCAAACGACTGGACCATCTAACTACCTGAGCCAAGGATTTCCTCTGTTTCAGTTTTATCTGACCAAACCATGACACTAAAGAAAAGGATAAAACAGATTCAATTGGCAACTAACTAACTAACCTGCACTTATATAGCGCTTTTCTAGTCACAAAGACCACTCAAAGCGCTTTCACTAGTACTAACCCTCTATTCTAAGGGCCTATAGGAAACAGATATCTAGGGACAATTTAGAACAACCAATTAACCTACCATGCATGTCTTTGGATTGTGGGAGGAAACCGGAGCCCCCGGAGTAAACCCACGCAGCACAGGCAGAACATGCAAACTCCACACAGAAAGGTTCCAAACCCTGCCAGCCTGGGGATTTGAACCAGGAACCTTCTAGCTGTAAGGCAACAGTGCTAACCACTGCACCACCCACTGTCATCAATTTGTGACATTTACATGGAAATTTGGTACGTTTTTCTTGTAAATTAGCAAATTATAAATTTTCCTGTAAATTTGACTTTTTTTTATAAATTAGTGACTTCACATAAATTTCTAGCTTTTTCCTCATAAACATTGACTTTTTTCAAATATTTGCAGTATTTTATTCACACCTACAATTCACTGTTTCTATATTAAATTTCCAACTTTCTTCTTGCAAATTTGCATCATGTTTGTAAATTTGTTAATGTTTTCTCATAAATTTGCAACTTTTTTCTTATACATTTGTATGTTTGTATGTCCGGGAGTGCAAGTGTGGAATTGTGTGGGGAGAGGGTGAGCGAGAGTGAGTGAGTGTGTGTGGGTGCGTATGAGAGCATGAGGGAGTGAATGTGTGGGAATGAGAGTGTCTGCCAGTCAGGAGGTGCTGGATTGAGGGGGTAGTGCCTCTTGGCTACATGGGCTCCCCCAGACGGGGGGGGGGTCTTTGGGTGTGAGGGTCCCTGGGGTGTGGAGCAGTGGTGCTGGGCAGGGGGGGGGGCACTGGGGGGGGGGTGTCTGGGAGGGCTCGCTCCGGGGCCGAATGCTGGGGTGGGGGGCGCTGGCCTCCCGGCGCCTGGGGCCCAGAGGCTAGCGTTGGCCCCACTGGGGTGGAGGGGTTGGCAGGCCCGGGAGTGTGGGGCCACAGCACCAGCCGCTTGGCGACCTGGCCTCTCTCAGCTGTCCCTCCTGGGGCTGATGCCTGGCTTTCCTGGGGCTTGTTGGCCTTGGATGTTTGTGCCCCGTGGGGGTTGGTGGCATTGCCTTTCCTGCTCAGGGTTTCCGGCGGGGGGGGGTGGGGTGGGGGGTGCTGCGACTGGCCGCCCTCTTCGTATGTTTTCTGACAAACCACTCACGTGCACACACTTATTTTGCGCGCGCTCTCATATACATGCACATGGATGCACACACACAAATGTCTCGCCTTTAACAGGTGCGGATACCAGACTGGTGTTGAGACCTCTTTGGTGGAAGAAACAGTCTGTCTTCTGTTTGTTTTAGTTGTTGGTTTGTTTGTCTTTTTGTCTGTTCCTCTCCCTTTTCCTTCCCCCTCCCCACTCTTCCTTTCCCCATTCCCCTCCTGTTGGTCCTTCATGGGTAAAATAATTTAAATAAAGTATTAACAGTTATTGCAAGAGGAGTTTACAACAATATACAGTACATAGATGAGTACTGTATGAAGCTCCTTTTGACGAAGTAAATCTGTTTTGGCACAATAAGGGAAGCAGATTTCTGTTCTTCTCTCCTAGCTGCCTGACAGCACAAAGTGAAGAAAAAAGAAAAAGAAGAGCCTCCTTTACAGTTTTTCTTGTAGAACTTCTTTCAGAGGAGCAGAGAAAACCCACCACATTTGTCACTGATGTTATTTGTATATTTATAAAAATGTACGTTCTCGCCCCATGGAATAGTGTATCAGATATTCCCCCCTTTTAAATGCTGGCATCGTAATGACCCCAGTGTTTGATGAGAATGAAGACCTTGGAAGGCCTCCTCCACGTCGGCCATCTTTGGTGTGGGGTTGTTCCTCAGCAGGGCGTACATTGACATGACGATCCCCGGGGTACAGAACCCACACTGGGAACCGTGAGCCTTCGCGATCCGCTCCTGAACACAAGAACAAATTAATGGCAACAGAGTTGTCAGAAATTATTCTGTTAGTAGGTTTCAAAAACTCTAAATATTAATGCAAATTTTAGGAGAAAATAATAAAAAAAAAAGAGGAAAAGTTTTAGAAGAACTTTTGTATAACCAGAGGAACTCTTTAAGGAACTAAGCCACAAATTTACGATGGAGGAAAGTTGCAAATTTATTAGCAGGCCAGACCAAGGATTCTGGAGGGCTGTATCTGGTCTCTTGACCGACCTTATATAGAAAATTGTGCTCGAGAACCAGTTGAATTGTCCCTGATCTAATTTGGAACTAAAACATCAAAAAAAAAAAAAGATTTTCAGGAATTAACACTAGCGCCAGCACAAAAAAAAAAAAAAAAAAATACAAACTGCAGCCATAAGCAAGAAGTTGGCTAGACTTAGAGCCAATGTCTTGCTCATGAGCAAACAACCTCTAAAAGCTGTATTCCCAATGTAAACTTTGTATGTTAGGCCAATGTTGGCCCAACGTACTGTGGTGTGTAAAAGTGCCCCGTCCTGATTTCTCATTTTTTTGTATGTTTGTCACACTTAAATGTTTCAGACCATCAAACAAATTTAAATATTAGACCAAGACAAAGCAAGTAAACACAAAATGAAGTTTTAAATAAATCCAAACCTACATGGCCCTGTGTAAAAGTGATTGCCACCTAAACCTAATAACTGGTTGGGCCACCCTTAGCAGCAACAACTGCAATCAACTGTTTGCAATAACTGGCAATGAGTCTTTTACAGCGCTGTGGAGGAATTTTGGCCCACTCATCTTTGCAGAATTATTGTAATTCAGCAATATTGGAGGGTTTTAGAGCATGAATTGTCTTTTTAAGGTCATGCCACAGCATCTCAATCGGATTCACGTCAGGACGTTGACTAGGCCACTCCAAAGTCTTCATTTTGTTTTCCTTAAGACATTCAGAGGTGGACTTGCTGGTGTGTTTTTGATCATTGTCCTGCTGCAGAACCCAAGTGATCTTCAGCTTGAAGTCACAAACAGATGGCCGGACATTCTCCTTCAGGATTTTTTGGTAGACAGCAGAATTCCTGGTTCCATTTACCACAGCAAGTCTTCCAGGTCCTGAAGCAGCAAAACAGCCCCAGACCATCACACTACCACCATCATATCTTACTGGTGGTATGATATTCCTTTTCTGAAATGCTGCATTACTTTTACGTCAGATGTAATGGGACACACACCTTCCAAAAAGTTCAACTTTTGTCTCGTCAGTCCACAGAATGTTTTCCCAACAGTCTCAGGGATCATCAAGATGTTTTCTGGCAAAACTGAGACAAGCCTTTATGTTCTTTTTGCTCAGCAGTGGTTTTCGCCTTGGAACTCTGCCATGCAGGCCATTTTTGCCCGGTCTCTTTCTTTTGGTGGAGTCATGAACACTGACCTTATCTGAGGCAAGTGAGCCCTACAGTTCTTTGGACGTTGTTGTGGGGTATTTTGTGACTTTTTGGATAAGTCATCGCTGAGCTCTTGGGGTAATTTTGATTGGCCAGCCCATCCTAGGAAGGTTCACCACTGTTCCATGTTTTCACCGTTTGTGGATAATGGCTCTCACTGTGGTTTGCTGAAGTCCCAGAACTTTAGAAATGGCTTTATAACCTTTTTCAGACTGATCAATCTCAATTAATTCAATTCAGTTCAATTCAGCTTTATTTATATAGCACCATTTCACAACAACAGTCATCTCATAGCACTTTCAAATGTAGGGGAAATCCCACAATTGCAGATAGACCCCAGCAATCAATTACTTTGTTTCTCATTTGTTCCTTAATTTCTTTGGATCGCAGCATGATGCCTAGCTTTTGAGGATCTTTTGGTCTACTTCACTTTGTCAGACAGGTCCTATTTAAGTGATTTCTTGACTGAGAACAGGTGTGGCAGTAATCAGGCCTGGGTGTAGCTAGAGAAATTGAACTCAGCTTTCCAAAGATGTGATAAAGTCTTCAGCTGATCCAAAATGCTGCAGCAAGAGTTTTAACAGGGACTAGAAAGAGAGATCATATCTCTCTGGTTCTGGCCTCCCTTCATTGGCTTCCCATAGAGTTTAGAATTAAGTTTAAAATCCTTCTTCTTACTTACAAAGCTCTAAACAATCAGGCCCCTTTTCATTTAAAAGATCTGATACTACCGTAATATCCTAACAGAGCACTACGCTCCCAAAATGCTGGATTACTTGTAATACCTAGAATCTCCAAAAGTACAATAGGAGGCAGAACCTTCAGTTATCAAGTTCCTCTCCTGTGGAGCCAGCTGCCAATCTGGATTCGGGAGTCAGACTCAATCTCTGTTTTTAAGAATAGGGCTAAAACCTACCTTTTTGATATAGCCTACAATTAGGGAGGGATCATGTGTTTCTGAACCCTTCCTTAGTTATGCTGCTATTAGATTTAGTCAGCCGGGGGACCTCCAATAATGCACTGGGCCTCACTCCTTTCTTCACTCTTAATGAAATATTTTATTTATTTATTTTTTTTTGCTGGTCATTAACATCTGTTTGTTCTCTCCCATAGATTGAGTCCCCATCGTGCTGTTTGCTGTCTACATGTCTGTTCTTTTCATCTTCTCTATCCCCTCACCCCCCAGCCAGTCGCAGCAGATGACTGCCCCTCCCTGAGCCTGGTTCTGCTGGAGGTTTCTTCCTGTTAAAAGGGAGTTTTTCCTCTCCACCGTCACCAAGTGCTGCTCATAGGAGATCGCCTGATTGCTGCGGTCTTTCTGCAACTGTGGAGGTTTCCCCTACAGTTGAAAGTCCTATGAGACGACTGTTGTTGTGAAATGGCTCTATATAAATAAAGTTGAATTGAATTGAATTGAGTTGAATTGGGCAGCGCGGTGGAGGAGTGGTTTGCACTGCGGCAGCACAGCAACTCACCCTTGGCCTGGGGATCCTGGGTTCGATCCCAGCCCCTGACCAACAGTGATCTGTGTGGAGTTTGCATGTTCTCCCCGTGTCTGCGTGGGTTTAATCTGGGATTTCTCCGGTTTCCTCCCACATGCCAAAAACATGCAAGTTAGGTTAATTGGCATCAAACTGGGGATTCTAAATTGTCCTTCGGTATGACTGTGAGAGTGAATGGTTGTCTGTCTCTCTGTGTTGGCCCTGCGATGGACTGGCGATCTGTCCAGGATGTACCCTGCCTCTCGCCCAAAGATGCTGGGATAGGCTCCAGCCCCCCCGCGACCCGAAAAGGATTAAGTGGCAGAAGATGAATGAATGAATGAATGAGTTGAATTGAAAATAAACCACAGCTAATTTATGGTTTAATGGGGGGGGGGTCACTTTTTCACACAGGGCTAAGTTTCTTTTGATTTTTCTTACCCTTAATAATAAACACCTTCATTGAAAAACTGCATTTTGTGTTTACTTGTGTTATCTTTGTCTAATATTTAAATTTGTTTGATGACCTGAAACATTTATGTGTAACAAACATACAAAAAATAAGAAAATCGGAAGGGGGTAACAACTTTTTCACACCACTGTATGTGTACTGTTGGGGTGGTAATAAATTCAAATAAAGTTTAACAATTTTTTTTGTCTTACCTGTACAGGGTGCAGCTTCCTCGCCACACTGCCGATTCCTTCCACTGTCGTCACAGCAACCAGATGGAGGGAGCAGAGGGGGGCGAGGCAGGCATTGATGGCGTAGTGGCTGAACCATTAAGGATCCGTTTAATTTTAGCATTTGTCCAGGTCCAAAACAATCGTTATGTTTACATACTTTTTTAAATCATAATTTGCACCTTTTTTCTTAAGTTTTTGACTCTGTGAATCACAGAATTCTTATTTCTAAATTATCTAGTTTCAGTTTTTCCTACAATACACTTAAAAGGATAGAATCATATTATCAATCCAATCTCATCAGGTTCAGATACAAAATCACCAATTCTCTTCACTTCACCTATCCACAGGTGTCCCACAAGGATCAATCATGGGTCCACTATTATTCACATTATTCATAAATGATCTTCCATCCATTTGTCCTAATGCTTACATCGAAATGTATGCAGATGACACTGTCATAGGCTTGCATCACTACGCTTAAACCATTAGAATCCTTATTCAAGCAAAGTTCTTGACAAGAAACAGATACATTTTCATCATTGACCAATACTAAAAAAAAAAAAAAAACAATCTGTTGAGCTAGGAAAATCTGATCAAACATGTAAATAGTTGTCTTATTTATAAGATCATCCATAACTTGACCATAACTTGACCTCTCCTCCACTTAGTTTGTTCCCATCAGAACAACTGAATACCGTGTCACAAGAGGTGCAGCAAGAGGGGACTGCATTATTGCACTCAGAAAAAGCACTTTCAGTCAGTCTGCATTCTCTGTTAAAGCTGGATTAAAATGGAATTATGTCCCCAAATCTATAAGAGAATTGGATTCAGATAAATTATTTATAGCTCGATCAAAGAAATGGCTAACTGACAGTCAGCTCTGCCAGCATGAAAACTAAGTTGCATTTTTTTAATAGTCTCAGCGTTTCTGTGCTGAACTCCTCTTGTTACCACCTGCTGCTGTCTTAGTTTGTGACTCGTAACATCTGTCCAGGGACTACAGATTAAAAATAGCTTTTTGGCTAATTCTGGCACATTTACAAAACTGTTCATTAATGTGCAGTGTCCCTGCTAAATAAATCAATAAATAACATAAACCTTTTTTTAAATTTAAATTTGCTGGTTTTTCTCCCATGGATTGCTGCCTTATTGTGGTGAAGGGTTTGCATCCCCTAGTGATCCCAGGAGCTATGTTGTCCCCCCCAGGAGCTATGTTGTCCAGGGCAATTTGCCTCTGGTAGGATCACCCAAGAAAAACTGGCCCTGACTGAAGGGCCAGAGTAAGAGAGAGCCAACAGACTTGAATGGTGAATAAAAAAAATGAAGGATTCAGTGTACCCCATCCGGTATGGGGTTACTGGGGCTCCACCATGGAGCCAGGCCTGAGGAGGGGCTCGATGGCTAGCATCTGGTGGCCGGGTTTCTGCTCGTGGGAGCCGGACAGAGTTAGCCTGAAGGAGTTACATGGGTCCATCCTGCAGTGGGCTCACCACTTGCAGGAGGGACCATGGAGGTCCAATGCAATGTGGATCAGGTGACTGTTGAAGGCAGAGACTTTGGCGGTCTGATCCTCAGCTTTCAAAACTGTCTTTAAGGACATGGAATGTCACCTCTCTGGTGGGGAATGAGCCTGAGCTGATGCATGAGGTTAAGAGATCAGAAGGGATGGCAAAGAGACCATGCCTCCTGCCCATTGCCCTCTTATAGGTGGTTGCGGAACCGGAAGGTGGAGCCACCACCCGTATCTCACAAATAAAAGTCTAAACTATACACAGCAAGTGTGATCATATGACAGAAGATTTTAATGGCCTGCTCACATCCATGAATTTTACTCAACATGTCATGCAGCCGACTCACAACAGAAGACACACTCTGGATCTTGTCATTAGCCATGGCCTGCCCACGAGTGTGTCCTCTGTTGCTGACTTGGCTGTATCTGACCATTATTGTGTGTTTTTTTTTAAACGTCACTGATTTTATGCAACGGGAGACCTCGGTGCAAACTGTTAGAAAGTGCCATCTGACATCTGAGGTGGCTGCTGATTTTATCAAACTCTTACGCAACGCTCCCCCAGTTATTTCATCTGCATCCTGTGATTTTATTGTTGATAATTTTAACAGTAAATTAAGATCAACCATTGACAGAGTTGCTCCAGTAATCTCAAGGACAGTTAGGAATAAACCAAAGCCTCCATGGAGAAATAACCAAATCCAACAACTGAAGAGAGAGTGTAGGATGGCTGAGAGGAAATGGAGGAAACACACGTTAACTATCAATTACCTATTACTACAGAATAAGTTAAAAATATGCAATAATGCAGTCAAAACATTGAAAACAGAGTATTTTGACAACATAATCTCAACCCATAACAATAATCCTAAAGTCATTTTTGCAACCATTGATCACTTAATCAACCCAGATTTTACTAAAAGCACAAAGTTGCCATCCAACTCTCTGAGAGTTTTGCAGATCACTTCAGGTGCAATGTTGATTGTATTAGACCCAACATTTTATCTGACCTGAAGACTGCTTTTAATGGAATCTTGGACTCACCTTTAGCTGAGGAAACACTGGACTGTTTTGCCCTGGTTGATGCTAAGATGCTTGGTAGAGTTTTCTACCAGGTAAACTTGAACACCTGCCTTGGAGATCCGATTCCCACATCACTTTTTAAAGCATTTTATGTATTCTTTGAACATGATATTTTAAATATTGTAAATTGCTCTTTTCGTGACTGGTGAAACGGCTGTGGTGAAAACCCTTTTGAAGAAGAGTAATTTAGATCCTGATATTTTCATTAATTATCAAGCTGTATCCAACTTACCGTTTTTAAGTAAGTTTTAGAAAAAAATGTTTTCAGCGAGTTAAACAATTTTCTTCTTGACCAAAACATTTTTGAGAAATTTCAATCAGGTTTTAGGACAAATCACAGTAATGAGAAAGCCCTTTTAAAAATTGTTAATGATATCAGGTGTAACATGGACTCCCACAAACTGTCAGTCCTGGTGCTGCTGGATCTCAGTGCTGCCTTTGATACAGTAGATCATCACATTTTATTAAGCAGGCTCAAACACCTGGTGGGCCTCTCAGGTACTGTTCTTGAATGGTTTCATTCCTATCTCCACAGATCGTTGCTATTTTGTAAGTATGGATGCATGTTTTTCACTCCATTTATATCACGGACACACAGATCGCCCCAAATGTCTCCCGAGCCGGTGGACGGAGCCACTGTTTATAGCAGGAGACGGTACAGCAGGGAAGAGCTGCTAGCACTCAACTGCCACCCGGTGCTAACGGAAAAACTCGACATACCGGGAGAACTGAGGCGAAAACGCCATGGGTGCCGTGGTGGAGTTAGGCGGAAGGCAAGAAATATAAGGTACAGACCCACCCTTCCATCCGTTGTTATGGGGAATGTACAATCGTTACTGGGAAAGGTAGATGAGCTAGCGGCTATCTCCCGCAACGATAGCATATACCGGGAGTGTAGCCTGTTTCTATTCACAGAGACTTGGCTAACCGAATTAGCAGCAGATGCTAACATTGAACTGGAGGGTTTCCACGCGATACAGGCAGACCGAACATCAGACAGTGGAAAAGCAAGGGGCGGTGGAGTGATAATGTATGTTAACAACAACTGGTGCAGACCGGGACATATCACTGTTAAACAACAACACTGCAGCAAAGACATTGAGTTGCTAGCTGTTAGCATGCGGACTACATATCTCCCGAGGGAATACTCACACATGATCTGCATTGTTGTTTATGCAAATCCGATGGCGAACGCTGGGACAGCGCGTGACGTCATCCATTCAGTAACTGGCAGGCTGTAGACAGAACACCCAGATGCTCTTCTCTTCATCTCAGGCGATTTCAACCATGTTTCACTGTCTCCCATTCTACCCACGTTTACCCAGTATGTCACATGCCACACTAGAGACAATAAAACACTGGACTTATTCTACGCAAACACTAAGGAGGTGTACACCTCATCACAACTCCCCCCACTCGGGAAATCGGATCACAACTTGGTTCATCTCCGGCTGGTGTACAAACCCCTAGTGCACAGACAACCTCCGGCCATGCGCACAGTGAAGTTATGGTCTGAGGAGGCAATGGACACTCTAAAGGGCTGTTTTGAAACCACCGCCTGGGAGCAGCTCTGCGATCCACATGGTGAGGACATCGATGGCCTCACTCACACCATCACGGACTACATCAGCTTCTGTGTGGACAACACTGCTCCCACCAAGACCATGCGGTGTTGCTCAAACAACAAACCCTCGATCAACCCTGAGATAAAAACACTTCTGAGAGAGAAGAAGAGGATCTTCAGGTCGGGGAACAGGGAGATGCTGAAGTCTGTACAGAGGGAGCTGAGGAGAAAGATCAGAGAAGGCAAGGACAGCTTCAGGAAGAAGACGGAGGACAAGCTGCAACACAGCGACATCAGCGGGGTCTGGAGAAACCTTAAAACCATCTCTGGGCTCCAGAATACCTCCTCCCAGGCCACGGGGGGCAGGGAGTTGACGAACAATCTGAATCTGTTTTTCAATTGGTTTGACCAACCGCCCTCCCCCCTGACTGCACAACAACCACTGCTGCCTCTAAAGACATCAAGTCCTGCTGCCCACTCCCCACTCCACCAACACCCCCCCACTCCCAACACACAGCCCCCAACCTGACCCTCACTAAGACCCAGATGAGGACGGAGCTGAGGAAGATCAAGGCGAGGAAAGCGTCGGGACCAGACGGCATCAGCGCAAAGCTCCTCAAGTCCTGTGCAGACCAACTGTGTGGGATTGTGGAGTACATCTTCAATCTGAGCCTGAAGCTTGGGAGCGTACCACAGCTGTGGAAAACATCTTGTGTGGTACCTGTACCAAAGACTTCCCACCCCAAAGATCTGAACAGCTACAGACCAGTGGCCTTGACGTCCCACATGATGAAGACCCTGGAGAGACTGCTTCTTGCTCACCTCCGCCCCCTGGTGGGACCAGCGATGGATCCACTCCAATTTGCCTACCAGCATGGCATTGGGGTGGAGGATGCAGTGATCTTCCTCCTTCACCATTCTCTGTCCCACCTGGAGAAGCCCGGGAATGTGGTGAGGATCATGTTCTTTGACTTCTCCAGTGCTTTCAACACCATCCAACTGATGATCCTGAAGGACAAGCTGCTGTGCGCAGGGGTGGATCAGCACCTGTCATCATGGATCCTGGACTACCTCACAAACCGGCCTCAGTTTGTGAGAACCCGGGACTGTGTGTCCGACACGATCATCGGTAGCACGGGGGCCCCCCAGGGAACGGTTTTGGCTCCCTTCCTGTTCACCCTTTATACTGTGGACTTCTCACACAACACAACACACTGCCATCTACAGAAGTTCTCTGATGACTCTGCGATCGTTGGCCTCATCTCCAACGGAGATGAAGCTGAGTACAGAGGGCTTATCCAGGACTTCGTGGACTGGTGCCATCGGAACTGCCTCCAGATCAACGTGAGGAAAACTAAGGAGCTGGTGGTGGACTGCCGCAGGCAAGGACAACCCCTCACAGCACCAGTAAATATACAGGGAACAGACATCGAGATGGTGACATCCTATAAGTACCTGGGTATTCATCTGAGCAATAAACTAGACTGGTCACACAATACTGACGCACTCTACAAGAAGGGACAGCGCAGGCTGTTCCTACTGAGGAGACTCAGGTCTTTTGGTGTACAAGGGGCGCTGCTGAAGACATTCTACGACACGGTGGTGGCATCAGCCATCACTTTTGGAGTGGTCTGCTGGGACAGTGGCATTACAGCAGCCGATAGGAAGAGACTGAACAAACTGATCAAGAAAGCTAGCTCTGTCCTGGGGAAGCGCCTTGACCCAGTGGAGGAGATAGGAGAGAGAAGGATGGTGGCTAAACTGTCATCTCTGCTGGAGTCCAAGTTCCACCCTATGCAGGACATACTGAATGCACTTAGGAGCTCATTTAGCAGCAGACTACATCATCCTAGGTGCACAACCAAGAGGTTTCGCAGGTCCCTCCTACCTACGGCTGTCAGACTGTACAACCTAAGCAGGGCTGGTCCCAGAGATAGCAAAAAGACGTGACAACCTAATAGTTTTGAATGCAAAAGACGCAATAGACTTACACAATGGTCCCCTCTGGTATACAACTAGGAAAATACCGGTCGCTATGGAAGGTGAGAATATGTATGGGTACATAATCATACCATGTAGGATAACTAAGTAGACGGTTGTGCTGTTTCATTCCATCTAGCTACAATGCTCCGCACTGTGTGTGTTTATATATTTACATATTTATTCCATCTAGCTACAATGCTCCGCACTGTGTGTGTTTATATAGCTACATATTTATTCCATCTAGCTACAATGCTCCACACTGTGTGTTTATATACTCTTAAATTTATTCCATCCAGCTACACCGGCTGCACGGTGGTGCAGTGGTTTAGCACTGTGGCAGCACAGTTTTACCCTCGGCCGGGGGATCGCGGGGATCGTGAGATCATGGGTTCGATCCCAGCCCCCGACCAACAGTGAGCTGTGTGGAGTTTGCATGTTCTCCCCATGTTGCGTGGGTTTACTCCGGGATTTCTCCGGTTTCCTCACGCATACCAAAAACATGTAGGTTTAGGGCGCTCGCGCACGCAGCGACCGGCAGCCGGTGGCTTGTCACCAGACTGCAAACCAAATCTACCTATGGGTACAAATAAGTAACAAAAAAAAAAAAAATGCTCCGCACTGTGTTTATATATTTATATATCTATCCCATCTAGCTACAATACTCCGCACTGTGTGTCTATATATTTATATTTATATTTATATGTACATATGTATACTTGCTGCTCTTGTTTTTTCTCTTGCCTTCTGATTGTTGCTCTGAGTGTTGCTATCCCTGTGCTGTTGCAATCCTGGAATTTCCCCATTGTGGGACTAATAAAGACTTATCTTATCTTATGTTCTTCAGCAATCCATGAAATGAAGTGTCGGGTACGCCAAGGTTCAATTTTAGGGCCAATACTTTTTAATCTTTATATGTTACCACTTGGGGATGTTATCAGGAGACATGGCATCAATTTTCATAGCTATGCTGATGATACACAGCTGTACATTGCAGCATCTCCTGATGACACAAAACCAGTTAATGCCCTTTTGAGCTGTATTTTAGATATAAAGTCATAGCAGAGAACTTCCTACAGTTCAACCAGAACAAAACAGAAGTTTTAATCATTGGTCCTGAAGACAAGAGAGAGAAAATTTTACCCAAATTGCTAGGTCTAAAACCTACACGTTGTGTCATGAACCTGGACGGTCTTCCAGACTGTGACTTTAATTTTATTCCACAGATTTGGCGTACTGATCCCAAGCTTTCTAAACTGGCTTTTGGTACGTGGAATGTCACCTCTCTGGTGGGGAAGGAGCCTGAGCTGGTGTACGAGGTTGAGAGATACCGGCTAGATATAGTCGGTCTCACCTCAACACACAGCTCCGGTTCCGGAACCAGTCTCCTGGAGAGGGGCTGGAGCTTGGTCTTTTCTGGAGTTGAACAGGGCGAGAGGCGACGAGCAGGGGTGGGTATTCTTGTATCCCTCCCACCTTGCTGCCTCTATATTGGAGTTTTCCCTGGTGGATGAAAGGGTTGCTTCCCTGCGCCTTCGGGTTGGGAAACGGGTCCTGACCATCATTTGTGCCTATGCACCAAATGATGTTTCAGAGTACCCACCCTTTTTGGAGTCTGTGACTGGGGTGCTAGAGGGTGCTTCTCTTGGAGACTCCATTGTCCTACGGGGGGACTTCAATGCACACGTGGGCAACAACAGTGAAACCTGGAGGGGGGTGATTGGGAGGAACGGCCTGCCCAATCTGAACCCGAGTGGTGTTCAGTTATTGGACTTCTGTGCTAACCACAGTCTGTCCATAACGAACACCATTTTCAAGCATAAGGGTGTCCATATGTGCACCTGGCACCAGCACGCCCTAGGTCGCAGGTCAATGATCGATTTTGTTATCGTATCATCAGACCTGCGACCGTATGTCTTGGACACCCGAGTAAAGAGAGGTGCAGAGCTGTCGACTGATCACCACCTGGTGGTGAGTTGGATCCGATGGCAGGGGAGGAAGCCATTCAGACCTGGTAGACCCAAACGTATAGTGAGGGTGTGCTGGGAACGTCTGGCTGAAGCCCCTGTCTGGGAGGTCTTCAACTCCCACCTCCGGAAGAACTTCAACTACATTCCGAGGGAGTCTGGAGACATGGAGTCTGAATGGGCCATGTTCTCCACCTCTGTTGTTGAAGCGGCGGCCCAGAGCTGCAGCCGCAAGGTGGTCGGTGCATCTTGTGGTGGCAACCCCCGAACCAAGTGGTGGACACCAGTGGTGAGGGGGGCCATTAAGCTGAAGAAGGAGTCCTATCAAGCTTGGTTGGCTTGTGGGACTCCCGAAGCAGCTGAGGTGTACCGGCAGGCCAAGCGGAGTGCAACTCGGGTGGTTGCTGAAGCAAAAACCCGGGTATGGGAGGAGTTCGGTGAGGCCATGGAACAAGACTTTCGGTCAGCCTCGAAGAGATTCTGGCAAACTTTCCGGCGGCTCAGGAGGGGAAAGCAGCTCCCTGTCCACACTGTGCATGGTGCGGATGGGACACTGTTGACTTCGACTGGGGATATCATTGGGCGGTGGAAGGAATACTTCGAGGATCTCCTCAATCCCACTGATACGCCTTCCACAGAGGAAGCAGGGTTTGGGGACAAGGGGGATAACTCGCCTATCACAGGGGCTGAGGTCGCCAAGGTGGTTAAAAATCTCCTTGGTGGCCGGGCTCCGGGGGTGGACAAGATTCGCCCTGAGTACCTCAAGGCCCTGGATGTTGTCGGGCTGTCATGGTTGACACGCCTCTGCAACATTGCGTGGAGGTCGGGGGCAGTGCCTTTGGCATGGCAAACCAGGGTGGTGGTTCCTCTCTTCAAAAAAGGGGACCGGAGGGTGTGCTCCAACTTTAGAGCGATCACACTCCTCAGCCTCCCTGGGAAGGTCTATGCCAAGGTACTGGAGAGGAGAGTCCGGCCGTTGGTCGAACCTCGGATTCAGGAGGAGCAATGTGGTTTTCGTCCTGGCCGTGGCACATCGGACCAGCTCTTTACCCTCTCGAGAATTCTTGAGGGTTCGTGGGAGTTTGCCCAACCAGTTTACATGTGCTTTGTGGACTTGGAAAAGGCATTTGACCGCGTCCCTTGTGGATTTTTGGGGGGGTGCTTCGGGAGTTTGGGGTGTCGGGCTTGTTGTTACGAGCTATTCGGTCTCTGTACGACCGTTGTGAGAGTTTGGTTCGTATTGCCAACACTCGGTCGGAGTCATTCCCAGTGAGAGTTGGACTCCGCCAGGGCTGCCCTTTGTCACCGATCCTGTTCATAATTTTTATGGACAGGATTTCAAGGCGCAGCCAGGGAATGGAGGGTGTTATGCTCAGTGACCACAGGATCTCATCTCTGTTGTTTGCAGATGATGTTGTCCTGTTGGCTTCATCCAGCAATGACCTACAGCTCTTGCTGGGATGGTTTTCTGCTGAGTGTGAAGCGGCTGGGATGAGAATCAGCACCTCCAAGGCCGAGTCCATGGTCCTCAGCCGGAAAAAGGTGGATTGTCCTCTCTGGGTTGGGGACAGGCTTCTGCCCCAAGTGGAGGAGTTTAAGTATCTTGGGGTCTTGTTCACGAGTGAGGGGAAAATGGAGCGAGAGATCGACAGACGGATTGGAGCAGCATCTGCAGTGATGCGGATGTTGTACCCGTCTGTTGTTGTGAAGCGGGAGCTGAGTTCTAAGGCAAAGCTGTCGATTTACCAGTCAATCTACGTTCCTACTCTCACCTATGGTCACGAGCTTTGGGTAATGACTGAAAGAACGAGATCGTGGATACAAGCGGCTGAAATGAGCTTTCTCCGTAGGATTGCTGGACTCACCCTCAGAGATAGGGTGAGGAGCTCAGTCATCCAGGAGAGGCTCAGAGTAGAACGGCTGCTCCTCCACATTGAAAGGAGTCAGTTGAGGTGGTATGGGCATCTGATTAGGATGCCTCCTGGACACCTCCCACTTGAGGTGTTTCAGGCATGTCCCACTGGGAGGAGACCCCGGGGCAGACCCAGGACTCGGTGGAGAGACTATGTCTCCCAGCTGGTCTGGGAATGCCTTGGTATCCTCTCTGAAGAGCTGGAGCAGGTGGCTGGGGAGAGGGAAGTCTGGGCTTCTCTGCTTGAACTGCTGCCTCCGCGGCCCGGACCTCCGGAAAAGCGGTAGAAGATGGATGGGTAGATGAAAAATGTAACAAAAATCAGATTTTACCATCTTAGGAATATAGCCAGAGTCCACCCTTTTCTCTCTCTAGCCAGCACAGAGGTCTTGATGCATGCTTTTATTACCAGTCGTATAGACTATTGTAATGCCCTGCTCTCTGGTCTTCCCCAAAAAGGGATATCACATCTCCAACTGCTCCAAAATTCAGCTGCATGAGTATTGATGAGGACCAGGGGGCGGTCGCATATTACACCAGTTTTTGAATCGCTGCATTGGCTCCCTATGTGTTTTAAGGTCGATTTTAAGGTTCTCTTAGTAGTTTTTAAATGCCTCAATGGTCTTGGGCCTTCTTATCTATCTGAGCTGCTTTTATCTTATTGGCCCTCACGGACCCTAAGATCAAAAAAAAAAAAAATACCATTTGATTGATGTACAGGGCAGCCAATCAGGAGAGGTCCTGTCTTCTAAACGTCATAGGTCACACTGCATGTGCAGCCAAACACGTTCGCTAGCTGCTGCTAAACTCCAGCGAGCTGTGACCGTGTTAGCACTTCAAATTTCGATCAACTAAAGAAGGAATATTAAAAATGAACGGGGGAGCTGAACCCACTAAGACAAAAACTTATCACTTCCATGCGGAATGGGAGGAAGATTTTTTTTTTTCACAATGTCATTTTCGAAGTGTATTTGTCTGATCTGTCAATCTATCATTGCATTTCCAAAGAAGAGAAATGTGGAGAGGCACTTTCAAACCGTTCATAAAATCTACGACACTAACCTCCCTCCGAAAAGTGAGCTGAGAAAAAGAAAGGTGAAGGAACTGAAATCTCAGTTAATCGAAGAGCAGTCATTTTTCACATAGCTGAATTCAAAGGCAAAGGCAGCCACGGAAGCATCGTTCTGGGTTAGTCATTGCATTATTAAGCACTAGAAAAGCACTCGGAGAGCACAGACCTCCGCCAAGCGCCACAGTTCCCCCGGTGATCCGGATCACCACCAAAATCTAATCATCTGTAGGATACCCCATTTCTGACAATCTCCATAACTTTTTGAGTTATCTTGCTAACAAACAAACAGACAGACAGACAGAAAGACAAACCAACGCTGATGAAAACATAACCTCCTTGGCGGAGGTCATAAGAAGTCCTTTCAAGATGGAGAGATGATAAAAGAGGCCTTTGTTGGGGCAGCGGAGTCATTGTTTCGGGATTTTAAAAACAAATTCAATTCAATTCAACTTTATTTATATTGTGCCATTTCACAATAACAGTCGTCTCATAGCACTTTCAAGTGTAGGGGAAACCCCCACAATTGCAGAAAGACCCTATGAGCAAGCACTTGGCGACGGTGGAGAGGAAAAACTCCCTTTTAACAGGAAGAAACCTCCAGCAGAACCAGGCTCAGGGAGGGGCAGTCATCTGCTGCGACTGGCTGGGGGGTGAGGGGACAGAGAAGATGAAAGGAACAGACAAACAGCAAACAGAGAGCAAACAGAGCAAACAGAGAGCAAACAGCAGATGGGGACTCAATCTATGGGAGAGAACAAACAGATGTTAATGGCCAGCACAAAAAAAGTATTTCATTGAGAGTGAAGAAAGGAGTGAGGCCCAGTGCAATTATTGGAGGTCCCCCGGCTGTCTAAACCTAATAGCAGCATAACTAAGGAAGGGTTCAGAAACACATGATCCCTCCCTAATTGTAGGTTATATCAAAAAGGAAGGTTTTAACACTATTCTTAAAAACAGAGGTCGAGTCTGACTCCCAAATCCAGATTGACATCTGGTTCCACAAGAGAGGAACTTGATAACTTAAGGCTCTGCCCCCCATTGTACTTTTGGAGATTGTAGGTATTACAAGTAATCCAGCATTTTGGGAGCATAGTGCTCTGTTAGGATAATGGGGTAGTATCAGATCTTTTAAATAAAAAGGGGCCTGATTGTTTAGAGCTTTGAAAGTGAGAAGAAGGATTTTAAATTTAATTCTAAACTCTATGGGAAGCCAATGAAGGGAGGCCAGAACCGCTATTATCTACCTGTCATTACCGCCAGTTGTGAGTATCATTGTCTCTGCCATCATCTACTGTAGTAATATTTTTCCTTAGGAGCCAAATAGTCAGAAATAGTAAAATCAAAGGTTAACAGACAATGGTCTGACAGTACAGGGTTATGAGGAGACACTACCAGATTTTCTATTTCTATGCCATGTGTCAGAACAAGGTCCAACAAGGTCCTTCACTTCACAGTCAAGGTGGAGATAATGGGTAGAATTTCCGACTTTCTGGCAAAACCCCACCGAGTCTAAAATTGAATTAAATGCCAAATTAAGACAATCACTATCTACATCTACATGTATATTAAAGTCCCCTACTATAATTATTCTATCTGATTTCAGCACTAAATCAGCTAAGAATTCGGGAAATTCGGATAAAAACTCTGAGTAGGTTGATGGGGGACGATAAACTATGGCAAATAAAATTGGGTTTAGCCTAAAATTGCTAAAATGCCCAATACTGAGGACCAGGCCCTCAAAGGAATGATAACGTGTTTTTTGCTTTACATTAACTAGTAATTTGGAATGGTAAATTGTTGCTACTCCTCCTCCACGACCCGAACTTCTGGGATTTTGACAGTTTAAATAACCAGAGGGAGTTGATTCATTCAAACCAACATAATCCTCTTGCCCTAACCAAGTCTCTGTAAGGGATATTAAATCAATCTGATGATCAATTAACAGATCATGGACTAGCAGAAACTTGGGAGTTAGAGACCTAATATTTAACAAACCACATTTAATTTTTAAATTATGAGGAGGAACAGAGGCCAACTCATTCAATTTAGGGGCTTCATGTTTAATTTGAGTTTTACCAACTTTTTGTTTAATCACTTTGGGATGCTTATACATTATATTTTTATTTACTTTGGAGGGAGCAGACAATGATTCTCTGACGGGGAAGACGGGGCTAAGTTGAGGGGTGGCGGATGAAGAGGAGCTGCAGAGAGGCGTGTAAGACTGCGACTCTGCTTCCTGGTCCCAACTCTGAGTTGTCAAGGTTTTGGAAATTTGGATAAAAATGATGCCAGATTGTCAGATAAATGAGACACACCATCCCAAGTGGGATGGATGCCGTTTTGTCTAATAAGACCGGGTTTTCCCCAAAATGAGCTCCAGTTGTCTTTGTAGCCCACATTGTTTGCAGGACACCACACAGACAGCCAGCGGTTGAAGGATGACAAGCAGCTAAACATGTCATCACTGGTCAGACTGGGAAGGGGCCCAGAGAATACTACAGAGGCAGACATTGTTTTGGCAAAGTCACACACCAATTTCACATTAAGTTTTGTGACTTCCGACTGCCTGGGTCGGATGTCATTAATGCAGGCGTGGATAACAATTGTGGAGTATTTACAGTTACTTTTAGCCAGCATCTTCAAATTTGACTCGATGTCGCCTGCTCTGGCCCCAGGAATGCATTTGACTATGGCCGCTGCAGTCTCTAGGTTCACGCTTCTGACTACAGAGTCGCCAATGATCAGAGTTTTTTCCTCAGTGGGTGTGTCACTTAGCGGGGAAAAACGATTAGAAACATGAACAGGTTGGTGGTTAACCGGGCCCTTGCGACTAGGTTTCTTTCTCACCGTCACCCACCCAGTCTCCTCACTGCTGAGGAGGACCGGAGGACTGCTAACAGGCCGCCCTAAGCTAGGGAGCTCCGCTGCAGCTAAGGGACGTCCGTCAAGATTAACTGGCGCAGACGGTATTTCAATGCAGCAGAGCTGGGATTCCAAATCAGACAACCTTGCCTCGAGCGCCTCAAAAGGACAACATTTATTACATTTACCGTTATCAGTAAAAGAGGCAGAGGTGTAGCTAAACATCTGACAGAGAGAGCACACCAGAGGAGGAGAGGAAGGAGAGCTAGTAGCCATAGCTAGTGGCTAACCCGAAGCTAACAAAAACACAGATGAAAGGTGAACAGAAGGATAAAGAGGGTGATTAGATGACACTGAGTGCGCACACAGGTGCAAGAGGCTTGATATACAGAAGTGAGAGCTAACAGTAGATGGAAAAAAGTGATTAAAATACAATCAAAGGCAAAATCCTCAGGAGAGCAAGGAGAGCAAACTACAGACAGTCAGCAACACAGGAAGTGACGGTACGTTACCACAAGAAGCCTACTGATGGTGATGTGTGTATGTATGTACAAACCAGAAATACTAACTTCAATCAAAGCTATTCAGCTATCAAGAAGTACAGTTACACGGCGCTGTGAAATAAACAGAAAGAGGAGCTGTTAATAATACTGCCCATGAAAGAACATACGCGAGAAGAGGACATTTTTCACTCTTTCAAAAACTTTATTGAGAAAATCCAGCTCCCATGGCTTGTGGGTCCACGGAGCACTAGCCGATCCCGAGAGTGGTAGATGGTGAAGTGTGGGATGAGGAACTGCCTGGCACCCTGGAAAATGAGCAAGACCAATATCGCCCAGGGTCATCACAGGAGGGTCCCTGTGCCAGAACCCAAGTCGCCCTGAACGAGGGTACTGGGCAGCACGGTGGGACTCCTGTGACGACGGGTGATGTCGAGAGGCTGGTTTCACCTGTTCACACCTGGCCTCATCCTTGGCTTCTTGTTCTGACATAACATTTTTGCAGAATGCTCACATTCAGCTTCCGACATAACACCAGTGTGTAAATTGGTTTCAATCACCAGCAATGGTGGGCTGCTCAAATGGATTTATTGCAAAGTGCAGGGAGGATGATGATTTCTCCGACTTCCTTAATTAATCTCATCCAGTGGAGGATGAGATTTTGACACTACAGACTGACATTGAGCTTAAGTCCAGGGCTCATGGACAGTTTTGGAACTTACTTACAGAGGAAAAGTATCCAAACATGAGAAAATATGCTACCTCCTTGACAGCATTATTTGGCTCTTCTTATTTGCGTGAATCAGCCTTTTCCTACATGAAGATTATTAAGTCCAAATCCCGTTCCACCATGACTGATGATCATTTGGAAGCCTGAGACTAGCTACCAGCACCTACTGTCTGGGCTATGCAACCCTGGCTGACTCCATCCAGTGCAAGTCATCAGAGTAAGGTAATGATCATAAATGTATTGAATTGTATTGTGGCATAAGGGTTCACACAGTTATATAATCTACGGCATACATTGTACGCTAACATATATTGCCATATTTGGCATTTTTTAAATGTATGTAGATCATTTTAACCTGGTCATTTTAAAAGTAGCACAAAAGCCAGAAAAGTGTGGGCACCCCTGCTTTTGGCTATCTGAACAGCCCTCTCTGCATGCCCATTACTTTGAGGGTAATGTGGACTCGACATCACATGAAAAAAGTCATACTCTCTGCTAAGTCCATTGTCGCTCACTAACACCTCAGGAATGCCGTAGCGGGCAAAGGTAGCTTTAAGTCTAGTTACTACATGACTGCTAGTGGTAGCCGGCAGATTTAGAATGGTGCATATTCGCCAGTAGCATTAAAACGCATAAGTCTTGTTAACAGTCTCTAACATCTAATGGGAAGACTATCTAAGTCTTTACTATTCATGACAGGTACTAGGGGCTTATGATCGGTAATCAGTCTAAAACCCTTCAGTCCAAACAAATATTTCTCGAATTTTTCACAGGCCCACACGCTGGCTAAGCACTCCCTTGTAGTTTGTGTGTACCTTGTCTCTGCGTCATTCAGGTGTCTAGAACAGTAGGCCACGGGTTTCCAGTCACCCCCCTGTAGCTGGAGCAAGACACCCCCTAGCCCTTAGCTGCTGACGTCTGCTGACACTGTTGTAGGCTTAGTTGCATCATTAAAGGTGAGTATGGGTGCTGTGGTGAGAGCCTCTTTAAGTTTGTGGAAAGCAGTTTGCTGTGCTGGACCCCACAGCCATTTGTTTGATGCCTTCAGTAGTTTGTATAATGATTTTCCAACTGTAGAAAGCTCAGGAATGTAGTTTGCCAGATAATTCACTATTTCCAAAAACCTCTTCAGCTCTGTCACGCTGCCAGGCTGGGGAAAGTTCACAATTCCGGCCACTTTATTTGGATCAAGCCTGACCCTTGTTCCATCGGTTATGTGTCCTAGGAAGTGGACCTGCTTCTACTTAAACTTGCACTTGGCTTTGTTGAGTTTGAGTCCTGCTTCATGGATCACCCTCAGTGCTTCCACTAAGCCTTGACCATGGATTTCCTCTGTCTCACCGTGAATAAAGATATTGTCCCTATAAACCTCAGTGCCCTCAAGTGCTGCTAATGTCTCTGCCATCTTGGGCTGCACGGTGGCGCAATGGTTAGCACTGCGGCAGCACAGTTTACCCTTGGCCGGGGGATTGTGGGGATCGTGGGATCGTGGGTTCGATCCCAGCCCCCGACCAACAGTGATCTGTGTGGAGTTTGCATGTTCTCCCCGTGTTTGCGTGGGTTTACTCCGGGATTTCTCCGGTTTCCTCCCACATGCCAAAAACATGCAGGTTAGGTTAATTGGAGACTCTAAAGTGGCCCTAGGTGTGAGTGTGTGTGTGAATGGTTAAGGGATAGCGCCGTATCGTGGCTGCTTCATCCATCCAGGTGGTGGATGACCCTCAATTTCCCCTCTGGGCATCAATAAAGTATAATAAATCTAAATAAAAAATAAAATAAATCTTCCTCTGGAAAATTTCAGGAGCACTTGTTATCCCAAATGGGAGACGGTGAAAGGTGTATCGCCCAAAAGGGGTTATGAAGATGGTGGACTTTATGCTGTCTTTGTGTATTTGCATCTGGTAAAACTCACTCACAGCATCCAATGACGTGAACACTTTTGACCCGATGAGTGTCGGCATTATCTCTTCTACAGTAAGCAGAATGTATTTCTCTCTCTTTGCTGCTCGATTCAGCTTTCTAAAGTCCATGCAGCGGTGAACTTCAGTCTTATTGGGCTTAAGCACTGGTACCATAACTGCACACCATTCATTAGGCTCAGTCACTTTTACAATAATGTCCTCATTTTCCATACGTTGCAGCTCCTTTTTCACCAGCAGAACCAGTTGCAGGGGTATTCGCCTTGCTATATGAACTGTGTATGGCTGAGTGTCTTCTTGTAATATTATTTTCACTGGCTCTGTTTTCAGCAATTCCGCTGACCCAAAGACACCGCTGACCTCATCTGTCCTCTTCACTAGGCCCATCTCTATGGCATCAGGTCAGCCTAACAGGATGTTGCCTTCCCCTTCTGTGACATGTACAGTGCATCCTGAAAGTCTTCACAGAGCTTCACTTTTTCAACATTTTGTTATGTTACAGCCTTATTCCAAAAGGTATTAAATTCATTTTTTTCCTCAAAATTCTGCACACAATACCCCATAATGACAATGTAAAAAAAAAAAAACTACAACTTTTGCTAATTTATTAAAAAATAAAAACCTGAGAAATCACATGTACATAAGTATTCACAGCCTTTGCCATGATGCTCAAAATTGAGCTCAGGTGCATCTTGTTTCCACTGATCATCCTTGAGATGTTTCTACAGCTTAATTGGAGTCCACCTGTAGTAAATTCAGTTGACAGGACATGATTTGGAAAGGCACACACCTGTCTATATAAGGTCCCACAGTTGACAGTGCATGTCTGAACACAAGCCAAGCATGAAGTCAAAGGTGCTTTTAAGGTCCCACTGAGCACAGTGGCCTCCATCATCTGTAAATGGAAAAAAGTTTGGAACCACCAGGTCTTTTCCTAGAACTGGCTGGCTGTCTAAACTGAGCAATCTGGGTAGAAGGGCCTTAGTCAGAGAGGTGACCAAGAACCCAATGGTCACTCTGTCAGAGCTCCAGCGTTGCTCTATGAAGAGAGGAGAACCTTCCAGAAGGACAACCATCTCTGCAGCAATCCACCAATCAGGCCTGTGTGGTAGACTGGCCAGACGGAAGCCACTCCTTAGTAAAAGGCACATGGCAGCCCACCTGGAGTTTGCCAAAGGCACCTGAAGGACTCTCAGACCATGAGAAACAAAATTCTCTGGTCTGATGAGACAAAGATTGAACAATTTGGTGTGAATGCCAGGTGTCATGTTTGGAGGAAACCAGGCATCGCTCATGGCACCACGCACAGCATGGTGGTGGCAGCACCATGCTGTGGGGATGTTTTTTTCAGTGGGAGGAACTGGGAGACTAGTAAGGATAGAGGGAAAGATGAATGCAGCAATGTACAGAGACATCCTTGATTAAAACCTGGTCCAGAGCACTCTTGACCTCAGACTGGGGCGAGGTTTCATTTTTCAGCAGGACAATGACCCTAAGCACACAGCCAAGATTCAATTTGATTCAATTCAAATCAACTTTATTTACACTACCGTTCAAAAGTTTGGGGTCACCCAGACAATTTTGTGTTTTCCATGAAAAGTCACACTTTTATTTACCACCATGAGTTGTAAAATGAATAGAAAATATAGTCAAGACATTGACAAGGTTAGAAATAATGATTTGTATTTGAAATAATAATTTTTTCCTTCAAACTTTGCTTTCATCAAAGAATCCTCCATTTGCAGCAGTTACAGCATTGCAGACCTTTGGCATTCTAGCTGTTAATTTGTTGAGGTAATCTGGAGAATTCTGACGTAATGAGCAAACACATTGTACCTTTAGAACACTGGAGTGATAGTGGCTGGAAATGGGCCTCTATACACCTATGTAGATATTGCACCAAAAACCAGACATTTGCAGCTAGAATGTATATAGTGTGGCGGTTCGTTTTAACCCCACAACAGACTAAGGACACTCAGCCCTCTTTTCTCTGTTTTTCTGCTGCATTACTGAGAAGCAATGTGCCATTCATGTATTTGTGATGCAAACATGCATGTGTTGTGATGTAATGCGCCATTCTGTATAGTGTGCATATGGCTTGTCCTTACTGTGCTTCTTCTGAGCATCTTAGATGTGCTTTGGTGTATTAATGTCTACAGGTAGACGAGTTTCTTCTGTCTCACCTATGTGGTGTTAATCGATGCCTTTCATCCTTTGTACTCATGCGTCCTGTCCTTACTGTGACCTAGAGACTCAGATCAATATGTAGATGTACTTGTTAACCTCTTTGTCTTGCACTTAGAGCGAGGTCTAGCTAATCTGCCCATTGTGATGTATGGCTTACAAATGCAAATACCTCCTGCCTGTTCTGTTGTCCCTTTGATCATTCTAGACTGTGGGGTATGTCTTTTTGATGTATTGTTATGATCAAGTATTTAAGGTGCAACTCTGTAACGCAATCTCTTTCTCTTACTCTCTCACTCTGATCCTGCAACTGGCGGACACACTGTGTCTGCCCCTCCTGCTCTGAGAGCCTAGGGATCCCGCTCCGGGCTGCTCCACTATGCACCGGAGAGGGGATCCCGTGAAGGCGACATGATTAATAAAACCTGCTTAAAACCACAGCACTGCTGCTTATTTTTCCATGCCGCTTCACTGGTGACCCCTCGAACACGCACACATTTTGTGCGAAAGCAACCTTCCGAGCTGGACAGCCACACAGCTGCGTTGGTGGCCCCTTGAAGATGCACACGTTTTGTGCAACGCAGCCTTCTGTTTTGGATGGCCACGCTGGCGAACCGACGCTGAAAAAAACGAGCGGCCAGCGAACGCAACACCCGGGCATGAATGCTCCGTCGCAGCGGCCTACTGGTTCCCCCTCCCTGCGGCTTCAGGGAGACTTCGACGCGGAGCCAACACAGGCGAGCCGTTCTCCGGACATCACCCACGACCGGGTAAACTGCAGAAAACGTCATGGCACACATAGGGAATTCAGCGGTTTTGCGGTTCCCGAGGCTTTAGGGTTACGCCTGAACCTAAAGTCAACACGCCAGTCCCTCTGCCCTCATCACAGCCGCCATTCAGCCTCGTCTTTTCTTCATGGCCGCACGAGCGACAACGATCGTCTCCTCCCTCTCACCGCTCCAACGCAGCTGCACGAGCCCGGGGCACAAAGATCGTCTATTGCCTCGCACCGCTCCAACGCGCCTCCACGAGCCCGGAGGACGGAGATCGTCTACTTCCTCACACCACTCCAACGCAGCTGCATGAGCCTGAGGAACATAGGATCGTCTATTCCCTCCCGCCGCTCCAACGCATCTGCACGGGCCTGAGGGACTAAAGATCGTCTATTTCCTCTCACCGCTCCAACGCACCATGGCCAATCTACAGCCACAGCTCAACCTGGATTTTACCGGCGCCGTCTGCGCCGTTCTCCACCAAGTTTCTGCACCCTGACTCACCACTCCAGCGGCCCACCCACGCACTGAACCCCCGCGCACGCATCGGGGAGTTACAAGGACGGCGCATCACGCATGGGACAAGTAATGGCTCCACAGACTGCCTTCCTCCTTCGCCGCTGCCTTTCAGGGCTGCTCGCTCACCTGAGGCACGCATGCAGCATACTGGAAGGATTTGTTAACAGTCTCAGCCACGCCACAGACCGCCATCGTCCTCCGCCGCTGCCCACAGAACCTTCAGGGCTGCTCGTTCACCTGAAGCAAGCACGCAGCTCGCCACTGGATTTTTTAATGGTCTTAGCCACGGCACAACGGGATTTCAGCCGTCAGCTGTTCCCGGGAGCTTTGGGGTTGCTTCAGCACCCAAAGCCAACAGTCCCTATGTTTTGTTTACTTTTCTTCTTACAGCTGCCCCTGCTTTTCTTCATGGCCACGAGAGGAGTCAGAGACTAGTTTTTCTTCTTGTGATCTCCGCACGTGCAACGGGACAACCCCTCGACGTCACGGAGCAGCAAGCAATTTTTGCGCGGCTCAGGACGATTTCACAGCTCCTGCCGGCACTTACCACCCCTCCCCTCCCTCCCCCTCCGCCTGCAGCGAGCTTCTCCCACAGCTCGCTCACACAGATGGATTATCGAGGTCGCGGCCCCCTGCCGCGTCCTCTGGGGGGGAGCGTGTGGCGGTTCGTTTTAACCCCACAACAGACTAAGGACACTCAGCCCTCTTTTCTCTGTTTTTCTGCTGCATTATTGAGAAATGCAGCAGAAATGTGCCATTCATGTATTTGTGATGCAAACATGCATGTGTTGTGATGTAATGCGCCATTCTGTATAGTGTGCATATGGCTTGTCCTTACTGTGCTTTTTCTGAGCATCTTAGATGTGCTTTGGTGTATTAATGTCTACAGGTAGACGAGTTTCTTCTGTCTCACCTATGTGATGTTAATCGATGCCTTTCATCCTTTGTACTCATGCGTCCTGTCCTTACTGTGACCTAGAGACTCAGATCAATATGTAGATGTGCTTGTTAGCCTCTTTGTCTTGCACTTAGAGCGAGGTCTAGCTAATCTGCCCATTGTGATGTATGGCTTACAAATGCAAATACCTCCTGCCTGTTCTGTTGTCCCTTTGATCATTCTAGACTGTGGGGTATGTCTTTTTGATGTATTGTTATGATCAAGTATTTAAGGTGCAACTCTGTAACGCAATCTCTTTCTCTTACTCTCTCACTCTGATCCTGCAACTGGCGGACACATTGTGTCTGCCTCTCCTGCTCTGAGAGCCTAGGGATCCCGCTCCGGGCTGCTCCACTATGCACCGGAGAGGGGATCCCGTGAAGGCGACATGATTAATAAAACCTGCTTAAAACCACAGCACTGCTGCTTATTTTTCCATGCCGCTTCAATAGCGCCATTTCACAACAACAGTCATCTCATAGCACTTTCAACTGTAGGGGAAACCGCCACAATTGCAGAAAGACCGCAGCAATCAGGCGATCCCCTGTGAGCAAGCACTTGGCAACGGTGGAGAGGAAAAACTCCCTTTTAACAGGAAGAAACCTCCAGCAGAACCGGGCTCAGGGAGGGACAGTCATCTGCTGTGACTGTCTAGGGGGTGAGGAGATAGAGAAGATGAAAAGAACAGATATCAAAGGAGTGGGTTCAGGACAACTCTGTGAATGTCCTTGAGTGGCCCAGCCAGAGCCCAGACTTGAATCCAATTGAACATCTCTGGAAAGATCTGAAAATGCTTGTGCACCGACGCTTCTCATCCATCCTGATGGAACTTGAGAGGTGCTGCAAAGAGGAATGGGCCAAACTGCCCAAAGATAGGTGTGCCAAGCTTGTGGCATCATTTTCAAAAAGACTTGAGGCTGTAATTGCTGCCAAAGGTGCGTCAACAAAGTATTGAGCAAAGGCTGTGAATACTTATGTACATGTGATTTCTTAGATTTTTTATTTTTAATAGTTTTGCAAGGAGGCTGCCAAACAGCTGCCGGCCAGAGCAGTGACTACAGGCACGGAACAAAGAACAACAGACACAGAAACAACAACAACTCAAAAGATAACACAATACACAAATAACCCAATAACCTGAGCCACAGAGAACAGTCAGAACTGAGCCTAAAGAACACCACTGGCTCGGTTCGTGACACAGGGTGGCTCATCTGGAGATCAACCTGCCTTGTTATCTCCTCTGCCTGGCGCACTGGCTCCACTGCTTGTGGCAGCATGAAGTCCGCCATTAGTTGAAAACGTTGGGACAGCTCTTTGTCTTTTCTTCCAACAACCAGGTGATCCCTCATATGCTCATCCCTTTTCTCCCCAAAGTCACAGTGTTCGGCTAATTCGTACAAAGTCCTTATGTACATTTCTGCCATTTCACATTGCTGCTGATTTCTCTGATGGAAACACGCCCGCTCATGTTTAATGTTCCGCCATGGAACAAAATAGTCCTCAAACTTCTTAAGCATGACATCATATTTCTTTTTCTCCTCCTCAGAGCTGAACGTAAAGGAGATGAAAATCTTTTCAGCCTCGCTTCCCATTGCATATATCAGTGAACTCACTTGTATTTCCTCATAGTCTTTATTACCTCCGCCAGGCCGCAGGCCAGGAGGTTATGTTTTTGCCGGGGTTTGTCTGTCTGTTTTTCTGTCTGTTGGTTAGCAAGATAACTCAAAAAGTTTTGGACGGATTTCGATGAAACTTTCAGGCGTTGTTGGAAATGGTCCAAGGAAGAACTGATTAAATTTTGGAGATGATCTGGATCACCGTCTGGATCCAGGAATTTTTTAAAGGATTCTTTAACATTGTGAGATAGGGCCATTTTCAACACAGAGGATGCGGAGAATCACCGTGCTACAGCGAGAGAAGAAATGCAGCGACTCAGGCAAAGGCTGTCCCCAGATGCTATTGAAGCTCGTCGAGCTTAGTTTTATTTTTTTTTTATTGATTTTTTTTCTTATTACCTCCGCCAGGAGGTTATGTTTTTTTTTTTAAAAGAAGATCTGCTTGATATTGCCAGTCATGCCTCGTTCAGTCTAAAAGTGTGAAACAGAGAAGGCAACAGAGTGCAAAGTGCATGAGAAAGAAAAAAAAAGGCAGGGAGATAACACAGAGGATGCGGAGAATCACCGTGCTGCAGCGACAGAAGAAATGCAGCGACTCACGCAAGGGCTATCCCCACATGCTATTGAAGCTCGTCGAGCTTAGTTTTATTTTATTGATTTTTACCTCCGCCAGGAGGTAATGTTTTTGCCGGGGTTTGTCTGTTTGTTTGTCTGTCTGTTGGTTAGCAAGATGTATGGGCGGAACTGTGGCCGTCATTACGGAAAATGTCATTTTCGTGAATAACTACTGAACCACTAATCCTATCATTGTCAATCCAATTGCTAGTCATATGTTTTCATGGTCAAGGAATCTGAAAACCTACACACAAACACTGTATGGCGGGAACTGTGCCGCTTGGCGGAGGTCTGCGCTCCCCAAGTGCTTTTCTAGTTCAGTTTGTAGTCAGCCCGACGCAGGAAAATCTCTGCTGCCACTCCGGCCATTCTGCGGGGCAGTCGAATCTGAACTCTCTGAGGATTAAACTTTGTCATGGTGCTGCTTTATCAGCTTCCAGATGACTCTGACACCACGTAATGTCTGTTGACACTTATTCGACAGGACATAAAAGATAAATAGAGACTCAGTAACCTGGAGACATGATTTCTTCTGTAGCCTGTGCTCATGTTTATTTCTAGCACCAGGAGAACACTCGTGGACCACCATCAGCAACAACAACTCAAACCTGCATACATCATACGTATTTACGTGCCCACTCCCCTGTAGGGATACATCATACTGTGATTGACTACATACATTACACTGGATGTTTAGTACATGTGACAACAATCTCCCATCTAAGGTGGCAAGATGGAAGCCTTGTCTTATGAAGAAAACATCCAAGCCCGGCTACATTTTGCAAAAACACATTTGAAATCTCCCAAACTCATGTGGGAAAATGTGTTATGCTCCGATGAAACCAAGGTTGAATTTTTTGTCCATAATTCCAAAAGGTATATTTGGCACAAACACAACACTGCTCATCACCAAAAGAACACCATACCTACAGTGAAGCATGGTAGGGGCACCATCATGCTTTGGGCCTATTTTTCTTCAGCTAGAACTGGGGCCTTAGTCAAGGTGGAGGGAATTATGAACAGTTCCAAACACCAGTCACTGTTGGCACAAAACCTTCAGGCATCTGCTAGAAAGCTGAAGATGAAGAGAAACCTCACATTTCAGCACGACAATGACTCAAAGCACACATCCAAATCAACAAAAGAATGGCTTCACCAGAAGAAGATTAAGGTTTTGGAACGGCCTAGCCAGAGTCCAGACCTGAATCCAATCGACCATCTGTGGGGTGATCTGAAGAGGGCTGTGCACAGGAGATGCCCTCGCAATCTGACAGATTTGGAGCATTTTTGCAAAGAAGAGTGGGCAAATATTGCCACATAAAGATGTGCCACGCTGATAGACTCCTACTCAAAAAGACTGAGTGCTGAAATAAAAAGCCTAAGGTGCTGCAACAAAGTATTAGTTTAAGGATTTGCATATTTATGCAAAGAGGTTACTGTAAGTTTTATTGTTTGTTTGTTTTGTTTCCTCCTTTAAAGATTTAACTTTGTTTTTCAGTTGGGTTGTACAGGTTATAGGTCACATTAATAGTGGAAAAAGTTTTGAAATGATTTCTTGGTCTCATTTTTTTTATATCACAACCTGGCATTTGAACAGGGGTGCATAGACTTTTAATATCCACTGTATGTAATTAAAGTTTGCAATTAACTGAAATGTAATTTTTATGCGATGCGACTGGCAGTCTGTCCAGGGTGTACCCTGCCTCTCGCCCAAAGATGTTGAGATAGGCTCCAGCACCCCCGCTACCCAAAAAGGATTAAGCGGAAGAAGATGAATGAATTCATTCATTCAATGTAATTACAAAGCTTTATTTATATGGATATGGACATGGTTATTTCACCCTGTACTCTATCTGGTCCTCAAAAGGCCTGAGAAAAAGCATCAAAAATAAGGCAAACATGGCTGTTAAGCAAATAACACAATATGGCAGAGGCTATACAGTTAAAGTACTGTTAGTACTGCTACTTCTGGCAGGGGATATTCACCTCAACCCTGGCCCTGCCACTATCAAACAGCAGGCCACTGGGTTAGCACAAACATCTGAATTGGCTGATTGGTTGCTGCTGTCAACGGCCCCGCTAACATCTGAACCAGCTGATTGCTCGCTGCTGTCAACGGCCCGGCTAACATTTGAACTGGCTGATCGCCCGCTGCTGTCAACGGCCCGGCTAACACCTGAACCGTCTGATCACCCACCGTTGTCAACGGCCCGGCTAACATCTGAACCGGCTGATCGCCCGCTGCTGTCAACGGCCCAGCTAACACCTGAACCGGCTGATTGGCTGCAGCTGTCAACGGCCCGGCTAACACCTGAACTGGTGGAGCAGCATAATGCTGGTCTTCGCCCCAGTACAGCTGGACATAGCGAGTCGGGTGAGTTGAATTGCACTGGACAGACTCACATATCTGATCCTGCTGTAAACAGCTGTGCTATGTCCAAACTTTTGGAAGCAGGAGCAGTCAAACAAAATGCAAATGAGGTGAGATCCGAAAACCAAGCTGTACAAAAGCAAAAACAACATTTATTCTTCCAAACTGTTAATCATGCACGAGTTCTTTGGGATACAAAGGATAAACCAAAGGGGATCCTTGGCGGACACTTAAACATACGGAGCATAATCCCCGAAAGAGATGAGATTTCGACGTTGTTGTTGGACTCAAATCTGGACTATCTTTGTCTCTCAGAAAGCTGGCTACACAGGAACATAGACACTAATATGATCGATGTTGTGGGTTATCAGTGTTTTAGAAAAGACAGGCAGGTAGGGAGGGGAGGAGGTGTCTTAATTTACATCAAAGAGAAATATAAATGTCAACTGGCTGATTTGAATACATCACTTGAATGTTTAGCTGTTAATGTATGTCTATCACCGGTAATGAATTTCAACATTGCAGTATTGTACAACCCACCGTCATACAATTCTTCTTTCTATAATGAATTAAGTGATCTGGTTAAACAACTTGAGAAGAGCAGAGAAACAATATTTCATGGTGACTTTAATATTAACTGGTCTGATAAAAAGAACAAACAGAAACTGAAAAGCCTCATGACTAAATTTAATTACCAACAAATGATCAAAGGACCCACCAGGATAACCAAACAATCTAGAACACTTATTGACATGGTATTTGCTAATAAACCAGAACGAATAACCAGAACCTATAATCTTGTAACTGGTCTCTCAGATCATAACATGGTTCTTGCTGTCAGAAAACTTACTAAAAAGCGACTACAGTATTTTGGGGGAGTCGATATTGACAAAGTAAATTTTATTATTCCCAAATCAAAAACTGCAGAGTTTGGACATCACTTAGAGAATCAAAATTGGGAGCAGCTCATGTCAATACATGAAGTAGATGATTGTTGTAATTTTATAACTGCAACAATCACAATGTCTATAGATAAATTTACAAAGCAAATTAAAAGTAGACAACAGAAGATTAACCTACCACGGTTAAAGGCCAAATGTCACGTAACAGGGTACTTTAAATATCTTCAAACTAGATATAAAAGGGAACCGATCCGTTCGGGTCTTGGTGCATATGCTTCAGTAACAACGGAATATTCGTTAATTTAAAACTGCCGCGCTTGGCCTGACACGGCCCCTGGAATCGCCTGGGGAAGAAGGCGGAAGTGACGAAATCGATTGTACCCTAGTTTGATGCTTGGGGTATTTCAATTGATTGTTTATATGGAGACTGGAAGGTTGAAGTGAGCAACAAGAAAGAAAAAATTGGATATTTCACCCATACCTTAAAACGGGACTATCAGGGACAGCTGGGTAATAAGGGACACTTCTCTGGGAAATGTTTTCTTACCTGTCAAGTGAGACGTTTTCGCCATACTTCAACACCGTAAAAAGCGGCTATAAGGAACGGCGGAGCAACAAGGCACACCTCTCTGGGATCTGTCTGTTCCGCAACCGCTGCACAGCTCAACGTGTTAAACCATTGTCCTAATGACTTCTCATGGTAGTGAGAATTGCTCCCGCTGAGCGATCAGCCCGCCTCAGCTGTGAGTGATCACACACAGGACTGCTCCTCAAGACACTCAGTTTTTTTTCCAGTATATTTTTTCTTTTGGGCGTACAGAAATGGCAATACGCCCGTTTTTGCTAAAATTGCATTTTCCCCGTATTTTCCTTAAAATATTTGACAATAACAACACGAACTACATTTAAAACATTTCCCAGAAAAGTGTCCCAAACCACTGCGCCGTCCCCCACAGCCGCGCTTGGCACCAAAATACGGCGAAAACGTCTCCCTTGACAGGTATGTGCTTCCATTTTCATATTGATCTGGTCAATTTCTTGACAGCAGCGGCTCTCCTCCACTGCAATAATAATGGCTTCCGAAAAATCAATATTTATGGGGCGCCCTCGACAGACCCCCTCCGGCTTCGCAATTCTGGAGGCGATTAATGTCCAGTTCAATGACATTTTCCACTGGTTCTGCTCTCTGGTCATCGTTGGAACTGTTGTCATCAGACAAAGCATCTGATTCCGTCTCGGACGGCTCGAACCGGTAAGGTTCTATGCCTCTGTCACTGTCTGAACCACTGACAAAAAAAAAAGACAAAAAAAAAAAAGACAAAACTAAACTAATTTGTTCACAATCGCTGTCACTTTCCGTCATGATTGTCCAATGTTGATAAGTGTGAATGTGGATAGGCAGGGCAGCCAGGGTACAACTGGTGATGTCAAAAACATGGGCGTGGTCTGGACTGGCTGTCACAAGCCAGCAAGCAAGGTGGGGCCTTCACCTGGTGTATTTTGTGCAATTATGTAAATACAGGTGGGTGATATGGTCTCCGGTATGAATATTTGGTTTAAGCTATGTGTATTTTATCTAAATTCGTTGTCATTTAGAAAAAAAAATTACGTGACATTTGGCCTTTAAATAATGAAATAAGAAAACTTATGAAGAGGCGAGACTCTGCATTGCAAACATCATTAACCTCTAAACTACCAAATGATCACCTCGTTTACAAAAGTATAAGAAATAAAGTGGTACAAGAGCTGCGTAAATCAAAAGCATCTTATTACAATAAATAGATAGAACATGCAAAGGGTAACAACAGTTCCCTATGGAGGCACTTAAATAACTTAACCAATAAAAAAAAATGATCAGAAGTGGGTAAAGGAACTTTAATGGCAAGACCATCAGTGACAATGCTACATTGGCAAATAAATTTAATTCATATTTTGTGGAGTCAGTGGAAGAATTAACAAAAAACTTTGTGCTGCCAAATGTGCTCAACAATACAAAATCAATACTTTCAACAGTTCCCTTTCACATTAATGAGGTAAATAAAGAATTAATTGCTGGCATTGTTAAAACATTGTCAAACTCTAAAACTAATCAGAATCAGAATCAGAATCAGCTTTATTGGCCAAGTATGCACAACACATACAAGGAATTTGACTTTGGCTAAAAACTTGCTCTCATTGTTCAGGTGGAGGATTTAAATAAGGATTCAATGACAACAGAGTATGTACAGTAAATTACAGTCTGTCCACGTTTCTATAAAAGGATGCAAATATATACAGGAATGTATGCAGTTATTTACTCAGACTAACCACACTTTGCAGAAATATATGAAAAAATATACAATCACACAGTATTTCAATGTGGACTCAGATTCAGTGATATAATGTGAATGAAGTAAAAAGCAGTGTGAAAGTTATGTGCAATGTAATAATGGATGAAAAGTCATGAGTACAGCAACAGGTAGGACTAGGTGAATGTTAGGAGTTCATCAGAGTGATGGCTTGAGGAAAGAAACTGTTCCTGTGACGGGTGGTTTTGACCTTCAGTGATCTGTAACGACGACCAGAAGATAGAAGTTCAAACAGTTTGTGGCCGGGGTGTGATGGGTCAGCACAGATGTTTCCCACTCGTTTCCTGGTTATGGACCGATATAAGTTCTCAATGGAGGGTAGGTCAGTACCAATGATCCTCTCCGCAGACTTAATGATCCGCTGCAGTCTGGTCTTGTCCTGTTTAGTGGCAGATCTAAACCAGACAGTGATGGAAAAGCAGAGGACAGATTGGATGATGGCGGTGTAGAAGACAACCAGCAGCTCCTGAGGCAAATCAAACTTCTTGAGCTGACGCAGAAAAAACAACCTCTGCTGGGCCTTTTTCCGGACAGTGTCTATATGGGAGGACCACTTCAGGTTCCGGGAGATTGTGGTACCCAGAAACTTGACGGAGTCCATAGTGGACACTGTGCTGTTGAGGATGGTGAGTGGGGGGAATGAAGGGGGGTGTCGCCTGAAATCCACAGTCATCTCCACCGTTTTGGCTGGGTTAAGTTCAAGATGGTTCTGGCTGCACCAGAGGATCAGCTGCTCCACCTCCCGCCTGTATGCAGACTCATCATCATCCCGGATCAAACCGATGACTGTGGTGTCGTCCGCAAACTTCAGGAGCTTCACCGAAGGGTCCTCTGAGGTGCAGTCATTGGAGTAGAGGGAGAAGAGCAGTGGGGAAAGGACACATCCTTGGGGGGCGCCAGTACTAATTTTTCGGGAGCTGGATGTAAATCTCCCTAGCTTCACCTGTTGCCACCTGTCAGTCAGAAAGCTGGAGATCCACTGGCAGGTGAAGGGGGGCACCTTGAGCTGGAGGAGTTTCTGATGAAGAATGCCTGGGATGATGGTGTTGAACGCTGAGCTGAAGTCGACAAACAGGATCCTGGCGTACGTCCCTGGGGAGTCGAGGTGTTGCAGGATGTAATGTAGTCCCATATTCACTGCATCATCCACTGACCTGTTTGACCGGTAGGCAAACTGCAGTGGGTCCATCAGGGGGCCTGTGATGACCTTCAGGTGGTTCAGCACCAATCTCTCCAAGGATTTCATGACCACAGAGGTCAGGGCAACAGGTCTGTAGTCGTTTAATCCTGTAACAGAGGGTTTCTTGGGAACTGGAATGATGATGGAGCGTTTGAAGCAGGAAGGCACTTCACGCAGCTCCAGTGATCTGTTAAAGATCCGGGTGAAGATGGGGGCCAACTCGTTGGAGCAGACTCTCAGGCAGGACGGAGACACACCATCAGGTCTTGCAGCCTTCTTGATCTTTTGTCTCTGAAAGACCCGGCGCACCTCCTCTTCACAGATCGTTAGTGCTGGTGGGAGGTCAGAGTGGAGGAGGGATGGAGTTCCTGGGGCTGCAGATAATCCTTTTGTGTGGGTGGGAGGTGAGAACTGTAGGTTCTTTTCAAACCTACAGTAAAAGCTGTTTAGGTCGTTAGCCAGCTGGAGGTTTTCCACAGGGTGGGGGGATGGTCTCCTGTAGTTGGTGATATTCTGCAGGCCTCTCCAGACAGAAGCAGAGTTGTTGGCTGAGAAGTTTTTTTGTAACTTCACACTGTAGCTCCTCTTAGCAAGCCTGATCTCCTTCGTCAGCATGTTTCTGGCCCGCTTGTACAGAGTCCAGTCACCAGTCCTGTAGGCCTCCTCCTTGGTCTGACGTAGCTGCTTCAGTTTAGGAATGAACCAGGGTTTATTGCTGTTGTATATGCAGAAGGTCTTGGTCTGCACACACATGTCCTCGCAGAAACAGATGTATGACGTCACAGTGTCAGTAAGTTCATTTAGGTTAATGGCTGCAGCTTCAAAAACACTCCAATCTGTGCAGTCAAAGCAGGCTTGTAACTCCAGCTTTGATTCCTCAGTCCATTTCTTCACAGGCCTTACAACAGACTTGGAAGTTTTTAGTTTCTGTCTGTATGTTGGAATAAGATGGAGCAGACAGTGGTCAGAAAAACCCAGAGCTGCACGGGGGACGGCATGATAGGCATTCCTTAAAACTGTGTAACAGTGGTCGAGTATATTTGTGTCCCTGGTGGGACATTTAATATGCTGTCTGTATTTAGGAAGCTCATTTGTGAGATTAGCTCTATTGAAATCACCCAGAATGATAAGCAGAGAGTCTGGATGTTTTTCCTCCACCTCTGCTATCTGGTCAGCGAGGAGCTGCAGTGCCTCCGTTGTACAAGCAGCAGGCGGGATATAAATTCCGACCAGAATAAAGGAGGAGAACTCTCACGGTGAATAAAAGGGTTTACAGTTTATGAACAGTGACTCTAGGTTAGGGCTACAAAACTTCTTCAACACTGTGACATCAGTACACCAACCTTCGTTTATGTAGAAGCAGATTCCACCACCTTTAGTCTTTCCAGAGAATTCTCGGCTGCGATCAGCGCGAAACAGTTGAAATCCGTCCAGACGCACCGCGCTGTCCGGGATGTGTTCACTCAGCCAGGACTCCGTGAAACAAAGGGCGCCAGATCTGCTAAAATCCCGGTTTTTGTGAGTCAGGAGCAGCAGTTCATCCATTTTGTTCACCAAACTGCGGATATTTGCCAGATGGATCGATGGGAGCGGCGTGCGAAATCCTCGTTTCTTCAGCCTGACTAGCGCACCGGCACTTTTACCATGCCGCCTTCGTTTCCGGCCAGCGCCAATAGCCGCTGCTCCCACAGCTAAGATTGACTGAAAAAACTTCAGATCAGCAGCAGAAACTGGCGGAGAAGTTGCATTGGGAGGTAATCTGAGTGAAAGTAGTTCCTCCCTTGAATAGGTGATTCGGACAGAAGAGCAGAAGTCCAAAAAAACACACAAAATTATCAAAAACATCAGAGAGCAGAAGCCAGTGGCTGCCATCTGCGGCGCCATCTTGGATTTTTTTTTTTTTTTTTGTAATGATATCTACAATATGAGCACTTCCTTTCTCAAAATGCACAGCAAAATATTAATCAAACCACTGACTCATCTCATTAATCTCTCCATTAGGTCTTGTACATTTCCATCTGGCTGGAAAAAAGCTGTCGTCACACCAGTTTATAAATCGGGTAGTAAAGACGATATATGTAATTACCGCCCAATCTCTATTTTACCAGTCCTGTCTAAGGTTCTTGAAAAAGTTGTAGCTACACAGCTGATAGACTCTCTACAAGACGGTCAACTTCTTCATCCACACCAATTTGGTTTTAGACCAGGATACTCAACAGAAACAGCAAATTGTTGCCTTATTGAAAATGTCAAACAGTCCTTGGACAGGGGTAATGTGGTGGGTGCTGTTTTTCTGGATCTCAGAAAGGCTTTTGACACTGTAAACCACAGCTTGCTTTTATCCAAAATGGTATCTTTTAACTTTTCTCGCAATACAATAGAATGGTTTGCATCTTATCTTCAGAACAGAGAACAGTGCGTAAAAGTTCACCAGGATAAATCCTTCTTTTTAAATAATCATATGGGTATCCCACAAGGGTCCATTCTTGGTCCTTTACTTTTCAGCATTTTTATTAATGACCTGCCATTACACTGCTCAGCTGCAGCATGTCAACTTTATGCAGATGATGCAGTTATTTACACAGCTGCCAAGACTCCAGCTCAGGCTGCAGACGTCCTGTCTACAAGTATGGTTGATGTCCAAGAGTGGCTCATCCAGAACCATCTACTGCTGAACCTTCAGAAAACAGTTTCAATGTGCTTTTCAATCAAAAAATGTAACTTGCAACATTTTAAAGTTAATATACATGATCAAGATATCAGTTCAGTTACAGAATTCAAATACCTTGGCATTGTACTAGATCCTCAACTCAAATTTAATCTTCACATTAAGAAGATTTCTAAAACAGTAAAAAAAATTTTGAATTGCTTTAAATTAATTAGACATTACATACCACACCAAGTAGCCATACTGTATATGCATTCTATGTTGTTGTTTTTTTCGCATATATCATACTGTTTGACAGTCTGGGCTCAAGCAGCTCCTTCTACAATAAAACATATAGGTTCATTATATAATCAGACTGTGGTTTATATTAATCATATATTCCATACCTACATATGTATAGACATATTAGAATGTTTAGTGATTACATATGTGCAATGACCTCACGCCTCAGAACAGGACAAGAGGTCCCGACCGCCAGCGAAGATCAAAGAGCATACGGAGTCGCAGCGGTGGAGACCAGATCGATCTCCTTGACCACCCAGGGTCAGGTGGAGGAGACGGAGGACAAAGGAGGGGGGATTAAGTTAATGCGGGATGTCAGCTTTGATATGCAATGTCTTTTGTTGTGTGTAGGTATAAGTATGAAGGTCTGACTGTGTTCGACCTCTTATTCTGCTTCTGCACTGAGATGAGACTTGTTAGAGGAGCGAAGCTGATATTAAACTTTGGTTTATAAATCACATCGCCTCGTTATTTCAAGCTCTTCTACACTGGTGACCCTGACGCGAGGATGGAACAGAGACGTTCTCCCGCGATTGACTCATCAGAGGCGACCCAGGCAAGCGCCGGCGCCCATGCAGACAGAGGAACAGATGGACGACGTTCCCCCACGGCAGAAGCTACAGAGAGGGCTCAACCGAGCACCAGCCCCGCCGTGAGAGCAGAAGAAAGGCGCTCTCACCCGGCGGACACATCAGGAACGGCCCACACAAGCGCCGTCACCGTCAAGCAGCCAGACTTCTCGCAAGAAGACCCGAGCTCGTGGTTCCAGCAAGCTGAGGCTCAGTTTGCACTGGCGGGCATAACGGCGGACGACACAAAATTTTATCACATCGTCGCCAAACTCGACGCTGCCACGTCGAGATGTGCGCGGAGCATAATCCAACGGCCGCCCGCCCATGACAAGTATAGAGAACTTAAGGTGACCATCGTCAAGAACTTCGTCCCCTCAGCCGAAGAGAGAGCAGAGAAGATCCTGGCGATCTACGGCCACAAAGGATGCAGACCCAAGGCCCTCATGGAGGACATGCTGCAGCTCAAGGAAGAGGACAACGACAAATTCCTCTTCCGACATATCTTCCTCAGCACTCTGCCGCCACACATGAGAGGGACGCTGGTCAACATGCGGTGCAGCACCCAGCAAGACTTCCACGCGATGGCCCGCGAAGCGCAGCGACTCATCAACGCCTGCGGCAAACAGATGGCCACAGCAGCATCCGCAGATCTTAGCGTGGATGCCCAGAGCAGCGGAGAACCACAGACAACCGAGCAGAGCCCACCCACCATGGCGGCAACACGACCAAGACGCAGCAGGCGGAACGACATCCGCTATTACCACCACCGTTTCGCCGAGAGGGCGTACAAATGCGTTCCCCCCTGCAAGTTCAAAAGTTCAGGAAAACGCCAAAGCCTAGAACGAAAAAAATAAAGCGAAAAAAATAAGCTTCTTTATGTGACTGACGGACACACCGGGAGACAGTTCCTGATCGACACCGGAGCTCAACTGAGTTTTATCACCCCTTCCCACGCAGATCGGGCCATGGGTCCCCGGGGTAATGGGGCGATGGCAGCCAACGGCTCGATCATCGACACTTACGGTGAAAGGAGCCTGCCTCTTTGCATTCACGGCCGCAACTATAGATGGACATTTATTGTAGCGGCGGTGAGTTTTAACTTGTTGGGCGCTGATTTTTTGTGTGCACATGGGTTGTTAGTCGATCTAGCAAATAGACGCTTAGTTAATGCACTGTCATTTTCTTCTATCCCCTGCTCAGCTCGAGTTTCTCCACCACCCGTGCAGGCCAACGTCACAACAGCAGAAGGTAAGTTTGACCAACTCCTCACCCAATTTCCAGCACTCACAGTTCCCAAATTTTCAGCAACAGTAGCGAAACACGGGGTTGAACACTTCATTCCCACAATGGGCCCACCCGTGTTCACCAAAGCTCGGCGCTTAGACGCGACCAAGCTCGCCATAGCACGGGACGAGTTTACCACACTGGAAAAATTAGGCATTATTAGACGCTCGAAAAGCCCCTGGGCATCGCCACTCTACATGGTCCCGAAAACCGACGGTTCTTGGAGACTGTGCGGCGATTACCGCAGATTAAACAATGCGACAGCGCATGACCTCTACCCAATTCCTCACATCCAAGATTTTTCACTACATCTGGCGGGTGCGCGTATTTTTTCTAAAATAGACCTGGTCCGCGGCTATCACCAAGTCCCCGTTCGAGCGGAAGACATTCCTAAAACGGCTGTAATAACCCCTTTCGGTCTTTTTGAATTTTTGCGGATGCCGTTTGGCCTCAAAGGCGCTGCTCAAACCTTTCAGCGCATGATGGACGCGGTATTACGCGACCTCCCCTTCGTGTTCGTCTACCTCAGCGATATGCTGGTAGCCAGCCCGTCAGAGGAAGAACACGAACAACACCTCACTACAGTTTTTCAGAGACTAGAAGAGCACGGGTTAATAATCAACGCAGCCAAATGCAAATTCGGCGTGTCACAAATTGATTTTTTGGGGCACAGAGTTTCACCGAAAGGGGCAGTCCCATTGCCAGACAAAGTCCATGCGGTAAAAAATTTTCCACGACCACAAACGGTCAAATCGCTGCAAGAATTTTTGGGAATGGTGAATTTTTACAACCGTTTCCTCCCCCGCGCAGCTCAACTCATGCAGCCCCTGTATGCCGCACTCAGAAAACAAAAGCCTTCTAACGCGGTCGAATGGACCCCGGAGCGCGAATGCGCCTTCGCGGAAGTAAAAAGTGCTCTAGCGAACGCCACATTGTTGGTTCACCCCGATCCCTCGACCTGCATAGCGTTAACCACAGACGGCTCAGACCTGGCCATAGAGGCAGTCGTGGAACAACATGTTGGCGGAACCTGGCAACCTTTAGCATTTTTTAGCAAATCTTTAAACCAAACCGAGCGTAAATACAGCACTTTTGACAGGGAGCTGCTAGCGCTTCATTTATCCATCCGCCACTTCCAGTTCTGGTTAGAAGGGCGGCGTTTCACGGCTTTTGTAGACCACAAACCGCTCACTTTTGCGATGGCTAAAATTTCAGAACCATGGTCAGGCAGGCAACAAAGACAGCTAGCTGCAATTTCAGAGTTCACCACAGACATTCGACATGTGGCAGGCAAACTTAACGTGGTAGCAGACTGCCTCTCTCGCGCTGTGACATCGCCAGAGCACGAGGAGACAGATTATACTACCTCAGCCGCAGAACTCTTCGCCAACGCGGACGCGTACGCGGCCCCAATTCACGTAGGGATAGATTACGCAGCCATGGCAGAGGAACAAAGCAGCGACGCGGACGTGAGCGCGCTCCTGTCTGGACCAACAGGGTTAAGACTGGAGGAAAGGGGTTTATGTGATGGTGTACCCCCCCTAATCTGCGACGTTTCAACCGGCCGACCTCGCCCGGTAGTCCCAGCTGCATGGCGCCGCCGCATTTTCGACTCGGTTCACTCCCTCGCGCACCCAGGGGTGCGCGCCTCTGTTAAAATGGTCGCTGAAAAGTTTGTTTGGCCGGGCCTGCGCAAAAATGTAAAGAAATGGGCAAAAACTTGCATGTCTTGTCAGCGCGCCAAAGTTCACAAACACACAAAAGCCCCTCTAGAGCCTTTTCGAATCACAGCTAGAAGGTTTGACCACGTTCATGTCAACCTCGTGGGACCACTACCTTCGTCTCAAGGCTTCACACACCTGTTAACAATGATAGACCGTACTACGCGCTGGCCTGAGGCGGTCCCTCTGGCGTCAACCACAGCGGCGGAAGTCGCTCGCGTTTTTTTGACAAACTGGATGGCACGTTTCGGCGTCCCATCGGACATCACGTCCGATAGGGGGCCTCAATTTGTCTCAGAGCTTTGGTCAGCCATGGCCAGCAGCTTAGGGGCGACAGTTCACCGCACCACTGCTTATCACCCTCAGGCTAATGGGTTATGCGAGCGTTTTCACAGATCTTTAAAGGTCGCCCTCAGGGCCTCGCTAATGGATACAAATTGGGTAAATAAACTCCCCTGGGTTTTATTGGGGTTGCGTGCTGCGCCTAAAGAGGATCTAGACGCCTCCCCAGCAGAATTAGTCTTTGCACAACCTCTCAGACTCCCAGGTGAGTTTTTACCAGAGAACCCAGAGCCTGTGCATCTTCCAACCCTGAGGCTTTTAGGCAGCAACAGACCGGACACTCTCCCCAGACCGGCACATCACTCTTTTCCACGGGTTTTTGTCCCCCAAGCTTTAAAAAACGCCGAGTTTGTTTTTGTTAGGCATGAAGCTTTAAAATCAACCCTCCGTCCACCATACGACGGACCATTCAGAGTGCTGGAACCTGGTGATAAGCATTTTGTGCTTGATTTAAGGGACAGAAAAGAAACAGTCAGCATTGACAGACTTAAACCTGCCTTCTTGTTGAGAGACGAACCTGCACGGGTGGCGAGGGCACCTCGGCGGGGTAGACCCCCCAAGAAAAAAGACTCAACCCCCCTGCAGGGAACAAATAACCACTCTCCTCCCCAAGCTGTAGATTCCTTACAGGAGGGTCCCACCAGGACGCCAAAGCGGACCTACAGCAGATTCGGGAGAAGATTAAAACCCAGACGGCACAGGGACTGATGCAAATTAACCAAGAGTTGTTAACTATGTTATCAGATTGTGCCGTGACAGTTTTAAGGCTGATTTGTAATATTACTATACTGTTATGGTTACCACTGAATTCTCTACAGGAGCATGACTGCTGGAAAGATTCTTCCTTGTTTTCCCTGTCAAGAAGTTTAACAGTATAGTATGTCGTAGAAATTATCTTAAACTGTAAACTTACTTTGATTGTCCTTTTCTTAGTCGTTTGGGGGGGCTGTGGTTTATATTAATCATATATTTCATACCTACATATGTATAGACATAGAATGTTTAGTGATTACATATGTGCAATGACCTCACGCCTCAGAACAGGACAAGAGGTCTCGACCGCCAGCGAAGATCAAAGAGCATACGGAGTCACAGCGGTGGAGACCAGATCGATCTCCCTGACCACCCAGGGTCAGGTGGAGGAAACGGAGGACAAAGGAGGGGGGATTAAGTTAATGCGGGATGTCAGCTTTGATATGCAATGTCTTTTGTTGTGTGTAGGTATAAGTATGAAGGTCTGACTGTGTTCGACCTCTTATTCTGCTTCTGCACTGAGATGAGACTTGTTAGAGGAGCGAAGCTGATATTAAACTTTGGTTTATAAATCACATCGCCTCGTTATTTCAAGCTCTTCTACACTGGTGACCCTGACGTGAGGATGGAACAGAGACGTTCTCCCGCGATTGACTCATCAGAGGCGACCCAGGCAAGCGCCGGTGCCTATGCAGACAGGGAAACAGATGGACAACGTTCCCCCACGGCAGAAGCTACAGAGAGGGCTCAACCGAGCACCAGCCCCGCCGTGAGAGCAGAAGAAAGGCGCTCTCACCCGGTAGAGATTATCTTAAACTGTAAACTTACTTTGATTGTCCTTTTCTTAGTCGTTTGGGGGGGGGGGGGCTGTGGTTTATATTAATCATATATTCCATATCTACATATGTATAGACATATTAAAATGTTTAGTGATTACATATGGGGAATGACCTCACGCCTCTGAACAGGACAAGAGGTCTCGACCGCCAGCGAAGATCAAAGAGCAGACGGAGGCGCAGCGGTGGAGACCAGATCGATCTCCCTGACTTCCCAGGGCCAGGTGGAAGAGACAGAGGACAATGGAGGAGATCGATCGCCCTGACCACCCAGGGTCAGGTGGAGGAGACGGAGGACAATGGAGGGGGGATTAAGTTAATGCGGGATGTCAGCTTTGATATGCAATGTCTTTTGTTGTGTGTAGGTATAAGTATGAAGGTCTGACTGTGCTCGACCTCTTATTCTGCTTCTGCACCGAGATGAGACTTGTTAGAGGAGCGAAGCTGATATTAAACTTTGGTTTATAAATCGCATCGCCTCATTATTTCAAGCTCTTCTACACCATGTATGAAATGATTGTCTGAAGGGTGTGAGTGAAGAAGGGAAGGCAAATGTGTAACAGGCATTTTACTGTAACAGGCAAATGTGAATCACGTTTTTATATTGTGTATTTATAATTTTGTTTGCATTGATGTATGTGGATATTGTTTATACTGTTTTCATTTTGTTTTTTCCTCATTTTTTATCTGTTTCTTTTCTCTAAAGCCCATCCAGGGACAAGAGTTGCAAATTAGCTAATATTGCACTGTCCCTGACAAATAAACAAATAAATAAAAAAATAAATATTTTTTTATAACTATGAGTTGTTGTAAAACTAAGGGACAGAGAAGTGACCCCTGTGGAAGTCAACAGTAGCTGTCATTGCAAATTTCCAACTTTATTTCACATAAATTTTCCAACTGTTTTTCTTGTAAATTTGCAACTTTTTTCTCAAGAATTTTAAACTTTTTTCTCATAAATTTTCAACTTTTTTCTTGTAAATTTGCACATTCATTTGGATGCTGATTTTTTATTTATGTATTAAATTACCCCCTCGTGGATCGTCACCTTATCGTGGTGGGGGGTTTGCGTGCCCCAGTGATCCCAGGAGCTATGTTGCTCGGGGATATTTGCCTCTGGTAGGGTCACCCAAGACAAATTGGTCCTGGGTGAAGAGCAAGACTAAGAATGATCCAACAGACTCTCATGATAAATACTAGAACAAGGATTCACTGTACCCCGCCCGGTATGGGGTTACCGGGGCCCCACCCTGGAGCCAGGCCTTGGGGAGGTCTCAATGGCTAGCGTCTGGTGGCCGGGTTTCCGCTTATGGGACCTGGCCGGACTCAGCCAGAAGGAGTTACACGGATCCGCCCTCCAGTGGGCTCACCACCTGCAGGAGGGATCATGGGGGTCCGGTGGTATGTGGATCAGGTAGCGGTTAAAAGTGGAGACCTTGGCTTACTGATCCCAAGCTTCCTAAACTTGCTTTTGGTACATGGAATGTCACCTCTCTGGTGGGGAAGCAGCCTGAGCTGGTGCATGAGGATGAGAGATACCGGCTAGATATAGTCACCCTCACCTCAACACACAGCTCCAGTTCCGGAACCAGTCTCCTGGAGAGGGGCTGGAGCTTGGCCTACTCTGGAGTTTCCCCGGGTGAGAGGCGACAAGCAGGGGTGGATCTTCTTGTATCCCCCCACCTTGCTGCCTCTATATTGGAGTTTACCCCTGTGGACGAAAGGGTTGTTTCCCTGCGCCTTCGGGTTGGGAAACGGGTCCTGACCATCATTTGTGCTTATGCACCAAATGATGCTTCAGAGTATCCACCCTTTTTTTTTTGAGTCTCTGACTGGGGTGTTGGAGGGTGCTTCTTTTGAAGACCCCTTTGTTCTACTGGGGGACTTCAATGCACACATGGGCAACAACAGTGAAACCTGGAAGGGGGTGATTGGGAGGAACGGCCTGCCCGATCTGAAGCAATGTGGTGTTCAGTTATTGGACTTCTGTGCTTACCACAGTTTGTCCGTAACGGACACCATGTTCAAGCATAAGGGTGTCCATATGTGCACCTGGCTCCAGGACACCCTAGGTCGCAGGTCAATTATCGATTTTGTTATCGTGTCATCAGACCTGTGAAGGTATGTCTTAGACACTCAGGTAAAAAGAGGAGCAGAGCTGTCAACTGATCACCACCTGTTGCTGAGTTGGATCCGATGGCAGGGGAGGATGCCATTCAGACCTGGTAAGCCCAAACGTATAGTGAGGGTGTGCTGGGAACGTCTGGCTGAAGCCCCTGTCTGGGAGGTCTTCAACTCCCACCTCCAGAAGAACTTCAACTATCTTCCGAGGGAGACTGGAGACATGGAGTCTGAATGGGTCATGTTCTCCACCTCTATTGTTGAAGCGTCTCGTGGTGGCATCCCCCGAACCAAGTGGTGGCCACCAGTGGTGATGGGGGCCATTAAGCTGAATAAGGAGTCCTATCAAGCTTGGTTGGCTTGTAGGACTCCCGAAGTAGTACTGGCAGGCCAAGCGGAATGCAGCTTGGGTGGTTGCTGAAGCAAAAACTCGGGTATGAGAGGAGTTCAGTGAGGCCATGGAACAAGACTTTCGATCGGCCTCGAAGAGCCTCTGGCAAACTGTCCGGCGGCTCAGAAGGGGGAAGCAGCTCCCTGTCCACACTGTGTATGGTGTGGATGGGGCGCTGTTGACTTCGACTGGGGATATCGTCGGGCGGTGGAAGGAATACTTTGAGGATCTCGTCAATCCCACTGATACGCCTTCCACAGAGAAACCAGGGCTTGTGGACGAGGGGGACGACTCGCCTACCACAGGGGCTGAGGTCGTCAAGATGGTTAAAAATCTCTTTGGTGGCCGGGCCCTGGGGGTGGACAAGATTGAATGTATGACTGAATCTTTATTTCGGATAGATTAAAAGTAAAGATTAAAAGAAAGGAACAGAATAATATAGCAAAGGGAAAAAAAACAACAACAACATCTTACAAGGTCAAATTAAACAATACCTCCTCTGATTATACGGTTCAACACAAGTTATCCGAAATGGGTGATGGCTGAAGCCGCAGCTTAAATTGCCCACCCATATTCCATCCAAGAATTCAAAAGAAAAACAAAACAAGAGCGATTACAATTCAGAACAAAGTTAAGACAAAATGTGACAAAAAACTAAACAGCACAACACAGACTGGATAAGACAATCCTTATGTGATTTTACATGTCATCTTGTATATATGTTTGGAGTATCTTTTCCTTTAGTTTTTGTTTAAATTGCCCAAGTGTTGTACATGATTTTAATTCAGGTCCTAAAGCGTTCCACAGTCTGACTCCTTGCACTGAGACACAGTGTTGCTTGGTGATAGTTCTCACTGAAGGTTTTTGAAATATACATGTTCCTCTGAAATGATGTTGTTTCTCCCTTATTTGGAACAACTTCTGGATATTTGCCGGCAGTGATAGACTTTAAACATTATTACTGCAGTTTTAAAGTCAACCAGATCTTTCAACTTGAGAGCTTTTAATTTAAGAAAAAGTGGGTTTGTTGGTTGCCTGTAAGCAGCTTTGTTTATTATTCTAATAGCTCTCTTCTGAAACATAAAGATTGGATATATGTTTGTTTTATATGTATTTCCCCATACTTCAGTACAATATGTCATATAAGGGAGTATTAATGAATGATACAAAGTATATAGTGTGGGTTGATTCAGCAAATATTTCACTCTGTGTAGTATTGCAATTGATTTAGATATTTTACCTTTAATATAATTAATATGTGACTTCCAACACAGTTTATTTTCAATTATTACTCCAAGAAATTTAGTTTCGGATACCCTTTCAATCTCTACACCATTTACACTGAGTTTAGATACTAAGTTGCTGTGATGGTTGTTAAAAACTATAAATTTAGTTTTACTTAAATTGAGCGTTAATTTGTTTGAATCAAACCACAGTTTAAGCTTTCCTAATTCCTTTCCGAGTGTATCCAAAAGTTGTTCCAAATTGCTTCCATTGCATAATAAATTAGTGTCATCGGCAAACAATATTAAATCCTTTCTTTCCGAAACTTTATATATATCATTTATATACATATTGAATAACAGTGGCCCCAAAACTGAACCCTGTGGGATTCCACAAGTAACCTTCAGTAACTGTGAGTTTTTGCTACCAACACATACATACTGATATCTGTTCTTTAAAGGCGACGGACATTGACATTTTTTTATTGAACCAATCAACTGATTGTATGAAAATATTCCATTCTTCCCATTCCCCTGATTTAATATGCGTCACCATCCTACATAAATGAAATTATTTAGTCATAGTCCATCTTTCACTCAGTGATGCTGCAGTACCGCCATCTGCCGATAGGTGCGTGCAGCCTTCACGTCAATTCGGTATGAAAAAAAATTGCAGAACGAGAGCAAAGTGATTCGGACAGCGATTATTTTCTAGAGTTTGACGACCTCAATATAAATGATTACAAATGATTACATTGACAATGAAGATGTTTTGGGTGGTGTGTGGGCTGTCAGCCTTATTTGTTCGAGGGAGAGGAGGAAGACGCAACACGGACGGGAAAAGAACACGTTTACGATCGGCTGTAAGATATTTCTAGGTAAAAGATGCTTACAAATATTTTTCTTTGGCGACATGCATGATCACACACTTAATTTTAAAAATAAAACTACCCATTGGTCACTCGCTGCCTGATGACATGTTGTTAATCATCATCTTCTCAGCCGCTGATTAGCACCTGCTGGTCTGTGCGCAGCTGGAGCTGATGAGACAGATGAAGCGGCCGTCATCGTCCACACGAGTGAGTTTATAAACAATATTTATTCATTTGATTTAATTTCCCAGATGAATTATGAAGAAACCATTCAATACATTCAATAATCAATGCAAACGGAATAATCAATGCCAACCCCATATTTTTCAGGCGATACAGATTCATAGTGTTGGGGATTTTTTTGGAGAAGAAGTGAGGGTTATGTTGCCTGCCTGTGTGGTGAGCCTCATCAGAGAAACATTCCCATCTCATCACTACAAGGGATTTTGCCTACCAAGATTAGATTTGTGAACAATGTTATTTAAATAAAGTTTTGTAAAATCATATATTGAGTTATTATTAGTATATTGAGTTTATGAAATATAAATTGATCAAACAGGCACAACCACCTCCCTATACAGCACTGAATATTTCATATTTGATGAGTATGAACACCCTACTATGCTAATATTTGATAAGTTGGTAAGGCAATGCAAACCATGGCTTGGAATTCATTTAAGATGTTTAGTAAACATTTGCAGTGAATATTAAAAATAAAAAAACGTACCCTGTTTACTTCTCGTGTTCTGACAGTTGATTGTCACTGACCCCGTTCTCAGAGTCACACTTGGAAATCGAGGCATATATAGTTGGAATAGCCGTTTTCTTTATCAGAAATCTTTTGGCAAATTTCATTTCAAATTGACATAATGTCTGGCCCAGGAAACACGCACGCAGGCTCAGGATAGATTTAACAGCTTTATTCAACAAGCAGGTGTGTGTGAATGGATTTATGGGGATGTGCTGACGAGGGACAGGTGTGCGCCCAGCTGAATCCGCTGAGGAGCGGCGAGTCGTGACACAAATTGCATCTTATTCTCGAAATCGCTGTCAACGAAATCTCTACTGCACATTTTTGGTGTTTTACCGACATAAGTCCATTTTTTTTTGCGTTTTCTGAACGAATTTCACCCATGCCGTTCTGATTTTCACAGGGACGGGACATTCAAAAACACTCACAGCATGCTCCTCTGGTATAACGTCGCACCCGTACACAACACAACGACAAACCATAATTAATTTGATTCCTGAAATCCTAATGTTAATAAATAATCTATTTGTAATCCAAAAGTATTCCGAGAAATATCCGTAATCGCCGATTTTAAAACGTAAACATCAAATAAAAAAAAGCAATGTCCGCCGACTGTGTGCCACACCGAAATGACGTCACACAGTCAGTGGCCATCTTAGCCGCTGTTCTTGGCTGGGTCAGACAGCTCTCCACAACAGCGTACTTCAAGAGCGCATTGTCACCTTATGCGACATACGTTGACACCAAAACATGTGGGGTTCCAATTAGCTCGTCTCAGACAACAATTTGAGATATGATTTAGCGATTTTGAGTTTTCGTCTGTCCGTCACCTTTAAGTAACTACATAACCAGGACAGTGCTACCTCCCTAATACCACAATTTTGTAGTTTCTTTAATAATAAATTATGATCCACTGTATCAAATGCTTTTTTAAGATCCAGGAATACCCCAACTGAATACTCTTTATTTTCAATGGCCGTTGATATTTTTTCTATAAATTCCATGAGAGCAAATGCAGTTGTCCTCTTGTGTCTGAACCCATACTGCTGCTCACACAATAAATTATTCTTCAGTATGAAGTTGTCAATTCTCTCACAGAATATTTTTTTCAATTATCTTGGAAAATTGCGGCAATAGTGAAATTGGTCTATAGTTTGAAAATTCACCTCTGTCACCCGTCTTGTATATTGGAATTACTTTAGCTATTTTCATTGCATTGGGAAACATACCTGTTTGGAGAGACAGGTTATAAATGTATGTCAGTGGCTTCAATAAGCATTCAATAATAGTTTTGACTAAGAGCATGTCAATACCATCACAATCCGTAGAGGTTTTACTTTTAAACAATTTAACAATTTCAATGACCTCTCTCTCGTCTGTGTTCTTTATGAAGCTGGAGTCTTTTATAGCAATGTTTTTGCTTATTGCATCACCTGTAGGTGCCGTAATGGGCATTTCTCGAGCCAAATTAGGACCAATGTTAACAAAAAATGTATTAAATTCATCTGCATTCACACTCTGAGTCGTTTTTTTTTTGTTTGTTTTGTTTTTTTGAAAGATTGGTTGGGTAGCTTGTATTTCTGATTTTATTTCTAAAAATATCGTTAAGTATTGTCCATGTATTTTTAATTTTATCTCTGTTTTTCTCCAGTTCTTTACTGTAATAGTCCATTTTACTACATCTCATTATATACTGTATGTTAACTTATTTTTGTATGTTTTATACAGCTGCTCTGCTACTTTCGTCCTTTTCTTTAGAAAAGCTTTATATAATGAATTTTTCTTTTTACATGCTTTTTGTAATCCTTTGGTTAACCATGGCTTGTCGACAAATTTCTGTTTAAGCTTTTTCTTTACTAATGGACAATTTTTTTCATAAAGAGTTGTTACAATGTTCATAAATGTGTCATAGGCTTCATTTACATCTGATACATAGACTTTTGTCCTGTCTTGCTTCAGCAGGTCTTCTTTAAAAGAACTTATTGCAATTTGTGATTTGTATCTGAAAGATTTTAAAGTTTTTTTTCTGTATTGGCCACCACTGGAGTGGTGGCTCAGTTGGACCGGAGTGGTCGCTCAGTTGGTAGAGCATCCGCCCCACACCCGGGAGGCAGGGGTTCAAATCCCGGCCGGGTCATGCGGAAGACCATATAAAAGCGGAACTTCCTGCCGTCCAGCTTGGTGCTCAGCAATAATGGAATGGAGGAGGGAAATTTCTGTGGCGGCGCCTTGCATGGCAGCAGCCCTCTGATTCTACACATGGGGTGTGTGTGATTAACACTGTAGATAGGAAAAACACAATTTTGTTCTACTGTACATGACTGGTTGTATGGTTGAATGACAGTACAGGGTGATTTAGTTTAACGTGGCCATGGATAAGTGCAAAGACTGGCAAATGATCACTTATGTCATTTATCAATAATCCACTTTCTATTTTCTTATTAATAATATTAACAAACAGGTTATCAATAAGTGTAGCAGTGTGAACTGTGATTCTACTGAGATGTGTTATTGTGGGATATAGACTCATACTGTATGTAGAATTCATGAACTCTAATTACATTTTGTTGAAATGGATTTAGTAAATCAATATTGAAATCTCCACAGATTTCAATCATTTTCTTACTAGTTATATTATTGTAGAGCTCGACTAATTTATCTCTGAATGTCTCAATGCAAGTTCCAGACATTCTATATATACAACTTATAATTAGATTTTTTGCTTTATCTTGGTCAATCTCAACAGTAAGACATTCCAGAATCCCTGGTAGTGCAAAGGACATTCCATTTGCCATTGGCGTACGCAGCAACCGGCAGCTGGTGGCTTGTCACCGGACTGCAGAACAAATCTACCTACGGGTACAAAATAAGTCAAAAAAAAAATTACAAGTTTACACTTATACAGGTCATCAATATACAGTGCAACGCCACCACTTTTTTTTTTTGAGATCTATTAGTATAAAACATCTGATATCCCTCTATTGTCATCAGAGAACCCTACTCTTCATTAAGCCAAGTTTCGGAGACTGTGATAACTGTAGATTTTCTATCTAGCTGTTTAAAATAGTCCTGAATCTGTGGAAAGTTTTTGTTAAGACTTCTGCTGTTGAAATGTATTATTGATAGTTTACCATCTAATTGCACATGACTTTTGAATTGCTGTTCAGTATAATATTCACAATGATTATGAATATTATTGAAGAAGTGATTATCAGGATCAAAATCATTCTCCGTCTCTTGTAGTTTATGTTCAGCATAATGGCATAGTTTCAGAGTTTGAATTTCCTCATTCTTTGTCAAATGACTTCCTCCAACTGGGGATAATTGATGTCTACTAAAGTCAGTCATAAGTTTTTGTTTTGTTTTGTTTCTTTTTTCTTTTTTTTTAAGTACATTGACATGGTATGTCACAAAAGAACTATTCTTGCCGTGTGTGTGGATATGGATTATCTATCCATCCATCTTCCATCCATCTTCTTCCACTTAATCCTTTTTGGGTCCCGGGGGGGCCGGAGCCTATCCCAGCATCTTTGGGCAAGAGGCAGGGTCCACCCTGGACAGATCGCCAGTCCATAGCAGGGCCAACACAGAGAGACAGACAGCCATTCACTCTCACAGTCATACCTAAGAACAATTTAGAATCCCCAGTTTGATGACAATTAACCTAACTTGCATGTTTTTGGCATGTGGGAGGAAACCGGAGAAATCCCAGAGTAAACCCATGCAGACACGGGGAGAACATGCAAACTCCACACAGATCACTGTTGGTCGGGGGCTGGGATTGAACCCAGGATCCCCCGACCAAGGGTGAGTTGCTGTGCTGCCGCAGTGCTAACCACTCCACCACCGCTCTGCCCTAGTCAGTGAGATCTCTGATTATTATGGCCTTTACTTCCTCAGGTGTTCCATTTAGTTTGATCCAAGCTCTACAATTTCTTGTCCATGTTGCCTGTATCTTATTTTGTCTTTTCAGCATCCGTGCTTGCCATGCTATTTCAGCATTAGTCTTTGTTAAATGTTCATTTAGGTAAACTTCTGTTCCCTGTAGCTTTCTGGCCTGCCTCAGTATGTCATTCTTTACCCTTCTGTTCACAAAGCGCATCACAATTGATTTCTTTGTTTTATTATCTTTTCTGGGTAAAGTATGACAGGTTGAAATTGCATTGCAACCTTTATATTTCTGCTTTCGAGGAACTGAAGCACCTGGTTTTCCAGGGAGACTGATTCACTCAGGGGAGCCGCCTCACCTCTCATTCCTAGTGTAGCATTGCCATATGATGGGTATTTAATGTCTAGTCCACTTATAATTAGATCATCCATACGAGAATATTGTTCAAGATCCTCGATGCGTCACTCCAAGTCTGCAATTTTTTTGTCTCTTTCCTTAATTGTTAATTTCAATTCTCGGACTTCCTCCATTAGCCCTAATAATTTAGTCTGTTGACTGGCCACTTTGGTCAGTTCTTCTGACATGAAATTAAGAGATTTTTTTAATCTCTTCCATTTCTTCCTTCTTTAGTGGCATTTTTACTGACCTGTTGATAATAAAACAATCTCTGTTGGTGTCGCCGGTATCCAATCCAACCGACCTCAAATCCAGCTGGGGCCTCAGTTAGCCCCCCTCCGCTGCTAGTCCCACTGCTTACCGCCGCTGTAATTGAGCTCATGATCCAGCTCCTGTCCAGCTGGGGTGCTGGCAGCTCCTTCACTGAGCCCTGCCGCCCACCGCCTCTGTAGTTGAGCTCCAATCTGGCTCCTATCTAGCTGGGGTCCCGGTAGCTCCTCCGCTGAGCCCCGCCGCCTACCGCCGTCTTCCTCAGTAGTTCCTCTGCCTAGCCCCGCCGCTCCAGAAAACTGAACTGCCAAACACTCCAACCCGACAGTCAGCCCCGTCCCTCTCTCTGGCTCTGACGCTGCCGAAGCGCCGCTGACTCTCCAATGCCCCGCATAGATGAGCTCAGGCCATTAGCTGTCTGCATCCTCCTTCCACCTCCGCAGCTCTCACCAGCCGAACAGATGCCGTTAGCAAGCTGCGATCCTGTCCGTGACTTCAGCCATCTTCCTGCGCCCTCCTGGTCTGCTCTGCAGGTGAGCTCCAATGAAAACCTCGCCCTGAGTACCTCAAGGCCCTGGATGATGTGAGGCTGTCATGGTTGACACACATCTGCAACATTGCGTGGACGATAGGGGCAGTGCCTTTGGCATGGCAAACCGGGGTGGTAGTTCCTCTCTTCAAAAATGGGGACCGGAGGGTGTACTCCAACTTTAGAGGGATCACACTCCTCAGCCTCCTTGGGAAGGTCTATGCCAAGGTACTGGAGAGGAGAGTCCGGCCGTTGGTTGAACCTCGGATTCAGGAGGAGCAATATGGTTTTTGTCCTGGCCATGGCACATCGGACCAGCTCTTTACCCTCTCGAGAATCCTTGAGGGTTAGTGGGAGTTTTCCCAACCAGTTTACATGTGTTTTGTGGACTTGGAGAAGGCATTCACCCGCGTCCCTTGTGGATTTTTGGGGGTGCTTTGGGAGTATGGGGTATCGGGCTTGTTGTTACGAGCTATTCGGTCTCTGTACGACCGTTGTGAGAGATTGGTTCGTATTGCCAACACTCGATCAGACTCATTCCCAGTGAGAGTTGGACTCTGCTAGGGCTGCTCTTTGTCACCAATCCTGTTCATAATTTTTATGGACAGGATTTCTAGGCACAGCCAGGAAACTGAGAATGTCATGCTTGGTGATCACAGCATCTCATCTCTGTTGTTTGCAGATGATGTTGTCTTGCTGGCTTCATCCAGCAATGACCTACAGTTCTTACTGGGATGGTTTGCCGCTGAGTGTGAAGTGACTGGGATGAGAATCAGCACCTCCAAGTCCGAGGCCATGGTCCTCAGCTGGAAAAAGGTGGATTGTCCTCTCTGGGTTGGGGACAGGCTCCTGCCCCAAGTGGAGGAGTTTAAGTATCTTGGCGTCTTATTCACGAGTAAGTGGAGAATGGAGCAAGGGATTGACAGACGGATCAAAGCAGCATCTGCAGTGATGCGGACGTGGTACCGGTCTGTTGTTGTGAAGAGGGAGCTGAATTCTAAGGCAAAGGTGTCAATTTACGTTCCTACTCTCACCTATGGTCATGAGCTTTGGGTAATAACCGAAAGAATGAGATCGCGGATACAAGCGGCTGAAATGATCTTTCTCCGTAGGATCGCTGGACTCACCCTCAGAGATAGAGTGAGGAGCTCAGTCATTCGGGAGAGGCTCAGAGTTTAAAACCGCTGCTCCTCCACATTGAAAGGAGCCAGTTAAGGTGGTATGGTCATCTGATCAGGATGCCTCCTAGACGCCTCCCACTTGAGGTGTTTCAGGCACGTCCCACTGGGAGAAGAACCCCAGGGCAGACCCAAGACTCGCTGGAGAGACTATGTCTCCCAGCTGGTCTGTGAACACCTTGGTATCCTCTCTGAAGAGCTGGAGCAGGTGGTTGGGGAGAGGGAAGTCTGGGCTTCTCTGCTTGGACTTCTGCCTCTGCGACCCGGCCCTCCGGAAAAGCAGTAGAAGGTAGATGGATGGATGGATGGATGGTAATAAATTTGTATCTTTTTTAATTTTAAAATTGTCATCTTTTGTCATATTTTTGGACCTTTATTCATGTAGTTTTGTATCTAATTTACATGTGTATGTTTGTACACCCTGCTAAATGTATGAATACCTCCAATTGCCCTAGTTAAAAAAATAATCCCAAACATTTTTCAAACAGAAGCAGCAGTTGAGGATACAGCAGCTGGTCGGTGTGTGGTTGGTATCTGGACAGCATGACGGTGCAGGCTCCGCATCCTCCTTCAGCACAGCCCAGTTTGGTTCCTGTTAGACCCACTGGTCACACACACAAAAACACACAAAGACTTCCTCTCAATGCAAATGCCAAACTGTCCTCAAACAGTTAAAACTGGAGTGTTAAAACCAGTTTAAATCAGTTAAAAAAGCCCTAAACTGGACGCATACTGTAACATTTTCTTCTATACCCTAACAGCACACATATGTTGGGCCAATGTCAGCAAGTTTGCATTGGCAGTACATCTTATAGAGGTTTGCACATTGGCAAGACATTGGCTAGATGTCGGCATAAAGTCTTGCCAATGTGCAAACCTCTGTAAGATGTACTGCCAATGCAAACTTGGTACTTCGGCCCAGCGTTGGGCTCAGTTATTCTGATATAGTCTTCATGTCATCAGTTATTTTTTTGTCCCTGCTTTGATAATTAGCTGCTACTTCTGCCTGTATGCACTGAGTGAAAATCTTCCAGGAAGTGTTAAGGTTCACGGATTCCTAACAGTCCTGAACTCTGAACCAATCAGAGGGCAGGATTGTGTTTGAGATCTTAACTCTGCTGTGAATCTTTGGACTTTGACTGTCCAGTCTAGGTAAAACTGTTAATATTGAATGACCCAACAGGAGTAGCAGCATTAACGTTAACATGTTGTTCAAGTGCCGTACGTTTTCTCCTCAGGTAGGTCAGCAGGGTCGTTTCTGGGTCTGCGTTTCTCTCCACAATCTGCAGAAGGAAAAATAAAACTTATTTTTTTTAGAATGACAGAAAGATTTAATAACAAAGAGAGAAGAGCCTTTTTAAGTTAATCATAAACAAAATCTATACTGAAGTGAACTCAGGAAATCATTAACAGACTTGTCTGGATGGAAATAAAAATAAAATGAAAGTACAGTATGAGAGTAAAAAAGTTCACGTTTTATCAAGTAAAAACAACACCAGCATGCAGTTATTCTGTGTGAGGTGACATGATAATATTCTACAACATATATTTCTACATTACTACCTGAATAACAGAGATAAATCAAAAATCATTTTGTGAAAGTAAAGAGGAAGATCGTCAGCATATAATGAATTTTGCCCTGAAATCCTGCTGAACAGTAAAGATGAAAAGATGGTTTAGATAAAACTTTTGAACCAAAAATGGTCAAATTCAATTGTTCACAACAATTTATTTTACTTAATTAAAAAATGGCCAAAGATCGGTTCTAGAAGCTGCCAATAACATTATTTATGAATGTATACTTTTGTTTCAGTCCGATCAGATGTGTTCTACACCAGTGGCCACAATTCCACTCTCATTTACACCCTTCTTCTCCATACCGGCCCCAGTCACTTCACAGTATCATATTCCCATTGGGATCGAGGTTGTTTGGGCGGTCATTTCCGATCTCGTGGATACCAGTCAGCTGCTGCGTGGGTCCACCTGTTGTCTTGGTGAACCATGCAACATGCCTGACGCCCTTCATTCCACTCATTTCCTGAATCACCTCGCCACTGATGCACTCATAAAATCAAACCTTATTTGGATAGCACTTTTCAAATGTTAGATACTGCACAAAATGCTTTACATATATAAAAGCAGTAGACACATTTAGTTACATATATTTCCACGATACATCCCAACCCCTTCCAACCCTCTCATAAACATACCCACAAAACACACACACACACACACACACACACACACACACACACACACACACACACACACACACAAACAAACATATACAACTACCCTCTACTTCTCTTACACACATATAAAATAAGAGACATAGCTCGGCACCGAGGCACCATGTGAAGGAGCAACTATCCTGTGGAGCCCCCGACGAGGGAAGACCACATAGCCCATAACCACAGAGCATGCCACAGAGGCCACGCCAACCAGAACAGGCCGGAGCCCACACCACAGCTGTAGGCAGTGGAATAAATCCCCCCACCCACCCAAGCTAGAGTGACCCATGACACCAGCAGCCCTGCAGATGGGCCAAGCAGGATCAGGCATGAGGGTCTCCACTGAGGAAACTCTGGAGGTAAAGCACATAAAATACAAGATAAAACTAAGAATGCGTAAAACAAAAGGGAAGTAAAACCCCATACTTATAAACTGAGCTAAGAACACATCAAAATAAGAAATTATAAAAGCAACTGGAGCTAAGAAGAATGTTAAACAATGGAACATAAATGACTACTTCAATAATTGTTAAAAGCCAAATTTAAAATTTCTACATCAACTGCAGCTGGTGCTCTGATGTAACGGTAATTTCCAAACACTGTTCTCCTGCCTTGGAATTTCTTGTTATCAATTGCAAGCCCTTCTATTCCCCGCGGGAGTTTGCTTCTTTCATAATGATCGCTGTGTACGCCCCTCCCGACGCGGACACGCGCGAAGCTCAGCGCGTGCTCGCGGATCACATTCAACACACAGAGCGGAGTTTTCCAGACTCGCTGATTATTGTGGCTGGCGACTTTAATCAGTGCAATCTGAGCCACGATCTCCCCCGCTACAAACAGTTTATTAAATGCCCCACCAGAGGATTAAACACACTGGATCACTGTTACACCACAGTGAAAGACGCATATCGCGCTGTTCCTCGCGCTGCGCTGGGATTATCTGATCACGTGATGGTTCACCTCATTCCCACATACAGACAGAGATTGAAGCTCACTAAACCTGTTGTGAGCACTACGAAGATACGGACCAGTGATGCTGAGGAGAAGCTGGAAACGTGCATGGAAATATCTGACTGGGGCATGCTTAAAGGAGCCACGCATGATCTGGATGAGTACACGGACACTGTGAACTCATATATCCACTTTTGTGAAGAGAACATTCTTCCATCACGCACCAGGGTGAGTTACTCTAATGACAAACCCTGGTTCACAGCTAAGCTCAGACAGATCAGGAAGGAGAAGGAAGCAGCGCTGAAAAGTGGAGACAGGGACTGCTACAGGGAGGTTAAATACCGGTTTAACAGAGAGCTGAAGAGGGCTAAATCTGTGTATTCTGAGAGACTCCAGCAGCAGTTCACTGCTAATGATTCGGCTTCCGTGTGGAGAGGACTGAGGCAGATCACCAACTATCGACCTAAGGCTCCTAAAGGTCAGGATGACAAAGCCCTTTGTCAGAGACTGTCCCAACACTATGCCCGTTTTGACACCTCGTCATCTGTGTCCAACTCCCCCCCTCCCTCCAGCTCCACAGCCTCCACATTCCCTACTTCATTTAAGGCACCCCCCCCACCTCCCCCCCTCCCCTTATCATCAGTGAGCAGGATGTGCTCAAACAGTTCTCCAGACTGAACCCGCGCAAGGCCCCCGGCCCAGACGGCGTGTCTCCCTCCACCCTGAGACTCTGTGCGAAACAGCTGGCTCCTGTATTCACAGACATTTTTAACACCTCCCTTAAGTTATGCCACGTGCCATCCTGCCTCAAATCCTCCACCATCATCCCTGTCCCCAAGAAGCCACGGATCACTGGACTTAATGACTACAGACCTGTAGCGCTCACCTCTGTAGTCATGAAGTCCTTTGAGCGCCTGGTCCTGTCCCACCTCAAGTCCATCACCACCCCTCTCCTGGACCCGCTGCAGTTTGCCTACCGAGCCAACAGGTCTGTAGACGATGCAGTCAACCTGGCCCTCCACTCCATCCTGCAGCACCTGGACTCCCCGGGAACCTACGCCAGGATCCTGTTTGTGGACTTCAGCTCCGCATTCAACACCATCCGCCCCGCTCTGCTCCGGGACAAGCTGTCCCTGCTCAACGTGCCTGACTCCCTCTGCAGGTGGATCATCGACTTCCTGACGGACCGGAGGCAGCATGTGCGGCTGGGAAAGACTGTCTCAGACTATACTAGCATCAGCACCGGATCACCCCAGGGCTGTGTACTTTCCCCCCTACTCTTCTCCCTTTACACCAACTCCTGCACCTCCAGCCACCAGTCTGTCAAGTTGATCAAGTTTGCGGACGACACCACCCTCATCGGGCTCATCTCCAACGGCGACGAGTCCGCCTACAGGAGAGAGGTGGCCCAGCTGGCGTCCTGGTGCAGCAATAACAACCTGCAGCTGAACGCTCTGAAGACAGTGGAGATGATTGTAGACTTCAGGAAAGTCACTACTCCTCTGCCCCCCCTCACCCTCTCAGGCTCTCCCATCACCACTGCTGATTCCTTCCGCTTCCTAGGCACTACCATCACCAGGGACCTCAAATGGGAGCTGACCATCAGCTCACTCATCAAAAAAGCCCAGCAGAGGATGTTCTTCCTGCGGCAGCTGAGGAAGCTCAAGCTACCCACCAAGATGTTAGTGCAGTTCTACACAGCCATCATCGAGTCCATCCTCACCACCTCCATAACCGTGTGGTACGCAGGAGCCACTGCCAGGGACAGACTAAGGCTGCAGCGCGTCGTGCGCACTGCTGAGAAGGTGATCGGCTGCAAGCTCCCATCTCTCCAGGATCTGTACATCTCCAGGACCCGGAGGCGTGCTGGCCGGATCATAGCCGATCCCTCACACCCTGGTCACGTACTGTTTGCCCCCCTCCCCTCTGGTAGAAGACTTCGGTCCATCCAGACTAAAACCTCCCGTCACATGAACAGCTTCTTCCCCTCTGCCATTAGACTGCTGAACACTAAGTGACTCTCGTGCACCATGTACAGCAGCTCAACCAGACTCATGTCAATCATCACTGTTTTCTTCCTGCATTACCGACTGCACTATATAGTTCTCCACAGTATCTGCTGCTGGCTAATATATATTTTAACTGTTGACCAGTATCACTTAATCTTATCCTACACTTTATTACATGTATAGTTTATTTCTCTTATCTTATCATGTTTAATGTTGCAGCATTGTACCGAGACAAATTCCTAGTTTGTGTACTACATGAACAATGGCAATAAACCTGATTCTGATTCTGATTCTGATTCTGATTCTGATTCTAAAAAGGTACAGAAACAAACTAAGAACACAAAACAAGAAGAACTAAAAACCATACTTAAAATCTGAACTAAAACACAACAATAAGAGAATATGAGAAAATCTACAAACAAATAGCCTGTTTTTAAAAACATCTATTGACTCTGCATTCCTGAGGCTCTCTGGCAGGCTGTTCCACAGACGAGAACCATAATAATGAAAGAAGGCTTCACCAAAGGTCTTGGTCTTGACATTGGGAACCATTAAAAATCCAGTACCACAGGACCTCAAGGGCCATGAGAGCCCATAAGATAAAAGTAGCTCAGGTAGATAAGAAGACCCAAGACCATTGAGGCATTTAAAAACTACTAAGAGAACCTTAAAATCGATCCTAAAACACATGGGGAGCCAATGCAGCGATTCTAAAACTGGTGTAATATGCGCCCGCCCCCTGGTCCTCTGGCCCCCTGGTCCTCGTCAACACTTGTGCAGCTGAATTTTGGAGCAATTGAAGATGTGATATCCTTTTTTTGGGGAAGATCAGAGAGCAGGGCATTACATCAGTCTATACAACTGGTAATAAAAGCATGCATCAAGACCTCCATGCTGGCAAGAGATCGAAAAGGGCAGACTCTGGCTATATTCCTAAGATGGTAAAATCTGATTTTCGCTACATTTTCAATGATTGAAATAAAATTTAAGTCAGAGTCTAGAAGAACGCCCAGGTTCTTGACACAATGTGTAGGTTTTAGACCTAGCAATATGGGTAAAAGTTTCTCTCTCTTGTCTCCAGGACCAGTGATTAAAACTTCTGTTTTGTCCTGGTTGAGCTGTAGGAAGTTCTCTGCCATGACTTTATATCTAAAATACAGTTCAAAAGGACATTAATTGATTTTGTGTCACAGGAGACGTGGCAATGTACAGCTGTGTATCATCAGCATAGCTGTGAAAATTGATGCCACGTCGCCTGATAACATCCCCTGTCATGAATCCTCGTGCACCATTCCGCGGCACATGAGGGAGAGAATGAAAAACCCAAGAGAAGGAGTAGAACGTGCCATTTATTAACTTAAACCACAATGAAATAACCAGTCCAGTTGCCCACAAAAATACAAAGAGCTGTAAAGGTGAAATAACGGCCTCCAGACAAACAGGGAAGCCACCTGGATGTTCCACAGCCTGGAGAGATGTCTAGTGCCAACATACGCTGGGCACACAGAGAGAGGCAAATGTACTTATGGCTGTACAGATCTGAGGCTGTCCGTGTCATCTGGTGAATGGGGAAGAAAGGCAGAGTCAGACACTAACATCAAGGAATCTGCCATTTTAAAATGTCAGGCTGAAAACACAAAGGAAGTAATACGACACTTATGGAGGCACACGCTATCACAAATGAGGGTGAATGCTCTGACAATCTCTTTCCACAAATGCAGAATATTTATTATCCTGATGCAAACGTGGAAAGAGATTGCCGGTGTGAGGAAGCGTGGGCTGAATATGATTGAACCAAGTTTGTAGGGGTGCGTGTATGAGCGTGTGAATGGGAATGAATGGAGTGTGTGTGTATGTGTGTGAGAACACCCAAGATGAAGCACAGCTGATGGCACTAGACAGGAGGAGGGAACGTGCCCGAGCTGTCAGGGAGCGAAGGACCCAAACAGCTGCCTGACACGGCAAATAGAAAATAGGGCAAAACAATAATAAGTCAGAATGGGGTTTGGAACACCAAACCCAGATTCATGACAGCCCCCCCCCCCAAGGGTGATTCCAGAACCCCAGTACCATCAGCCAAATACAAAAAGAACACACCTCAAGGGAACCCCACCCCCAGCAACAAACAACTACCCATGGTGGGAGGTGGGGGAAAACCGGTTAGGAGGGAAGCAACCAGTGACAAATACAACACGTAATAGCACATCCAGAGCAGTGACCCTCCTAACAGCCCCCACCTGGGACACTAACCCCCCTCCCCAGAAGTCCAAAGTTCAGGGAGTCGACCAGAGTCCCAGGCCCCCAGCATGGCATGGGGTGACTGATCGGGTGGCCTGCCCAAATCCCATGTCCAGCAGGTGGCCCACAGAATAGCATCCAGCAGCCTGCCTGGGCCGATGGGCCACCCAACTTGAAGGCCAAGTCTTTCAGGTGGACGACCAGCGTGGTGGAGCCACCAGAACCAGAGGGGAAGGCAGAGAAGTGGCCACACCAAGGAACAGGAGCCCCCCTGCCCTCCGAAGCTTGGAGCGGGGGGACCGTAGCACCTGCGATGGTCCCGGTCTGGGATGTGGCTGCACCGGCGGTGGACTCTGGCTGGAGCTCGCTGCACCAGCGTTGGACTCTGGCTGGAGCTCTGCTGCACTGGCAGTGGACTCCGGCTGGAGCTCTGCTGCACCGGCGGTGGTCCCCGCCTGGAGTGCTGTTGCACCTGCGGTGGTCCCCATTGGGGGCCTCATTGCTCCCGCTGTGGCCTCCCCAGTGAGGGAGGTAATGCTCCTCACGACCCCTGGTGCTGGGCGCCAATCCTTGTTGGCTTCTGGTGAGATCAGCTGCTCTCCAGCAACTCTAGCAGGGGGCTCTGAACCCGGAGGGAGAGAAAGAGAGACCGGGTCAGGGTTGCCGGCAGAGGCAGAGTCTGGTGAGGCGGCCCCAAGGGCTACTGCGAGCTGCCCCGGGCCCTCCTTGCCATGAGTCAGGCAGTGTGACATCAACATTGACATTACTGACACAATGGAGCACCCTTGCCTGAACTCGGGCTTCACCACCATCCAGGACTCCGGCGACTTGGGGTGCATAGACTTCGTCAGTTCGCCCATTGCTGTACCCCCGTCGACCTCCTCTGGGACCACTAGCCCTGCGTCATTGTCCATAGGTAACCCCGGTAGTGGCAGCTCCTCTCCGGCAACCCTAGGGAGGAGCTCGACGGGGACAGGAGAGGAGGAATCGTTAGGGTCACCGGCAGTGGCAGAGCCTGGCAAAAGGATTCCAGGCATGGTCGGGAGCCGCACCCGACTCTCCTCCCCAAAAGCCAGACAAGATCTCTCAATCATAAGCAAATGAACTACAGGAGAGATTACTGCCTGTGCTCAAGCTCTACCGCCATCCAGGACTCCGACGCTGCTGACAATGACGTTCCGGGTCCCATCGGCTGGAGGTCTGGTCCGGGAAATTACTCTGCTGCGGCAGCCCCCGCAGCAGGCGTGATGGTGGTTGCAGTCCTGGTGCTCCCGTGTGCTGTCCTCCACGCCCCCGATTCCTCTGGTGTGGCAGCCGAGGGCAACCTTTCCACTGACCCATGGGCAGGATCCTCCAGGACCTCTGGTTCCTCCCCCCTCGAGCAACCTGGTTCGAGCGCAGACAAGCAGGAAGGGGCACACAAAAGAGGCTGGATGAGGTCGGGTGAGGGAACACTATGTGCCGCTGGGGCGGAGCACTCAGGGGACTGCACACCCCGAGTCTCCTCGCCAGAAGGCAGGCAAAATTGTTCATCAATAGAAAAAGTCAAATGAGAAAAAACTTGCCTGTTCTCCTGGCATTGGACCTCCCCAGCGGCCTCCGGGACGTCTCCTCTTCTCTCCTGATGTTTCTCCAATTCCTCCGGGAACGGAGCGGAGCATGGCTCAGGGCAGAGGGCCAGGGCTGTCGTCGGCGAGGCAGGCCACTTCTTGTGGCAAGAGTTCCTCCTCCTCTTCACGGGCGGCTGAGGAACCAGATAATCGGGGATGCGGAGCACTGCGCTGGGCAGTGAGTCACCCGAGCCGAGAAGCTCCGTCTTTTCTGGAGAAGGAAGCAGGGTTGCTGCGTTGAGCTCGAGCGCTGGGAGATCCTGATCCAACTCCCCCTCCTGGCGCTCCTCCTCCTCCTCCTCATGGCGCTCCTCCTCGGCCCGACGGTTGATGACAGCGAGCAGGTTCAAAGACTCTTTCTCCATCAGCAGGCCCGTGGATTGAGCAGGCGCGGGGGGTGGAACCTTCACAGCCGGGGAAGCACGTCCTGGGGCCTCCCTCTCACGGCGCTCCTCCTCCATCCAGTGGTCAAGCGGGGCCAGTCCCTGCTCCTCCCTCTCACGGCGCTCCTCCACAACCCGATGGTTGAGCACAGCGAGCAGGTTCGACCACTCTTCGTCCGTCGGCATACCTGGGGATTGAGCATGTGCGGGAAGTGGAACCTTCACAGCCGGGGAAGCACGTCCTTGGGCCTCTCTCTCGTGGTGCTCCTCCTCAACCCAAAGATTTATCATAGCCAGCAAACCCACTCTCTCCTCCTCCATCATGACGTCTGAGGATTGGGCGGGAGCAGGCCCGGGAGATGATGCAGGGGCACGAGAACCACGAGGAGCAAAGGTCTTCCTCCGCCGGGAACGCCTCTTCTGGTGGGCGGCTGGCTCCGATGTCAGCAAGACCCCCTCCGGCTCCATGTCTGGCAAGGAACGAATGATGGAGAGGATGGCGTCTACCCTTGGAATAGCCTGGAGATGTGGATAGCGCCGCTCGGTGTTCTCAGCGATGAGCCGCGCCCACTGAACGTCCTTGGGATGCTTCGGCCACTGCGCAGAGAAGAGAGCCTCTTCGAGCAGATCCAATGCCTCGTGCTCTTTGTCCATCCAAACCAGCATGTTGTGACGCCGGGGAAAAAAAGGATATGAGTGAGAAAAAGTACAAATGAGGAAAGAGATTGCCGGTGTGAGGAAGCATGGGCTGAACATGACTGAACCAGGTTTGTAGGAGTGTGTGTATGAGCGTGTGAATGGGAATGAATGGAGTGTGTGTGTATGTGTGTGAGAACACCCAAGATGAAGCACAGCTGATGGCATTAGACAGGAGGAGGGAATGTGCCCGAACTGTCAGGAAGTGAAGGACCCAAACAGCTGCCTGATGTGCCAAATAGAAAATAGGGCAAAACAATAATAAGTCAGAACGGGGTTTGGAACACCAAACCCAGTTTCATGACATCCCCAAGTGGTAACATATAAAGAATGACAAATATTGGCCTAAAAATTGAACCTTGGCATATCCCACACTTGATTTCGTGGATTGCCGAAGAGCATGTATCCATAGTTACAAACTAGCAACGATCTGTGAGATAGGAATGAAACCATTCAAGAACAGTACCTGAGAGGCCCACCAGGTGTTTTAGTCTGCTTAATAAAAAGTGGTGATCTACTGTGTCAAAGGCAGCGCTGAGATCCAGCAGCACCAGGACTGACAGGCTGTGGGAGTCCATGTTACACCTGATATCATCAACAATTTTTAAAAAGGCTTTCTCGGTACTGTGGTTTGTCTTAAAAGCAGACTGAAATTTTTCAAAAATGTTGTGGTCAATAGGAAAGTTGTTTAACTGAATGAAAATTATTTTTTCTAAAACTTTATTTAAAAACGGTCAGTTTCATACAGGTCGATAGTTACTGAGAATTTCAGGATCTAAACTAGTCTTCTTCAAAAGGGGCTTCACCACAGCCGTTTTAAAGACAGCGGGGAAAACACCAGTCTGAAGAGAGCAATTTACAATGTTTAAAATCTCATGTTCGAAGAGTTCATAAAATATTTTAAAAAGTGATATGGGAATTCGATCTAAAAGGCAGGAGGTCAAGTTTACCTGGGAGAAAACTCTACCAAGCATCTTAGCATCAACTAGGACAAAACAGTCCAGCATTTCCTCAGCTAAAGGTGAGTCCAAGAATCCATTAAAAGCAGTCTTCTGGTCAGATAAAATGTTGGATCTAATAGAATCAGCCTTGCACCTGAAGTGGTCTGCAAAACTCCCACATAGAGAGTTGGATGGCAGCTTTGTGCTTTTATTAAAATCTGAGTTGATTAAGTGATCAATGGTTGCAAAAATGACTTTAGGGTTAATGTTATGGGTTGAGATTATGTTGGCAAAATACTCTTGTCAATGTTTTGACTGCATTATTATATATTTTTAATTTATTCTGTAGTATTACATAATTGATAGTTATTTTTGTTTTTCCTCCATTTCCTCTCAGCCATCCTACACTCTCTCTTCAGTTGTTGGATTTGGTTATTTCTCCATGGAAGCTTTGGTTTACTCCTAACTGTCCTTGAGATTATTGGATCAACTCTGTCAATGGTTGATCTTAATTTACTGTTAAAATTATCAACAATAAAATCACAGGATGCAGATAAAATAACTGGGGAGTGTTGTGTAAGAGTTTGATAAACTCAGCAGCCATTTCAGGTGTCAGATGGCGCTTCCTCACAGTTTGCACCGAGGTCTCCTGTTGCATAAAACCAGTGACGTTAAAAAACACACAGTAATGGTCAGATACAGCCAAGTCAACAACAGAGAACACACTCGTGGGCAGGCCATGGCTAACGACAAGATCCAGAGTGTGCCCCCTGTTTTGAGTCGGCTGCATGATATGTTGAGTAAGATTCATGGAGGTGAGCAGGTCATTAAAACCCTTACATGCATGACCAACCAATTCCAACATTCTTCCATGAGTGTGGTCAAAATGACCCCAACTAGAAAAATTAAAATTACAAAGATATTGCAAAAAAAAAAAAACAACAACCGCTCGGGCATTTTTGACCCCTGCATCTAACAATACCTACATTGTCCTCACTGTATACACTGTATTGTCCTCATCTGTTTACTCATCTGGCAAAGACCACAAACTACCAGCAAGCTACCGCCCAATCTCCCTACTCAGCGTTCCTTACAAAATCATGGAGCGCCTAATACTGCAACGCATTTCCCCAGAAATAGAGGATATTCTAAGTGTGGATCAAGCAGGTTTCCGCAAGGACCACAGTACAGGAGAACAAGTACTGGCCCTAACCACCTTCATCGAAAATGGCTTCGAGAGCAGACTGAAGACAGGGGCTGTGTTTCTCGATCTTACAGCCGCCTATGATACGGTCTGGCACAAAGGCCTCCTCCTGAAACTTATAAAGGCGATCCCTGCTTGGGCAACATCAATTATAAAAAGCCTGCTGACCAACCGAAGGTTCAGAGTCCACCTCAGTCAGAACACAAGTGCATGGAGAATGCAGAAAAACAGACTCCCACAAGGCTCAGTTGTAGCTCCAACTCTGTTCAACCTCTACATAAACGACCTGCCTACTACAAAATCCCGCAAATTCATCTATGCAGACGACATCTGTTTGGCATTCCAAGCACCAGACTTTGAACCACTGGAACGGGTGCTCACGGAAGATCTTGCCAAACTGGACCAGTTCTGCAAAATCTGGCGCCTAAAACCAAGCCCAGCAAAAACCGTCTCCAGTGTATTCCATCTCCACAATGCAAAAGCTGCCAGAGAACTAAACATCCACCTGAGCGGACTCAAGCTTAAGCATGCCCCAAATCCAACTTATCTTGGAGTGACCCTTGATAGGACCTTATCCTTCAAGGAACATCTAAAGGGGACGGCTGCTAAGGTGAAGGTACGAAACAACCTGCTCTGCAAGCTCGCTGGTGCAAAATGGGGGGCGGCAGTCTCCACCCTGCACACCTCAGTACTGGCCCTTTCATACTCTGTAGCAGAATATTGTGCCCCTGTCTGGTCCAGGTCATCTTACACACACCATGTAGACACCCAGCTCAACTCAACCATGAGAACTATAACTGGAACAATCCGCTCAACACCACTCCCCTGGCTCTCTGTACTGTCAAACATAGCCTCTCCACACATCCGGCGAGCAGCATTAACTCAAAGGATGCTCCAAAAAGTTAAAGATTTTCCTCACTTACCAATCCATGCAGATATCTACACCCCACCCACTGCCCGACTTTCATCCAGACGGCCGATTTGGAAAAACCCTCCCCCAGCTAACTTTACCATCCAGACAGCTTGGCAAGAGGAATGGGAGACCAAGGAGGTCCCAAACAAACAGCTGGTGATAAACCCCAACCAACAGGTCCCGGGCACCAACCTTCCAAGGAGACAGTGGTCTACACTCAATCGCTTCAGGACTGGACATGGCCCCTGCTTGGCCAGCCTTCACAGATGGGGCAGTAGCCCTAGCCCACTGTGCGCATGTGGAGAGGAGCAAACAATGGAACACATCATAGAGGCTTGCCCGCTCCAAAGACTGGAAGGAGGATTACACACCCTCCATACAGCAAACCAGGAGGCAACTGCTTGGCTTAAGGACTTTGCATTCACTAAATAAATAAATAAATCTGTTTACCCTCTCTGTTTACCCTTGGCATCCAGTCTGAGATGCTAATCACAGCGTCTACAGTGTTACTTATAACCATGGTGAAATTCAAAGGGGACAGCTTGGGAAATGCTTGGGGTCATTTTTGACCCCACATATGCATCTAACAATACCTATTGTCCTCATCTGTTTACCTTCTCTGTTTACCCTCAGCATCCAGTCTGAGATGCTAATTGCAGCGTCTACAGTGTTACTGATAACCGTGGAGAAATTCAAAAGGGGACATCTTGGTAAAAGCTTGGGGTCATGTTTGACCCCACATATGGAAAAGTGTTGTACTGATACAAAAAATGCAATTACTTAAAGAAATATAACAATTAGATACAAATCCAAATGGCCTCATGTCAAACACAACCTATTTGGTGAATACATGAAAGATTAAATGATAAAAAATTTAAATTACAAAGATATTGCAAAAAAAAACTGTGGTCATTGTCACCCTGCTTATACATCAAAGGGTTAAAATCTTCTGACATATGGTTGCCCTGCTTATCAGTGTGCAGATTAAAATCACCTGAAATGAGAAAAAAATATATATGAGGAGTTAATTATTCATAACTCAGAGAACTCATTAATAAAAACAGAGCAGTATTTGGGTGGTCTGTAAACTATGATGCATAAAATTGCAGAGTTGCTAAAGACAAAAGCGTGATGCTCAAATGTGGTATATTGATCAGGTAAGATTAGCTTTACTGCAAGTGAGGAAGAAAAAATAGAAGCAGTACCCCCACCCTTCCTGCACTTTCTTGTGGAAAAAACAGAATTAAAATTTGGTGGGGAGGCCTCAGTGAGAACCACCGGTGCATCCATGCCAAGCCACATCTCCGTTAAAAATAAACAGTCAATCTTATTATCTAAAATCAGCTCAGTGACGATAAAAGTCTTGTTGGCAAGTGACCATATATTTAACAGAGCCATATTTAGGGTAGATTGTGAGTTATTTATGGGTGGGTAATTTGTTTTCTGTGGATTATTGTCAGGAGACTGATCCACATAACGTAGGCAGCTTGGGTGTGAGTTCTTGTGAACTGTATGTTTTATGAATTGAGGTCTGTCCATGATCTATGTCCTGATGGGGAAGGTGGGTATTGAATGAATTGCCAGACCAGATGGTGGAGGCTGACAAAAAGGGGTCTGGTGCTGGATAGTAGTCTTCCTGGGGGTCAGAGATGTGAGTGGATCCGGCGGAGAGGGGCCGTGCGATATAAACAGTCAGTCATGTGTTGTGGTTTGAATGACATGCATCAGGTTTGCTGATAAAAGCTGGCTACCTGATTCATTTAAATTTATGCCGACAGATTTGTAGAGAGTGTGGTGACCCCAAAATAATTTAAAATTGTCAATAAAATTAATGTTGCTGCTGCTGCAGGCGGACTTGAGCCAAGTTGAGAGGGCAAGAACACAACTAAAACGGTCTGATCCATGGTGCAGTGTGGGAATGGGACCAGAAATAAAAACATACTTTCCACTGACTGATAGAATATTAAAAAGTTTGCAGAAGTCATTTTTAGTGATTTCGGACTGTCTGTGGGTGGTGTCATTGGTCCCTATGTGAATAATAATCTGTGTGATAGAGGGAGGTTGTGATTGCAGCAGATCTGGGAGCTTTTCTAACAGGTCAGGCACAGTCGCTCCTGGGAAACAGTGTAATAGAGTTACAATACCTGATGTGCCCTATGATGGAGTCATCGCCAATCATCATGGTTGGAGGAAAAAGCAAGTGGGAAGTTGGTGGTTGCAGGGTCTCTCAGCGAGAGTCAGTGCAGTGAGGTGGCAGCAGAGTGGAGGTCACATCACTGGGAAAGGTAGGGCCCTGTACCTCACCAGCCGATGAGCAAGGCAGCAAAGCAGCACCAGAACCAGAAGAGGGATTCCCCGACTACTCCGCGCAGTGTGGCTTCCCGGAGTGCTAGCGAACAGCCTCCCTCAAGATCATACATCAGGCACAGGACTCTCCAGAATTGGGCCACAGCTGCCGAGGCTCGGCTGGGGCCACGCCAGCTGCCCCACTGCAGTCAGCCCTCAATGGAGGAAAGGCCGACGGGTCTTCCAGCGAAGGGACGGGTGAAATGTCAGTGGGGGCTGCGCGCCGAGCAGAGCCCAGATGAGCTGGAACCAATGAAGCAGGAGCATTGGGAGAAAGTGGATTATCAGCCATTGCCAGAGCCTCATAGCGGTTGGAGACAGACAGAGGAGAACTTGTGGTAGATGCGTCTGAGATCCTTTTTTGCCCCGGACCACCACTTCAGACCAGGCCATCTGATTTGGTGTTGAGCAGGAGGAGGGCCATGGACAGGCAGAGGGGTCCCAGGTGACTGTGTCTCAGAGTCCTGAGTCACTCAAGGCCGTTTTTTTTTTTTTTTTTTGGACTCCTGGGCCACTAAAAGACTCATAGTCTGTGACAGCAGCGGAAGATGTAAGCTGAAGTTTAATAGGAGCCTGTTTTTCTGCTGCAGTTCAGGAGAGACTTTCTGCAGGAGAATTTTATCATCCCCGGGCACTGACATGTTCATTTTTGACTTTAAAAACATAAGGAACAGTAAAAATGCTTTAAAAGTATAAGGAATTGTTTCATTGCTTTGTGTTTCTCCGTAGCTGCTGTCAGCTTCACAAGTTTAGTTTTCATGGGGTTGATCTTGAGGCTGATGGTTGCACTTTGGTTTTCCAGTTTATATATTTTATATCTTTGTTCCAAATTAAGTGTTTATGGACAAATCTCATGTAGATAAACTGTTCCATTTGTGTGTCTTTGTGATAAGTGGTGCAGGTGTAGTGTGACCGACTACTGATCGGAGGGTCATGGGTTCGATTCCCACTGTCTGCAGTCTGCATGTCGAAGTGTCCTTGAGTAAGACACTGAACCCCCAGTGGCTCCTGGTGGCCAGGCTAGTGCCTATGTGTGTATGGCTGCTCTGCCGCCATCAGTGTGTGAATGTGTGCGTGAATGGGTGGATAGCAGCATCTGTAAAGCGCTTTGGTCATCCAGAGATGAGAAAAAGCGCTATATAAGTGAACACCATTTACCATAACGCCATGCCATAAATGGACCACTAGGTAGTCTGTTCAAATCTTAGCGGGAACACCATAGCCAGAACCAGATATTGGACACCTGAAGCAACCTTGGATAGCTTGTGGAACTTCTATTGGGACTATTGCACACTGCACATGTGCCCTTCTGTTGTTAGCCTGATTAGCTTTGCATGGCTAGCATGTTATAAATTCCTCTTGTTAAACTTTAACCCACACCCAATAATACTGTGTGGGCTCTGGAACGTAGGGGACATGTTACTATTGTTGTTATGGCAACGACTTTGAGTTTACCGCTAACAGTTAAAAAATTAAGTTAAAAAAGAGAGACGCTGAGCACATACTACTGTATGTGCATACACACATACTGTGTATCTGTACTACTGGGGCAGCAGTGGCTCAGGAGGTAGAGCAGGTCGTCCAATAATCACATGGTTGGCGGTTCGAATCCCGCTCTCCCCGGGTATCCTGCTGTTGTGTCCCTGGGCAAGACACTTCACCCCAATTGCTCCTGGTGGGTCTGGAAACATCATGTTAGGTAGCATGCCGCCATCAGTGTGTGAATGGGTGGATAGCAGGATCTGTAAAGCGCTTTGGTCATCAAGAGATGAGAATAAAAGTGCTATATAAGTGAATGCCATTTACCATTTTACTGTACTTCCGGCGCCGCACGTATTGAAGCCTTTCTTGCAGCAGCTACTTTTTCTCCTCTTTTCTCTCTTCTATTTGTGTTCTATCTGTGTGTTTATATATTCATATATTTATTCCATCTAGCTACAATGCTCTGCACTGTGTGTCTGTGTGTGTGTGTATATATATTTTATAGTAATATGTACATATGTATATTAGCTGCTCTTGCTTGCTTGTTTTTTTTCTTGCCTTCTGATTGTTGCTCTGAGTGTTGCTATCCCTGTGCTGTTGCAATCCTGGAATTTCCCCGTTGTGGGACTAATAAAGGCTTATCTTATCTTATCTTATCTTATTTTATTAATCGTTTTGTTACAAGTCTTTTTCTCGCTTTTGTTACTTATATTTCTCATCATGGATACCATGGACACAAATATCGCTGTTCTTGCACTAATATTGGTAGTCTTTTTCTTCACCTCACCTGCAACTGGGGCCCCAGTGACCTGTGGCTCAATTTTCTACAGCAGGGATGAGCTGCTAGTGCTCCGTTGCTCAGCGGTGCTAGCAGAGAGACCCAATGTCCCCTAGGAACTAAGACGTAAACAACGTGGGTGTCAGGCTGGAGTGAAGTGATGGGCGAGGAAGACAAGGTACAAGCTGATTCTACCATCCATCATCATGGGGAATGTGAGGTCACTTCAAAACAAGGTGGACAAGTTAGCGGAGACAGCCAACCGAGAGGCTAGCGTCATGCTATTCATGGAAACGTGGCTAATTGCACTAACATCGGACTGGAGGGTTTTATTTACTACGGGCAGATCAGACACTGAGTAGCGGCAAGAGCAGAGGTTGCAGGCTGGCAGTGTTTGTGAATGACAGATGGTGTAATCCTGGGCAAATCACAATTAAAGAACAACACTGTAGCAAGGACATTGAGTTGTTAGCCGTTATTATGATGCCATACTCCCTTCCGAGGGAGTTCTCACATGTTGTTGTGATCGCTATCTACTTACCTCCCTGTGCAAATGATGAGGCAGCATGTGACATCATCCACACAGTCACCAGCAGGCTGCAGACTCAACACCCAAATGCTCTCCAGCTCATCTCTGGTGATTTTAACCACACTTCTATGTCCTCCACTCTGCCCACTTTCACCCAGTATGTCACGTGCCACACCAGCGACAATAAAACAGCAACCAATCTGCAACCATGCAGATTTAAAGGCCCTCCTACCAAAACTACACCAACATGTGGACTTTCCAACAAGAGAAGACAATTTGCTGAACCTGGTGTACACAACTCACAAGAGAGCGTACCGAACCGTACTGATCGAATTGGCTGCAACACACTGGCTCCTAGTTGTTAATGTGCAGTGGTGTGAAAAAGTGTTTGCCCCCATCCTGATTTCTCTTTTTTTGTATGTTTTTCACACTTAAATATTTCAGATCATCAAACAAATGTAAATATTAGACAAAGATAACACAAGTAAACACAAAATGCACTTTTTAAATAGAGGGTTGTTTATTATGAAGAGTTAAAAAAAATCCAACCCTACATGGACCTGTGTGACAAAATGATTGCCCCCTCCTCCCTGTTAAAACATGGGTTCATGAGTTCAATTTCTCTAGCCACACCCAATCCTGATTACTGTCACACCTGTTCTCAGTCAAGAAATTCCTTAAATAGGACCTGCCTGACAAAGTGAAGTAGACCAAAAGATCTTCAAAAGCTAGACATCATGCTGCGATCCAAAGAAATTCAGGAACAAATGAGAAACAAAGTAATTGGGATCTATCAGTTTCGAAAAGGTTATAAAGCCATTTCTAAAGTTTTGGGACTCCAGTGAACCACAGTGAGAGCCATTATCCACAAAAGACAAAAACATGGAACAGTGGTGAACCTTCCCAGGAATTACCAGCCAAACAAAATTACCCAACAAGCACAGAGACAACTTATCCAAGAGGTCACAAAAGACCCCACAACAACATCCAAAGAACTGCAGGCCTCACTTGCCTCAGTTAAGGTCACTGTTCATGACTCCACCATAAGAAAGAGACTGGGCAAAAATGGCCTGCCTGGCAGAGTTCCAAGACGAAAACCACTGCTGAGCAAAAAGAACATAAAGGTTCATCTCAGTTTTGCCAGAAAACATCTTGATGATCCCCAAGATTTTTGGGGAAAATACTCTGTGGACTGACAAGAAAAAAGTTGAACTTTTTGGAAGGTGTGTGTCCCATGTTGCCGCCTCTACAGCAACAACGGAAAAATTATCCACCATTTTACAAGCCACCGACAAAGCCCCCCAGACGATGCTGGTAATTGGTGATTCAGTAATGAGGAACGTCAGAAGCAGAAGTACTGTGTCACATTTTTTTTTTTCCTGGGGCTAAAGTGTCAGACATTGAGGCTCTTACCCCTGACCCATTAAATGAATACTCCCACGGTAAAACTGTCATTGTGCATGTTGGATGCAACAACATTCCAGATGAAGAGTCTGAGATCTTAAAGAGAGACTTTAGGAGCCTTCTGTCCACTCTTCTGAACTGTGGCAGACGTGTGTTTATTTCTGGGCTACGTGCTCCTTTTAGAAGAGGTTGCAATTATTTTAGCGGAACTCTCAGCCTTAAAAACCTGGTTGTGTTCAATATGCCCTACCTTTAACATTGGTTTTGTAGACAATTTCAACCTGTTTTGGAACCACCCATCATTTATGAAGTCAGATGGCATCCATCCAAATAGACTCAGTGCACGTGTTTTAAGGCAGGGGTCCCCAACCCCCGGTCCCTGGACCGGTACTGGTCCATGGATCATTTGGTACCAGGCCGCAAAGAAAAAAAATTGTGGGTAATATTAGCCACAATTAATTAATAATATTAATTAATATTAATTTGGAATAATTAATATTAAATTAATTAAATTAATATTAATTGGTAATATTGTTATTGGAACCCCCGCACCTCTACCCAGTCCGCAGAAAATTTTCATGCATGAAACTGGTCCCTAGTACAAAAAAGGTTGGGGACCGCTGTTCTAAGGGACAATCTGTTTTATTCCATTCAGCATTTTTAGTACAGTGACTGAAAGCTGGTGTGTTAACTCACCCCAGAGTTCCTGGATCTCCCAACCAGCCCTTTTCTGCTTCGACTTCTTATATTAATCCTATTAATCCAAATAATTCTCACTGTTTAGAGCAGTCTTCATTTCATAACCCCACAGAGACTGTGTCTGTCTCCCGTTTCCAAAAACATTATAACCCAAGACAAATACAACATAACTTGATAAATACACGCTTCTCTACAGCTCCTCTTCATCTGCCACCCCTCAACTTAGCCCTTGTCTTCCCCATCAGAGAATCACTGTCTGCTCCCTCTAAAGTTAATACAAATATTATATATAAGCATCCCAAAGTGATTAAACAAAAAGTCGGTAAAACTCAAATTAAACATCAAGTCTGTAAATTTAATGATTTGGCCTCTGTTCCTCCTCATAATTTAAAAATTAAATGTGGTTTGTTAAATATTAGGTCTCTAACTCTCAAGTCTCTGCTTGTCCGTGATCTGTTAATTGATCATCAGATTGATTTAATATCCCTTACAGAGACGTGGTTAGGGCAAGAGGATTATGTAGGCTTAAATGAATCAACTCCCTCTGGTTATTTAAACTATCAGAATCCCAGAAGTTCTGGCCGTGGAGGAGGAGTAGCGACAATTTACCATTCTAAATTACCAGTTAATGTAAAATAAAAAACATGTTTTAATTCCTTTGAGGGCCTGGTCCTCAGTATTGGGCATGTTAGCAATCTTAGGTTAAACCCAATTTTCTTTGCCAAAGTTAATCGTCCTCCCTCAGCCTACTCAGAGTTTTTATCTGAATTTGCTAAATTCTTAGCTGATTTAGTGCTGAAATCAGATAGAATAATTGTAGTAAGGGATTTTATTGATAGCATGGTAGATAGTGTTACAGCTTCTCTGCATCAGACTGTAGACATAGTAGCCCCTTTAAAAAAGAAAAAGTCCAATCAGAGAATTCTAACCCCTTGGCTCAAGTAGGTTCATTTTGTCTTCTTTTAATTATTTATCTTTTTGTTCATATTAAAGACAAAAATAGAAAGGAGATGTTTTTTTTCCCTTCTTTACATGTTTCGACTGTTCACTGCAGCCTTCATCAGAAGTGTCAGCTGATTGCTGGCAGATGTCATTTTATCAGCTGACTTTTGTAGGCGGAGCCAGCCCAGCAGACCTGTCAGATTCACCGAGCCGGTCCCGCTTTCCGCCATCTGATGGTCTCTGGAGAATGTGGTCCCAGGTGTGGGAAAGCATAAAGGCCCCCTCATCCCGGTTCATGGGATAAGGGGACAACAATCTGGAGAAAATAAGGAAAGGACACACGCAAGAACTCACTGACCATCTGAATAGCACGGACAACACTGGGAATATAAAATTAACACATGAAGAGGAAGAAAATGGCACCATAGCCTTTCTGGACATGAAAATCCACCATAACAATAAGATGGATGAATGAATGAATGAATGAATGAATGAATGAATGAATGAATGAATCTTTATTTGGATAGATTAAAGTAAAGATTAAAAAAGAAACATAATATAACAAAGGGGGAAAGAAAATCCAACAAGGTCAAATTAGACAATAACTCCTCTGATTATACAGTTCAACATAAGTTATCCAAAGTGGGTGATGGCTGAAGCCACAGCTTATATCGCCCACCCATATTCCATCCAAGATTTCAAAAGAAAAACAAAACAATCATCGCCTTTCACCCGAAACGGGTATATCCACAGTTCCTTCCTTACTCCTCTCCACTCTGCGTCGAGCCCGTCTTTTCTCGTGAGCCACTTTGTATTATGCGCCCTGCAAACTTTCCTCGTGAGGTTCTTCCATTTCACTCTATCATGTACTACCAATTGCCATTGATCTAAAACATCGGCACACTTCAATGCATTTTTGCGTGTATCCTTAAAAAAAAAGAGAGTTTGGGTCGACCTACTTTTCGAGAACCATGAGCCAGCTCACAATACAAGAGTGCCTATCATCATTCATTCGACAGACATGACCTAACCAGCGCAGGCGACTCATTACAAGCTTGATCTCGATGTCTTCGATGTGTGCCCACCGCAGCACCTCCTCATTGCTGATGAAATCGTCCCACTTGATGTTTAGTATAAGGCGAAGGTGACGCTGTTGGATTATGCGAAGCTCCCTGACTTTGTGTTGGTAAAGGGTCCAGGTTTCGCTGCCAAACATCAGGAGGGGCATAAGGCACTGATTGTAAACTGCGACTTTGGTAGAGACTGTGAGGTCATGCGAATCAAACACCCTCTTGCACAGACGGCCAAAAGCACACGATGCTACTTGAATGCGAGATGTAAGTTCCCCCTTCATAGTCAATGCTGACATAACTGCCGAGATACTTGAAGCGAGTAACACTGGCCAATTCGATGTCGTCAATAGAGAACTCAGCTGTATTGCCAATACACATGGTCTCTGTTTTGACTGTGTTGATGCAGAGACCCATTCTCTTAGCGACGTCATTGTAAGTGAATAATAACGTCTGCAGGCCCTCTGGTGTATCACTGAAGATCGCAATATTGTCAGCATACTGAGCTTCTCTAATATATTCTGTGAGGACTCTGGACTTTGCTTTTAATCTGCGGAGGTCAAAAAGATCACCATCATAACGCAGTCTAATCTGTACGCTGCAGGTGTGCTTGATTTTTTTGAAAGCGAGCCAAAGTAGGACTGCTGCGTACATGCCAAAGAGTGTTGGAGCTAGTTTACACCCCTGCTTGACCCCGCTGTTGTATTCAAGAGATTGGGTGAGTTCACCATTGATAGCAAGACGGGCATGCACGTCCGTGTATAGTCTCTTGATGATTCTTATAAACTTTGGAGGACAGCCAAGTTTGCCAAGGATGATGAAGAGGAGCTCGTGATTGACCGTGTCAAACGCCTTCACAAAGTCCACGAAGGCCATGTACAAACATCTGCGCTGCTCTCTTGTTTTTTACATCAGCTGGCGAAGGGTGAAAATCCCATCTATTGTACTTCCACCATTTCGATACCCTGACTGCGACTGGGGGTAGATATATTCTGCTAACAGATGAAGCCTCTGCAAGATAATGCCCGTGAAGACTTTACCGACAGCACTGAGCAGTGAGATTCCTCTGTAATTGCCGCAGAGGCTTCTGTCAAATTTTTTGAACAGAATTGCGATGATGGCGTCTATCCAGTTGGTTGGGATAATCTCTGTAGTCCAGCAGATGTTGAATAGGACAAGTAGGAAAGCTCTTAAGTGACGTCCTCCATACACAAGTACTTCAGGTAGAATACCGTCTGGACCTGGGCTCTTTCCTAATCGGGTGCTTCTAAGGGCTTGGTCAAGTTCTTGGTCTTCAATTGGGAGGCTCATTGATTCGATAACTGGAAGCTGGTCTATGTCATCGACGATGCTCAAGTCAGCATCCGTTGGTTGGTTTAATAAGTCACTGAAGTGTTCAACCCATCTGTCCTTTATCTTGTCAGGAACAGTCAGGAGCTCACCATCTTTGGACTTCACAGGATGGGTGCTTCTGGATCTAGGGCCATAGACGGCATTGAGGGTAGCATAAAACTCTCTGTGGTTCTTCTCCTGAGAGTGCCGCTCTGCCTCCTCAGCTCTGCCTCCTCAGCTCTGCGCCGAAACCAGTCATTCTTTAGCTCTCTGATCCGCCTTCTTAGAACATGCCTGTCCAAGTTCTTGTCTTGAAGCAGCTTTTGAATTTCTTGGTCCTGATCATCAAACCAGTCATTCTGCACTCGTTTCTTTTTGCCGAAGACATGGGTGGCAGCGTTCTGGAGAATAACTCTGAGTTCATCAAAGTCCGTCTTACAGGTAGACAACTTTTCGTCTAGGAAGAGCTCCAGTAATGCTTTTTTGTCATCATCCAAATGTGTGTCTAGCTTCTTGGAAGGTCTTGTACCACTCTTCTTGTTTTTAATAAAGAACAGGCACTTAGATACCAGGAGCTTATGATCGGTGAAGCAGTTTGCTGCTCGACTGACTCGTGTTGCTGTGACATATGATTTTGCGGCCTTATTGGATAGTACATGGTCGATTTGGTGCCAGTGCTTTGAACGTAGGTGTTGCCATGTGTTCTTTAAGGTGTTTTTCTGTTGGAACATAGTACCCATGACACTGAGCTGGAATTTGGTGCAGAATTCTAGGAGCATAACCAAAGCTACCAATTAATTCATTAAAAATCATTCAATGTGATTTTCTGGATTTTGTTTTTTCTCATTTTGTCTCTCATAGTTGAGGTATACCTATGATGAAAATTGGAGACCTCTCTCATCTTTTAAGTGGGAGAACTTAAGCCCTAAGACTTTATAACCTAAGCCCTGCTTAGGTTATAAAGTCTGACAGCCGTAGGTAGGAAGGACCTGCGAAACCTCTCGGTCGCGCACCTAGGATGATGTTGTCTACTGCTAAATGAGCTCCTCAGTGTGTTCAGTATGTCCTGCATAGGGTGGGACTTGGCCTCCAGCAGAGATAACAGTTTAGCCACCATCCTTCTCTCTCCTATCTCTTCCACCGGGTCAAGGGGTTGCCCCAGGACAGAGCTAGCTTTCTTGATCAGTTTGTTCAGTCTCTTCCTATCGGCTGCTGTAATGCCACTGCCCCAGCAGACCACTCCAAAAGTGATGGCTGATGCCACCACCGTGTCATAGAATGTCTTCAGGAGCACCCCTTGTACACCAAAAGACCTGAGCTTCCTCAGTAGGAACAGCCTGCGCTGTCCCTTCTTATAGAGTGCATCTGTATTGTGTGACCAGTCTAGTTTATTGTTCAGATGAACACCCAGGTACTTGTAGGATGTCACCATCTCAATGCCTGTTCCCTGGATATTTACTGGTGCTGTGAGGGGTTGTCCTTGCCTGCAGCAGTCCACCACCAGCTCCTTAGTTTTCCTCGCATTGATCTGGAGGCAGTTCCGATGGCACCAGTCCACAAAGTCCTGGATAAGTCCTCTGTACTCAGCTTCATCTCCGTTGGAGATGAGGCCGATGATCGCAGAGTCATCAGAGAACTTCTGTAGATGGCAGTGTGTTGTGTTGTGTGAGAAGTCCGCAGTATGCAGGGTGAACAGGAAGGGAGCCAAAACCGTTCCCTGGGGGGCCCCCGTGCTGCCGATGATCGTGTCGGACACACAATCCCGGGTTCTCACAAACTGTGGCCGGTTTGTGAGGTAGTCCAGGATCCATGATGACAGGTGCTGGTCCACCCCTCGGCGCACAGCAGCTTGTCCCTCAGGATCATCGGTTGGATGGTGTTGAAAGCACTGGAGAAGTCAAAGAACATGATCCTCACCGCATTCCAAGGCTTCTCCAGGTGGGACAGGGAACGGTGAAGGAGGAAGATCACTGCATCCTCCACCCCGATGCCATGCTGGTAGGCGAACTGGAGTGGATCCATCGCTGGTCCCACCAGGGGGCGGAGGTGAGCAAGGAGCAGTCTCTCCAGGCTCTTCATCATGTGAGACATCAGGGCCACTGGTCTGTAGCTGTTCAGGTCTTTGGGGTGGGAAGTCTTTGGTACGGGAACCACACAAGATGTTTTCCACAACTGTGGTACCCTCCCAAGCTTCAGGCTCAGGTTGAAGATGTGCTCCACAATCCCACACAACTGTTCTGTGCAGGACTTGAGGAGCTTCACGCTGATGCCGTTCGGTCCCGAGGCCTTCCTCACCTTGATCTTCCTCATCTCCATCCTCACCTGGGTCTTAGTGGGGGTCAGGTTGGGGGGCTGTGTGTTGGGAGTGGGGGGGTGTTGGTGGAGTGGGGTGTGGACAGCAGGTCTCGATGACTTTAGAGGAAGCAGTGGTTGGTGTGCAGGCGGGGGGGAGGGTGGTTGGTCAAACCTATTAAAAAACAGGTTCAGATTGTTTGCCCACTCCCTGCCCCCCATGGCCTGGGAGGAGGTCTTCTGGAGCCCAGAGATGGTTTTGAGGTTTCTCCAGACCCCGCCGATGTCGCTCCATTGCAGCTTGTCCTCCATCTTCTTCCTGAAGCTGTCCTTGCCCTCTCTGATCTTCCTCCTCAGCTCCCTCTGTACAGACTTCAGCATCTCCCTGTTCCCCGACCTGAAGATCCTCTTCTTCTCTCTCAGAAGTGTTCTTATCTCAGGGTTGATCCAGGGTTTGTTGTTCGAGCAACACCGTATGGTCTTGGTGGGTACGATGTTGTCCACACAGAAGTTGATGTAGTCCGTGATGGTGTGAGTGAGGCCTCACCATGTGGATCGCAGAGATGCTCCCAGGCAGTGATTTCAAAACAGTCCTTTAGAGCATCCATTGCCTCCTCAGACCATATCTTCACCGTGCACATGACCGGAGGTTTTCTGTGTACTAGGGGTTTGTACACCGGCAGGAGAAGAACCAAGTTGTGATCCGATCTCCCAAGTGGGGGGAGTGGTGATGAGGTGTACGCCTCCTTAGTGTTTACATAGAATAAGTCCAGTGTTTTATTGTCTCTAGTGTGGCATGTGACATACTGGGTGAACGTGGGCAGAATGGGGAACAGTGAAATATAGTTGAAATCCCCGGAGATGAGGAGAAGAGCATCTGGGTGTTTTATCAGCAGCCTACCAGTTACTGAGTGAATGGTGTCACACGCTGTCCCCGCGTTTGCCGTCGGATTTGCATAAATAACAATGCAGATCACGTGTGAGTATTCCCTCGGGAGATAGGTAGTCCGCATGCTAACAGCTAGCAACTCAATGTCTTTGCTGCAGTGCTGTTCCTTAACCATGATCTGTCCCGGTCTGCACCAGCTCTTATTGACATACATTATCACTCCTCTGCCCCTTGCCTTCCCACTGTCTGATGTCCAGTCTGCCCGTATTGTGTGGAAACCCTCCAGTTCGATGTTAGCATCTGTTGCTAGTTCTGTTAGCCACGTCTCAGTAAACAACATCACGCTAATCTCTCTGAAGACGCTCTGGTAACGAGCCATAGCCGCTAGCTCATCTGTCTTATTGAGTAGCGATAGTACATTCCCCATAATAATGGATGGAAGGACAGGTCTGTACCTTATATTCCTCGCCCGCCGTCTTGCTCCAGCACAACATCCATGTCGCTTCTGCCTTATTTCTACCGGTATGTCGTATTCTTGCGTTAGCATTGTGGGCTGATTAAGTGCTAACAGTTGGTCTCTATTGTACTGCCTCCTAAAAGCAGTGGCTGGGTCCGCTGGTTCAGGAGACATTTTGGCGATCCGTGTGTCCGAGATGGATAAGGTGTCACCGGATCAGAAAGTTTAGCAAGAGAAGCCAGATAGTAAATAGAAATAGGAAGAAATTGATCCGCTGTTGCAAAAAGGCAGCCTACTTGTGTGGCACCGGAAGTAATTATTGACGGCAGTATAAAAATCACAGTCTACAGGAAACCAACCCACACGGGTCAATACCTACTATGGACATCAGAACACCCCACAGCGCACAAACTATCAATTTTCAGGATGTTATACTGTATGAACGGGCCACCATCATCACAGACCAAGAAGACAGACACGAGGAAGAAAACCACATAAAACATGCACTCATACGCTGCCAATATCCAGTATGGGCCATCAACAAAGGGAAACAGCAAGTCAAAAACAAAGAAAACAAGCAGGAAACAAGACACAGAACAAAAGTCGAAATCAAAAACAAGGACACCATAACTATACCATACATCCGAGGGATAATGGAACCAATTCAAAGGATCATGAAAAAATACAAAATAAACACAGCAGTAAAACAACACAAAAAATTAAGACAGTTATTAGTACACCCCAAGGACAAAATAGAACAAGACAAAAAATGCAATGTAATATATGAAATATCATGCAGATCATGCAACAAAACCTACCCTGGAGAAACCAGAAGATCGTTCACCACAAGGAAAAAAGTTTTCTGCACACAGACTGGGATGTCTTCAAAACAGCAGCCTCCCAGGGAGACAGGACAGATGTGGAGGAGTATGATGAAACGGTCACCAGCTACATCGCGAAGTGCACAGAGGATTTCACTATAGTGAAGACTATCACTGCACGGGGCAACTATAAACCCTGGATGATGGCAGAGGTGCGCTTGCTGCTCACAGCCAGAGATGCAGTCTTCAGAGCGAAAGACAGGATCGCCCTCCGCTCAGCCAGGTCTGCGCTCTCAAAGGAAATTAAGATGGCGAAACACGCCTATGCGGAGAAAATCCAGGGGCACCTCTGTGACACAAGGAACACCAAACGGATGTGGCAGGGAGTTCAGGCGCTGATGGATTATAAGTCTAGGCAGGGGGTCAATGATGACGACGCTTCGCTTCCAGACAGGCTCAACAACTTCTTTGCATGTTTTGAAGCATCAAACCCGACAATCAGAGGGAGGACTGGCCCATCTCCACCATCTGTTGGGCCAGCTATCATCATCAACGCAGCAGACACACGGAGGACCCTAATCAGGGTCAACCCACGTAAAGCTGCAGGTCCGGACAACATCCCGGGACATGTGCTCCGAGTCTGCGCGAGGGAGTTGGCGGATGTCCTGACTGACATTTATAACATCTCCCTGAGTCAGGCCATAGTTCCCAGAGGCTTTAAGACCTCTACCATAGTACTGGTGGCAAAGAAACCAGTTGTGTCCTGTCTGAATGACTATCGTCCTATTGCACTGACACCAATTGTATGAAGTGTTTTGAACAGCTTGTCAAACCACACATCACAGCCTGCTTCCCTGCATCACATGACCCGCTCCAGTTTGCATATCGTTCAAACCGCTCCACGGAGGATGCTAAAGTCACCACCCTGCACTCTGTCATCACCCACCTGGATCAGAAAGACACCTACGCCAGACTCCTGTACATTGATTTCAGTTCAGCATTCAACACCATTATTCCCCAGAGACTGATGGAGAAATTACTTCTTCTTGGTCTGAACACCACCACATGTCTCTGAATCCTGGACTTCCTGACTGAGAGACCTCAGTCTGTCCATGTTGGAAACAACATCTCCAACTCTATCACGCTGAGCACCGGATCCCCTCAAGGCTGTGTACTTAGTCAACTGTTGTTTACACTTCTAACACATGATTGTGTATCCAGACACGAGGGGAACCAGATTATTAAGTTTGCAGACGACACCACAGTGGTGGGACTTATTTGGAGGGATGAGGAATCAATGTACAGTGAAGAAGATCACACAGTTGTGATGGCTGCTGCCATCTGGCAAACGATTCCGGAGCATCAGAGGCAGAACCACCAGACTGATCAACAGCTTCCTTCCACAAGTTGTTAGGATGCTGAACAGTTGATCCGGAATCTTTCATACATACTACTGCACCTTATGGACATTATGTATATTATTTGTATATTATAGTTCTAGTTAGTTTTCAAGTATGTCTCGGGGATGTGTGAATGGCTGTGTTGGGGTGGGGGGTGAGGGGGTGCGTGAGTGTGTCTTAAATTATGTTCTTTTTACTTATATGGATGCCTAGAGAAACGCAATTTCATCTTGCCTGCACTACAGTTGTATGTACAGCTACATGACAATAAAGGTTGATTTGATTTGATTTGAGAAGGGAACATAAGGACGACTCACAAGATCACAAAAAGAAAAAGCAGAACAAGAAACATTAAAATCAGCAATATCAGATCACTGCAAAAGAAATAATCACATCATGGACTGGGACAACGCACAAATTATTGTATCGGAGAGCAACAGACACAAACGCTGGATCAAGGAGGCCATAGAAATCAGGAAGCGGGAAAAAGACACCATGAACCGAGATGAGGGGGCCTTTATGCTTTCCCACACCTGGGACCACATTCTCCAGAGACCATCAGACAGCGGAAAGCGGGGCCAGCTTGGTGGATCTGACAGGTCTGCTGGGCTAGCCCCGCCTACGAAACTCAGCTGTTAAAATGACATCTGGCAGTAATAAGCTGACACTTCTGACAAAGGCTGCAGTGAACAGTCGAAACATGTAAAGAAGGTAAAAACATCTCCTTTCTATTTTTGTCTTTAATAAGAACAAAAAGGTAAATTCTAACCCCTTGGTTCAACACAGAAACTCATGACTTAAAACAGAAGACTCGTCAAATAGAAAGAAAATGGCATTCCATTAATTTAGATGAAATCTATTCAGCTTGGAAAAAATCATCTTTTAATTTATAAAAAATCTCTTTGAAAAGATAGAACAAGTTATTACTCTGCAAATAGAAGAGAACAAGAATAATTGCAGGTTTCTTTTCAGCACTGTAGCCAGGCTGACAAAGAGTCAGGACTCTGTCAATCCTTGCATTCCCTTAGAACTTTCTAGTCAGGACTTTATGAACTTTTCAATCATAAAATTTCATCTATTAGAGATAAAATCAGTCAGATTCTTCCCACCGTTAACTTAAGTACAGTAACTACTACAACTCTACTACAACAACCCAACTTTTTGGGCGCATGCGTACGCAGCTACCGGCAGCGGGTGAAAAAAGTTCGACGTCTGTGTCTCTGTTTTAATGCATTTTAATGTGTTTTAACGTAATTCTCTGTGCCGTTTTTGTACATGAATGTTTGTGTACTATATAACGAAGAGCTCCCTGGTTCCATCAGTATGGATTTCCTTCTTGTTTTTGCACTGTCGTTTCTTTCTTACTGGCTGTTTGTCTTGGAGGTAGGCGCGATCGCGATTATGCTGGGAAGAATACAGTATCCCAGAGACATGTTACAGCATTTAAACATGGATAATGCAGCATCTGTGTTTGAGTCTGTGCCGCAACTGCCGGACTTTATTTTAAGAGATTTTCATGGAAACAGCAATGAAAAGAGAGACAAGAGGAGGAAACGCGGAAAGCATGGAGGCGTAACATTAAACCTGAGGAGGCGTCAGTTTAACCGCATTCCTCTTCCTTCCATTATTATGGGGAACTTACAATCCCTGAGAAATAAAGTGGATGAAAATCAAAGAAACCTCCAATATCAGAAGGATTTCAAGAACTGCTGTGTCATGGCTTACACGGAGACGTGGCTTACGGCGCATGACCAAGACCTGTGGATTGACGGCTTTGGAGCCCCACTTCACTCGGATCGGCAGGAAGAGGTAACGGGGAAACGTCAGGGGGGCGGCGAATGTTTATATTTTAATAAACAGTACTGTACATCTGTCACGGTCAGAGAGCGCATCTGTACACCAGATGTGGAGCTTCTGTTCATGTCACTACGCCCCTTAAATCTGCCCCGTGAGTTCCCCCAACTTTTCATAATGACTGTGTACATTCACCAGAGGGCAAACGCTGACTCCACCTCCAGCACCGTTTTTGATGTGGTACAGCGGTTGCAGTCGATTTCCCCAGAGGCTCCAAATTTTATCCTTGGGGATTTTAACCATGTGTCTCTAAAGAAGGCACTTAAAAACTTTTATCAGTACGTCTCCTGCCCAACCAGGTGAAAAAAGACATTGGACCTTGGCTATGGATCCATAGAGAGGGCCTATAAATCTCTTCCCCTTCTTCCTTTAGGATCCTCAGATCACAACTGTGTACATTTGCTGCCCACATATAAAACTGCTCTCAGAAGAGACAAGGCGAAGACCAGAGACATAAACGTGTGGACAGAGGATTCAGTGCACTGCCTCCAGGAATGCTTTAACTGTACAGACTGGGAGGTGTTCACGCTCACCTGCGGAGAAGATTTGGACTCTTTAGTGGATATGACATGATCATACATGGCTTTCTGCAGAGACATGATCGTTCCACGTAAACGTGTCAAAATATATCCCAACAACAAGCCATGGGTTACAAAATCAGTTAAATCCTGCTTACAGAGGAAAGCACTTGCCTTTAAACAGGGGTCTGTTTCTGAGCTACAGGTTGTGACAAAAGAGCTGAAGTCCAAAATTTTAAGAGCAAAAGGGAATTGTAAATCAGAATTGGAAAGCAAGATGGCAACAAAGAAACTTGGTTCAGCCTGGGCCAGTATGAAAACTATTGCAGGGCTTCAGAGCACAGAGCGCAGTAATCGTGTGCTTTTAGATGGTTTTAATTCAGACACAGAGCTGGCTAATGCTCTTAGTTGTTTTTATGGTCATTTTGATTCATTTGATTTTAGCACAGAAACCCAAGATTTGAAACAGAAACTCAAAGACAATCAGCACTTTCATATTGAGGTGCAGGATGTTAAAAGGGCGTTCTGTGCTGTAAGAGTGAACAAAAGTCAGGGCCCTGATAATATATGGGGACACTTGGTAAAGTCCTGTGCACATGAACTGAGTCCTGTGTTTCACTACATTTTTAATAAGTCCTTACACACACATGTGCCTAAGATCTGGAAAGATGCTGTGGTTGTCCTCGTTCCAAAATCCAGCCTTCCTAAAATGGTAAATGATTTTAGACCAGTTGCTTTGACTTCAATTTTAATGAAAATTTTTGAAAAACTGGTCAGATTTGACGTCCTAAAGCAGACTGAGCATGCATTGGATCCAATGCATCCAGAGAATGCCACTGTCACTCTGTTTAACATGCTTTTTGAACATCTGGATTTTAATGGGACACACGCCAGGCTTTTATTTGTGGACTTTTCTTCCGCCTTTAATACAGTCCAAACTCATATTTCAGTTGAAAGGCTCCTGCAACAATTTGATTTGATTTCTCCCATAGATTGAGTCCCCATCGTGCTGTTTGCTCTCTACATGTCTGTTCTTTTCTTCTTCTCTATCCCCTCACCCCCCAGCCAGTCGCAGCAGATGACTGCCCCTCCCTGAGCCTGGTTCTGCTGGAGGTTTCTTCCTGTTAAAAGGGAGTTTTTCCTCTCCACCGTCGCCAAGTGCTTGCTCACAGGGGATCGCCTGATTGCTGGGGTCTTTCTGCAACTGTGGGGGTCCTCCCTACAGTTGATAGTGCTATGAGATGACTGTTGTTGTGAAATGGCGCTATATAAATAAAGTTGAATTGAATTGAATTGAATTAATAATCTGGTGGGTTGGATTCTGGATTTTTTAACCAACAGGACACAGAGATTAAGGGTCAATGGCACATTGTCTGACCAAAAGTGTTCTTCTGCTGGCTCTCCTCAGGGGTGTGTGTTGTGACCACTACTCTTCATCCTGTACACAAACATGTGTCGGAGCAGACATGACAACAGACACATTATAAAGTATGCTGATGATTCAGTTATTGTCAGTCTCCTTCAGGATGGTGAGAGTGGCCACGGCCCAGTAGTTGATGATTTTGTTCACTGGTGTGAGGATTCCTACCTGCAGCTGAATACGACAAAAACTAAAGATATGATTATTGACTTTAGAAGGAAAACTCCCAGGCACAAACTCACTGTACTAAAAGGCCATACCACTGAATGTGTACAATCCTACAAATATCTTGGGACAATTATTGATAGTAATTTAAACTTGAAGAGAACTGTGAAAGGGTGTGCAAAAAGGGTCAGCAACATTTGCATTGTTTAAGGAAACTCACACACTTCCAAATTGACCGAACCATAATGACAATGTTTTATCGGGCTTTTATTGAATCTGTTTTATCCTTTTCTTTAGTGTCATGGTTTGGTCAGACAAAACTGAAACAGAGGAAATCCTTGGATCAGGTAGTTAGATGGTCCAGTCGTTTGCTTGGTGAGTCACAGCTGAGCCTGACACCCCTGTACATCAGACATCTACAGAGGATGGCTACCTCCACTTTAAATGATGACTCCCACCCTTTGCACTGCCACTTTCAGCTTCTTCTCTCCAGATGGAGATTTGCTGTCCCAAAAAGTAAAACTCAGCACTATAAAAACAGCTTTGTTCCTGCTGCTGTTAAAGAGTTGAACAAGATGTAACAATATATTGCACATAATTTAGTTATCTATTTATTAATTTTATTTTATATTTACTTATTTTTGTAGGTTTTTTATTTGGGTTCTAAATCTTTTATTGGGTTTTAGACTTTTGAGTTTTTAACCTCTTTGACTAGTCTTTAACTTTTTAATATGACCCTTCTCTCTTATCGCTTTGTTTTTTCTCTTATCTCTTTGTCTTATGTCCTGATTAGTGGAGCCTTGAGTACTTTTATCATGTTTATAGTCAGCTTCATGTGTGCCTGTGTTTGTGTTCATGTTGAATGTAATTGTGGTTTGTAAATATGGATGTCACCAGACTGCAAAACAAATCTACCTACAGGTACAAATAAAGTAACCTGAACCTGAACCTGAACTCCTTCAGTCGATATCGGTTTAGATAAGTTTACTCTAATTGACCTTTAAGAGTTAGATAAAATAATTTCCTCATCCAAGCCTTCAACTTGTCTTTTAGACCCAATTCCTACCATGTTATTTAATATTGCCAAGATTAGGAGCATCTTGTCTCAGAGTCCATCCATCCATCCATCCATCCATCTTCTACCGCTTTTCCGGAGGTCCGGGTCGCGGAGGCAGCAGTTCAAGCAGAGAAGCCCAGACTTCCCTCTCCCCAGCCACCTGCTCCAGTGAATCAGAGAGGATACCAAGGCATTCCCAGACCAGCTGGGAGACATAGTCTCTCCACTGAGTCCTAGGTCTGCCCCGGGGTCTCCTCCCAGTGGAACGTGCCCAAAACACCTCAAGTGGGAGGCGTCCAGGAGGCATCCTAATCAGATGCCCATACCACCTCAACTGACTCCTTTCAATGTGGAGGAGCAGCGGTTCTACTCTGAGCCTCTCCCGGATGACTGAGCTCCTCACCCTATCTCTGAGGGTGAGCCCAGCAATCCTACGGAGAAAGCTCCTTGTCTTGTCTCAGAGTGATGCTGAGAAACTGATCCACGCTTTTGTTAGCTCAAGATTAGATTATTGTAACTCTTCATTATCAGGTTGTCCTAAAATATCTTTAAAAAGTCTCCAATTGATTCAAAATGCTGCAGCAAGAGTTTTAGCTGGTACTAGAGAGAGAAATCATTTCTCTCTGGTTCTGGCCTCCCTTCATTGGCTTCCCATAGAGTTCAGAATTAAGTTTAAAATCCTTCTTCTCACTTACAAAGCTCTTAACAGTCAGGCCCCTCTTCATTTAAAAAGATCTGATATTACCCTATTATCCTAACAGAGCATTATGCTCCCAAAATGCTGGATTAATTGTAATACCTAGAATCTCCAAAAGTGCAATGGGAGGCAGAGCCTTCAGTTATCAAGCTTCTTTCCTGTGGAACCAGCCGCCAATCTGGACTCGAGAGTCAGACTCGATTTCTGTTTATAAGAATAGGGTTAAAGCCTTCCTTTTTGATATAGCCTTCAATTAGGGAGGGATCATGTATCTCTGAACCCTCCCAGAGTTATGCTGCTAATAGATTTAGACAGCCGGGCGACTTCTAATAATGTACTGGGCTTCATTCCTTTAACGTTTGCTTTCTACATGTCTGTTCTTTTCATCTTCTCTATCCCCTCACCCCCCAGCCAGTCACAGCAGATGACTGCCCCCCCCCCCCCCCCAGAGCCTGGTTCTGCTAGAGGTTTCTTCTTGTTAAAAGGGAGTTTTTCTGTCCACCATCGCCAAGCGCTTGCTCACAGGGGATCGCTTTATTGCTGGGGTCTTTCTGCAATTGTGGGGGTTTCCCCTACATTTGAAAGTGCTATGAGATGACTGCTGTTGTGAAATGGCACTATATAAATAAAGTTGAATTGAATTGAACTGAATTGAATTGAATTGAATTAAATTGACACGCCTCAGCAACATTGCGTTGAGGTCGGGATAGTGCCTTTTGCATGGCAACCTGGGGTGGTTGTTACCCTCTTTAAAAAGGGGGACCGGAGGGTGTGCTCGAACTTTAGAGGGATCACACTCCTCAACCTCCCTTGGAACGGCAATGCCAAGGTAATGGAGAGGAGAGTCTGGCCGTTGGTCGAATCTCGGATTCAAGAGGAGCAATGTGGTTTTCATCCTGGCCGTGGCACATCAGACCAACTCTTTACCCTCTCGAGATTCCTCGAGGGCTCATGGGAGTTTGCCCAACCAGTTTACATGTGTTTTGTGGACTTGGAGAAGGTATTCAACCGCATCCCTCATGGTTTTTTGTTGGGGGTGCTTCGGGAGTGTGGGGTATCAGGCTTGTTGTTACGAGGTATCTGTCTCTATACGACCATTGTGAGAGTTTGGTTCGTATTGCCAACACTCAGTTGGACTCATTCCCAGTGAGAGTTGGACTCCGCCAGGGCTGCCCTTTGTCACCAATCCTGTTCATAATTTTTATGGACAGGATTTCTAGGCTCAGCCAGGGAACAGAGGGTGTCATGCTTGGTGACCACAGGATCTCATCTCTGTTATTTGTAGATGATGTTGTCCTGTTGGCTTCATCCAGCAATGACCTAGAGTTCTTACTGGGACAGTTTGCCGCTGAGTGTGAACCGCCTGGGATGAGAATCAGCACCTCCAAGTCCGAGTCCATGGTCCTCAGCCAGAAAAAGGTGGATTGTCCTCTCCGGATTGGGGAAAAGCTTCTGCCCCACGTGGAGGACTTTAAGTATCTGAGGGCCTTATTCACGAGTGAGGGGAAAATGGAGTGAGAGATTGACAGATGGATCAGAGCAGCATCTGCAGTGATGCAAACATTGTGCCGGTCTGTTGTGGTGAAGAGGGAACTAATCTCTAAGGCAAAGCTGTCGATTTACCAGTCAGTCTATGTTCCTACCTTCGCCTATGGTCATGAGCTTTGAGTAATGACCAAAAGAATGAGATTGCAGATACAAGCGGCTGAAATGAGTTCCCTTCATAGGATTGCTGGACTTACCCTTGGAGCTCAGTCATCCGGGAGAGGCTCAGAGTAGAACTGCTGCTCCTCCACATTGAAAGGAGCCAGTTGAGGTGGTTTGGGCATCTGATTAGGATGCCTCCTAGACGCCTCCCACTTGAGGTGTTTGGGGCACGTCCCACTGGGAGGAGACCCCGGGGTAGATCCAGGACTCACTGGAGAGACTATGTCACTCAGCTTGTCTGGGAACGCCTTGGTATCCTCTCTGAAGAGATGAAGCAGGTGGCTGGGGAGAGGGAAGTCTGGGCTTCTCTGCTTGAACTGCTGTCTCCGTGACCCAGACCTCCAGAAAAGTGGTAGAAGACAGATGGATGGATGGATGGATGGATGGATGGATTGATGAACCCCCAAATTAGCTAGGGCTAGCTGGTAGACTACCGCATAATCCAACAACGCTGAGTGTTTTGGGTTTTTTTTTTGCCACTATCCGTTGACAGCCGTGCCCCTAGCTAAACAGCTGTCTATTTTTATTTTCATTAAGGAAGGCAGTTCAGATGGAGCAGCATTGAGGGGAGCTCGTGGTGGCCACGCACCTGGAGGTGCCAGTCGCAGCAGATCCAGGTGCCATCCCTCTTGAGCCATGGCACGCTCGTCAGCAACGTCCCTGTCAGGATCCAACACCAGCTGGATTGTCTCCAACACTGTGTCTTGACCCGCAGCAGCTGCTCTTTCCTTCTGCAGACAGCTGGCTTGCCATCTCAGCCATCTGGATGGCAGCTGGTCTCAGCTGCACGGTGATCTCCATGGGTGCCAGTGGTGGTGACGATGTTGAGGCCGGTCATTCGGTTCTGTGGACCCAAACCCAGCTCATCACTGTGAGTGGCGCTCTGTTCGGCTGCGTTCGGCCTTGTGCTTGTGATGTTGTGGCTCTCACGTCTGCTGTGGAGCATCCACCAGGTTGTCGTGATCCTGCATCTCAGCGGTGGATCCTGGAGGCTGGTGCCAGTTGTGGATCCAGAAGATGTCCGGTGGCTCTGTTTTGCTTTGTTTGGTTGTGGACCCTTCATCCTGCAGCTCACCCGCAGCTCTTGGAGGCTGGTGCTGGGTGTGGATTTGGAAGCAGTCCCGTTTCTTCTCTCTCTCACCTGGTGCTGGTTGAGGTTGCAGCGATGTGTCACCACCATGGGCAACGGCAGACGTGCCGGGCTGTCTTAAGACACCGGGGTCCCCTTTCTCCATGAACTCCCTCTCCTGCAGCTCCACAGCAGCTGCCTGAAACTCATGCTGGGCAACGATCAGAAGTGAGTTCGGCTCATTCACCCCCTCTCCTGGGAAGCCTGATCATGGTGATATGTCCATGTCACCGTTAGTAGAACCTGCGTCAGGTTTTGTCGCAGGGTTCTCAATAGAGGAAACCAAACCTTTGGTTTCCTAACATCACAGGGACAATATAAATCTGAAAGTTTGGACATTGTTTGAGGTGTCACCCAGGGGTCAGTGTTGGGACCTAAACTTTTCATTTTATATATCCATGATATTTGTAATGTTTCAATATTGAAATACATCAATATTGAAAGAGTTCAAGACAATAAATTTCTAGGTGTGATTAAAGATGAAAAAATTTGCTGGAAACCTCACATTAAATACGTACAAGGTAAACTGTGCAGAAGTATTTTGGTTATGAGCAGAACAAAACACCTACAGGATCAGAAATCACTTCACACGCTGTATTGTTTGCTGGTTTTACCATATTTAAATTATTATTCAGAAGTTTGGGGAAATACATATAAAAGCTCATTACAGCCACTTGTTATTTTACCAAAAAGAGCAATACGAATCATCCATGGTGCTGGATTCTAGGATCACACAAATAGTTTATTTTTACAGTCAAAAAGTTTGAAATTCTTTGATCTGGTGAATATAAAACTGCCATAATAATGTACAAAGTAAGGAACAATTTACAGCCAGTTAACATCCAAAACATGTTTGTTGAAAGACAAAAGGGTTTTCATTTATTTTATTTTTGGTATTTTACATGTTTATTGTTCATTTCACAGTTGTCATTTTTGAAAATAATGCAGGTTCACGATAAAAGAAAAACAGCTGTCAAAAGAACACAACACTAATTTTGTCAAATCTATACGATCACATTGTAAGAGAAAAATGTTGGAGTGATCCCCCTTTTGCTGCTGTCTCTCTGTGTGGTGGAGCTCTATGATGCTGTTGGTCACACGGGGCAATGTATGCTTCCTGTTTTATCCACTAAAGTGCCGTGAGCCTAACCTGAGCTGTGATGTCATCATTGCTGCCAGAACTATGGGGGTTTCATCTGGTGCTGTGACCCTTTGGCGGGTGAAGATCAGCTTATAGTCGATCCAGCTTCTGGCAGCGTGCGGTTCATCTGACTCATAGCCTTATGCCGACACTCAGGTTATTTGTGATTTTGGTGTTGATATTTAAACAAGACCTAGTGTTGACAGGTTCAGGTTCAGGTTCAGGTTCCTTTATTGTTACCCATCGGTAGATTTGTTTTGCAGTCAGGTGACATCCATATTTACAAACCACAATTACATTCAACATGAACACAAACACAGGCACACATGAAACTGACTATAAACATGATAAAAATACTCAAGGCTCCACTAATCAGGACATAAGATTGCTGGGGTCTTTCTGCAACTGTGGGGGTCCTCCCTACAGTTGATAGTGCTATGAGATGACTGTTGTTGTGAAATGGCGCTATATAAATAAATAAAGTTGAATAAGACAAAGAGATAAGAGAAAAAACAGAGATAAGAGGGAAGGGTCATATTAAAAAGTTAAAAACTAGGTCAGAGATTAAAAAACTCAGTAAAGTCTAAAACCCAATAAAAGATTTAAAACCCAAATAAAAAACCTACAAAAATAAATAAATATAAAATAAAATGAATAAATATATAACTAAATTATGTGCAATATATTGTTACAACTTGTTCAACTCTTTGACAGCAGCAGGAACAAAGCTGTTTTTGTAGCGCTGGGTTCTACTTTTTGGGACAGCAAACCTCCGTCTTGAGGGAAGAAGCTGAAAGTTGCAGTGCAAAGGGTGGGAGTCATCATTTAAAATGGAGGTAGCCATCCTCTGTACCTGTCTGGTGTACAGGGATGTCAGGCTCAGCTGTGACTCACCAAGCAAATGACTGGACCATCTAACTACCTGATCCAAGGATTTCCTCTGTTTCAGTTTTATCTGACCAAACCATGACACTAAAGAAAAGGATAAAACAGATTCAATAAAAGCCTGATAAAACATTGTCATTATGGTTCGGTCAATTTGGAAGCGTGCAAGTTTCCTTAAACAATGCAAATGTTGCTGACCCTTTTTGCACACCCTTTCACAGTTCTCTTCAAAGTTTAAATTACTATCAATAATCATCCCAAGATAAATGAATGAATTTATTCAGTAATAATAATGAACATACATACAATACAATACTGTACAATAAGAACACACAAAAGAACAACCAAAAGGGTGTAGGCTGAAGCTAGTGCTTACAGCGGAGCTCTGGAAGCGCAGGTCGGTCTTGAAGTCCTGGGAGATCGCTCAGGACTTCAAGACCGACCTGCGCTTCCAGAGCTCCGCTGTCATGGCTCTGCAGGAGGCCAGTGAGGCCTACCTGGTGGGTCTCTTTGAGGACACCAACCAGTGCGCCATCCACACCAAGAGGGTCACCATCATGCCCAGACATCCAGCTGGCCCGCCGCATCCGCGGAGAGAGAGCTTAGACTTTCTGCTGCACATCCACCAACCACAATGCTCAGCACTGTTGCTCTGAGTGTTGCTATCCCTGTGCTGTTGCAATCCTGGAATTTCCCCATTGTGGGACTAATAAAGGCTTATCTTATCTTATCTTATCTTATATAGTGCCTACCCCGTTACAATTTTAAAATCAATAACATGAAAATTTAAGTCATACCCAAAATCAACAAAGAAAATCAAATAGAACAAGTAGACAAAAAATAAACAAACAAAAACCTTTAAGTTATTACAAGTTTATCTCCCAGTATTTACAGTGAGATACTGGGAGATTTTCTCTTCTTTGTACAATTTTTTGAATTGCTTCAGAGTTGAACATGTTTTAATATTTTCAGAGCAACAGTTCCACAGTTTAACTCCAGTGACAGACATGCAATGATACTTTGTATTCGTTCTAACCTTTGGCTTATTAAAACAGAGTTACCTCTTAGCTCATATTTCATCCATCCATCCATCTTCTTCTGCTTAATTTTTCTCGGGTCGCGGGGGGGGGGGGGGGGGCTGGAGCCTATCCCAGCATATTAACAGGTAATTGGTTATTATTTGCTTTGTACATGATTTGAATGACATTAAAATCTACCAGCTCTCTAAATTTAAGAGTATGTAATTGAATGAATGTTGGATTTGTTGGTTCATGGTAAGGTTTCTTTGATACAATGCGTACGGCTTTTTCTGTAGTAAAAAGATTAAGTTTGTGTTTGCTTTATATGTGTTTCCCCAGATCTCCACACAGTATGTCATATAAGGAACTATCAGTGAATTATATAAAATGCAAAGAGATTTTTGACACAGGAGATCCTTAACTTTATACACTACGGCAATGGATTTAGACATTTTAGTTTTGACATAATTTATGTGTGATTTCCAATTTAGTTTGTTATCAACAATGACCCCTAGGAACTTGGTTTCGAAAACTGTTTTTTTATTTACAGTATGAGCTAAGATATTTATAGGATTGCACACATTCAATGGTCTGGTCTTTTAGTACAGTGACTTCATACCTGGGAGTTTTCTTCCTAAATTCAATAATCATATATTTAGTTTTTGTTGTATTCAACTGCAGGTAGGAATCCTCACACCAGTGAACAAAATCATCAACTACTGGGCCGTGACTGCTCTCACCATCCTGACAGAGACTGACAATAACTGAATCATCAGCATACTTTATAATGTGTCTGTTGTCATGTCTGCTCTGACACATGTTTGTGTACAGGATGAAGAGTAGTGGTCACAACACACACCCCTGCGGAGAGCCAGTAGAAGAACACTTTTGGTCAGACAATGTACCATTGACCCCTACTCTCTGTGTCCTGTTGGTTAAGAAATCCAGAATCCAACCCACCAGATTATTACTCAAGTCAAATTGTTGCAGGAGCCTTTCAACTAAAATGTGAGGTTGTATTGTATTAAAAGCAGAAGAAAAGTCCACACATAAAAGCCTGGCGTGTGTCCCATTAAAATCCAGATGTTTAAAAAGCATGTTAAACAGAGAGACAGTGGCATCCTCCGCTCCTCTGTGAGGCCTATAGGCAAACTGCAGAGGATCCAATGCATGCTCAGTCTGCTTTAGGACCTCAAATCTCACCAGTTTTTCAAAAATTTTCATTAAAAATGAAGTCAAAGCAACTGGTCTAAAATCATTTACCATTTTAGGAAGGCTGGATTTTGGAACAGGGACAACCACAGCGTCTTTCTAGATCTTAGGCACATGTTGTGTCTGTAAGGACTTATTAAAAATGTAGTGAAACACAGGACTCAGTTCATGTGCACAGGACTTTACCAAGTGTCCACATATATTATCAGGGCACTGACTTTTGCTCACTTTTACAGCGCAGAACTCCCTTTTAACATCCTGCATCTCAATATTAAAGTGCTGAATGTCTTTGAGTTTCTGTTTCAAATCTTGGGTTTCTGTGCTAAAATCAAATGAATCAAAACGACCATAAAAACAATTAAGGGCATTAGCCAGCTCTGTGTCTGAATTAAAACCATCTAAAAACACACGATCCCTACACTCTGTGCTCTGAAGGCCTGCAATGGTTTTCATACTAGCCCAGGCTGAACCAAGCTTCTTTGCTGCCATCTTGCTTTCCAATTCTGATTTATAATTCTGTTTTGCTCTTAAAATTTCGGACTTCAGCTCTTTTGTGGCAACCTGCAGCTCAGAAACAACACCCTGTTTAAAGGCAAGTGTTTTCCTCTGTAAGCAGGATTTAACTGATTCTGTAACCCATAGCTTGTTGTGGGATATATGTTGACACATTTACATGGAACAATCTTATCCCTGCAAAAAGCCATGTAAGAGCATGTCACATCCACCAAAGAGTCCAAATCATCCCCGCAGAACAGTGTGAACACCTCCCAGTCCATACAGTTAAAACATTCCTGGAGGCAGAGCACTGAGTCATCTGTCCAGACCTTTATGTCCCTGGTTTTCGTCTCCTCTCTTCTGAGAGCAGTTTTATGTGTGGGCAGCAAATGTACACAATTGTGATCAAAGGATCCTAAAGGAGGAAGGGTTAGAGATTTATAGGCCCCCTTTATAGATCCGTAGCACAGGTCCAATGTCTTTGCCCACCTGGTTGGGCAAGAATTGTACTGATAAAAGTTTTTAAGTGTCTTCTTTAAAGACACATGGTTAAAATTCCCAAGGATAAAATTTGGAGCCTCTGGGGAAATCGACTGCAACCGCTGTACCACATCAAAGACGGTGCTAGAGGCGCAGGCAGCATCCGCCTTCGGGTGAAATTACACAGTCGTTATGAAAAGTTGGGGGAACTCGCAGGGCAGATAAAAGGGGCGTAGCGATATGGACAGAAGCTCCACATCTGGCATACAGGTGCGCTCTCTGACCGTGACAGATGTACATTACTGTTTATTAATATACAAATATACGCCACCTCCCTGACGTTTCCCCGTTACCTCTTCCTGCCGATCCAAGCGAAGTGGGGCTCGAAAACCATCAATACATAGATCCAGGTCCCAGTCATGATCCGTAAGCCACGTCTCCATGTAAGCCATGACACAGCAGTTCTTGAAATCCTTCTGATATCGAACATTTCCTTGAATTTCATCCACTTTATTTCTCAGGGATTATACGTATGTTCCCCATAATAATGGAAGGAAGAGGACTGTGGTTAAGCTGACGTCTCCTCAGGTTTAATCTTACGGCTCCACACTTTCCGCGTTTCCTCCTCTTGTCTCTCTTTTCATTGCTGTGTCCATGAAAGTCTCTTAAAATAAAGTCCAGCAGTTGTGGCACAAACTCAGTCACAGATGCTGGATTATCCATGTTTAGCTGCAGTAACACATCTCTGAAACACTGCATTCTTACCAGCATGACAGCACTGAAGTCCCAGGCAAAAAGCCGGTAAGAGAAAAGCCACAGTGCAATAACAAGAAGAAAATCCATACTGATGGAACCAAAGAGCTCTTCGTTATTTAGTCCACAAACATTCAAGGACAAAAACGGCACAGAGATTTACGTTAAAACACATTAAAGTGCATAAAAACAGAGACTAAGACCATATTGTGCAAATATTTAGTTTGTGTAGCACTGCAGCATGTGTTTCAGTTTTATTTAAAAGTTGTGCTCTATAGTAAATAATAATATTTCTATATTTATTATTCTGTCCATTTTAGTGTATTATTTCAAGAAAGTTTTGGGCAGCTATATTTTTAATCCTGTCAGTTTTTTCCTTGTAATTTTTTTGTCCATCTCTTGCCCTTTTTTTTTTTTTTTGTAGAGACTAGTGGGTATGGACGGCAGTGCAGACATTAAGTTACAAGGTGCAAAGCGTAAAAACGTGGCTGCACATCACATGATGAGTTTTGGCAGGGGGATTGGTTTACCCTCTGCTTCAGTCTCCATGCCAAATTGCATGCATTCCCCAGGTTGTGGGAGGGGAGCCCCTGTTGATGTTAATGAGAGTGGAGCTAACCTTATGTTTAACCCTGACGCTGTTTATGTCACATGCCCATTCAGCCCCATCAGTACTAGTGAAGCCAGCCCTGTACAGATCCCTTACATTCTTGGCCCTGTCAGCCATGCCCACGATGCTCAGTCCCACTACATTTCAACCCCCGCTCCTATCAGCCAGGCCAGTACTGACCAGACCCCTTACCCAGTTGACAGATGAGACAAAGATTTCCAGGACCAACAATGGAAAGACTCTTAAACGTGTGCACGTCTACAAGAAATTGACTCCTGAGGACTGGGCCCCAGAATGTGCCAAAACTCTGCATAACATGAAGGCTTCATTGCTCACAAATGACATGCTGGCTTACCCTGGTTTCTCCAAGCCATTTATCGTGTCCACCGATGCATCAACTGATGGTTTGGGTGCTGTACTATCCCAAGTTGCCCCAGGTGATGGACAGGCTTGTCTAATTGCATTTGCCAGTAGGACCCTGAATAAGGTCCAGAAAAACTACCCTGCTCACCGTCTGGAGTTTCTTGCACTAAAATGGGCAGTTTGGGAGAACTTCAGCCACTGGTTAAAAGGGCATGCTTGTACTGCCTGGACGGACAACAATCCGCTTGCCCATATACTTACGAAGCCTAAGCTTGATGCTGTTGAGCGGTGCTGGGTCTCAAAATTAGCTGCCTATGACTTTGTCCTCAAATACCTCCCTTGGCCGAGAAATGTGGTTGCGGATGCCCTAAGTAGACAACCTTTTGTGGAAAAGAGGATTGGTGAGCACCTGGTCAGTGAGCCCTATGAACATTTTCTCAAGAAGTCAGAGGCCTTGTCTGGAGAGTTTCAGGAGGCCTTCAGATGGTCAAATGTCCACCAAGCCACTCAGAAAGCCTCATGTAAACACAAAGTTTTACCAGCTGTCGCAACAAGACTCTCAGCCTCTTCGCTGACTAAAGCTGAGGTGTCAGCCCTCCTTGACTGCCACAATAGCTAGCATGTTGTGACAAGAACCAGGTTGACAGTATTGGTAGACCATGTCCGGAGTATCATGTCTGTCGGCCAAGATGTATTGCCATCTATGTCCAAACAAGATCTCAGAGACAAGCAGAGAGAAGATGTTGACTTGGTTAGAGTACTGTTCTATGTTGAGCGGCATCACCGACCTTCAAGGCGGGAAAGGCCTAATGAATCTGTGAATGCGTTGAGGCTTAAGAGGCAGTGGGTGGTTGTAGATGGTATACTGTACCATGTATCCAAAGATCCAATCACTAGGAAGAAGAAACACCAGTATGTGGTTCCCTTTTCACTGACGGAGGAAGCTCTGCGTGGATGCCACGATGACGCAGGTCGCCAGGTGCAAGCTAGAACCTTCTCCCTTGTGAAACAAAGATTCTATTGGTGCATGATGGTGCGAGATGTAAGAGACTATGTCAAGTGCTGTGCCAGATGCGTAATGGGCAAAACACCTGAGCCGGATGGCCGAGCACCACTTGAAAGCATCAAGACTACAGCACTATTGGAACTGGTATGCATTGATTTTTGGATGGCAGAGGATTCCAAGAACTGCCATGTTGATGTTTTGGTTGTAACAGACCATTTCACTAGGCTGTCCCATGTCTTCTGCTGCACCGACCAAACCGCAAAGCAGGTTGCATGAAAGTTGTGGGATAAAGTTCTTTTGCTACTATGGGTTCCGCAAGGGAATTCACTCTGATCAAGGTGACTCTGGGTAACATGATCAGAACCCTCCCACCTCGTGCTAAACAAGCCTGGCCTCAGATGTTACACACCTTAACATTACTGTACGACAGCTCCACCCATCAGACAGCAGGTTTCTCCTCGTTCTACTTAATATTTGGTTGAGTCCCCCGCCTACCTTGTTCAAATCTGCTCTCAGAGACGATGGTGAAGTGTCATTCCCCCAGTACATTGAGGAACTGAGGAATGATCTCCATGAGGCCATGTCACTGGCAGAGAAACATGCTAGTGTTGAGCAGAAGTGGCAGGGAGCTATATACAATCGGAGAGTGAAGGGAGTGGAGATTGAGACTGGTAACAGAGTTCTGGCAAACAGGGGAGAGAGAGGACGAAGAAAGTTTGCAGACCGATGGGGCAATGTGGTTTACACAGTGATTAACAGCAACCCCAAAACGCACACCTTTGAAGTTCATGACCCCATTTTAGGTCAGTCTAAAATAGTGCATCGTAACTTGCTGCTGTGTGTGAATTTCTTGAGTCTGCTTCGCCGATCTCGTCCTGTGCTTTGGATGAAAACGATGCTTTTGACCTCTCAACTTAGCACCTCATACCACCAGATGCTGTCTCTCAGTCCCCTTCATGTGTTTCAAGTGAGAGTTAATGCTGTGGATCTCTCCTCTGCCCTGCTCACCCAAACTGACTCTGTTATGGACCAAACTGACTGTACACAAGAATGGGTTTCTCAAATGCCTGTTGTTGCCCATGATTCCAGTACCTCAGCTGCTGACTTGAGTGCCCCAGCCCATGATTCCAGTGCTCCAGTTGCTAATTCAAGTGCCCCAGTCCATGACTTCAGTACTCTAGTTCCTGTTCAAGTTGTCCCTGCCCATAACTCAAATGCCTCATCCCTTGATCCAGTCACTCCAGCCCCTGATTCAGCTGACCCACCCCCTGTCTCTGGTGTCCATTTCAGGGATGTTCTCTCTGGTGTTTTGGACTCTGGGCATGGACGGAACTCCCCAAGTTATCCCGAGTGTGTTGTCCCTGTTCCTTCCCATATGGCCCCATCTGTTCCCTATCGGACCATGGCTGGTCGTGTCATCAAACTTGTCACCAGACTGATCCAAACTATGAATGGGACAATTTTACTTATGCAGACAAATAAGTTAAAATCATGGGCTAATTCTGTGTTCATTGTGAATACTGTTATTCACAATGTTGTTGTTAATATTGTTGAACTCCTTACCCGTGAATGATTGTTCCTCCATGTTTGCTTCCATATCCGTGGGCTGAACCGTAGTACCATTGTGGCTAGTTGTTCTGTGTTTGACTGGGTGCGAAAAGTGTATCCAGGTACTTTTAATGTCATCTGTGAAGGGTTTGTGTGGGACGCTGCACCACCCTCCTGAGTTCTTTTTTCTGAACAGATGTGTGGCTCGACAGAGCACATTAATATTGTAAGTGTGTGTTACTAATTCCAAAGTGTTGCTCATTTGATATGGTGGATACATGTGACCTTTTTTTTCCCAGTGTTTTCCATTCATTTTGGAATTTTGCTGAATTCAGGGGAGGAGGATGTAACAGGGTTATTTTAGCTGAAGTTCGTCAAAATTGTTTTTATTCAATTACTATTCTTTTAAGTCTATTTTCAAGTAATTTATTTGTAATTTAATTTTAATTATCTTTGTCAGGCTGTTTTTTTAAAATTATTTTCATTTATTTCATATTTTGATGAAGCAGCGCCCCCGTATGGTGACCGGATCTTTTTGTATGCCACCGGAAGCCAGCAGTAATCCCCTGTTGCTGTGGTCTCGCTGTGTGGTGGCATGTATCTCAAACAGTTCCGTTAAAACTTGGTGAATTAATCTGTTTAATTGTTGTTCAGACTTGACTGACGTTTACAGGGAATGACAGGAACAATGTTTCTATGTTTTAACCCTTGGTTGAGTTAATTTGTGCTCTCAATCTTACGCTTTGGATTAATGAAAAGCTTTCTAGCTTGTTAGCTGTTAGCCTGTTAGCCACTAGCCTGTCAGTTGCTAGTGCACGCTTAAGAGCCACGAGGTGTTGCGCAATCAACGTGTTGGTGTATGCGTGTCAACCTGCCGTTTCTTAGTGTGTAGGAGCTGCATGATGCTGTTGGTCACACTGGCCAATGTATGCTTCCTGTTTTACCCAGTAAAGTGCCGTGAACCTGACCTGATCTGTGATGTCATCATTGCTGCCAGAATCATGCCACTGTCATGGATGGCCCTCACGAGCCATCATAAGACGCCACAAATCACCAGCGAGTTTGCACAGTTTATTTACAGAACAGAAAAGGAACAAAATAACAAGCCACGGGGGGCTAAAACACACTACAATGAATACTCAAACAATGATGATGAGGAACAGATTCATAATGAAAACAGTTACTATCATGGATGGAAAGTAGTTAGCGTCTGACCAGGGAAACACGGCGAGGAACGCTCGACGCTGTCAGACCGGGAATATCTGACGAGACTGCGGCGCCTTTCATTCTCAGCTGCCCTCTTAAGTAGAGAGCAGCTGATGAGGCGAAATGCGGCTCAGCTGTCCACTCTGACAGCCAGAAGCCCCTCTAAGCGCTGTCACAATAAAGGCTCGGAGAGTCAAAAGGGGCACACCCACGTCAGAAAGGAGAAAATACTGCATGGCTCGAGAACAGGCGAGATCGGCGCTCGAACCATAACAGCCAGAACTACGGTGGTTCACACACACGTGTGTAGGTATGTTAATTAGTTAATGATGGGACAGGACAAGATCAGCTTTGGCTTCAGTCCTGCTCCTTTTCAGACTGCATTTGAATTTTTATTCTTCTTTTTATTTTTGTTTTGTTTGAAATAAATAGCATCAAATCAAAATCAAATAAAGTATTTTCATACAGAATTTCATCATGTTGAGCTCATTTGTAAATTTTTGTTGTCCTGTTGTCAGTTTGTGGATCAGGTGTCAAACATTCACTGAAATTAGTTTTACCTTTAATTATTAAACATTTTATCATGAATTCACTTCTCTTAAGTAAAAATCTCCTGGTCAATAACAAACATTTATATAAAAACACACCTGCAGAACTCCTTTCAAAAATCCCATAATTTAACTTTAAACACCTTCTTTTTCTTACCTTCTTCCCATTAACGAAGAATATGAGTTCGTCAGACCAGGACCCGGACCAGGTCTCAGTTTCAGCCAGACTCCTGTTCCCCTCAGTCCCTTCTGTCCTCTCCATGGTTCTGGTCTGCAGTGATCCTGACTGTCCTCTGATCAGAGACAACAGTCCTCCACAAGGTGGCGTGGCCTCTAGACCGCCCTCCCTAAACAGACCTGGACCCCCTCCTGCCCAGGTATCCAGAACCCAGACTGTCCCCCAATTTGAACCACAAACCTGTATGTGACAGTGTGTCCAGGAGCGTCTAAATCAGCCGTAAATCTCTGTGTCCCACTTGACTGTTTAAAGGTTTTTTATTTCAGGGTTTTCTGATCAATGTATGGAGGCGACACTCCCAGGAAGTGACCCTTGACCTCAGACAAAAACATATTTCTGGGTAATTATTCACAGCTCGTCTGTGGGGGCCAAAGCTCAATGACGGCAGCAACACTCCCGGCAGTCAGCAGTCAATGTTTTAGTGAGCAATGGGATTTCAAAACTTTTTACAGAAAAAAATCCCACAGAACCCCAAAAATCTAAAATGCTACAAAATGACACATTATGTCTTATTACAACAGATCTGCTAACAGGACTAGTTATTTTATAACAGGGGGATTGGGGGTATTCACCAGTTTATCATGAGGCACAAACAAAAAATGTCAATTTTATACAAATTTACAATAGAGGTGCAAAGACGTGATAAAAGATGCAAATTTAAAATTTAAAAAGTCACAAATTACAATTTAATTACACAGAATAAAAATATAACCAACATCCAGATGAACATGCAGATTTACAACAAAAATGATGAATATTTACAGCAACAAAATTGCAATAAAGTTGCAGATTTATGAAGAAAAAAATTCAGATTTATGAGAAAAAAGTTGAGAAAAAATTCAAACTTATTAGAAAAAGTCACAAATTTATAAGGAAAAAGTTAAAAAATTTATTGGCAAAATTTATAAATTTACAACAAAAAGCTGCAAACTTTTAAGGGAAAAAGTTGCAAATTTATGAAGAAAAAGCTGCAAATTTAAGAGAAAAAAAGTCAAATTTTTGAGAAAAAGTAGCAATTTTGGGACTAGCACGTTTTACTTTTGAGGTCAAAGTTCAAAGGTCACAGAGTGTTAAAAGGTGGAAATCCATTTTGACCCATAGTGACTTCAATAATAAAAAAACCCGTGTTCAGGTTCAGGTTACTTTATTTGTACCCACAGGTAGATTTGTTTTGCAGTCAGGTGACATCCATATTTACAAACCACAATTACACACATAGTAATTGTATAGTATAGTCACACATGAAGCTGACTATAAACATGATAAAAATACTAGACCACTACACCACTTCCGGTTGTGGCATGTAAGGTGAGGACGCACAGGTAAAGGCTCCCGGTTCGTTTCTTGCTTTAAAACTCAGTTTAGAGTTGGCGTTTTGAGCTATTGCTTTGTCACTACCGCTGGAGAGTGAACCTGCTCGTGTGAGAAAAGGGAGAAATTGCCAGTCTCATAACTTAATATTGTAGTGGCTGGTGAAGCAGTCAGTCCCCTCACACTCCGGGAGAACAAAGGGATTTCTCCCACGTGTTTTTTTTTTTTTTTTCCCTACGAACACAATCAATGTACATCGGCCGGGATCATGGGTCCCAAGAAAGCTCAGCAGACTGAGGAGGTGGACGATATTAAAAGATCGCTGAACTTCTTGGCTGAAGAGATTTCTGCTGTTAAGCTGCAGCAAAAAAACATTCTGGACCTGGTCGAGGAGGTGAAAGCGCTGCGGATCCAGAACGCTGAGAAGGACAAGAGGCTGGCGTATCTGGAGAGCAGAGTGTCTGAACTGGAGCAGAACACCCGGGTGAACGACGTGATCATCACGGGGCTCCATATTAAACCCCGATCGTACGCGCGAGTGGTGGCTGCAGACAGCGGAGGGAGGCTCGGTGAGCTGGAAGATGAATCCACGGAGCAACGAGTGGCGGCCTTCATGCAGTCCAAAGGAATCCAGCTGGACTGTAACACCATTGAGACCTGCCACCCTCTGGCCAGGAATCATGAGGTTTGTCAACAGAAAACACAAGACTGCGCTGTTAAAACAAGGTAGGAAACTGAAAGGAACAAACATTTACATAAACGAGCACCTCACAAAAGAAAACGCAGAAATAGCCAGAAAAGCAAGATACCTGAGAAAGCAGAAAAAGATTCAAAACACCTGGACATCAAACTGTAAAATATACATCAAATTAACCAGATCACCTGAAGAAGCCAAGGTCATTAACATCCGTAATATTACGGAACTGGACAAATATCAATGAACATTATGAACTGGAGTCGACAGCAACAAGAGACAATTGTAGGACACTGAAGGATTATACTCATCTGCTACAAGACATTTAACAACATGAAACAAAAGATCAACAAACAGGAACAACAGGAACTGAAAGTTTTTGAATATACAGGTCACAACCCACAGGACGTAGAATATAACATAGACCCTGATAATAATTTATTTAGCTCCATCAATAATGACTGTAGTTACTACATGGATGAACAGTTTAACACAATGGTCACATCTGATTTCAATATTTCTATGATCCACTTCAACAGCAGAAGTCTCTATGCCAACTTTAATAACATTAAAGATTATTTACATCAGTTTAAAGAGCCATTCAATATTGTGGCAATATCAGAGACGTGGCTCAGTGAAGAGAAAGGAGTGGATTTTAACATGGATGGCTATGAATTAAATTATATAAATAGAAAAGTGAAAAAAGGAGGAGGAGTTGCAATTTATGTTGACAAGAGCTTGAAATACAAGGTTGTTGAAAATCTGTCAGTAACTGTGGATGATTTATTTGAATGTATTACAATAGAAATCTGTCTGGACAATGTGAAGAATATAGTAGTGAGCTGTATATTATATTGTATAATATACATATATATATTGTATTGTATATTGTATATTTTTTTTTCTTATTTTCCTTCTTCTTTCTACACCTTTCACTCTATATATATATCACGGACACACAGATCGCCCCAAGGGTCTCCCGAGTCGGCGGACGGAGCCACTGTTTGCAGCGGGGGACGACACAGCAGGGAAGAGCTAGTTAGCTGGCTAGCTAGCTCCAACCGCCACCCGGTGCTAACGGAGAAGCACGACATGCCGAGGAACTGTGGCAAAAACGACGCGGGTGCCGGGCTGGAGTTTAGGCGGCGTGCAAGAAATATAAGACAGAATAATAAAGAGCGATGGCAAGAACCAAGCAGACCGCCCGTAAATCTACTGGAGGAAAAAGCCCCCCAGGAAGCAGCTAGCCACCAAGGCTGCTCGAAAAAAGCGCTCCGGCCACTGGCGGAGTGAAGAAGCCTTACCGTTACAGGCCCGGTACCGTGGCTCTGAGAGAGATCCGTCGCTACCAGAAATCCACGGAGCTGCTCATCCGTAGGCTGCCCTTCCAGCGCCTGGTGAGGGAGATCGCTCAGGACTTGAAGACCGACCTGCGCTTCCAAAGCTCCGCCGTCATGGCTCTGCAGGAGGCCAGCGAGGCCTACCTGGTGGGTCTCTTCGTGGACACCAACCTGTGCGCCATCCATGCCAAGAGGGTCACCACCATCATGCCCAAAGACATCCAGCTGGCCCGCCGCACCCACGGAGGGAGAGAGAGCTTAGACTTTCTGCTGCACATTCACCAACCACAATGCTCCGCACTGTGTGTCTATATATATATATATACTATATATATATATATATATATACTGTATATATATATATACTATATATATATATATATATATATATATATATATATATATATATATATATATATATATATATATATATATATATATATATATATATATATATATATATATATATACTGTATATATATATATATATATATAGTAATATGTACATATGTATACTAGCTGTTCTTGTTTTTTTCTTGCCTTCTGATTGTTGCTCTGAGTGTTGCTATCCCTGTGCTGTTGCAATCCTGGAATTTCCCCATTGTGGGACTAATAAAGGCTTATCTTATCTTATCTTATCTTATATATAGAACACCTGGATCAAACATTGACTTATTTAAGGACTGGATGGAAAAAATGTATGCAAAACTAACTCATAAAGTTATGTTCATCTGTGGGGATTTCAATATAGATCTGATGAATTCAAAACAACATAGTTTGACAGAAGAATTTATCAACACAATGTACAGTATGGGCTTACATCCAACAATTACCGGACCTAGCAGAATCACATCACACAGTGCCACACTAATAGATAACATATTCACAAACATTATGGAAAATAATATCAGGAGTGGGCTTTTATTGAATGATATCAGTGACCACCTGCCGATTTTTGTTGTCTATCAATGTAATTATAGGAAGAAAAACTATACCAAAAATATTAAATATAAAAGAATAAGAACCGAAGAATCTATGTATTTACTGACAAAGGAATTATTAATACAAGATTGGAAGATAGTTTATGATGAAAATGATATAAATAAAGCATATGATAAATTTTTACAAATATTTCAATCATTGTACAATAAAAACTGTCCTATAAAACAATACAGTGACAGACAACAAAAGAAAAATATTCCTTGGGTCACCAAGGGGTTAATAAATGCATGTAAAATGAAGAATACATTATATAAACAATTCATTAAGCGCAGAACGGTGGAGGCTGAGATCAAATATAAAAGATATAAAAATAAGCTTACTAATATAATGAGGACCTGTAAGAAAGAATATTACAACAGAATATTAGAGGATAATAAAATAACTTAAGAGGAATATGGCAAGTACTCAATGGGATTATTAGTAATCAACCTAAGAATGCTAATTATCCAGAATATTTTATTGAAAATGGCAATTTGATAAATAATATGGAGGATGTGGTCAGTGGTTTCAATAAATTGTTTGTAAACGTTGGTCCTGAATTAGCAAAATCAATAGTGGCAACAGAAACAAACAACAGTGGTTCTGTAAATGAAATAGAAGATAGAAATCCAAACACAATCTTTTTGGGTGCAGTTACTGAAAAGGAAATTATTGAGACTGTGAGTGAATTTAAGAACAAAAAATCAACGGACTGGAATGAAATTGACATGACAATAGTGAAAAAAGTAATTGAAGGAATTGTTAAGCCACTCACCGACATCTGTAACCTGTCATTTCAAACTGGTAAATTTCCAAACAAAATGAAAATAGCAAAAGTAATACCTCTATACAAAACAGGAGACAGTCATTGTTTCACAAATTACAGGCCAGTCTCTTTACTCTCACAATTCTCCAAAATACTTGAAAAAATCTTCACTAAGAGACTGGATGATTTCATTGAAAAACACACCCTCCAACAATTTGATTTGAGCAATAATCTGGTGGGTTGGATTCTGGATTTCTTAACCAACAGGACACAGAGAGTGAGGGTCAATGGTACATTGTCTGACTAAAGTGCTCTTCTACTGGCTCTCCTCAGGGGTGTGTGTTGTCACCACTACTCTTCATCCTGTACACAAACATGTGTCGGAGCAGACATGACAACAGACACATTATAAAGTATGCTGATGACTCAGTTATTGTCAGTCTCCTCCAGGATGGTGAGAGTGGCCACGGCGCAGTAGTTGATGATTTTGTTCACTGGTGTGAGGATTCCTACCTGCAGCTGAATACAACAAAAACTAAAGATATGATTATTGACTTTAGGAGGAAAAATCCCAGGCACAAAGTTACCATACTAAAAGGCCAGACCACCGAATGTGTACAATCGTACAAATATCTTGGGACGATTATTGATAGTAATTTAAACTTTGAAGAGAACTGTGAAAGGGTGTGCAAAAAGGGTCAGCAACATTTGCATTGTTTGAGGAAACTTGCACGCTTCCAAATTGACCGAACCATAATGACAATGTTTTATCGGGCTTTTATTGAATCTGTTTTATCCTTTTCTTTAGTGTCATGGTTTGGTCAGATAAAATTGAAACAGAGGAAATCCTTGGATCAGGTAGTTAGATGGTCCAGTCGTTTGCTTGGTGAGTCACAGCTGAGCCTGACATCCCTGTACACCAGACAGGTACAGAGGATTGCTACCTCCATTTTAAATGATGACTCCCACCCTTTGCACTGCCACTTTCAGCTTGTTCCCTCAAGACAGAGGTTTGCTGTCCCAAAAAGTAGAACCCAGCGCTACAAAAACAGCTTTGTCCCTGCTGCTGTCAAAGAGTTGAACAAGCTGTAAAAATATATTGTACATAATTTAGGTACCTATTTATTAACTCCATTTTATATTTACTTATTTTTGTAGGATGTCACTTGGGTTCTAAATATTTTATTGGGTTTTAGACCTTTGAGTTTTTTAACCTCTGACTAGTTTTTAACTTTTAATATGACCCTTCTCTCTTACCTCCGGTTTCTCCCTCATCTCTTTGTCTTTTAATACCCTGATTGATGGAGCCTTGAGTATTTTTATCATGTTTATAGTCAGCTTCATGTGTGCCTGTGTTTGTGTCTATGTTGAATGTAATTAGTGGCTTGTAAATATGGATGTCACCAGACTGCAAAACAAATCTACCTATGGGTACAAATAAAATAACCTGAACCTGAACCTGAACCTGAACCCTCCTTACAGACAGCCAGTATGGTTTTAGAGCAGATAAATCTACATCTTTTTCACTGATTGAACTTATAGAAAAAAATTACTAGTTGTATAGATAAAAAAAAGTTTGCTGTAGTAGTATTTATAGATTTAAAGAAAGCTTTTGACACCACTGACCACAGAATACTACTAAGCAAATTGGAAAGGTATGGGATAAGAGGGGTCGGACTGAGTTGGGTGGAAAGTTATTTAAGTAACAGACAGCAATTTGTACAAATTGGTGAGCACAAATCACCCTTCATGGACATCACTTGTGGTGTGCCCCAGGGGTCAGTTTTGGGACCCAAACTCTTTATTTTGTATATAAATGACATATGCTAAGTATCAAAAATTCTGAAATTTATTTTGTTTGCGGATGACACAAATATCCTTTGCACTGGTGAGAATTTGCAGCAGGTTTTAGAGGTGGTCACAACTGAAATGAAAAAGTTAACGCAGTGGTTCAACAAAAATAAATTATCTCTAAATCTAAAAAAACAAAGATTATGTTGTTTGGAAATTATAAAATAAATTATGAAATAATGGTAGCGATAGATGATACCAGAATAGAAACAGTACAGGAAAATAAGTTTCTTTGACGCTAGACAATAAAATCTGCTGGAAACCTCACATCAGTCACATCCGGGCCAAGTTGGCAAAATGTATAGGCATACTGGGGAAGACAAGACACATCTTGGACTATAAATCATTGGTCTTACTGTACAATTCACTGTTTCTACCTTATCTTAACTACTGTGTAGAAGTCTGGGGAAACACCTACAAAACCAACCTACAGTCAATATGCACATTACAAAAAAGAGCTATAAGGATAATAAATAATGTAGGATATAGAGACCATACCAATTCGTTGTTTTTAAAGTCACATGTCATAAAGTTCATTGATTTAGTTAAATTTAAGACAGCACAAGTAATGTACAGGGCAATTAATAATCAACTCCCAACTAATATACAAAAAATATTTAAAAAAAGAGACAATGATTATCATTTAAGAGGAGACTTAAACTTTACAAAACCCAAGATACGAACAACTAAGAAAAGTCTGTGCATATCTGTCTGTGGGGTGGATTTGTGGAACAGTCTGGAGCCGGAACTGAAACTATGTACAAACAGAAATCAATTCAAAAAGAGGTACAAACATTATTTGCTGAAAGGATATATGTTAGAAGGGTAGTATTTATATGTACGATTCACTATGCTCACTATGGGACACTATGGAATGGTGGGTGGGACAGCACTGTGTATATCTGTGTTGTTTGAGGCTGGTTTTGATGTATGGACATCAATGTATGCTAGGATGGATGGGTGTTAATGTTGATATGTACAAAATACAGTAAATTGTTTACTTGGGGTCTTAAATGTGGTAATTTGTATATAATTCACAGGGGTGTATTTATGGAAAACAGGAGATGAAATTAATAAGTGTTCACTTCTTCCTTCTCCCTTTTGAACACTGTATACTGTTACTTTATTGCATTTGTCATTTGTTTTGTTTTTGTTATACTTTTTTGTTCGAAATAAAATATCTATCTATCTATCTATCTATCTATACTCAAGGCTCCACCAATCAGGGTATAAAGACAAAGAGATGAGAGAAAAACCAGAAGTAAGAGAGAAGGGTCATATTAAAAAGTTATAAACTAGTCAAAGAGGTTAAAAACTCAAAGGCCTAAAACCCAATAAAATATTTAGAACCCAAATAACATCCTACAAAAATAAGTAAATATAAAATGGAGTTAATAAGTAGGTACCTAAATTATGTGCAATATGCTGTTACAACTTGTTCAACTCTTTGACAGCAGCAGGAACAAAGCTGTTTTTGTAGTGCTGGGTTTTACCTATTGGGACAGCAAACCTCCGTCTTGAGGGAAGAAGCTGAAAGTTGCAGTGCAAAGGGTGGGAGTCATCATTTAAAATGGAGGTAGCCAAGCGGGTCGTCATCTTCACTGATGCCCTCTCTGTCTTGGATGCACTTCAGGACCCCCGACGCAAAGAACTAAATGAACTCGCCCTCACTCTGTCTCAACTAGCAACACAGGTGAACGTATCACTCCAATGGATTCCTGCCCACTGTGGAATCTATGGAAATGAGACGGCTGACAGACTTGCTAAGGAGGGTGGGCAGCAAGACCAGGAAGACAGGCAGGTCTCTTCCAGTGAGGAGAAAACCATTATTAAGGCCCTGTCTCACAAGAAGTGGCAGCAGCAACACCCAAACTTCTGCAAGGATGACAACTACTATCGTCTGAGCAGGGCTGACCAAGTCGTTCTGTTCAGACTCCGAACTGGACATAACAGAATGCATGCTCACATGCACCAGAAACTTAAAGTTGGACAATCGGACAGATGCCCATGTGGTACTGCCCAAATGACCAGCGAACACCTCCTCCAAGACTGCCCAGACCACGTTGCACTCAGACGAGCTACGTGGCCTGACCCCACATCGCTGAACCAAAAGCTGCACGGGGACCTCGGGGACCTCCGCAGGACGGCAGCATTCGTCAGGGCAGCTGGTGTGACCATCTAGTGATCGACGAAGAAGAAGAAGGAGGTAGCCATCCTCTGTACCTGTCTGGTGTACAGGGATGTCAGGCTCAGCTGTGACTCACCAAGCAAACAACTGGACCATCTAACTTCCTGATCCAAGGATTTCCTCTGTTTCAGTTTTATCTGACCAAACCATGACACTAAAGAAAAGGATAAAACAGATTCAATAAAAGCCCGATAAAACATTGTCATTATGGTTCGGTCAATTTGGAAGCGTGCAAGTTTCGTTAAACAATGCAAATGTTGCTGAAGCTTTTTGCACACCCTTTCACAGGGTGCGTCTCAGAGCGCACTGAAAAAAAAAAGCTGCATTTCCGTTCTTCCACTACAGACACAGCTGCGAACAGAAAGCCAAAGGAGTGCTTTGATTGGTTTAGATTTGATTGACCTCTCATTCGACTAATAAGAGCCTTGAATTGGGTTTCTGAAACCTTGAAGAACCAATGACTGAAAACCTAGCAAGAAGGACCCGCCTACCAACGACTGCGAATACAACGAGCCAATTGAAGCAGAGAAGTTCGACGATTGAAAGCGTGCGTCCCGTGAATGAATGAATGAATGAATGAATGAATCTTTATTTTGGATAGATTAAAAGTAAAGATTAAAAAGAAACAGAATAATATAACAAAGGGGAAAAAAATCCAACAAGGTCAAATTAAACAATAAATCGTCTGATTACACAGTTCAACGTAAGTTATCCGAAATGGGTGATGGCTGAAGCCGCAGCTTCTATTGCCCACCCATATTCCATCCAAGAATTCAAAAAAAACCCCAAAACAACGTGTGTAAAATCCGTTTTGTGTAAGCCGCTGTGTGTAACGGTAGCGTTCGCTAGTCTTTTTTTATTACTACTGTTCTTATTTGTTTTGAAAAATCGTTCGCCAAAACCGCAATCATGGAAGCGCAAAACCGCAATAATGGAATCATGGTTTGACTGGGTCGCGTGACCAGAACCACGAGTCGTAACAAGCGGACCAGCGTCATGTTCGTCTGACAATGAGGAACAGATGTTCGCCAGCGACACTGCTGTTGTGGACAGGTAAGTGTTATAAGCTAAATTATTCTTTATCACTGAAAATAGTAATCAAAATGACTTTTGACCGATCGGTAAATTACAACTGTGCGTCATCGCCACATGACGGACCGCGGCGCACGGACCGGACCATGTGCCGCGCTCCTCTGTAGCCGGGCGGGGGGGGGGTGGAGTTGTTATCCTCTACATTGCAGATATTTTAGTATAATTTTTATTGCACTGTAGGTTATTTTTTCTTGTAAAAAAAAAGCCACACATTTTTTACGTGGCATGCTTCTTTGTGTGTGGGGGCTTGTTTGTTCATTCATTCATTCATGAATGAATAAACAACCACACACACACACACACACACACACAGAGCCCTGAGTGTCACCTTTCATTAGAGCCCAATATCAAGCTTCTATATTGAATCATTCAAAAGTTATATATACATTTGGCACAATTTGGCACAGTTCAAAAACGCCTGGGAACAACCTGAGAAAAAAGCTGTGTAATATATTCATTTTTTGTGGTATTGTTACAAAATTTTGACCTCAGCTGGATAACACTTGGTTCTACATTTCTGTTGCATTTTCCAGCCCGTATCTGACAGCTGTGTGTCATTTGCAAGCACTTGTATCTAAAAAAACACCCAGGCGAAATTTATTTTCTTCAAGTTCAGTATGTTTAGATGACTGTTACTCAGTGGCAGGAGCACTTAGAGAGATTATGACTGTTTTTCCAAAAAATTCAAAGTGTTTTCTTTTAAATGAGACCAACCCCATGAAGATGCTGCAAAGGGTTGAAGAACAGCTTTTTGGGTACGTTATTTTTAGGCGTTTTTAGGGAAATTGACCAGAGTGCAAGGGGTTAAAAAAATAGGCCTTGACCCTTCCCAACATTTCAGGCCTACCTTCAAATTACCATTTCTTTCAAAAATCCTGGAGAAAATAGTTTTAACACAGTTCATGCCATTTTTAGAAACTCATGGGTTTTTTGAGTCTTATCAGTCTGGGTTTAAACCCCAACATAGCAGTGAATCTGTACTTTTGAGGGTTTTAATTGATGTTGTTTTAGCTACTGATTCAAGGAAATTTGTTGTTCTGGTGCTGTTGGATCTGACTGCTGCATTTGATACCGTTGACCACAGCATTTTAATCTCTCATCCTGAAGACTGGGTGGGCATAAAAGGTGCTGCCCTAAATCGGTTTCATTCCTATTTAGATGAGCAAAGTTTCTGCGTCAAACTGGATGGTTTCATGTCCTGAACTGCTCCACTTCCCCATAGGGTTCCACAGGGCTCAATCCTTGGACCTCTTACACTTCCCCTGTATTTGCTCCCTTTGGTTTCTATTTTAAGGAAACATGGCATCTTTTTCCATTGTTATGCTGATGGATGTCAGATTTATGTTCCTTTGGTACAAAATGACTGGTTCTGTCCAGCTGCTCTTGGACTGTCTTTCTGACATCAAAGCATGGATGTCATTAAATTTTTTGAGCTTTAATGAGAACAAAATTGAAGTAATGATGTTTGGTCCAAGTACGTGTTCTCTCCCCACTAATGTGGACCTTGGCTCCTTGACAACGCATGTTAAACAATGTGTTATTAATCTGGGGCTCAAACTGGATTCTGATTTTAAATTTGACAAGCACATCAGCTGTGTCCTTCAGAAAAGTTTTTATCAGTTAAGACAAATAGCCAAACTCAAATCCATCATGTCAAAGAAAGATCTTGAAAAACTATTGCAAGCTTCTATCATGACTCGTTTGGATGACTGTAATGCACTTTTTGTTGGGATCAGCCAAGCTTCTATTGCTCATCTTCAACTTGTACAAAAATGCTGCCACCCACCTCTTAACAAAAGCCCAGAGGTGTGAATACGTTTCACCTCTCTTCTGACACCTCTCTTCTTTCTGGCTTCCCTTCACTGGCTCCCTGTGCTTTACAGAATCCATTTAAAATTCTCCTTTATGTTTACATCAGCCTTATGTTCCACCACCATCCCTAAGAACAGCTGCTCCCAGTGGTCCCTAAAACCAGGCTGAAGCTCAGAGGAGATCGGGCCTTTGCTGCTGCAGATCATCGGCTATGGAACGAGTTGCCATTCCATGTTAGGCAGACCTCCTCATTGTGTTTTTAAATCTCATTTCAAAGCACATCTGTTTTCCGTGGCTTTTAACTCACCTTCATTTTATTAATTTTCTTGTCTGCTGTGTTTGGCATTTTGTTTTTACACTTGATGTGAGTTGCTTCTTTTTCTGCTGCATGTTATTTTATTGTCTTTTTTATATTGGGCTGCACGGTGGCGCAGTGGTTAGCACTGCGGCAGCACAGTTTACCCTTGGCCGGGGGATTGTGGGGATCGTGGGATCGTGGGTTCGATCCCAGCCCCCGACCAACAGTGATCTGTGTGGAGTTTGCATGTTCTCCCCGTGTTGCGTGGGTTTACTCCGGGATTTCTCCGGTTTCCTCCCACATGCCAAAAACATGCATGTTAGGTTAATTGGCTGTTCTAAATTGTCCCTAGATATCTGTTTCCTATAGGCCCTTAGAATAGAGGGTTAGTATTAATGAAAGCGCTTTGAGTGGTCTTTGTGACTAGAAAGGCGCTATATAAGTGCAGGTTAGTTAGTTAGTAGTTAGTTATTTATTACTGTGCAGCACTTTGGTCAGGTTCCTTTCAAGGTTGTCATAGCCAGGAGCGGCACTGGGGTTAAGCTCCCAGTGCTCATAAAATGCTCCTTATGGCGTGCGTCTCGAAAAGCCTCTGACAACTAAGTCCAACTCCTAGCCTGCCCGTGTGGTTTAGTCTCTAAGCCCGGCGGAACTGCTTTTACTAATAGGAGAAGGGGCGAGGGCGGATCTCTGGCGCCTTAAAACCAGATGCTTCGGGTAGATGGTGGCTCGTCAACCTGGGAAGGTAGCCCATCTAGGGGAAGGTAAACCCAGATTTCAAACCCCCGCTGCCTTGCGGCATACCCGGTCACGGGAAAGGCTTCGGGAGTCAACCCTGAGGAAAAATCTGGAGTCGGAGCCCCTAAGGCAGTTCTATGTTGTGCTCAACATCGTTCTGGCAGCTCCTGCAACGGCGCTGGTGCCAAACTGTAGCAGCCCTGCTGTTCCTTTGGATTCATCAGTGACGTGGAGAGGGGGGACATGCTGCATGGGCAACATCTTGTCCTCCATATCTTCCTGCCCAGGCTTGAATCCTACCAACGCCCAACGCTGGAAGGTAGAACACCGGATCACTGGAGAGGACACTCCAGCTTCGCCTTTGGCGTAGACAAAACACGGGGAATGACAGTTACCGGTTATAAGCCACTGCTCAATTGGCGTAGAGCGTGGCGCCAGGGGTTGTTCCCGACGGTGGGAGGGATCATCAGATCTCACTGGACAGCTACCGCCCGCCTCAAGCTGGGCAGCCCCCAGCCAATAAGGTGTTGTCCTGCCACAGCTTGCTTTCCTCATTGGGTGCATGGGGATAAGGAGAAATCCAAACAGCAGGCTGAGAACCTTCGCACCAGGCAAGACAATAAAACAAAAGAGACCAACTCTAAAACTGGGAACTTGGAACGTCCGCACTATGATGACAGGACTCGCTGCTAACCTAAAGGACATCAACGACACCAGGAAGACTGCCATCATCAATAATGAGCTGAAGAGACTGGGAGTGGATATCGCCACTCTCCAGGAAACACGGTTAGCTGATGCAGGCACACTGAGAGACAAGGACTACACGTTCTACTGGCAGGGAAAGGGCAGTGACGAACACAGGGAACACGGAGTGGGCTTCGCAGTGAAGAACACTTTGCTGAAGATGGTGGAACCGGGCAGCACTGGCTCTGCACGACTCCTCACCCTCCGCCTGAACACCACTGAAGGCCCAGTCACCCTCGTCAGTGTGTATGCCCCAACACAGACAGCCACACCAGAGGCAAAAGACGAGTTTTACAAGAATCTCGCAACAACTGTCAGGATCATCCCCAACTCTGAACAACTCATTCTCCTTGGAGACTTCAATGCCAGAGTGGGTGCTGACCACGACTCCTGGCCCTCCTGTCTTGGACCTTTTGGCGTGGGCAGAATGAACGACAACGGACAGCGGCTGCTCGAGTTCTGCACATATCACGATCTGTGCATCACAAACTCGTTCTTCAAGACCAAGCCCCAACACAAGGTTTCCTGGCAACATCCGCGCTCAAAGCACTGGCACCAGCTAGACTTGATCCTGACCAGGCGCACCTCACTGAAGAACGTGCTAATCACCCGATCATTCCAGAGTGCAGATTGCGACACAGACCATTCATTGGTGTGTTGCAAGGTCAAGCTGCAGCTGAAGAAATTCCATCGTGCTAGACAACCTGGAAGGGCACGGATTGACACCAGCAAGATGGCCCAACCAGAACTTGTTGAGCAGTTTGCCTCCACCTTTGAGAAGGAACTTGGTGTACCACAAGGAGGAGAATCTGCAAAGCAGAAGTGGGAAGAGCTGCAAAACACCATCTACCGCACAGCCTTGGCTACCTTTGGGAGGAAGACCTCGAAGTCACAGGACTGGTTTGATGCCAAGTTGACCGAGATGACCCCTGTCATTGAAGCCAAGCGCTCAGCACTTGCTGAGTACAAGAAGTACCCAAACGAGAAGAATCTCCAGATTCTCAGGGCTGCGAGAAGCAAAGTTCAGCAGACTGCTCGGCGCTGTGCCAACGAGTACTGGACTCAGCTCAGCCAAGACATTCAAACCGCTGCCATAACAGGGAACATCCGTGGTATGTACGATGGCATCAAGAAAGCACTTGGTTCGGCTCAGAGCAAGACGGCCCCCCTCAAATCTTCCACTGGGGAGATGATCACAGAGAAGAACAAGCAGATGGAGAGATGGGTGGAACACTACTCCGACCTCTACTCTAGACAGAACACCGTGACACCGTCAGCCCTTGATGCCATCGACTGCCTGCCATGCATGGACGAACTTGACGCCGAGCCAACCATCGACAAACTCAGTAAGGCCATTGATAGCTTGGCCGCTGGCAAGGCACCCGGCAACGACGGCATACCCCCTGACCTGATCAAGCACTGCAAGACCGCCCTACTGCTGCCATTGCATGACGTCCTCTGCCAGTGCTGGAAGGAAGGTGCCGTACCACAGGACATGAGGGACGCCAAGATCATCACCCTCTACAAAAACAAAGGGGAGAGAAGCAACTGCAACAACTACAGGGGCATTTCCCTCCTCAGCATTGTTGGCAAAGTCTACGCACGAGTTGTTCTCGTTCGTCTACAGAAGCTTGCCGAACGTGTCTACCCCGAGTCTCAGTGTGGCTTCCGCGCTGAGCGATCGACGGTAGACATGATATTCTCCATCCGCCAACTCCAGGAGAAATGCAGAGAACAGAACATGCCTCTGTACGTCGCCTTCATCGACCTCACCAAAGCGTTCGATCTGGTCAGCAGAGAGGGCCTTTTCAAGATCCTGCCAAAGATAGGATGCCCACCAAAGTTGCAAAGCCTCATCGAATCGTTTCACACCAACATGCAGGGGATAGTGCAGCACGATGGCAACGTCTCAGAGCCATTCAACATATGCAGCGGAGTGAAACAGGGCTGTGTACTTGCGCCAACCCTCTTTGGGATTTTCTTTGCTATGCTCCTGAGGCATGCCTTCAGCACAGCAACAGAGGGAATCTACCTGCACACAAGATCTGACGGCAGGCTTTTCAACCTCGCCCGCCTGAAAGCCAGAACCAAAGTACGCGAGGCTCTAATCAGAGACATGCTGTTCACAGACGACGCTGCAGTCACAACCCACACACAGCAGGAGCTTCAGACCCTGATGGACCGCTTCTCCCAGGCATGCAAGGACTTCGGGCTTACCATCAGCCTGAAGAAGACTAACGTCTTGGCGCAAGGCATGGAAGCACCACCAACCATCACCATTGATGACTACAAGCTGGAGGTCGTGAATCAGTTCACGTACCTGGGGTCCACGATCAGCAACAACCTCTCCCTTGATACAGAGATCAACAAGAGGATTGGAAAATCAGCCTTCACACTCGCTCGCCTCACCACACGAGTGTGGAAGAATCCCAAACTCTCTGTCAAGACGAAGATGGCAGTGTACAATGCCTGCGTCATCAGCACACTGCTCTATGGGAGTGAGACGTGGACAACATACGCCCGGCAGGAAAAGAGACTGAACTCCTTCTACTTGCGCTGCATTCGCCACATCCTGGACATATCCTGGCAGGACAAAGTGCCCAACACAGAAGTTCTGTCCCGCGCCGGCCTTCCCTCCATGTTCACTCTACTCAGGCAGCACAGGCTCCGCTGGCTAGGCCACGTTCACCGTATGGAGGATGGCAGAATCCCCAAAGACGTCCTCTATGGAGAACTGGCAACTGGCAGGAGAGACGTTGGCCGCCCACAGCTGCGCTTTAGAGACGTCTGCAAGAGAGACATGAAGGCCCTGGATATCAACACAGAGCGCTGGGAGGACCTTGCAACGGACCGCTCCAAATGGAGAGGCACCCTGACCAGACAGCTCAAGGCGGGTGAAGAGAGACTGACTGCTGCAGCAGATGAAAAAAGGACCCACAGGAAGAACCGCCACAGACCCAGCAGCACGGAGACCACCCACAAGTGTGACCTGTGTGACAGGGACTGTCATTCGCGCATCGGCCTGTTCAGCCACAGGCGGTGCTGTTCCAGCAGAGTAGACGTTTAGGATTCTCTTCCATGGTCATCATAGACCGACGGAGGCCGACAAGCGACTTTGGTCAACTTTGTGGTTTTTCAGTGTGCTTTATAAATACATTTGGTCTGGTAAGGTGGGAACTGGGACTGTAAAAGGTCTGCGTCACGGGGTTCGGCTTGAAATTCTTCAAATATTCAGAAAATTATGCCATTATTTTTTCGGCCTCCCAAGTGAAAAAAATTATATATAAATGAGGAGAAAAAAATGGTGAAAACAAATGAGGAAAATAAATAGTCTCTGTACCAAACTGTCTCTTTTAAAAATGGAGTCCTCTATTAACTCATCCTCCAATCAGGGACCAGGACAACCTCTCATTTCCGGGGACCACTCAGCCCCTTTAAAGACAAAGCCCCTCCCACTGGATGGATTATTCATGAAAAAACATAATTCAATAAATATTTCTACAGAAACCAGTTTACAGTGCACCGTCTTCCAATATATACTGTATTTTACCCATAAATACTTAAATACACAAAGTCAGTTGATTGACAAAACACATCTATTAAAATTCATGACCACCTGACCACAAAGCGCGCCAGAGAAACCATATTTAATCTGCTTAATTGGTTCACTCTGTTTAGCCCATTAAAGGTCTGTGTGCTGTTATCCCTACGTGTTGTATACACTATGTATGTTAACGCAGATCAACAGCAAGCCAAACTCGTTTTTCACGAGCCAGGAAACCGAGCATCCTGCCCACTTTATTCAGTCTCCTTAGACAGCTTACAGTACCTTACAACTGTGGCTCGAAGCTCGTTGAAAAGCCCGAGTGAAACTAGAAATAAAAACAGAAAATACATACATTAAAATAAGCTAGCGGGCCCCTGGGGTAAGACTAATTCCTGGAATAAACAGAGAACACAATACACTTAACAAGCTAGCGGGGCTCTGGGATATGACTAATTACTGAAAACAAATCACACTCTAAAAACGATCTCAAGTTCACATTTAACAACTTATAAAACCAACATAACATTCATTTACTTACAGCCATTGCTTTCGGAGGTGTAAAAAAAGGGGTTTAAAACACAGGAGGAACGTTTTCAGAAATTCGTGGGCAGGTTAATGCTCGTCTGCCTTTTTTTTTTCTTCTCTCAACAATGTCCGCTTCTCCTACCCATAAATCATAGCGGCAATTGGCTGCGCTTTCAATATAAAATACAGACAAATTGCTATTAACTACACAGAAATTATTTTTAGCACACAATGACTATTTCTAACATGACTTATTATAAATGAACTATGATATTTTAATATGAACTTGTGAACTAATTCTCAACTCTATAAAACACACTACTGAGGGCAGAACACTCCCCGCCTGGCATTACTAATGCCACTACTTCCTTTTATCTACTACCCGACATATAAAAATGGAGGGCATGTTTCGAGTCTCTCAGGTGGAAGATCTGCCATTTTCTGAGTCTCTAGTTTTCTCCTGAGTCTCCTGCATGTTGCACAATGGTGGATAATGGACGAGACCAGTCTCTGGCAACCTACAATCCACAGTCCGGCTTGCCTAATTGCGCTTTCCGTGAACTGCCTTCCTTGATGCACAACTGTGGCATGATAGTGACGGACAAGCAGTTGAGTTACGTGATGCTTGTTTGGGAGAATGATTGGATTCTTGGATGCTGTGTTCAATGACGCATGTTTGAGGCGACCTCCAACCTTGATGAGGCTTTCATTCATATAGGGGTCAAGAGCCACGATGGGACTTGAACTGCGGACGGTTTGGTTGGCATGGAGAGCAGCATACTCGTCGGGAAAAGCGTCCTTTTGAACAGACTGGAGGATGAAGTTACTGGCAGCATCCAGCTCCTCTGGAGTGCGTGGCTTGCTACATCGATGCCAGCCCCTGCATGAATGACCTGACAGGTTGCTTGATGAGTGAGAACGAGCTTGGTGAATTAGGAATGCAATGGCACGTACTAATGAGTTCCAACTTGAAAAGCGCTGGAAGCATTCTGATGAGAGCCCGTTCTTCTGAATGTGAGTAGAAAAGGTAGCGACTTTTCTGATTTCAGAGTCTACTTCAGGCTCGATCAACTCAAAGGATTCAGGTGTCCCAGATTCAGGTGGTCTGTAAAGGAAGTCTGGTCCCTTAAACCACATAGTGTCCATGAGCTGTGATGCGGGTATTGACCTGGTGGCTAAATCAGCTGGGTTTTGCTCTGATGTGACGTAGTGCCACTGTTCAGGGGATGTGGACTGACGTATACAATGAACGCGGTTATGCACATAGACATAGAAGCGCTTTGAATCATTGCAAATGTACCCAAGAACCACCTTGCTATCACAGTAGAATTTGACAGCATTTGGTTTGTGATCAAGTTCGTCCAGAATGAGCTCCGCCATCTCAACCGCTAGAACTGCTCCACAAATTTCAAGGCGAGGTATCGAGGGCTCTGGTTGTGGTGAAAGTTTTGCTTTCCCAAGCACAAATCCAACTTCGCATTGTCCTTCTGCATTGACTGTCTTCAAGTATGCTACTGCCGCAATAGCCCAGCTTGAAGCGTCGGAGAAGATACACAGTTCGGTGTAAGTGGATTTAGAGAGGGAAGTTGGTACATAGCAGCGTGGCACCTTGAGCTGCTAAGATCTTGGAGGGACATTTTCCATGTTTCCCATGTGTCCATTCTGTCCTGAGGGAGAGGAGCATCCCAACCTTGGACACAATTCGACAGTTCACGTAACAAGAGTCTGCCTTTGATTGTCACTGGTGACGCTAGTCCCAAGGGGTCGAAGATACTGTTAATTGTTGACAGAACCCCGCGGCGGGTGTAGGGTTTGTCATTGACGGCAACCTTGAATGTGAAAGAGTCAGTGTTTATGTCCCAGCACAGGCCCAGACTTCTCTGAGCTGGTAGAGTGTCATCGCCGAGACTCAAGTCTTTAATACCGGTGGCCAGGTCTTCTGGCTTGAAGGCTTGCATGACTGAGACACTATTCGAGGCGATTTTGTGGAGCTTGAGATTGGACTTGGCCAAGGATGCGCACGTGCGCTTGAGCAAGTCTATGGCTGCAGATTCAGTGGGGAGCGAAATCAACCCGTCATCTACATAAAAGTGTCTCTCAACAAAGTGTCTTGTGTCTGCTCCAAACTTTGGCTCGCCTTTCTGGATAGCCCTGTGTAGGCAATAGATAGCTACCGCTGGCAATGAACTGTTTCCAAAAACGTGCACTCGCATGCGGTACTCCTGCACCTCTTTTGACAAGTCATTTCCCTCGTGCCACAAGAACCTCAAATAGTCTCTATGGTCTGGTCTGACTAAGAACCCATAAAACATTTGCTGGATATCGGCAGTGACTGTGATGAGCTCCTTCCTAAACTGAATCAGCACGCCAAGGAGGGTATTATTAAGATCTGGACCTGTTAACAGTACTGAGTTGAGTGACACACCAAATTGCTCGGCACTTGAATCAAAGACAGCCCATATCTGATTGGGCTTCTGGGGATGATATACCCCCAAAATGGGCAGGTACCAGCATTCGGTGTTATCGGTAATGGGTGGAGCGATCTCTGCGTGATTGTTCTCGAACAGCTTGTCCATAAACTCTGAGAACTGTTCTTTCATTTGAGGGTTTTTTGTTAAGTTGCGTCTTAGTGAGCCGAGTCCAGACAATGCTTGGTCCCTGTTATTTGGGATCGGCAAGCGAGGAAACTTGAATGGCAGAGGAGCGATCCAGTTGTTGTCTCCATCCTGGTGGACTTCTTCCTCCATTATCTTTAGGAAAGTCTCATCTTCGAAGGACACGGCACACTTGTTATCGTTCTCTGTGCACTCAAAAACTTTGTCTCCAAGCTTTTCTTCCACTGCGTTCGGTTTTGAGCTGCGTTTAGAGAGGCCGTCCTTGTGCTCCCCGCCGTAGCATTGTTTCTCTTTGATGTTGATGTTGTTAGGACAAGGAGTGAAGAAGGATGGGCGTCCGTTGGAGAGCATGTACGTTTTATAAATGTTGACGGTTGGCTTATGAGCGTTAAGGCACACCTCTCCCACAATTACCCAGCTTAGGTCCAGGCGTTGAGCAAAGGGAGCATTGTGGGGTCCATTGACATGTTGCCTTACCTTGTGGACTCGTAGGATGTCTCTGCCCAGTAAAATTGCCATCTGAGCATCTGGGTCATACTTGGGGATGAGAGGAGCGAGGTGTTTTAAGTGGGCGTGAGCAAGAGCGACTTCGGGCGTAGGTATTTCACCCCTACTGAACTTTATTTCGTTGCATTCAAGGAGAGGAGGGAGGTCTAAGCGTCGGCCTCCACCTACTGGCTCGATTTGGAACCTCACTGCTTCCCTGCCAAGCTTTTCAGTTAAACCAGCACATGTTCTCATGAGGTATGTCAGAGGGCTACCTTTGATCCCAAACAGCTCGAAGAATTCAGGATGGGCCAGCGATTTATTACTCTGATCGTCAAGGATTGCATACATCTTAACGGAGCGTTCTGGTTGGCCTTTGGGGAAAACTCGAACTAGACATACCTTTGAGCAAGAACATGAGGGATTACCTTCGCCGCAGATGTCAGTGTACCGTGACGTTACCTCAGGTGGCGTGTTGTCTCGGGGCTGAGGCTCTGGTTCAGGTGTATTTCCTGGCTGGGGTTGCTGACTTGAATCAGGATGCATGGCAGAGCAATGCCTCTCACTTTGGCACTCCTCGCACTTGAGTTTTATGTCACAGTTCTTTATTGCGTGCGTGGGAGAGCAGCAGCGAAAACATCGTTTGTGTTCTTTGAGTATGCTTCGCCTTTCTTGTAGCGGTTTATTTCAAAAGGCTCTACATTTGGCTAGAGGATGCATTTTCTTATGGACTGGACAGTAGCGTGTTAAATCGTCCTCTTTAGTACTAGCGGGATCAGTTGTGTCGACCTCTGTTTTGTTTACAGTTAGAGGTGTTCTGTAGCTAGTTTGTTTGAATGGTGGCCTCTCACCTTTGCTGAAGGGTTGGCTGCTGCATGTCGTAAAACTTGGATCATTTCTTGCTTTAGCCTCGTCTTGGACAAACTCTACAAAATATGAGAAGGGAGGGAAGGTTACATCATATTCTTGTTTGTATTTTGAGCCCGTGTGCAGCCATTTATCTTGTAAATTTGGAGGCAACCTTTCAACTATGGCAGGGGTCGGCAACCCGCGGCTCCGGAGCCGCATGCGGCTCTTTCATCCCTCTGCTGCGGCTCCCTGTGGCTTTGGAAAATAAATAATGAGTATTTAATTAAAATGTATTTTATTTAAGTTCATTAGTTTTTAAAATGTAATTCTAAATTTGAAGATTATGGTGATCTTGATATTGATGGTGATCTTGTAAAATCTAAAAAAAAACATGTTAAAGTTTAATCACCGTCAGCAAAAATCAACACGAAGTCGGAAGTCGTCACCCGCGATAACCCGGATGTGTTGTGTTCAAGCTACTGCTGTATTGTAAACAGCCCTGCGATTGGATGGCTCGTTGTATGCTTTTTCAAAGATTCATGGCGGCGTGTTCTCAGGGATGTGATTTTCTGTTAATTCGCCGAATTCCGCTTTATTTTATCTTCCAGGAAGATAAAGTACGTTAAGTACGTTAGCGGCTTGTGGTCCACGAACGCAGTGAAGCTGCGCCCTTTCAGGCAGGACTGGAAGTGGCGTATGGCCACCGGTAATCGATATGGCCAGGTGGAAAGTCATTAACTCTACAACAGCTGTATGAGCTGGGCTGGCGCGAGGGATTAAACGGTAATAAAAGTTAACCATCCCCTTTTATGATTCCAAACAGTTTGAAATTGACAGTGCACAGTGGACATTGACTCATAACTTTTGAATATTTCTAAGACTTTGCTACATCAGTGATTGTGCAAAATGAACTGCTCAAGACTCAATAGAGATAGAAACTGGTGATCTGAAATGAATGCTGAAATTATAAAAAGTAATGGTATGTTGGAATTTTATTTCTATTATGGAACAGATAAAATTAACTGATTTTGATTTGATCAAGTGTTAAAGCATGTGATGGATAATGCTTGTTGGAATATTTTAGGAATGCTATCTTCTTGGAACATAAGTCAATATTATACATTAATAAGTGGAATTCAGCTGTTTGTTTTATGCCATTTAAGCACAGTTCTGGTACTTAAAAATCATAAAAACCCAGGAGCTTCAGGGGGCTTTGCCCCCCTTGCCCCCCATCCCACCCCGGACCCCGCTGGGGGACTATGTCCCCCGACCCCCTGCTGAATTTTCAGATAATTTCCCCAACCCCAAATCACATCGCTGGTTCGTGTTGGAATTCTGAGCTTTCGGTATTGTTTTCAGCGGAATTATGAGATTTTTATCAAAGGATCAGGAGTCATCAGTGCTAGAAATAGCACTCTCCTTTCAACCCAATGTCAACCTTCAACCCAATGTCTTTTTTTTTTTCAGAGTTCAAAATGTTTTTGTTGCATGCAGAAATGTGATTTTGTTTTCTCTGCAGGAGTTCCCTGATTTCATAAATGCAACACATTATAGTTTGTTTGCCTGGACAGATCGCCAGTCCATCACAGGGCCAACACAGAGAGACAGATAACCCTTCACTCTCACAGTCATATACCTAAGGACAATTTAGAATCCCCAGTTTGTTCCCAATTAACCTAACTTGCATGTTTTTGGCATGTGGGAGGAAACTGGAGAAATCCCGGAGTAAACCCACGCAGACACGGGCAGAACATGCAAACTCCACACAGATCGCTGTTGGTCGGGGGCTGGGATCAAACCCAGGATCCCCCGGCCAAGGGTGAGTTGCTGTGCTGCCGCAGTGCTAACCACTTCGCTACCGCGCCGCCCACAACCAATCCACTAGTTGTCAAATTGAGAGTCTGGAGAACAAGTGAAGGATACAGATTTATATTATATTAATACATTTGAACAAGGAGCATTATGAGGAAACAGGATGAAAAGTAGCTTCTTCTAAATAAAACTTTCATCTGGCTGCACGGTGGCGCAGTGGTTTAGCACTGTGGCAGCACAGTTTACCCTCGGCCGGGGGATCGTGGGGTTCATGAGATCGTGGGTTCGATCTCAGCCCCCGACCAACAGTGATCTGTGTGGAGTTTGCATGTTCTCCCCGTGTTGCGTGGGTTTACTCCGGGATTTCTCCGGTTTCCTCCCACATACCAAAAACATGTAGGTTTAGGGCGCTCGCGCACGCAGCAACCAGCAGCCGGTGGCTTGTCACCAGACTGCAAACCAAATCTACCTACAGGTACAAATAAGTAACAAAAAAAAAAAAAAAAATCTCTAATTTATGAAAATATCAGGAACTAAAGCTGTGTGATCACTGTTGAAAGTAGGAGATGGGTGATATTTTTCAGATTTAAACAATTTATGAATGTGCTGATAATTAAAACTATGCAAAAATTATGGTCAGATATTCAGAAATTTATTTTTCAGCACAAAACTATTTATAATATATATCTAACATTTATTTCATGAATGAAGCTATATAAATGAAGCTATAAGCAGTTTTTTCCCACTGCTGTAGTAGGAATTCATTAATGCCACATAATATTCAGAGCTATGTACAGTATATAAAAAACTTTATAAGCAGCATAATCTTTACTTTAAAGGTCAAATTGCCGTTGCGGCTCTCAGCCACGTCTGTTTTAGTCGGAGACGGGCAAAACGGCTCTTCGGCTGGCAAAGGTTGCAGACCCCTGAACTATGGGCTTAACCCCAAGGGGTGTGTCGAGGTAGGCGAGGCCTGGGAGATAAGCTTCATCCTTAGCGGCCCGCATCTCTAAGAGTAAATCTCCAAGTTCCCTGAGTTTTACATTGTCTCTGTTTGTAAGGCGAGGGAAGTTATCTACTTTTTTAAACAAGGCGTTTTCTACTACTTCTGGCGTAGCATAACACTCTTTTAACCTGTCCCATGACAATTGGAGAGCAGCTCTGGGGTTAGTGGCATAGACAGCTCTGATTCTTTTAACGTGCTCTGAGGACTCTTTACCAAGCCACTTGACTAGGAGATCTAACTCCTGGGTATATGTGAGACCAACGTCTTCAATTGCATTTATGAATGATGACTGCCATGCTCTAAAGTTTTCGGGGGTGTCGTCGAACTTAAAGAGTCCGGTTGTGATTACCTCTCTGCGCGCGAGGAACCTAGCAAAGTCTGCCATAGGTGGGTCACCATTGTGGGGAGCATGATAGCTGTTTGTCCTGACATAGTCTCTCGGTATGTCGATGGATTCATTTTTTACGTACATTTTCTTGAATGCTGGTGGAGAGAGAGTTTGTTCGGGTCTCCTTGGAGTGGATAATTGCACCCTTTGTGCAGGTTCGACTTGAGGTGTTTCTTCTTCAGCTGGTCGCGCCTGTGACTTTAGCGGGATTTGGTGGTGCACATACTCCACAGTTCTCTGTCTGACAGCTTGTGATGGAATTGCGCTCCTTACACTCTCTCCTTCGTCCGGCTCGGCAGCTGCGGCAGCTTCTAGAACTTCTGCTTGTGCTGTGGCGGCCGTTGTTTCCTTCTCTATCTCCAGCACCTCTAGATCCAGTTCTAGCTTTGCTTGTTGCTCTGCTTGTTCTCGTTCTAGCTTTGCTTGTTGTAGCTTTGCTCGTTGTTTAATTTCTAATTGTTTCTTACTGTACAAGGCTCTAGCATTCACAGCTTCAGCAGAGGCTCGCGCCATGATGGCCGCTTCCATTACGTTGGACTTTGAGGATAACCTGGAGCTAGAACGTCTGGAGCTGGAGCTAGCGTTGTGTGATCATTTGGCTTCGGAGTTCGCCTTTTCTTCCGCCCTCTTCTCTTGAGTGTCGTCCATTGCTGTGTTGTGAATCTTATCTTCACCAACTGCTGACATGGTTTTTTTACTCTTGAGTGTCATCCCTCGCTGTGTCGTGGACCTTATCTTCACCAACTGCTGACCTGGCTTTTCACTGTACTGTTATCCCTACGTGTTGTATATACTATGTATGTTAACGCAGATCAACAGGAAGCCAAACTCGTTTTTCACGAGCCAGGAAACCGAGCGTCCTGCTCACTTTATTCAGTCTCCTTAGACAGCTTACAGTACCTTACAACTGTGGCTCGAAGCTCATTGAAAAGCCCGAGTGAAACTAGAAATAAAAACAGAAAATACATACATTAAAATAAGCTAGCGGGCCCCTGGGGTAAGACTAATTCCTGGAATAAACAGAGAACACAATACACTTAACAAGCTAGCGGGGCTCTGGGATATGACTAATTACTGAAAACAAATCACACTCTAAAAACGATCTCAAGTTCACATTTAACAACTTATAAAACCAACATAACATTCATTTACTTACAGCCATTGCTTTTGGAGGTGTAAAAAAGGGGTTTAACACACAGGAGGAACGTTTTCAGAAATTCGCGGGCAGGTTAATGCTTGTCTGCCTTTTTTTTTTCTTCTCTCAACAACGTCCGCTTCTCCTACCTATAAATCATAGTGGCAACTGGCTGCACTTTCAATATAAAATACAGACAAATTGCTATTAACTAAACAGAAATTATTTTTAGCACACAATGACTATTTCTAACATGACTTATTATAAATGAACTATGATATTTTAATATGAACTTGTGAACTAATTCTCAACTCTATAAAACACACTACTGAGGGCAGAACAGTCTGAATGATGAATGGAGGTGTTGTGTCCATAATTATAGACATAACGAGGTATCAATAACTCGGTTAACAGGGCTTTAATACAGGATACAAACTATGTACAAAAGGCTTACAGCACTCGCCTGCATGCCAGGTGGCATTAAATTAAAATTATCCAAACAACCATGGTGGGCTCAAGTTTACCATAAACTGTTACCAACTGATTAGCCACCACCCCTCTGGCTATTAAAACTCATCATGCAAACACACAAATCAGGTTCACAACAAAACATTTCAACATACCTTCTGTACGCTCTTTTCTTTTTTTTAAAAGCAAATTTACCATGGCACCAAACAGCAAAGACGACACACGGGACCAGGGCAAAACAGCATCATCATCATCATCAAAGCAGTCTGTCGTGGGCAACAATGACTGTTTCATTTAGGTCTGATCAGATTCCTCCACACAGCTCTGTCCTTAGCCTTCCGCTGCCAGGAACTCCTGTCTATGTCCAACTTCTTTGTTTCTTTTTACAGTGTCTTTAAATCTGAGCCTTGGTCTACCCTGATTGTGTTTGCCCTTGCATAACTGTGAGTAGAGTAACTGCCTAGGATGGCTGGTGGTCCATCCTCTCAACATGTCCGAGCCATCTCAGGTTCATCTGTATTAGCATGTCCTCCATTGATGGTATACCAGCTCATTTCAACACTTCTATGTTGGTTATCTTGTCTTTCCATGAGATGTTCATTATGGCTCCAAGGTGTCTCATCATGTACCCGTGGAGTTTCTTCACCTGCACTCTGTAGACAGTCCAAGTTTCAGCACCGTACAATAGAGTAGCCAGTACTGTCGCTCTGTACACTTTGCATTTCACATGTCGATTGTTCCACAGTCTCTCCCTCAAGTTTTCAAACACAGCGCTCGCTCTTCCCATTCTGAGAGATAGTTCATCCTCCAGCCTAGCATTCTCTGAAACAGTACTCCCTAGGTACTTGAAAGTCTTGCACTTGACTAGTGGCTCTGTACCAATGCTGAGCTCTTCTGGTAGTGATGTTGATAACTGGAACTTTGGTGGTTGATAAAGGCACTATGTCTTCATGATGTTGATTTGGAGGCTGAGTTGGCTAGCTGCTCTTGCAAATTTCTCCACTAAAGATTGCATATCTTCCACGCTGTGTGCAACTAGAGCACTGTCGTTGGCAAAGAGCATTTCTCTTACTACCTTTATCGATGTCTTACTCTTGCCTTTAAACTGTGCCACATTGAATAAGTCTGCTTCTTTCCTTGTTTGAATGTACAGTTTACTCCTTCTGAAGTGTCTTTGAAGGCCACCTCAAGCATGGCTGCCAGATATAGCGAGAAGAGTGTAGGTGCCAGCACACAACCTTGTTTCACCCCGTTGCTGACTGAAAAGTCTTTAGATACTGAACCACTCATTGCCACGTTTGCTGGCATACCTGTATGGAGTGCCTTGATGAGGCTGACAAACTCCTCTGTACAACCATATTTCTTGAGTACCTGCCAAAGTCCTTGTCGCGAAGCAGTATCGAAGGCTTTACTGAAGTCTATGAAGACTACATAAAGTAGCATGTTCTGTTCGATACACTTTTCTTGAACCTGTTTCAAGCAGAAAATCATGTCCATTGTGCTTCTTTCACTTCTAAAGGCACACTGGGTTTCCGGTAGTACATTCTGCGAGATGTGTTCATTGAGCCTGTTAAGTAGTACACATGAGAGTATCTTACCAACAGTGGCTAGCAGTGATATACCTCGGTAATTTCCACAATCTGTCCTGTCACCTTTCTTGAACAAAGGCACAATACTTGCATCCTTCCAGTCTTGAGGTACTTTCTGGGCATCCCATATCTCTTGGATGAGCTTGTACAGGCAGTTGGTCAGCTGAACACCACCAGATTTCCACACTTCTGCTGGAATTCCATCCCTTCCTGGAGCTTTACAATCCTGTGTTGTCCTGATAGCTGCCATTAGTTCATCAAAATTTGGTGGTTCATCCAGACTTGATTCAGCTGGTTACTGCATGAGAGCTTCTTTAGCCTCTTCAGTGAGATCTCCAGGGTTGTTTAGTAGTTGGTCAAAGTGGTCTGCAAATCTGTCCAGGATCTTGTCTTTCTCCTGCAAAACCGTTTCACCATCCATAGCCTTTAGTTGGATCAATCCTCTTGGCTTAGGGCCGTAGATTTCTCTCAAACCTGTGAAGAATGTTTTCATGTCCTTTCTGTCTGCTGCAGTTTGAAGTTCCTCCGCTTTTTCATCCCACCAGTTGGACTTCATCTCTCTGGTGTACTTCTGTAGCTCACTCTGAGCCTTTGAATATTTCTTCTTCTTCGACTTTGTGTTACACTGTAGATTTTCCTGCCTAGCTGTATTCCTTGCTTCTAGTAGTTTCTTCAGGTGTTCATCATGCTCATCAAACCAAACTTGATGTTTCCTCTCAGGGTGGCCTAATACATCACTCGCAGTCTGATACACCGTATCCTTCAGTGTTGCCCATTTCTCTTCTATGTCATTCTCTGAGTTGTTGCTCTCCCAGTCTTTCAAGTTTTCATCCATTTCCTTTGTAAGTTCTTCCTGCTTCTGTTGGCCTTTCAGTGCACTAGTGTTTAGCTTCAGTGGTAGCTTCGCACCTGTCCTACAGTGCTGTTTTCATCTGCAAATCCTTAATCTAGATCTCAGCATAACATGATCAGTACCACAGTCCGTGCATCTCATTGCTCTGGTGTCCAATAATCTTATGACCCTTATGGCTCTCTGCCTTACTATGATGTAGTCAAACAAGTGCCAGTGCTTGGATCTCGGGTGCATCCATGTCTTCTTGTGTGTGTCCTTGTGCTTAAATAGAGTGTTGGTTATCACAAGGTTGTACTCTGAACATAGTGCAAGTAGAAGTTCTCCATTAGCATTGCACTCACCTACTCCATGACTGCCTAGCACTCCTTTCCATTTCTCAGTGTCCGAACCAACTCTGGCATTAAAATCTCCAACGAGTATCAGCCTGTCATCAGTCGGTACATGCCTGATAGTCTCATGTAAATCACTGTAGAACTCTTCCTTCACCTCCTCTGTGTTGGTCATTGTTGGGGCATATACACTGATGAGTGTGACATACACACGTGGACAAAATTGTTGGTACCCCTCTGTTAATGAAAGAAAAACCCACAATGGTCACAGAAATAACTTAAACCTGACAAAAGTGGTAATAAATAAAAATTATATGAAAATTAACCAAATTAAAATCAGACAATGCTTTTGAATTGTGGTTCAACAGAATTATTTAAAAAAAACAAACTCATGAAACAGGCCTGGACAAAAATGATGCTACCCTGAACTTAATATTTTGTTGCACAACCTTTTGAGGCAATCACTGCAATCAAACAATTTCTGTAACTGTCAATGAGACTTCTACACCTCTCAGCAGGTATTTTGGCCCACTCCTCATGAGCAAACTGCTCCAGTTGTCTCAGGTTTGAAGGGTGCCTTCTCCAGATGGCATATTTCAGCTCCTTCCACAGATGTTCAATAGGATTTAGGTCAGGGCTCATAGAATGCCACTTTAGAATAGTCCAATGTTTGGATCTTAACCATTCTTGGGTGTTTTTAGCTGTGTGTTTTGGGTTATTATCCTGTTGCAAGACCCATGACCTGCGACTGAGACCAAGCTGTCTGACACTGGGCAGCACATTTCTCTCTAGAATACCTTGAAAGTCTTAAGATTTCATTGTACCCCAGAACATAACAGAACCTCCTCCATGTTTCACAGTAGGGACAGTGTTCTTTTCTTGGTATACTTCATTTTTGCGTGAACATAGAGCTGATGTGCCTTGCCAAAAAGTTCCAGTTTTGTCTCGTCTGTCCATAGGACATTCTCCCAGAGGTTTTGTGGCTTGTCAACATGCAGTTTGGCAAATTCCAGTCTGGCTTTTTTATGATTTGTTTTCAACAGTGGTGTACCCCTTGGTCGTCTCCCATGAAGTCCACTTTGGCTCAAACAACGACGGATGGTGCAATCTGACACTGATGTACCTTGACCTTGGGAGTTCACCATGAATGTGTTTAGAGGTTGTTCTGGGCTCTTTTGTTACCATTCATATTATCCGTCTCCTCCTGCGACCACGTCCAGGGAGGTTGGCTACAGTCCCATGGATCTTAAATTTCTGAATAATATGTGCAACTGTAGTCACAGGAATATCAAGCTGCTTGGAGATGGTCTTATAGCCTTTACCTTTAACATGCTTGTCTGTAATTTTCTTTCTAATCTCCTGAGACAACTCTCTCCTTTGCTTCCTCTGGTCCATGTTTAGTGTGGTAAACACCATGTCACCAAACAGCACAGTGACTACTTGTCACCCTTTAAATAGGCTGACTGACTGATTACAAGTTTGTAGACATGTGTGATGTTAATTAGAGGACACATCATGGTTGAACATGTCCCAGTGGTCACATTATTTTCAATCTTTTCTAGGGGTACCGTCATTTTTGTCCAGGCCTGTTTCATGAGTTTGTTTTTTTTTTAAAGTAATTCTGTTGAACCACAATTCAAAAGCTTTGTCTGATTTTCCTTGGTTAATTTTCGCAGAATTTTTATGTATTACCACTTTTGTCAGATTCAAGTTATTTCTGTGACCATTGTGGGTTTTTCTTTCATTAGAAGGAAAAAAAAAAAAAGGTTCCAAGGTTGTCTTAGCCAGGAGCGACACTGGGGTTAAGCTCCCAGTGCTTATAAAATGCTCCTTATGGCGTGCGTCTCAAAAAGCCTCTGACAACTAAGTCCAACTCCTAGCCTGCCCGTGTGGTTTAGTTTCTAAGCCCGGCGGAACTGCTTTTACTAATAGGAGAAGGGGCGAAGGCAGATTTCTGGCGCCTTAAAACCAGATGCTTCGGGTAGATGGTGGCCCGTTAACCTGGGAAGGTAGCCCATCTAGGGGAAGGTAAACCCTGATTTCAAACCTCTGCTGCCTTGCGGCATACCCGGTCACGGGAAAGGCTTCGGGAGTCAACCCTGAGGAAAATTCCAGAGTCAGAGTCCCTAAGGCAGTTCTCTGTTGTGCTCAACATCGTTCTGGCAACTCCTGTGACAGCACTGGTGCCAAACTGTAGCAGCCCTGCTGTTCCTTTGGATTCATCAGTGACGTGGAGAGGGGGGACATGCTGTATGGGCAACATCTTGTCTTCCATACCTTCCTGCCCAGGCTTGAATCCTACCAACGCCCAACGCTGGAAGGTAGAACACCGGATCACTGGAGAGGACACTCCAGCTTCGCCTTCGGCATAGACAAAACACAGGGAATGACAGTTACCGGTTATAAGCCACCGCTCAACTGGCGTAGAGCGTGGCACCAGGGGTTGTTCCCGATGGTGGGAGGGATCATCTGATCTCACTGGACAGCTACCACCTGCCTCAAGCTGGGCAGCCCCCAGCCAATAAGGTGTTGTCCCACCACAGCCTGCTTTCCTCATTGGGTGCATGGGGATAAATTAAAGTCCGAATGGCAGGCTGAGAACCTTCGCACCAGGCAAGACAACAAAACAAAAGAGACCAACTCTAAAACTGGGAACTTGGAACGTCTGCACTATGATGACAGGACTCACTGCTAACCTAAAGGACATCAGCGACATCAGGAAGACTGCTGTCATCAATAATGAACTGAATAGACTGGAAGTGGATATCGCTACTCTCCAGGAAACACTGTTGCCTGACGCAGGCACACTGAGAGAGAAGGACTACACGTTCTACTGGCAGGGAAAGGGCAGTGACGAACACAGGGAACACGGAGTGGGCTTCGCAGTGAAGAACACCTTGCTGAAGATGGTGGAACCGGGCAGCAATGGCTCTGCACGATTCCTCACCCTCCGCCTTAACACCACTCAAGGCCCAGTCACCCTCGTCAGTGTATATGCCCCAACACTGACCGTCACACCAGAGGCAAAAGACGAATTCTACAAGAATCTCGCAACAACTGTCAGGATCATCCCCAACTCTGAACAACTCATTCTCCTTGGAGACTTCAATGCCGGATTGAGTGCTGACCACGACTCCTGGCCCTCCTGTCTTGGACCATTTCGCATGGGCAGAATGAACGACAACGGACAGCGGCTGCTCGAGTTCTGCACACATCATGATCTGTGCATCACAAACTCGTTCTTCAAGACCAAGCCCTAACACAAGGTTTCCTGGTGACATCCGCGCTCAAAGCACTTGCACCAGCTGGACTTGATCCTGGCCAGGTGCACCTCACTGAAGAACGTGCTAATCACCCGCTCGTTCCAGAGTGCAGATTGCGACACAGACCATCCATTGGTGTGTTGCAAGGTCAAGCTGAAGCTGAAGAAGTTCCACCGTGCCAGACAGCCTGGAAAGGCACGGATTGACACCAGCAAGATGGCCCAACCAGAACTTGTTGAGTAGTTTGCCTCCACCTTTGTGAAGGAATTTGGTGAACCACAAGAAGGAGAGTCTGCAAAGCAGAAGTGGGAAGAGCTGCGAAACACCATCCACCGCACAGCCTTGGCTACCTTTGGGAGGAAGACCTCGAAGTCACAGGATTGGTTTGATGCCAAGTCGACCGTGATGACCCCCGTCATTGAAGCCAAGCACTCAGCACTTGCTGAGTACAAGAAGTACCCAAACGAGAAGAATCTCCAGATTCTCAGGGCTGCAAGAAGCAAAGTTCAGCAGACTGCTTGGCGCTGCGCCAACGAGTACTGGACTCAGCTCAGCCAAGACATTCAAACCGCTGTCGTAACAGGGAACTTCCATGGTATGTACGACGGCATCAAGAAAGCACTTGGTCCGGCTCAGAGCAAGACGGCCCCCCTCAAATCCTCCACTGGGGAGATGATCACAGAAAAGAACAAGCAGATGGAGAGATGGGTGGAGCACTACTCCGACCTCTACTCCAGAAAGAACACTGTGACACCGTCAGCCCTTGATGCCATCGATTGCCTGCCATCCATGGATGAACTTGACGCCGAGCCAACCATCGACAAACTCAGCAAGGCCATTGATAGCTTGGCCCCTGGCAAGGCACCCGGCAACGATGGCATACCCCACGACCTGATCAAGCACTGCAAGACCGCCCTACTGCTGCCATTGCATGACGTCCTCTGCCAGTGCTGGAAGGAAGGTGCCGTACCACAGGACATGAGGGACACCAAGATCATCACCCTCTACAAAAACAAAGGGGAGAGAAGCGACTGTAACAACTACAGGGGCATCTTCCTCCTCAGCATTGTTGGCAAAGTCTACGCACGAGTTGTCCTCGTTCATCTACAGAAGCTTGCCGAACATGTCTACCCCGAGTCTCAGTGTGGCTTCCGCGCTGGGTGATCGACGATGGACATGATATTCTCCATCCACCAACTCCAGGAGACGTGCAGAGAACAGAACATGCCCCTGTACGTCGCCTTCATTGACCTCACGAAAGCGTTCAATCTGGTCAGCAGAGAGGGCCTTTTCAAGATCCTTCCAAAGATAGGATGCCCACCAAAGTTGCAAAGCCTCATCGAATCGTTTCACACTAACATGCAGGGGATGGTGCAGTACGACGGCAATGTCTCAGAGCCATTCAATATACACAGCGGAGTGAAACAGAGCTGTGTACTTGCGCCAACCCTCTTTGGGATTTTCTTTGCTATGCTCCTGAGGCATGCCTTCAGCACAGCAACAGAGGGAATCTATCTGCATACAAGATCTGACGGCAGGCTTTTCAACCTCGGCTGCCTGAAAGCCAGAACCAAAGTACGTGAGGCTCTAATCAGAGATATGCTGTTCGCAGACGATGATGCAGTCACGACCCACACACAGCAGGAGCTTCAGACCCTGAAGGACCGCTTCTCCCAGGCATGCATGGACTTCGGGCTTACCATCAGCCTGAAGAAGACTAATGTCTTGGCGCAAGGCATGGAAGCACCACCAACCATCACCATCGACGACTACAAGCTGGAGGTCATGAATCAGTTCACGTACCTGGGGTCCACGATCAGTAGCAACCTCTCCCTTGATACAGAGATCGACAAGAGGATTGGAAAATCAGCCTCCACACTCGCTTGCCTCACCACACGAGTGTGGGAGAATCCCAAACTCTCTGTCATGACGAAGATGGCAGTGTACAACGCCTGCATCATCAGCACACTGCTCTATGGGAGTCAGACGTGGACAACATACGCCTGGCAGGAAAAGAGACTGAATTCCTTCCACTTGTGCTGCATTCGCCGCATCCTGGACATATCCTGGCAGGACAAAGTGCCCAACACAGAAGTCTTGTCCTGCGCTGGCCTTCCCTCTATGTTCACTCTACTCAGGCAGCGCAGGCTTCGCTGGCTAGGCCATGTTCACCGTATGGAGGATGGCAGAATCCCCAAAGACGTCCTCTACGGAGAACTGGCAACTGCCAGGAGAGACGCTGGCCGCCCACAGCTGCGCTTCAGAGACGTCTGCAAGAGAGATATGAAGGCCCTGGAGATCAACACAGAGTGCTGGGAGGACCTTGCAACGGACCGCTCCAAATGGAGAGGCACCCTGACCAGACAGCTCAAGGTGGGTGAAGAGAAACTGACTGCTGCAGCAGATGAAAAAAGGACCCGCAGGAAGAGTCGCCAAAGACCCAGCAGCACGGAGACCATCCACAAGTGCGACCTGTGAGACAGGGACTGTCATTCGCGCATCGGCCTGTTCAGCCACAGGCGGTGCTGTTCCAGCAGAGTAGACATCTGGGATTCTCTTCCATGGTCATCATAGACCGATGGAGGCCGATGATGATGATGATGTGGGTTTCTCTTTCATTAACACAGGGGTACCAACAATTTTGTCCATGGCTGTACATCTTCCGCTGTAGTGGGAGTCTCATAGTCATTATCCTGTCGTTGACTGGCACCGGTTCCTCATCAAGCATTGCTGCTCTCTCCTTTCTAACTGCAAAGCCCACTCCTGCTTCTCTCCTTTCTTGAGTTGATCTCCCACTTCAAAAGAAGATGTACCCATGGTCTTCCAAGCTGTCATACCCAGGCAATCTTGTTTCACTAAGTGCAGCTATGTCTACATTGTACCTGTTCATTTCCATGGCCACAAGCGCGGTCTGTCTTTCTGGGCGCTGTGATGTTGTTCTGTCCAACAGAGTGCATACATTCCATTCTGCTACACACAAGGCTGCTGTTTTCCTCTTCTTTTGTCTTCCTGCACCTAGCTTACTTTTCGCTGCCTGTCGGAGTGTGAACAGATCAGTGCCGACCTTGTAAGCCCGGGCATCTTCCGAGCCGGTATGGGTTGCTTTCTGATTAACCATTTCATGAAACTGCTTGCAATGTATTTGAGTACTGCTAGCTTTTGCTGGACTAGCAGCACATTCTTGGCAGATAAAGGTATTATCAGTGTCAAGGACAAGCCAAGACAAACTGACTCTAGTATCTGTTGCAGTGACTGACCAGATGATAGGTTTGTTTATCTCTGCTCTTTGTGTAGTGCATGTCACAATGCACCAACTGGCACAGTCCACCACAGACCTTGCAACAGATGTGTTGATCTGCCAGGTTGTCCAGTTTCACCCCGTGTAACTTGGAGTGGTCCACTAGAGACCTGTGGCAGATATTGTTTTTAGTTCTGCCAGGATGCCCTGTTTCACCCTCCACACCCTTGGAAGGGCAGGGATGCCAGTTGAGTTGCTGACAGCCCGACCCATGAGACAGGTAGTACCGGTTTTCATGGTTATCCGGTAGCAAGCAAGCCAATGCCTGACCTGACAAAAAAAAAGGGGGGTGTAAGTTTCAGTTAAAAGCTGCCAATTTCTGACCAAAAAAGTGGAATTTTATGGGTAAGAAGCTGCAAATTTAGCAAAAAGACCAAAAAGGTGTAAATTTCCAACTGTTTACAACCTAGAACGCTGCAGATATAAAATTTGAGTAAAATGCTGCAAGTTTAAGCTTTTTTTTTAAACCCCTGCAAATTCAAGAGTAAGAAAAGTTCTAAATTCATGAGAAAAAAGCTGCAAAATTGTGAATAATAAAAAGCTGCAAATTTTCAAGTAAGAAGCTGCACATTTCTGAGTAAAATGGTTCTAACTCTGTAGGAAAATCCTGCAAATTTATGAGAAAAATCCTCACATTTACAAAAGAATGTTTCTAATTTACATGAAAAAGGATGTGATAAATTGGTGTGTGTTGGCCATTTTTTTTTTTTAAAAGACAGCCGTGAGGAGGAACTAAGTGGTGGTTTTCGGAGGTGTTAAATCCTGCAGATCTGCACTGATCAGCAGGGAAAAGGAGAAGAAGAGGAATAGGTGATCCCCGGCAGCAGAAATAATCCAGTTAACCCAGGAAGAGTGAACACATGACACCCCATGACACCCAACAGATCACCCCCCCATGACATCAGTGGGAACAGCTGGGCCAAACTTCACACTTCTGTCGATTTACATGTTCCCTTCTGAGGACAATTCAAGCAGAGCTGCTGCTGAGATGGAAACCAACGGGTTAAAGGGTGATGTGGCTTTATCAGCAGCATTGATCCCCCCTCCCCCCCACAACTGACCTGCTGGACAGGAACTAACAACTCCTCAGACCTGTTAACACAATTTTAGCAACAAAAGGACATGCAAAAGAATGAAGATTCCCTTTGATTTAACAGGATAACAGCATGAATTTCCTAGTCTGTGAATGAACAGAGCACTCATGAGTGTTTCACGGAGTCACTTATTGAATTCTAATGGTTAATCTAAGTCACAATTTCAGGAAACACAAACTTCAGGAGAAACAAACCCATGACACATTGTTTTAAATTTTGCTGGGCAAAGCACAGCAGACACACACAAAAACCCTCAGTCCTTGGATGGATCCGTCTCCAGGTGTCTCTGTCTCTTCCCCTCAGGGCTCCTGCTGTGCCGTCTCCTCTCCACCACTGGCAGCCACAGATCCCTCGGGTGTCTCCAGGTATAGATGGACCTACGCTGGTGTGCCTTCATCCCATCGAGCTTCACCTGGAACCACCTCTGGAACCGTTGTCCCACTGCTCACGTGGACTGTGATCCCGTTGTACTCGAGCATCAAACTTGGTCAGTGAGGGAGCCCCCTTTCTCTTATCCAGATCACCATTCCTGCCACAGGCCTTCGTCACCGAACTGTCCGACTCACGGGCTCGTTTTGGTCTCCTCTTGGCAGGCCGTCGCTGGGAGCGCTTTACTGCCACCATGCTCTGCGGTCTTGCTCCTTTTTCTCCCGGCGTGGGCACCTCGTCCTTATGAGCCTCATCAGGGGTTCCAGCGTGCTGTCTGGCACCCTCGTCCAGGGCAGCCTGCATGACCCCAATCGGGTCCATCCCGAGACGGCTCCACATGGCGCTGAATGTGCTCTCCCTCTAAAACTCTGTCCAGCCAGTCTGAATCCCACACCTCAGCACCCTCAACCACTGGTACAGGTCAGCCCCAAAGTCCACATCCGAACCATTCTTCACCCTACACGATAGATATGGAGAACCCAAGGCTGTAAAACAGGCTACACCCCATAACGTTGACTCCGGACGCTGAAACATTCCCTCGCCAGCTCACGGAGGTCTGGCAAGAATCTTCTAACTGGCTCTCCTGACCTCTGGCGGCACTGTCAAAATGGAATGCGCTTAACCGTGACATTTTCCTGCGCTCTAAAGTACTGTGCCATTAGCTTCACAACCTCATTGAAGCTATCAGCATCTCCAAGGTTTGCTTGGATCCTCTGCCCCTCCATTCCCAAATTATAGACCAACACAGCTCTCGCTTGGAGCTTCTCCATCTTGCCCAGGTTTAAGACGTGATAGTTGGTGAAGGCAGCAAACCAACGAGGCCACGGCATGGGCGGCTTGCCCAGGGCCTCCAAAAACCGCCGAAAGCTGGCAATGGAATGCTCCATTACCGCTTTTAGCTCGTCACCAAATGTTGTGTCCATAATTATAGGAATAACTAGAAATCAATAACTCAGTTAACGGGGCTTTAATACAGGATACAAACGATGTTCAATAAGGCTTACGGCACTCGTCTGCATGCCAGGTGGCTCCACGACGGAAGAGGCAGAGCCTCTAACGCCCACTTCCTTTATACCATGAGAGGCGTCACCACCGGAAACCGGCAGTTAGCCACCCCGGTCCATCTCACGTCCAACCCGGCCGCCATCTTACTATTACCAGCCTTTCCCATATCTAACAGGAGGCAGCTGGGCAGATGTGCAGCAGAACAACCAGGTGTGCACGCTCGGCTTCGCTCCGAAAACAGGTAAGGGGACGAAGAGATGAACAGGAGATAGTTCAATATAATTTATAAACATGGAAGGAGATGGCAAACGCTCTGTGTCTGTGTGTGTGTGTGTGTGTGTGTGTGTGTGTGTGTGTGAACATTTGTATTTATTTTTCAGAAATATATTCCAAAAATAAACTTTCATACATTTTATGTTCCTTTTCAAATTAAATTAAAAGTTTACTTAAAATTCATGAAAGAGTACTTTTAGAATTAAATGTTAAAAAAAGAAAATGTTGAGGATATTCAGATTTTTGACACAACTGTACTTGATGTCACATTAATCATTAAAATTAGAACTTTGAAAAGAGCAGATTTGAGTCGTCTGTAAAGTGCAGAAACCAAAATTAGCAGAACTTTTGTGGTGTCAGAAAAACTGTGTAAAACCCAGTAAATTTTGAGCTTTTTTACATTTAAATGTGGGGACTTTGACAATAAATAAAAGACAAAGACGAAAGAAACTAAGACAGGAAGTGTTCAGCATGGAGAGGTTTTATTCAGCAGTCTTCTTCACCTCCACAAAATAGCCAACAGATGGGTTTTTACACTGGACCACAGCTCCGCCTGCTGGTCACATCTTGTCACTACAATTAAAAACATTTCTTTAAACTCAAACATTTCAAAAATGTTTTCATGAATTAAACAACTTTTTAATGTATCTTTATTTATTTACTTCGGATAGATTAAAATTACAGATTAAAAGAAACAGAATAATATAACAAAGGGGGAAGAAAATCCAACAAGGTCAAATTAGACAATAACTCCTCTGATTATACAGTTCAACATAAGTTATCTGAAATGGGTGATGGCTGAAGCCGCAGCTTATATTGCCCACCCATATTCCATCCAAGAATTCAAAAGAAAAACAAAACAGGAGCGATTACAATTCAGAACAAAGCTAAGACAAAATGTGACAAAAAACTAAGCAACAACACAACGCAGACTGGATATGTCAATCCTTATGTGATTTTACACGTCATCTTGTATATATGTTTGGAGTATTTCTTCCTTTAGTTTTAGTTTAAGTTGTCCAAGCATTGTACATGATTTTAATTCAGGTCCAAAATCGTTCCATAATCTGACTCCTTGCACTGAAACACAGTGTTGCTTGGTGGTAGTTCTCACTGAAGGTTTTTGAAATATACATGTTCCTCTGAAATGATATTGTTTCTCCCTTATTTGGAACAACTTTTGGATATTTGCGGGCAGTGACAGATTCTTCACTTTAAACATTATTACTGCAGTTTTAAAGTCAACCAGATCTTTCAACTTGAGAGCTTTTAATTTAAGAAAAAGTGGGTTTGTTGGTTCCCTGTAAGCAGCTTTGTTTATTATTCTAATAGCTCTCTTCTGAAGCATAAAGACTGGATATATGTTTGTTTTATATGTATTTCCCCATACTTGAGATGAGATGAGATGAGATTCAACTTTATTGTCATTACACATGTATGAATACAAGGTAACGAAATGTGACTTGGCATTTGGGCACACTCTGCAGAGCGCATCCAAGACCGGGGCAGCCGCTATATGTCATATACATGACATATTGTACTTCAGTACAATATGTCATGTATGGGAGTATTAATGAATGATACAAGGTATATAGTGTGGGCTGATTCAGCAAATATTTCACTCTGTGTAGTATTGCAATTGATTTGGATATGTTACCTTTAATATAATTAATATGTGACTTCCAACACAGTTTATTATCAATTATTACACCAAGAAATTTAGTTTCGGATACCATTTCAATCTCTACAGCATTTACACTGAGTTTAGATACTAAGATGTTGTGATGGTTGTTAAAAACTATAAATTTTGTCTTACTTAAATTGAGCGTTAATTTGTTTGAATCAAACCACAGTTTAAGCTTTCCTAATTCCTTTCCGAGTGTATCCAGAAGTTGTTCCAAATTGCTTCCACTGCATAAAAAATTAGTGTCATCGGCAAACAATATTAAATCCATTTTTTCTGAAACTTTACATATATCTTTATATACATATTGAATAACAGTGGCCCCAAAACTGAACCTTGTGGGACTCCACAAGTAACCTTCAGTAACTGTGAGTTTTTGTTACCAACACATACATACTGATATCTATTCTTTAAGTAACTACATAACCAGGACAGTGCTACCCCCCTAATACCACAATTTTGTAGTTTCTTTAATAATAAATTATGATCCACTGTATCAAATGCCAGTTTAGAAAGCTTGGGATCAGTCCGCCAAGGTCTTCGCCTTTGACCGCCACCTAATCCACATAGCACCGGACCCCCATGATCCCTCCTGCAGGTGGTGAGCCCACTGGAGGGCAGACCCATGTAACTCCTTCGGGCTGAGCCCGGCCGGGTCCCATGGGTGGGAACCCAGCCACCAGACGCTAGCCTTCGAGCCCCTTCCCCAGGCCTGGATCCAGGGTGGGGTCCCGGTAACCCCATACCGGGCGGGGTACACTGAATCCTTGATATACAATTTATCATGAGAGAGGTGTTTCAGGCACGTCCCACTGGGAGGAGACCCCGGGGCAGACCCAGGACTCGGTGGAGAGACTATGTCTCCCAGCTGGTCTGGGAACGCCTTGGTATCCTCTCTGAAGAGCTGGAGCAGGTGGCTGGAGAGAGGGAAGTCTGGGCTTGTCTGCTTGAACTGCTGCCTCCGCGACCCGGACCTCCGGAAAAGCGGTAGAAGATGGATGGATGGATGGATGCATCAAATGCTTTTTTTTTAAGATCCAGGAATACCCCAACTGAAAACTCTTTATTTTCAACGGCAGTTGATATTTTTTCTATAAATTCCATTAGAGCAAATGCAGTTGTCCTCTTGTGTCTGAACCCATATTGCTGCTCACACAATAAATTATTCTTCATTATGAAGTTGTCAATTCTCTTACAGAATATTTTTTTCAAGTATCTTGGAAAATTGCGGCAATAGTGAAATTGGTCTATAGTTTGAGAATTCCCCTCTGTCACCTGTCTTGTATATTGGAATTACTTTAGCTATTTTCATTGCATTGGGAAATATACCTGTTTGGAGAGACAGGTTACAGATATACGTCAGTGGTTTCACTAAGCATTCAATGATAGTTTTGACTAAGAGCATGTCAATACCATCACAGTCCGTAGATGTTTTACTTTTAAACGATTTAACAATTTCAATGACCTCTCTCTCGTCTGTGTTCTTTATGAAAATGGAGTCTTTTATAGCAGTGTTATTGCTTATTTTATCACCTGTGGGTGCCGTAATGGGTATTTCTCGAGCCAAATTAGGACCAATGTTAACAAAAAAGTTATTAAATTCATCTGCAGGTGAAGCTGCATTCACACTCTGAGTCGTTTTATTATTTTTTGAAAAATCGGTTGGGTAGCTTGTATTTCTGTTTTTATTTCCAAGAATATTGTTGAGTATTGTCCATGTATTTTTAATCTTGTCTCTGTTTTTCTCCAGTTCTTTACTGTAATAGTCTCTCTTACTACATCTTATTATATATGTTAACTTATTTTTGTATGTTTTATACCGCTGCTCTGCTTCTTTTGTCCTTTTCTTTAGAAAAGCTTTATATAATACATTTTTCTTTTTACACACCTTTTGCAATCCTTTGGTTAACCATGGCTTATTGGCAAATTTATGTTTAAGCTTTTTCTTTACTAATCTCAGCTTAAAATGAAAAAATGTCTTTTTAAAATCTAAAATGAGAACAAATCATTGAGCTTATGGGCTAATTTATGTTAGAAAAAAGTACATTTAACAGAAAACCCTCAGAAATATAAGTCACATACATTCATCCATCTTCTTGTGCTTAATCCTTTTCAGGTCACGGGGGGCTGGAGCCTATCCCAGCATCTTTGGTCAGAGGCAGGGTACACCCTGGACAGATCTCCAGTCCATGGCAGGGCCAACACAGAGAGACAGACAACCATTCACTCTCACAGTCAGACCTAAGGACAGTTTGGAATCCCCAGTTTGATGCCAATTAACCTAACCTGCATGTTTGTGGCCTGTGGGAAGAAACCGGAGAAATCCCGGAGTAAACCCATGCAGACACGATTAAAATTCAATTCAGTTCAATTCAACTTTATTTATATAGCGCCATTTCACAACAACAGTCATCTCATAGCACTATCAACTGTAGGGGGAACTCCCACAATTGCAGAAAGACCCCAGCAATCAGGCGATCCCCTCTGAGCAGCACTTGGCGACGGTGGAGAGGAAAAACTCCCTTTTAACAGGAAGAAACCTCCAGCAGAACCAGGCTCAGGGAGGGGCAGTCATCTGCTGCGACTGGCTGGGGGGTGAGGGGATAGAGAAGAAGAAAAGAACAGACATGTAGAGAGCAAACAGCACGATGGGGACTCAATCTATGGGAGAAATCAAACAAATGTTAATGACCAGCAAAAAAAAAAAAAAAAAAATTCATTGAGAGTGAAGAAAGGAGTGAAGCCCAGTGCAATTATTGGAGGTTCCCCGGCTGACTAAACCTATTAGCAGCATAACTAAGGGAGGGTTCAGAAACACATGATCCCTCCCTAATTGTATGCTATTTCAAAAAGGAAGGTTTTAACCCTATTCTTAAAAACAGAGATTGAGTCTGACTCCCTAATCCAGATTGGCAGCTGGTTCCACAAGAGAGGAGCTTGATAACTGAAGGCTTTGCCCCCCGTTGTACTTTTGGAGATTCTAGGTATTACAAGTAATCCTGCATTTTGCACGGTGGTGCAGTGGTTAGCACTGTGGCAGCACAGTTTACCCTCGGCCGGGGGATCGCGGGGATCGTGAGATTGTGTGTTCGATCCCTGCCCCTGACCAACAGTGATCTGTGTGGAGTTTGCATGTTCTCCCTGTGTTGCGTGGGTTTACTCTGGGATTTCTCCGGTTTCCTCCCACATACCAAAAACATGCAGGTTAGGGATACAGGGCGCTTGCGCATGCAGCGACCGGCAGCTGGTGGCTTGTCACCAGACTGCAAAACAAATCTACCTATGGGTACAAAATAAGTAATAAAAAAAAAAATTAAAAAATTGGGAGCGTAGTGCTCTGTTAGGATGATACGGCAGTATCAGATCTTTTAAATAAAAAGGGGCCTGATTGTTGAGAGCTTTGAAAGTGAGAAGAAGGATTTTAAACTTAATTCTTAACTCTATGGGAAGCCAATGAAGGGAGGCCAGAACCAGAGCGATATGATCTCTCTTTCTAGTACCTGTTAAAACTCTAGCTGCAGCATTTTGGATCAGCTGAAGACTTTTTAAAGATGTTTTAGGACAGCCTGATAATAAAGAGTTACAGTAATCTAATCTAGAGCTAACAAAAGCGTGGATCAGTTTCTCAGCATCACTCTGAGACAAGATGCTCCTAATCTTGGCAATATAAGATAAGATAAGATAAGATAAGTCTTTATTAGTCCCACAATGGGGAAATTCCAGGATTGCAACAGCACAGGGATAGCAACACTCAGAGCAATAATTTAGAAGATGAGTAAATAAGAGCAGTGAATATACATATGTACACATAAATATATAAATATAGATAGACAGTGCGGAGCATTGTAGCTAGATGCAATAAACAGCATAACCGTCTATTTAGTTATCCTACATAGTATGAATATGTACCCATACATATTGTCACCCTCCGTAGCGACTGATATTGTCCTAGTTGTATACTGGAGGGGACCATTTGTGTAAGTCTGTCGCGTCTTTTGCATTCAATACTATTATGTCATCACGTTTTTTTGTTTTATTCTTTGCTATCTCTGCGAGCAGCCTTGCTTAGGTTATGAAGTCTGACAGCCGTAGGTAGGAAGGACCTGCGAAACCTCTCGGTCGCGCACCTAGGATGATGTAGTCTGCTGCTAAATGAGCTCCTCAGTGCATTCAGTATGTCCTGCATAGGGTGGGACTCGGACTCCAGCAGAGATGACAGCTTACCCACCGTCCTTCTCTCTCCTATCTCCTCCACTGGGTCAAGGCGCTGCCCCAGGACAGAGCTAGCTTTCTTGATCAGTTTGTTCAGTCTCTTCCTATCGGCTGCTGTAATGCCACTGCCCCAGCAGACCACTCCAAAAGTGATGGCTGATGCCACCACCGTGTCATAGAATGTCTTCAGGAGCACCCCTTGTACACCAAAAGACCTGAGCCTCCTCAGTAGGAACAGCCTGTGCTGTCCCTTCTTGTAGAGAAGAATATTATGCAAATGATAGAAGGCAGTCATAGAAACAAATTTAATATGTGAATTGAAAAAAAGATCTTGATCAAAAATAACTCCAAGGTTCCTCACAGAGCTATTAAGGGAAAGAGTAACTGCATCCAAACTAAAAGTTTGATTTGGAAAGGTATTTCTATGGTTTTTTGGACCAACAAGAATGACTTCAGTCTTATCTGAATTTAATAGCAGGAAATTACAAGTCATCCAAACTTTGACTTCCTTAAGACAGGCTTCTAACTTGGCTAATTGATAACTATCATCTGGTTTCATTGACAGGTATAATTGTGTGTCATCTGCATAACAATGAAAATGTATACAGTGCTTCCTAGTAATGTTGCCTAACGGAAGCATATATACAGTTGTGGTGCACATATGTAGTTTCACGGGCTCACATGTATATGACTGTTCATATGCTCTCATGTACGTATATTCCTGTGTGCTTATTTTGGCTTCACGTCTGAAGAGGAACAAAAGGTCTGGACCTCCTAGGGAGATGAGGAGGATGTGAGTGTAGACCTTTTGATATGCAAAGAGATGGACATGAAGGATTTCCTGACCACCGCGGTTTGGGTGGAAGAGATAGGAACTGCAGGGGGGATGCATTGTGTTTGGGATTTAAAGACAATGGGATTTTGTGCTTTGATGTCAGGGGTATAAGACTGGCAGAGGTTGGGGGTTCTGCCTCTTTTCTGATTTGAATGTTGGAGAGTGTGTTGAGAATAAAATGGAACTTGAGAAATAACTCAGCCTCATCCTTTCCACACAATCTCCACACTGGTGACCTTAAGACGTATTATGGCCGGTGACGATTCTCCTGCACCGGACTCATCAGGAGCCAGCCAGACTAATGCAGCTACCACAGTCGAGCTACCTGATTTCTGGCAGCATAGCCCGAGCTCCTGATTTAACGCAGTCGAGGCACAGTTCCATCTTCGGAAGGTTTCGGCAGATGCCACGAAATTCTACCATGTGGTTGCAAAGCTGGACAACCACACAGCCCAGCGAGTAGAGAGCCTGATTAACCACCCACCAGACGACAACAAGTATGACACATTGAAGGCTGCTCTCATCCGTTTTTTCACCCCCTCGCTGGGAGAGCGAGCAGAGAAGCTCCTGGCGTTGACTGAGGGCGAAGTCGACAGACCTGTAGACCTGATGGCGAAGATGCTGAGTTTGAGAGACTCCGAAGATGATGGTTTTATCTTTGCCCACCTTTTCCTCAGGACACTACCGTCAGCGGTGAGAGCTACCCTGGCCAGTTCACAGCTGCTGGCCCACCGGGACTACCACGAGCTGGGCCAGGAGGCGCAGCGACTCGTCGATGCCCATAGACGACACACGACCACGACCGCAGCAGCGGAGCTGGGCGCAACATCCGGAGATGGCAGGGGGCCAGAGGCTGCAGCACCAGACTCACCGATGACAGCAGCGGCGGAGGCCAGGAGACACGGAGCGGACGACGTCCTTTGCTTTTACCATCGCCGTTTCGCCGAGAGGGCACACAAGGGCATTCCACCGTGCCAGTTCAAGCGCTCGGAAAACGCCAAGACCGGGAGTCGGTAGTAGCTGCGGCTCTCGGTGAAGAGAACAAGCTGCTCTACCTGAGGGACGCGCGATCGGGGAGGCACTTCCTTGTGGACACAGGCTCCCAGCTGAGTTTCATCACACCTTCCTGCGCTGACCGGCTGGCGCCTTCCAGTGGCCCTGTGGCGTCAGCAGCGAACGGCTCGGCGATTAAGACCTTCGGGGAGAAGACCCTGTCTCTCTCTTTCCACGGCCGTACATTCGAGTGGACTTTCGTCATAGCAGCAGTCAATTTCAACATGTTAGGTGCTGATTTTTTGTGCTCACATGGTTTGTTGGTCGATCTTGTTAACAGACGCCTGGTTAATGCACTCTCTTTTTCTTCTATTCCCTGTACAGCGCGAGTGACTCTGCCAACAGCACAAGCCAACGTCACAGCTGCAGGTGGTAAGTTTCACACACTCCTCAATCAGTTTCCAGCACTCACGGTGCCAACGTTTTCGGCGACCATGGCTAAACACGGGGTGGAGCATTTTATTACTACCACCGGGTCGCCCGTTTTTGCAAAAGCTTGGCACTTGGATTCAGCTAAACTGGCCATAGCGCGCGAGGAATTCGCCAACCTATAAAAATTGGGCATCATCAGACGTTCAAACAGCCCTTGGGCTTCATCGCTTCACATGGTCCCTAAAACTGATGGCTCGTGGCGGCCGTGCAGTGATTTTCGCAGGCTGAACAATGCTACAGCACACGACTGCTACCCAATCCCACATATCCAGGATTTTTCGGTTCATTTGGCGGAGACGAGCATTTTTTCTAAGATAGACTTGGTGCGCGGTTATCATCAGGTCCCAGTACGCGCTGAGGACATACCCAAAACAGCGGTAATAACTCCTTTCGGGCTTTTTGAGTTTTTGCGCAATCCGTTTGGGCTTAAAGGCGCAGCGCAGACTTTCCAACGCATGATGGACGCGGTGTTGCGCGATCTTCCTTTCGTGTTCGTCTACCTGGACGACATTTTAGTAGCCAGTGCGTCTGAAGACGAACACGAAAACCACCTCACGGCAGTTTTCTGGAGGTTGGCAGAGCACGGGCTAATAATTGACCCAGCGAAGTGTCAGTTCGGGGTGGCGCAGATTGATTTTTTGGGGCATCGCATCTCTCCTGAAGGAGCAGTTCCTCTGCCTGACAAGGTGCGCGCGGTGGCAAATTTTCCCCAGCCACAAACAGTCAAAGCGTTACAGGAGTTTTTGGGAATGGTGAATTTTTATAACCATTTCCTTCCCCGCGCGGCGCAGCTCATGCATCCATTGTATGCTGCGCTTAAAAAATAAAAACCCACAAATAAAATCGAATGGTCCCCCGAGCGGGAGCGCGCATTCTCTGAAGTCAAAACAGCCTTGGCAAACGCTGCATTGTTAGCACACCCAGTCCCAAAGGCCCGCATAGCGCTCACTACTGACGCATCAGAGGTGGCCATAGGGGCGGTTGTCGAACAGTATGTGGCTGGAGTCTGGCAGCCGCTCGCGTTTTTCAGCAGGACTTTGCGCGATAGTGAGCGGAAATACAGCGCATTTGACAGGGAGTTGTTAGCCCTCCATTTGGCTGTTCGTCACTTCCAGTTTTGGCTGGAGGGGCGCCGTTTCACCGCGTTTGTTGACCACAAGCCGCTGACTTTTGCGATGGCCAAGATTTCAGAATCTTGGTCGGGCCAGCAGCAGAGACAGCTGGCCGCAATTTCGGAGTTCACTACCGATATCCAGCATGTAGCGGGCAAACTTAATGTGGTGGCAGACTGCCTCTCGCGTGCCATGGCTGCTCCAGCCCGAGTAGAGGTAGATTTTGCAACTGTTGCCGTGGACCAGGGTAGCGACGCGGAAGCACGCGCGGCCCCAGTCTGCATAGCGATAGATTACGCAGCCATGGCCGTGGAGCAGGGTGGCGACGCGGACGTGCGCACGCTCCAGTCTGGACCAACAGGGTTAAGGCTGGAGGACAGGGTGCTGCAAGACGGTATGCCCCCCCTAATCTGCGATGTTTCCACCGGGCGACCCCGTCCGGTGGTTCCGGCCTCGTGACGCCGCCACGTTCTTGATTCGGTACATTCTCTGGCTCACCCGGGGGTGCGCGCTTTGATCAAAATGGTGGGGGAGAAATTTGTATGGCTGGGCCTGCGTAAGCAGGTTAGAGAGTGGGCGGCAGCCTGCATAGCTTGCCAGCGGTCCAAAGTGCATAGACACATGAGAGCTCCTTTGGAGCCGTTTCATATTCAAGCTAAAAGGTTTGATCATGTCCACGTGGACCTCGTAGGCCCCCTACCGCCCTCGCAGGGCTGCACTCATCTTCTGACAATGGTCGACCGCACCATGCGCTGGCCGGAAGTGGTTCCCCTGTCGTCAACTACAGCCGAGGAGGTGGCGCGCGCTTTTTTAACTGCATGGGTAGCGCGTTTTGGAGTTCCGTCGGATATTACGTCTGACAGAGGCCCACAATTTGTTTCCGAACTTTGGTCGGCGATGGCCCGCAGCCTGGGGGCAACGATCCACTGCACGGCCGCGTATCACCCGCAGGCTAACGGGTTATGCGAACGTTTTCACAGGTCGCTGAAGGCGGCTCTCAGAGCGTCGCTTACGGATGCAAATTGGGTTGACAAACTGCCATGGGTTTTACTGGGGTTGCGTTCTGCACCTAAAGAGGATTTAGACGCCTCCCCAGCGGAGCTAGTGTTTGCACAGCCACTTCGGCTGCCCGGAGAATTTCTCCCTGACAACCCAGCGCCAGAGTTCTCCTCGGCTCAGCGTTTGCAGAATAGCATGGGCCCGAGTGCCCTACCAGTCCCCGTTCACCAGTTTTCCGCGTGTTTTTGTGCCTAAAGCTTTAAAAAATGCGGAGTTTGTTTTTGTCAGGCATGATGCCCACCGCACAGCTCTGCGTCCGCCATACGATAGACCATTCAGGGTGCTGGAAACAGGTGCTAAGCATTTTTTGCTAGATTTGGGGGGCAGAAAGGAGATGATTGGCATAGACAGACTCAAACCTGCTTTTGTGATGGCTGACGAAACTGTGCAGTTGGCAAGAGCCCCACGATGGGGTAGACCCCCTAGGGAGCATTCCCCAGTCCACCCAGAGAGATTGACTAACAGTTTTATTCCCCAGACAGCAGCTCCACAGCAGGAGGACGCCGCGGAAGAGGTTAAGCCCACCTGCAGCAGATACGGCAGACGGTTGAGACCAAGACAGCATGTGGACTGATGTGTGACGATTTTATTATGACATGCAATCTGTGTTTGGTTGTTCCCTCTTAGACGTTTGTGGGGGGGGGGTTATATATGGTGCACATATGTAGTTTCACGGGCTCACATGTATATGACTGTTCATATGCTCTCATGTATATTCCTGTGTGCTTATTTTGGCTTCACATCTGAAGAGGAACAAAAGGTCTGGACCTCCTAGGGAGATGAGGAGGATGTGAGTGTTGGCCTTTTGATATGCAAAGAGATGGACATGAAGGATTTCCTGACCACCGAGGTTTGGGTGGAAGAGATAGGAACATTATTACCCCAGTTGCAGATAGGAACCTCATAACTGGGGTCTTTCTGCAACTGTGGGGGTTCCCCCTACAGTTGATAGTGCTATGAGATGACTGTTGTTGTGAAATGGCGCTATATAAATAAAGTTGAATTGAATTGAATTGAATTATTAGAAAACACTGTATACATTTTCATTGTTATGCAGATGACACACAATTATACCTGTCAATGAAGCCAGATGATAGTAATCAATTAGCCAAGTTAGAAGCCTGTCTTAAGGAAATCAAAGCTTGGATGACTTGTAATTTCCTGCTATTAAATTCTGATAAGACTGAAGTCATTCTTGTTGGTCCAAAAAACCTTAGAAATACCTTTCCAAATCAAACTCTCAGTTTGGATGCGGTTACTCTTTCTCTTAATAGCTCTGTGAGGAACCTTGGAATTATTTTTGATCAAGATCTGTCCTTCAATTCACATATTAAATTTGTTTCTAAGACTGCTTTCTATCATTTGCGTAATAATGCCAAGATTAGGAGCATCTTGTCTCAGAGTGATACTGAGAAACTGATCCAAGCTTTTGTTAGCTCAAAATTAGATTATTGTAATTCTTTATTATCAGGCTGTCCTAAAACGGTGAGGCTTTTTCACTCTGCTGGTGGCCGGAGCGCTTTTCCGAGCAGCCTTGGTGGCCAGCTGCTTCTGGAGGCTTTTCCTCCAGTAGATTTACGGGCGGTCTGCTTGGTTCTTGCCATCGCTCTTTATTATTCTGTCTTATATTTCTTGCACGCCACCTAAACTCCAGCCCGGCACCCGCGTCGTTTTCGCTTCGGTTCCCTGGTATGTCGAGTTTCTCCGTTAGCACCGGGTGGCGGTTGAGTGCTAGCTAGCTCTTCCCTGCTGTATCATCTCCTGCTGTAAACAGAGGCTCCGTCTGCCAACTCGGGAGACCTTTGGGGTGATCTGTGTGTCCGTGATATATATAGAGTGAAAGGTGTGCCGGATCAGAAAGTTATCACCGGATCAGAAAGAAGAAGGAAGATAAAAAGACTCAGAATTGAGCCGCTGTTGCAAAAGGCAGCCAACTGTGGCGCCAGAACCGGAAGGATGACCAAAGCGCTTTACAGACATTGCTATCCACACACTGATGGGGGCAGAGCTCCCATGCACCGGCGCTGGCCTGACCCACCAGGAGCAACTGGGGCTTCAGTGTCTTGACACTTGGACATGCAGACTGCATAGAGAGCGGGAATTGAACCCCTGACCCTCCGGTAAGTAGTCGGCCACACTACGCCTGCCTCACAGTAGACGATAATTCAGTGTTTGACCTAAAAAGTTGAGAAAAAAGTTGCCAATTTACAGTCCTAAAAGTTGTACATTTTTGAGAAAAAGATTAAAAATGTATCCACCTTATTCCTGGGCCCCATGATGCCTTGCATGAATTATGGTAGCAACTTCTGGTACTAGTTTAGAACGTACGGTTGTCACTGAAACGGGACAGTTTCCCTTGTTCAAAAACAATGACTTTGGCATCAGAAATGCGGGAACACGGCCTCTTGCACCTCAAAACAGTAACATAATCATACCACTTCCTACGACTATCGAGGGATGGGAAGATGGCCTTTTAAAGTGGCCTGGTAGACAGTAGCTCCGTTTGTTAGCACCGCTGCTAAGATGCTAACGCTGTAAACAAATGACCCGTGCTGCAAAATGAGTCACTTTGAGGATATTTTCAAAACTGATGTAACATTATTTCCATAGTCTGTATTGAAAGACCTTCAAAATGATATTTAGTTTGTAGGAAGTGCACAAAAACTGACCCAGAAAAAGATGATTTGTTTATATTTTAGCTCAGTCGGGAGTTACGTCTTCCGCAAAAACATAAGTATTTTTAAAAAGTACAATTTCTAAGCTTTCCAATGATACCAGGCACTCATGAGGTTTTCCCGGGACTTTATGACTTTTTTTATTGTTTTTTTTTTTATTTTGTGTACTTTATTGATCCCCAGAGGGGAAATTGAGGGCATCCACCTGGATGGATGAAACAGCCACGGTATGGCGCTATCCCTTAACCATTCACACACAGGGCCACTTTAGAGTCTCCAATTAAACTAACCTGCATGTTTTTGGTCTGTGGGAGGAAACCGGAGAAATCCCGGAGTAAACCCACGCAGATACGGGGGGAACATGCAAACTCCACACAGATCACTGTTGGTCAGGGGCTGGGATCGAACCAGGGATCCCATGGCCAAGGGTGAGTTGCTGTGCTGCCGCAGTGCTAACCACTGCGACACCACACCACCCGACTTCTCATTGCCTGTACTCATAATGACGCAGTGGGCATTCAGAAAAGCACGTCTCCACTGCAATAAAGTTGGCTGCAATTTGTTAAGATATGTTGGACATAATCACATTTACCTTAGAGCAGACGTACGCCACAACACCGTGCTTGGATGTCGTTTGTCACCGTGTGGTGAGAAGCCTCCATTTATCCAGTCTAGCACAACCACAAAACCAGCAAGTGCCAGAACTACGGCAAAGCATTCAAAAAATACAAAAACTAGAAGAGCTGAAATTAGGTACACGCACAGAGCTTTTTTTTCAGTTCCGGTTTATCCATCGCCAGCGGCATCGCTTACGGTCCACACCTGTTGCTGTTGTTTCTGTCAACTTACCGACATGTCGCCGAAAAAGAAGTTTAAATTTCAAAAAACCGAGAGCAATACTGCGGAACATTGCTGTATACCTTTGTATCAGGTCTTTAGTAATTACAACAAAGTACTTAGTTTTCATACATTTCCAGCACACGAAGAAACCAGGCGAAAATGGATAATTGCTATTCGGAGAGTTAACTTTACAGTTAGCCCCATACTAGATCCTGCAGCTGGCATTTCAGACAGGAGGACATCCGCGAGCCATCATCTGAGACTGGACAAAGACTATTAAAAAAAGGAGCAATCCCTTCATTGTTTGAATGGAACAATTACTCTGTTCCACGGTCAAGACTGGGATCTGGGAGAGGAGACAACAACAGGTGGAGGATGATCCACTGGATCACACAGTTAGCAGCCAGAGTGCTAGCATACACCGTGATCAGGACTGCGCCTCGGCTCCGGATGCTGCTATCGTTGACATGGCCCTGGCTGAAAACACATCTCCCAGAGTGGAGATTGAGCAGCTAAAACAACAGATCGAGAAGCTAAACACAAAGCAGCGGTTTGGAGTACAGCGTTTTGCTGGCCCTGACAGAGACATCCGTTTTCTCACAAGGTAAATCTGAACGCATCAAATGTGTTAATGTTATGGATTTGTTCATGTCCTGATCTCAGTTTATGAATTAGAGAATCCCTGTTTATTTGTAGTGGTTTAAAAATAGCATAAAAGGCATCAGAAGAAGTAGAGCAACAAAGCTAAAACTGCAATAACAGAAAATAAATCCTGTAGTAAATAATCTATCTGAAAAAAATATTGCTTCTACTGATAAAATATTGAATGAATATTAAATTGACATGATTAAAGTGCCCATTTTCTATATCCACAGCATTCACATTATATATATAAAGCCTAACATGACTTGATTATCTTCTTTTTCCAAGATGGCGCCCACAGTGGTCGCCATGGTGTTTCGCTGCACCCTCTGTTTGTTTTTGTTTGTCAATTGTGTGTCTGCCTGCTCTTATACCCGTGAAGAGCTTCTAAATATCAGGACTTTCACTCCCACGGACCTACTCACAGTTTTTTTTTAGCTCCCGCCGCCAATCTGGTTCATTGTTTAGCTCAAAAAGTGAGACGGCGAAAGAGAGGTAGGCGTGCGGGCGCTCTCGTACAGCTCCACAGGAGAGGCACGCGCACGGCGTTGCCTGGCATATTTCTCACCAACGCCAACTCTCTCTCTAACAAGGTAGATGAACTAAGACTGCTGATGCGTTTTAAGGACCTCTCTTCCTCGGCTGCCTTCTGTTTTACTGAGACCTGGCTCAGGGAAAATACACCGGACAGCGCGCTGCTCCTCGAGGGGTTTCAGCTGTTTCGTGCTGATCGTGACACAGAGCTCTCCAGTAAATCCTCGGGAGGAGGAGTCTGCTTTTACATTAACAGCAGCTGGTGCTCTGAAGTAACGGTAATTTCCAAACACTGTTCTCCCACCCTGGAATTTCTTTTTATTAACTGCAAGCCATTTTATTCCCCGCGGGAGTTCGCCTCATTCATCCTAGTCGCTGCATACGTCCCACCCGACGCGGACGCGTGCGAAGCTCAGCGCGCGCTCGCAGATCACATTCAACACATGGAGCGGACTTACCCGGACTCTCTGGTTATTGTGGTTGGCGACTTTAACCAGAGCAATCTGAGCCACGATCTCCCCCGTTACAAACAGTTTATTAAATGCCCCACCAGAGGAAAAAACACGCTGGATCACTGTTACACTACAGTGAAGGATGCGTATCATGCTGTTCCCCACGCTGCGCTCGGACTTTCTGATCACGTGATGGTCCACCTCATTCCCACTGTAGCATCATCTCACTTTGGCTCAGCAACAATTATTCTTCTGCTTAAAGACATTTTGTTTCATCCAGGAATAACACAAAGAAATGGATTTTCTTCCCCCAGGCCACAGCTGAAATCCCCTTTCTTTTGTTAAAACCAGCCTAAGGAATTTCCCCAATGTCCGGCTTTGCTTTTATTACTCCCATAAAACATGCAACAGATCCACAACTCAGTTAATTTCCTTAAACTCTGGAAACGCTGGATTTAACCAGTGAACTTTAAAGTACATTATTACAAACTCAATTCTAAACCTTCATTCTTTTCAGAACTATGAAAGGAAAAGTGCTCCGGGGGAAGCTGTCTGCCCCGCTGGAACGGCTCCAGTGGGCTATTTATGTGACACAGGTAATTGGAAAATGCTGTGTCTCTCTAATCTCTCTATCGAAGATATTGAAGATTTGTTTATCTTCGTAATCTTGGTGATTGGGATAATTCTGATTGGGACGGGAATTGTCTTGGTTTACCGCAAATTGCTGAAGATGGATTCAACCTATCAAAATGCTGGCCAGGCGAGGTGCATCCAACAAATTGAAAAACTGGAGAAGACCCTGATAGCGACTACTGGAGAACTGTCTCGTAAGGTGGATTACATCATGGGTTCGCTCAGGTCTTACCACGACGAATTCAAAGCTGCGCAATGAAGGATTAATGTACTGAATCTACAGAAGAAATACAAGTCTTCTCTGTGATCAGTCCTATTTGGCATTATTATTCCCCATGAAAATTCCTCCTGGCTGTCTGCAGACTGTGTTTTTTTCAAAATCATGAGCACAAGGCCTTGGACAGCCAGCTGCAGCGCCAGATAAGACTGGGCGCCAGACAGACAAAACATCTTCTGCCAAGGGTCCTTGGGTCTCTCTTATTATCATCAACACTGCTCAACACCGCACACACATTGATTCATGAACTGAATAAAGATATACTGTACACTGCTCTCTTGTGTCTTGTGAAATTCTGAGTGTAGCGAATGTATGTGCATGAGAGCTTTTTTTTTCCTTGAACTCTTAATATTGATTAAGTATGTAACCAGTATTTTGAATCAATGGTTTTTTTGCTCCTTCCCATTGTATTATCTTTATGCTTCCTGTATCCTCCTGCTGATAGGCGCGTTTCAGATGCGCCGCGGCACGGAAATGCAGGTCATTACTGTGTCAAGTCAAATTCTCTCGTATGTTATCAGTGTTCTGTTAATGTACTTGGCAATAAATCCTTTTCTGATTTCTGATTCTGATTCTGATTCTGATTCTGAAATGGACTCTGATGTCTTTAATGTGGAAAATCCATAATATGTGTGAAATGCATTAATCTGTGATTTTATATATATGTATGTTAATGTTTAAATGAATGTTTATTCCTGCATGTTGATTTAGAAGCACTGCTTATAAGATACACTAAGGTTAGTTTAGTTATACATAAGTGTGTAACAGTACATTCCAATGTATTTAAAATTGTGTGTATTCCTGTGGACGGATCACGTTTTACCAGTCTTCATAGAACCCCAGCTTCTTCATCCTATTGGTCTCTCACAGACAAGGCCTGTTATTGGACTAAAGGTTCATCAAGCCCGCCCACGAAGGACACTCATTGGCTGAGATCCTGGAAACCCGCAAAGTTCAACAGGACTTATATAAAGGAGAGGGACCCCTGCTTCTTCCTCTTTTTCTCTCTCCTCTTTTGCTCCAGATCTCTCTTCTCTGTCCGGCTCCCCTTTCCACTGGTCTGTCTCTCTCTATTGTCTACACACAGCAAGGAAGAACAAAGGACCGTCTGAACAAAGACTCGACCACATGTCGCTTTTCTGAACACAGAGCAGATAACTCGTAATTTGTTTATGTAACTTTGTATCTTAATGTTTTATTTTTCTCTTAAATACCTAGGAATTCCTATTTCTTTGAGCTCAATTCTTAATCGGAGTTAAACTCCAATTTTTATTCATCACTTTTTCTTTGTTAAACTTTCTGTAAAACCACCGTTTGTTTGATTTTAATGTAAACTTTAATCTTGACTTTATTTTTATAATATTTTTCTTGACCAAGCACCCACCAGAAGCTACTATTTTTATCTAAAGTCCGAAAGTTTTTTTTTTAATTTGAGATCGGATTAGATATCTTTAATTATTCCCGAAGACCTCTGCAGCTGCTTGTCTACCAGGAAGAAAAGACGCAGCTGAGGAATCAACGCGCAGCTGTCCATCACACGCTGAAGAAGCATCGGCACCATCTGGCTTAGAGCCCAGTTTCAACTGTGGGTCATACGGCCAAGATCCAGCCCCTTCGACCGCTTGAATTTAAAGGTCGAACTGTGGATGCTGAAATATCTGCGGGCAGACATTTCCTCTAACATCCACGAAATCTTGGGCTGAGGACGACGCCAGAACCATCATCACCGAGGATCACGTGAGCTGCAAAAACTTTAATTCATCTGTTGAATTAAACTTCTGAGGTTCGGTAATAATTTGTATATCTAATCAGATGCAAATTAAGAAGCCCTTAACATAACTCTTCTTTTCATTAAAATTCCGTTTTTATTTTCTTAAGATTAATTTAGGACTTTTTCATATAATTAGTAAACTTTCTCCATAAATTTGCGTTGTTTCCATAATATGTTAACACAAACTGATAGAAATTGGTTTCTCAGTTAACCCTGGTTCCGAAAATATTAATATTGTTAATCTATCATTTACAAGATTGATTCTATGATTAATGAAATTACTGCAATGTCTGTTAATCATTTTGTTTAATAAATATTTAAAAATGAGAGAAGTTGTTGGGAATTTATTTCATTCTGAGTCTGTTTCAAGCCCAGGTATCGAATTCCCGGAAAATTTTTGAGACTGATTATTGATTAATTTATTGAGTGATTAAACAGGTATAAAGTGAAATTAAAGATCAAATTGCTTCTTAAAGATAGAAGCTGGTGCCCCTTACGAGTGTTATTAACTTTTCTGATGTATATGAAATGAGATTTGAGCTCAGATTCCAATACATCAATATAAATTAAATAATTCATACCTGATCATATTTTTTTTTCCACAATATCTTTATTGAACCTTTTTTTTTTAACAAACATGATACAAACAATCAAACACTAACACTAAAGTACTACAAAAAAAAATGCACTAAAAACACCAACAACCACCAACAAAATCAAGTCTTCAACAATGCTCCTCTGTTTAGTCTAGACAATCCAATACATTAGTATACATATTATGTTCACCAGTTTGGAATTTACAAGGTCCACACACATCATTCACCTTCTTCTTCAAGAGTTATGTTTAAATTTTTTACATAATCAATAAAAGGTCTCCATATATTCTCAAACACAATTTCCTTTGATTTTAGTATATATGTTATTCTTTCTAATGGAAGGTTTGTTAACATCTGTCTTAACCACTGAGTCACATCTGGTCTATGAGTCTTTTTCCATAATAGTGCAATACATTTTTTGGCATTAAGCAAACTGAGGTCTATGAATGTTCTTTCACTTTTATTAAAATTATGCTTTTCTGGGTACAGACCCAACAAAAACAGTTTAGGATTCAATATGATTTGTTTTGAGATTATTTTTTCAATTGTTACCCTCACCTCTTCCCAAAACATTCTTATTAATCTACATTCCCATAAACAATGAAATAGGGTTCCTTTACTTTCCATGCATTTTGTGCATGTATCTGGTATATTTTTGTTATATCTATTTAACTCCTCCGGTGTAACATACATCCGCATTAACCATTTGAAATGTATCAATTTAAGGTGTGCATTTATTGATTTGGTTTGAGCTTCTGTACAAGTCAATTCCCATTGTTCCTCTGAAATTTCAATTTGCAGATCTTCTTTCCAGTAGTTTAATCTTTTCAGTGAATTTTCACTTGAAGATAGTGTCAATGAGTTATAAAACTCTGAAATAATACCCTTTCTTTTACTATCTTTCATCATCATTTTTTCCAAGGATGAATAAATAGGTCGAGTGAGAGCTTTATTTTGATTTGATCGAATAAAGTTTCTAAGTTGAAGATATTTAAAAAAATGTGTTCTATTGAGATTAAATTTGATCCTCAGCTCTTCAAAAGACATTATGTTGTCTGCACATGGCAAATATAAATCCTGAATCTTTTGTATCCCTTTTAAATTCCATACTTTAAATACAGCGTCCGCTCTCCCTGGTTTAAAATATTGATTACCCCATATTGGACTAAATTGTGACAATAACTGTGGTTCTTTTAAATAGTTTTTAGCTTCACACCATATTTTGATCATATGCTTTACAAATGGATTTTTAACTTGTTTTTGTAATTTTTTTGCCGAATCTGAGTATATGAATATGGGAAGAGGTAAAGGTAAATTGTATGATTCCATTTCAGTCCAGTGAGGGAGATCATTTGATGAAAACTAATATGTCATAGACCTCAGTTGTGCCGACCAATAATACAACATAAAATTTGGACATTTCAGACCTCCACGATCAAATGGTAAGTATAATAAAGACAAACGTAATCTAGCCCTCCTGTTGTTCCATATAAATTCCACTAACTTTTTTTTTATTCTTGAGAATAGATCTAAAGGTGGTGATAAGGGAATGTATTGAAATAAATAAAGTATTTTAGGTAAAATATTACTTTTAAGTATATTGATTCTCCCGATCATCGACATTGGTAGTGACATCCATCTCTGAGTTAACTCACTGATATCTGACATTAAGGCTTCATAGTTGACACTGGCGACTGATTCTAGCTTAGGCATAATTTGGATTCCTAAATATTTAAACTGATTTACAACACTGAATTGATTTACCTCAGGGGCTGGGTAATTTCTCTGGGTCTCATTTAGCATTAATATTGAAGATTTAGTTTTATTTATTTTATATCCTGATATTTCCCCAAAATTCTTTATTAAATTCAACAAGATTGGAATTGATTTTTTTAGATTCGACATAAACAAAATTATATCATCGGCGTACAGGGAGATTTTATGTTCTGTTGGTCCAACTTTAATTCCATATATTTGTGAATGTAAACGTATCGCTATCGCTAAAGGTTCAATTGCCATAGTAAACAGTAAAGGTGAAAGTGGACAGCCTTGTCGACATCCTCTATTGATTTTTATTGGTTTTGAAATATTGTTATTTGTTAGGATTTCTGCTGTAGCATTATTGTATATTATTTGAACCCATTTTATGAAATTATTTCCAAGTCCAAACCTTTGTAGGACTTCAAAAAGAAAGGGCCATTCAACTCTATCAAAGGCCTTTTCGGCGTCCAATGATAGGAGAGCTGTATCCGGTGCTTCTTTATTAAAATAAATAATATTAAATAGTCTTCTTACATTATGGAAGCCTTGTCTACCCTTTATAAAGCCATTCTGATCTCGATTAATAATATTTGGTAAAATTTCTTGTATTCGTCTTGCTAAAATTTTACAGATTATCTTAAGGTCGGCGTTTAATAGGCTTATTGGTCTCATATTTTCACATTTATTAGAGGGCTTACCTGGTTTTGGCAGCAGTATAATTAAGGCATTATTTATGTATGATGGTAAATTATTATTTTGAAATGCTTCTAAAACCATTTCCAAAAAAGGTTTTATTAATTTATTCTTAAATTTTTTATAAAGGTCAACTGGAAGACCATCTAGTCCTGCACTTTTTCCTGATTTCATATTATCAATGGCTAGCCCAACTTCTTCTTGACTAATTTTAGACTCCAATATCTCCCTGTTTTCATTTGGAATACACGGTATAGATAGTTCGTTCAAAAACCCATTTAGTTTTGTTAAATCAGGTTCATTTTTGGTATCATATAATTTTTCATAGTAATCTCTAAAGGCTTTATTAATTTCTAAAGGATCTATAACTACCTGTCCGTTACTTATAATACTGGTAATTGGTGTTTTAATTTCCAATTGTTTAATCTGCCATGCTAATAATTTTCCTGATTTTTCACCTTGTTCATAAAAAGATTGTTTCAATCTTAGAAGACTCGAGGCAGCTCTATTCGCTGATTTTTTGTCGTATTCAGCTCTCAAAATCAGTAATTCATTCTCCAACCTTGGGTCACTTCCTGCATACACTTTTTCCTGAAGATTTTTTATTTTATGTTCCAATTTAGCTCTCTCCTCTCGAGTCTTCTTAGATTTTGATCCTGTATAACTAATAATATGTCCCCTAATAAAAGCTTTGAAAGCCTCCCACTTTACACATGCTGATGTTTGTGTAGTATTGATGTCAAAGAACTCGTCTATCTGTTTTTCTATATACTTGACAAATTCCTCATCCTGAAGCCATTTATGCTGAAATTGCCATCTACCTGATTCCTTTGTCAATTTTTTATCTACATATATTAGACAACAGGGTGCATGATCAGAGATCACGATGTTATCATAAAAGCAGTTTTGAATCTTGGACCTTAATTCTGTGGAAATCAAAAAATAATCAATACGTGAGAATGTCTTGTAGGTACTGGAATAACAAGAATAGGCTTTAACTTGTGGTTTCATTTCTCTCCATATATCTAACAATCTCAATTCTTTCATAAAATGATTAATAGTCATCCTACATCCAATGTGCATACAATCCAGTCCTGTTGATCTATCCACACCTGGATTCAATGTACAATTAAAATCCCCTGCTATTATATGTCGCCCTGTAAGTGATGATAAGATGAGAAATAAATTAGCAAAGAACTTCTGATCATCTATATTGGGACCATATAAGTTCACAAGATTTATATTTTCTAATAGCAAAGAACCTTGAATGATTACATATCTTCCAAATTTGTCTCCAATTACATTTTTCACTTGAAAAGGAACTGATTTATGTATGAGAGTCATAACTCCCCTGGCTCGGGATGAAAATGAAGAGGTGAATACACTTCCCTGCCATCTACTCCTAATTCTTTTAACATCCTCCTCTATCAGATGAGTTTCTTGTAAAAACACAATTCTTGAACCCATGTCCTTTATTTTATTCATAACTTGTTTAAGTTTTTTTAAATTTTGTAGACCTCTGCAATTCCATGAAGTTAAATTAAGATTAACACTTTGGTTTATGATCAATAGAGAGTTTGGGATTACCTTGCAGTGTAAACATGCTCATACAGAGAAGCAAAAACATGAGTGGTTGAACATTCATCCTACAAACTACACACAAACAAATTTCCCCTTCCCACACTTGTGGCAAACCCCCCAAAATCAAAAGAAAAATTCTGTCTCCCGATATAGCCATCGACCGTTCCACACCCACAGGGAACAGCCTAAGCCACTCCTTCTTCATCCTCCCAATCACCCTAACTCTACTGCTTTTAATGACGTAACATTAACTCTCCTCTGTAGTTTTCCAACTTAACTCCAAAATTTTTAACAACTTTGTACATCCTAGTTTTTTTTTTGTTTGTTTTGTTTTTGTTTTGTTTTTTTAATATATAATACAATCTATATTTTGTAAACTTACTATTTACTTCAAGTCAGTCAGATGCCTGTGGAAATGCTTAATTATTCTACCTTATATTTTGTTCATGCTTAGCTCCCACCAGTCTCTTCTTCTTCTTTGATCTTCTTGATGAACTCCTGCGCCTCCTCTGGGGTCTTGAAGATGTGGGTTCTGCCCTCATACGTGGTCAGCAGTCTCGCAGGATAGATTACACCATGACGAATCCCAAGGTTGCGCAGCTCCTTACGTATGGGATCAAACTGCTTCCTCAATTGCTGGATTCCTGTGGCCAAATCTGGGTAGAACCGCACCTGCTGGTCCTGGTGTTTAATCTCTCCTTTAGCACGTGCAGCGTTGAAGATCTTCATCCTGTCTCTGTTGCTAAGAAACTTCATAATTAAGGTCCTCGGCGGTCCCTTATCTCTCCGTGGGCCAATACGATGTGCTTTTTCCAGAACCACTGCTGATTGCAACTCCTCGCGGCCCAGCACCTCCGGAATCCACTTTTCCAGAAAGGAACATACGTCCCGACCTTCTGATTCCTCTGGAAGACCCACCAGCCTCAAATTATTCTGTCTCGACCGAGATTCCAAATCCAAAATATTATCTTCCAGAGATTTATTTTTTTTTTCCAAAGTGCGCACCTTTAATTGAAGACGGGTGACGTCATCTTCAGCACTAGCGAGACGGAGCTCCATCTGCGCCGTTCGTTCTACACAGTCACCCAATTCCTTTCTTATTCCTTCCAACGCTGTCATAATCCCATCAAATCTAGAGGAAAAGTCCACTCTCATTGAACTCATGGCAGCCATCAGCGCATCTGCGCCATTCCCCGCAGAAATCGCACCGTTGCCAGCCTCCTCCGCCATATATGGAGTTTTGTTTGCTGCGTCACAGACCTGAAAGTCCGTTAATTTGGACTGTTTCGGCGGCTCGCTTTTTCCTTTTCCTGGTTTTCCAGCCTTAGGCTTCGCCGACATATCCTCGCCCAAATGCTGGGATACGTTCTGTCCCAAATGAGAGAGTTATTTGCCGATTTTTTTCTCCAGGAGCAGAGCAGAGCGAGACACGTCCGTCCTACGTGGCAGCCATAACCGGAAGTCCATCCATCCATCCATCCATCCATCTTCTACCGCTTTTCCGGAGGTCCGGGTCGCGGAGGCAGCAGTTCAAGCAGAGAAGCCCAGACTTCCCTCTCCCCAGCCACCTGCTCCAGCTCTTCAGAGGGGATACCAAGGCGTTCCCAGACTAGCTGGGAGACATAGTCTCTCCACCGAGTCCTGGGTCTGCCCCGGGGTCTCCTCCCAGTGGGACGTGCCTGAAACACCTCAAGTGGGAGACGTCCAGGAGGCATCCTAATCAGATGCCCATACCACCTCAACTGACTCCTTTCAATGTGGAGGAGCAGCGGTTCTACTCTGAGCCTCTCCCGGATGACTGAGCTCCTCACCCTATCTCTGAGGGTGAGTCCAGCAATCCTACGGAGAAAGCTCATTTCAGCCGCTTGTATCCGCGATCTCGTTCTTTCGGTCATTACCCAAAGCTCGTGACCATAGGTGAGAGTAGGAACGTAGATTGACTGGTAAATCGACAGCTTTGCCTTAGAACTAAGCTCCCTCTTCACCACAACAGACCGGTACAACGTCCGCATCACTGCAGATGCTGCTCCAATCCGTCTGTCGATCTCTCGCTCCATTTTCCCCTCACTCGTGAACAAGACCCCAAGATACTTAAACTCCTCCACTTGGGGCAGGAGCCTGTCCCCAACCCGGAGAGGACAATCCACCTTTTTCCGGCTGAGGACCATGGACTCGGACTTGGAGGTGCTGATTCTCATCCCAGCCGCTTCACACTCAGCGGCAAACCGTCCCAGCAAGAGCTGTAGGTCATTGCTGGATGAAGCCAACAGGACAACATCATCTGCAAACAACAGAGATGAGATCCTGTGGTCACCAAGTATGACACCCTCCATTCCCTGGCTGCGCCTAGAAATCCTGTCCATAAAAATTATGAACAGGACCGGTGACAAAGGGCAGCCCTGGCGGAGTCCAACTCTCACTGGGAATGACTCCGACCGAGTGTTGGCAATACGAACTAAACTCTCACAACGGTCGTACAGAGACCGAATAGCTCGTAACAACAAGCCCGATACCCCATACTCCCGAAGCACCCCCCACAAAAATCCACGAGGGACGCGGTCAAATGCCTTCTCCAAGTCCACAAAACACATGGAAACTGGTTGGGCAAACTCCCACGAACCCTCAAGAATTCTCGAGAGGGTAAAGAGCTGGTCCGATGTGCCACGGCCAGGACGAAAACCACATTGCTCCTCCTGAATCCGAGGTTCGACCAACGGCCGGACTCTCCTCTCCAGTACCTTGGCATAGACCTTCCCAGGGAGGCTGAGGAGTGTGATCCCTCTAAAGTTGGAGCACACCCTCCGGTCCCCTTTTTTGAAGAGAGGAACCACCACCCCGGTTTGCCATGCCAAAGGCACTGCCCCGACCTCCACGCAATGTTGCAGAGGCGTGTCAACCATGACAGCCCAACAACATCCAGGGCCTTGAGGTACTCGGGGCGAATCTCGTCCACCCCCGGGGCCCGGCCACCAAGGAGATTTTTAACCACCTTGGCGACCTCAGCCCCTGTGATAGGCGAGTCATCCCCCTTGTCCCCAAACCCTGCTTCCTCTGTGGAAGGCGTATCAGTGGGATTGAGGAGATCCTCGAAGTATTCCTTCCACCGCCCGACGATATCCCCAGTTGAAGTCAACAGTGTCCCATCCGCACCATACACAGTGTGGACGGGGAGCTGCTTTCCCCTCCTGAGCCGCCGAACAGTTTGCCAGAATCTCTTTGAAGCCGACCGAAAGTCTTGTTCCATGGCCTCACCGAACTCCTCCCATACCCGGGTTTTTGCTTCAGCAACCACCCGAGCTGCACTCCGCTTGGCCTGCCGGTACACCTCAGCTGCTTCGGGAGTCCCACAAGCCAACCAAGACCGGAAGTCCACCTGATCATATTTATTATTTATTAATATTTCTATTTTACGCTACAGATTTATTGGTGCTTCCCGTGTGAAGGCCTGGTTGAACTTGACACAACTCAGAATGAAAAATTAATACATAAGCTGTGTGTGATTTTGGTCAAATTTTAACTCACAAAAAAAGGTGGCTCATTGTCTGCAGCTCTTTGTCTGTCTCTGTGTCACGAGGGGGAGGAGGTGAATTCGCCCCCCTGATTACTGCTGTGTGTGTGTGTGTGTGTGTCTGCTGACCAAGAGAAGGAGGGGGTGAAGAGACCCCACTGCACCCTAGTCAGTTTTTTTTTTGTTGTTGTTGTTCAATGCATGCTACACGCTGAATAATTAAAATAGGCCTGGGAACAAAATAGCAAAGAAATCCTATTTGTTTTCCCCGTTATTTCAAAACCCCGCAGGCGAAGCAAACCCTTGGGGGATTTAATTGAATTAGCCATTGTATAAACTTGTTGAATAAAGTTTAGGGAGACAAAAGTTTTCCCGCCTTTGGGAAGCCAAGGCGTGGTTTTATGGACTGAAGCTTGAGCTGCATCCACGTGGCACGTGCACGCTCAGTCGCGCATGCGACCGTCAAGCTGTGCATGAAAAAACTGCACATGTGTAGATCGGCTCAGCGACGCCATCTTAAGTCTAGGTAGAGTTCCCTGTAGCCGCCATTTTGAGTAGAGATCCTTGACTCCTTGTGACGTCATTGGGTTTCCTCTTCCGGAAGTGCAGACGAAAACTGCCTCCATCTTGTGGTGAAACATAGGGACTGCAATTTTTATTTAAACTTCTAATCTTTAAAGACGATTTATAACCAAATAAAGTCTTCAAAGTAACTTCAAAGGAAATTCATATTATTCGGAATAAACTAAATTTAACACTAATCCAAACTTTTATGCCAAGAACAAAAGGAAAAGGACCTGTTGGCTTCTGAAAGTTTTTTCTCAGTGGTGAAATCCCACTCATTGCATAGATACCTATAGCAGGAACATTTACAAACACCCCTTTTGTATTTAATCACTTATGTAACCACATATTATAATCTTTTAAGCTAGAAGCAAACATATTTACACACTTTTAAGCAAAAAGTTGCAAACTTTGAAGCTATATGTGTGCTTATTTTGCAGTTTTTAAATGTGATATAGTGTGATTCCCTTCTCACAGAAACCCAGTTTTAGTTTAAGGACTCTAATGCTGATGTTTACTCAAGAGTAACATTAAAGTAGGATTAATCCTGTGCATTTTGACAAATTTACAGACTTACTGAATATTTATAATTTTTCCTCTTTCTCAAATTTAGGAAACCACATCAAGCAATTAACACTTAAGAGAAGCTCTAGGTGTTATTTAAACTCATTGTATCATTTCTGATTCATGCTTTCTCTACAGGAAAAGAAAAACATTTAACCAACCAGCATAATTTTTAAATTTTTCCCAGGATTTAAAAGAAAAGTCAAAAAGGTGCAAACATTGATTATTCTGTAAATAAGAAATTTATAGATCACAATCAAGAAAGATCACTATTGGCTTCAATCCTAAGAAATCCTTGGATATCAAATACTCAAACAATTCACTTGTTTCTAATTTGTAAATATTTTAAACATTTAATGCTTCAAAGGAAAATAGGCTTTAACAAATAAAACCAAAGGAAAGCCTTAACTTTAAAAGAAAGTGGAAACTTATAATCTTAAATCTTTAAATCATTTAGCCTCTTTTGTTTTTGTATTTCTTTGTAAATAAAATCCTCACTTTCAAAGTGACATTTTGCAAAATTCCATCCAATACTAGACTTTGAAAATCAAAGTAAGGAAGTCAATCCACACAATTGAAATTCCTGTTTTGTTTTGTGAAACAAATTCAATCCAATTTCAATTCAACTTTATTTATCAACATACAGTTTCAACGAACGAATTAATTGAAGCATCACTACATTTCTAAATAATTTCAAAATTCTATTTCCCATCCTGCAAGCCTACAAGTTGAAACAAATTCTAAAGGAACTTTCAACTATCACGGTTGTAAAATAAAACACTCAAGGTTAAACCTTGTTTAACAAATTTAAGAATAATCAAAAAGTTGAATTTTTTTTTAAAGGCTAAATAACAACAACGGTCAAACATGACGAGTCAACAGACAACTGACCGATTTACCAAGCTGGATGACCTTCAAACAACATTGGAAGCATGGACTTCTAATTTAATTTCTAGCTTCACAACACGGGTCAAGGAAACTCAGCCCGAAGGATTGGAGCAACTCGCTGAAGAACTTTTGAATGAACACACTGAAAAACCACCAGAAGGCAAGGACCTCACCAGTGTGTTAGGTAAGTTTGCGCTAACATTAGTCGCAAGATTAAAGGTAGCCGAGAACGAGCTAGCAAATCAACAAACAACGATCTTATCTCTCCAAGAAGAGAATGAAACACTGAAGGAAAATTTGGAACAATCTCAAGAGGAAAATGACAAAACTCAAAATCAACTGGATGAAGCATTACAAGATTTGGACCGTGCCAAGTCAGAAAAGGAACGGTTGATGCATAACAATGACGCGCTTCATCAAGACAACAATGAACTTGAAGATGCCCTTCAAGACACAAAGAAGGAACTCAGAAGAGTTGAAGGTCAACTTGAAAATGTGAAGAGGGACTACAAGGAATGTCAATTGCTCCTAAAGGAAAGACATGAACACCGGGACATCCACCGCGCTCCCTCGCCCGATTCCCGCTTCGAACACGGACGACCACGTGGACAGCGTGCGTGTGCCCCTTCAGACCGCGACCTTGACAAGATCGCGCAAAATATCACCAAATTTGATCCAGGACCTACGGGTTCACCTGATGCCAAAGTCTATTTACAGGACATTGATTACTACCTGCGTAAGTATCCTGATGCTACGACGGACGATCGCATCTATCTGATTAAACTAACATCTAACAGGTCAGTATCAAAATTCATAGACAGACAGCCGACAAACATCAAAGCAAACTACATGCTGCTCCGCGAAGCCATCGAAAAGGAGTTCTCCGACGACTGCCTACAGGCAGGGCTAACCGCAGCCCTAGCCGTGAAGCAAGGACGCTCAGAGCCAACACAAGCCTACTACCAGAGACTCCTACTTGCATATTTTGGATCTCAAAATACACCAGGGATGGAAGAAGACCACAATTTCAAGACCCTCTTCATCCAAAACCTCCATCCCACTGTGAGCCATTACCTAGGAGTTACAGCTAACCCAAGGTCAAACTCAATAAGTCAGCTGACAGAGTTTGCACACTATGCGTTCCAAAAACAGCAACAAAGTCACAACAAGCATGCTGAGCCTGCCACAGTGCTAGCTATTAGCGATGCATCTAACACCTTGGAGTTGGAAGGAGCTCCTCGCTCTTCTCCACCTCTTACACCGCGAGTACATCAACAGCCGAAGCATTTTCCCAAGCGACCTCATCAAGGTCCAAACCACACTAGGTCCTCTGGATACCACTTTGGACCAACTTTGCGAAAACCCGACTACCGTCGTAGACCATATCCACGGGATAGGTCACGAGAACGCGATACGGACTACCATGATGACAGATACCGATACGAAGACACGCGTAACCGCGACAAATGGTCTCCATCCCATCACAGAAGCTCAGAAGCAGAGACCTATCACAAACCTTGGAAGGAAGAAGAAACTGCTACATTCAGTAGAGAAGCTATTGAAATTGTCCAACACCTCCTAGCAGAGATTCAAAACTACAAAGAGAATAAAACTGCTAACATTCTAGCTATATCAGCTGTGCCAACTCAAAACAACCGTTCCAAACGAAGGAAACGCAAAAAGAAAATCCCTCATGCAAATGAGGAAGGACCAAAGGACTCAACACAGTCCAGTGCTTTCATGGCAGCCCAACCACAGGTCACAGACCACTCCTCTAACATGTCGCAACTCTGTGTCGAACCACCGGTTCCACAATTTCTATGCGATTTAAACGAGAGGGGGGTGGCACGGAAATTCTACCTTCCACTGACCCTTGAAGACATGATGTGTCAGGACGCTGTTTTAGACACCGCTGCTGACATCACTCTCATGTCACGCACCCTTTTTGACAAACTACGTGTAGCCGCTAACCGCGCTAACAAACATTTGAAACTGGAACCCTGTTCATTAGCTGTGCGACCATATGCACTCACTAAAACAACCCTGTTGGGCGTATCACTACTAAACATGTCCATTGGACCCATGACCTTGACACATCCGGTCTACGTGTCCAAACTTGACGCCATTCCATTACTTGTTGGCAAAGACCTACTAAACCGTTTTGAGCCACTGATTGATTTCAAGAACCTCAAACTATGGGCTCAAACGCAACACCCTCACCCATTTGACCCAACAAGGACAACTGAATCACAGTGCTTTGTTCTGAACACTTTGGACACCCCAAGTCTCACTCAACTAGCACTGTTGGAACAACTGCAACCGAGTGAAAGCGACCGCCAAGACCAAGATGAGTACTGTCCTAAAGAAGTCAAAAGTCACCTTCAAATACAAGGTCAAGCCAAACACTCAAATGATCTTGAAAACTCAATGGCCGAGCAGAAGACCCCAAACGGCCCCCTTGAAACCCTCGATACCCATGATTCAATGGTGGTGTCACATTTTGAAACCCACCCACCCACCCATGAGGCCTGCATGGTCACAAGAGCCACACCAGCCGGCTCTCTAGACCCTCTAAAACCTCAACTTTTTGCGACAACGAACCCAACTTTTGCAAACGCAAGGCGCACAGTCACTCAACCTTGCAACCAAATGATCCATGAAACCGTCAAACACCGGTCGGATAAAATGGTACATGCGCTACCCGCATCTAAACCCTATGACATACCAAAACTGAAACCACTTCATGCGACACAATCTTCTCTGCAGCTATACAATGGCACTCCTTTTCATGCTTCCGGCAAACTATCATCGCCACCGCTCAGAGTTCCTCGAAACCAGAGGGGGGTGATGACTGCCAATGCCCATAACATTCCAGCTGCAGAACACAAAAGCGTCAAAACGACATACAAAGCTCCCAAAGCTGTATTTCAAAACCATTCGGACCGATTCGCCAAACGACACAAAGCATACAACGATCAAAAACTCTTGCATGACAAACTGCGAAGGGGGGACAATATCTTCCACCCCACATTTGTACCACAAACACCTGAAATAAATTTACAGGAAAGGAAAATCACTCCTAAATTCCTGCCCGAGTGGATGAATCCACACATTGTCAACAACAAACTTTGGCCACTCAAGTGCCAAACCCAGGACCCCATTTTCAAATGGGCTCACCAAAATCAGAGTAACCTTTACCAAAACCCCATGGGACTTGTCGGGTACAACACTGTCAAAGTAAGTCCATAAATAAGATTAAAATTAAACCTACGTCTGAGAAATAACTGTAGCTAACTACTAGCCTCAGGTACACTCAGTCAAATCTCTCCAAACAATTAGTTAACTGCATCAAACTTCCAGAAGGAAAGGGTATATTAAAACCAAATTAGCCCTTAAACTAAGTTCAAAGACCTCTGTAAAATCTAATAAACTTCAATCAACTTACTATTACCAAATAGTATACACAAGACATTCAACACCATTAGCTTGAGCTAATAATCTTAAAACTCCTATCAAAGGTGAAAAACAAGCACAAGGTTTAGAGTTCAATCTCTATCTCTACTCTGTAATTTCCCAGTTTTGGGATCAATAAAGTACATCCATCTAAAAGAAATCATTCCACCTCTAAGAGGAATTTTCATTTGCCAACCAGGGATCTAAAGAAAGATCAACAAGAAGATTAAGATCCAAAACCACTCACTTTTGTTTGCCAAGATGATGGCCCTCCTGTTTATCAGTTTAGCCATCTGCCTAGCAATCACACCCACTGTTACCCAGTCAGAATTGGGCCAAGCCAAAACGAAAGGTCAAAGATCCTCGGGTGGATTCTTGATAACAGCCTCATCGTTAGAGCCTCTAGTTAACCTTAGCATGCCCACTGTTAACTCGGCCAACACCACTAAACCGAAACGCCAGGTTGTCGAAACACAAACTGTTACCAAAATCTTACAAGACACTGTGTTGGTTTTGAATGCTTGCTCCGAAGCTTCAGTCAAACTCAACAAGGTCTTGAACTCTTTGCTCTTTGTGTTGAAGGTTGACTATGCTCACACACAGCCAATGTCTATGTTACTCTCAGAAGTAGCTAGAAACATTAGCTTCTCAGTTAACGCTTTAACAATGAATATGCTCTCTCATCATATCCTTTTTGCAGTAAATCCAAATTTACTTCTCATTGCCATCCAAAGAATGATCACGACATCCTATGCCCACTCAGTTTTTCCGAACAAAAGCCTCAAACACGCTATGATTTGGACAACTGTGGAACCATGGTTTAGTCTAACTAAACAAATTCAATTTGAACCTCCATGAGTCACCTCAATATTGATTAGTCTTAATCTACCTCAAGTATGAAAGAATTTTATTTTTGCTTTTGACTAAGATTTTTGGATACATGCATGTGTATATACAAATAATCCTTTATACTTTATTTAGATTTTATGCACATTTAAACTGTTTTTGAAATTTTGAATAGATATTTTTCAGCAAACCCAAAACATTTATATCAAGTATGTCAAAACCCACATACTCCTAGTTCATTTTTTTTTTTGTACCCAGAATTTTTAAGTCTTTACAGGCTTATACAGAACTTTAGTATATCCTAGACAATTATACAATGTTTATATTTGGTCATGCCCAAATTATTTTTGAAATTTCCAGAAGTTTTTCAGAAAACCAAATTGAAGGACCTACACTTTGGAATAGATACCGTTTACAAGCTTAAGACGTATCGACATCAGAACTTTAGTTCAGCATTTGGATCAAGCCTCGCCAAATTGGAATTTGATGCCTAGGATTGCTATCAACGCTGAATCAACGTCACCATTGATACCAGAGGGGGGACTGTAGCATCTTCTCACTTTGGCTCAGCAACAATTATTCTTCTGCTTAAAGACATTTTGTTTCATCCAGGAATAACACAAAGAAATGGATTTTCTTCCCCCAGGCCACAGCTGAAATCCCCTTTCTTTTGTTAAAACCAGCCTAAGGAATTTCCCCAATGTCCGGCTTTGCTTTTATTGCCCCCATAAAACATGCAACAGATCCACAACTCAGTTAATTTCCTTAAACTCTGGAAACACTGGATTTAACCAGTGAACTTTAAAGTACATTATTACAAACTCAATTCTAAGCCTTCATTCTTTTCAGAACTATGAAAGGCAAATGGACTCTGATGTCTTTAATGTGGAAAATCCATAATATGTGTGAAATGCATTAATCTGTGATTTTATATACTGTATATGCATGTTAATGTTTAAATGAATGTTTATTCCTGCATGTTGATTTAGAAGCACTGCTTATAAGATACACTAAGGTTAGTTTAGTTATACATAAGTGTGTAACAGTACATTCCAATGTATTTAAAATTGTGTGTATTCCTGTGGACGGATCACGTTTCACCAGTCTTCATAGAACCCCAGCTTCTTCATCCTATTGGTCTCTCACAGACAAGGCCTGTTATTGGACTAAAGGTTTATCGAGCCCGCCCACGAAGGACACTAATTGGCTGAGATCCCAGAAACCCGCGAAGTTCAACAGGACTTATATAAAGGAGAGGGACCCCTGCTTCTTCCTCTTTTTCTCTCTCCTCTTTTGCTCCAGATCTCTCTTCTCTGTCCGGCTCCCCTTTCCACTGGTCCGTCTCTCTCTATTGTCTACACACAGCAAGGAAGAACAAAGGACCGTCTGAACAAAGACTCGACCACATGTCGCTTTTCTGAACACAGAGCAGATAACTCGTAATTTGTTTATGTAACTTTGTATCTTAATGTTTTATTTTTCTCTTAAATACCTAGGAATTCCTATTTCTTTGAGCTCAATTCTTAATCGGAGTTAAACTCCAATTTTTATTCATCACTTTTTCTTTGTTAAACTTTCTGTAAAACCACCGTTTGTTTGATTTTAATGTAAACTTTAATCTTGACTTTATTTTCATAATATTTTTCTTGACCAAGCACCCACCAGAAGCTACTATTTTTATCTAAAGTCTGAAAGTTTTTTTTTTAATTTGAGATCGGATTAGATATCTTTAATTATTCCCGAAGACCTCTGCAGCTGCTTGTCTACCAGGAAGAAAAGACGCAGCTGAGGAATCAACGCGCAGCTGTCCATCACACGCTGAAGAAGCATCGGCACCATCTGGCTTAAAGCCCAGTTTCAACTGTGGGTCATACGGCCAAGATCCAGCCCCTTCGACCGCTTGAATTATAGGTTGAACTGTGGATGCTGAAATATCTGCGGGCAGACATTTTTTTTTTTTTTGTTACTTATTTGTACCCGTAGGTAGACTTGGTTTGCAGTCTGGTGACAAGCCACCGGCTGCTGGTCGCTGCGTGCGCGAGCGCCCTAAACCTACATGTTTTGGTGTGCGGGAGGAAACCGGAGAAATCCCGGAGTAAACCCACGCAACACGGGGAGAACATGCAAACTCCACACAGCTCACTGTTGGTCGGGGGCTGGGATCAAACCCACGATCTCATGATCCCCGCGGTCCCCCGGCCGAGGGTAAACTGTGCTGCCACAGTGCTAAACCACTGCGCCACCGTGCAGCGGTGACATTTCCTCTAACATCCACGAAGTCTTGGGCTGAGGACGACGCCAGAACCATCATCACCGAGGATCACGTGAGCTGCAAAAACTTTAATTCATCTGTTGAATTAAACTTCTGAGGTTCGGTAATAATTTGTATATCTAATCAGATGCAAATTAAGAAGCCCTTAACATAACTCTTCTTTTCATTAAAATTCCGTTTTTATTTTCTTAAGATTAATTTAGGACTTTTTCATATAATTAGTAAACTTTCTCCATAAATTTGCGTTGTTTCCATAATATGTTAACACAAACTGATAGAAATTGGTTTCTCAGTTAACCCTGGTTCCAAAAATATTAATATTGTTAATCTATCATTTACAAGATTGATTCTATGATTAATGAAATTACTGCAATGTCTGTTAATCATTTTGTTTAATAAATATTTAAAAATGAGAGAAGTTGTTGGGAATTTATTTCATTCGGAGTCTGTTTCAAGCCCAGGTATCGAATTCACGGAAAATTTTTGAGACTGATTATTGATTAATTTATTGAGTGATTAAACAGGTATAAAGTGAAATTAAAGATCAAATTGCTTCTTAAAGATAGAAGCTGGTGCCCCTTACGAGTGTTATTAACTTTTCTGATGTATATGAAATGAGATTTGAGCTCAGATTCCAATACATCAATATAAATTAAATAATTCATACCTGATCATATTTATTATTTATTAATATTTCTATTTTACGCTACACCACATACAGACAGAGACTGAAGCTCACTAAACCTGTTGTGAGCACTGCGAAGAAATGGACCAGTGAAGCTGAGGAGAAGCTGGAAACGTGCATGGAAATAACTGACTGGGGCATGTTTAAAGGAGCCACGCATGATCTGGATGAGTACACGGACACTGTGAACTCATATATCCACTTTTGTGAGGAGAGCATTCTTCCATCGCGCACCAGGGTGAGGTACTCCAATGACAAGCCCTGGTTCACAGCTAAGCTCAGACAGATCAGGAAGGAGAAGGAAACGGTGTTGAAAAGTGGAGACAGGGACTGCTACAGGGAGGTCAAATACCGGTTTAGCAGAGAGCTGAGGAGAGCTAAATCTGTGTATTCTGAGAGACTCCAGCAGCAGTTCACTGCTAACGACTCTGCTTCTGTGTGGAGAGGACTGAGGCAAATCACCAACTATCAGCCTCAGGCTCCTAAGGGTCAGGATGACAAAGCCCTTTGTCAAAGACTGTCCCAACACTATGCCCGTTTTGACACCTCGTCAGCTGTGTCCAACTCTCCCCCCTCCCTCCAGCTCCACAGCCTCCACGGTCCCTACTTCATCAAAGGTGGCCCCCCTCCTCCCCCCCGCCCTTGTCATCAGTGAGCAGGACGTGCTCAGACAGTTCTCCAGACTGAACCCGCGCAAGGCCCCCGGTCCGGACAGCGTGTCTCCCTCCACCCTGAGACACTGTGCGAAAGAACTGGCTCCTGTCTTCACAGACATTTTTAACACCCCCCTTAAGCTATGCCACGTGCCGACCTGCCTCAAATCCTCCACCATCATCCCTGTCCCCAAGAAGCCACAGATCACTGGACTTAACGACTACAGACCTGTAGCGCTCACCTCTGTAGTCATGAAGTCCTTTGAGCGCCTGGTCCTGCCCCACCTGAAGTCCATCACCACTCCCCTCCTGGACCTGCTGCAGTTTGCCTACCGAGCCAACAGGTCGTTAGACGACGCAGTCAACCTGGCCCTCCACTCCATCCTGCAGCACCTGGACTCCCCGGGAACCTACGCCAGGATCCTGTTTGTGGACTTCAGCTCTGCATTCAACACCATCCGCCCCGCTCTGCTCCGGGACAAGCTGTCCCTTCTCAACGTGCCTGACTCCCTCTGCAGGTGGATCACCGACTTCGTGACGGACCGGAGGCAGCATGTGCGGCTTGGAAAGACTGTCTCAGACTCTGTTAGCATCAGCACCGGTTCACCCCAGGGCTGTGTACTTTCCCCCCTACTCTTCTCCCTTTATACCAACTCCTGCACCTCCAGCCACCAGTCTGTCAAGCTGATCAAGTTTGCGGATGACACCACCCTCATCGGGCTCATCTCCAACGGCGACGAGTCCGCCTACAGGAGAGAGGTGGCCCAGCTGGCGTCCTGGTGCAACAACAACAACCTGCAGCTGAACGCTCTGAAGACAGTGGAGATGATTGTGGACTTCAGGAAAGTCACAACCCCTCTGCCCCCCCTCACCCTCACAGGCTCTCCCATCACCACTGCAGATTCCTTCCGCTTCCTAGGCACCACCATCACCAGGGACCTCAAGTGGGAGCCGACCATCAGCTCCCTCATCAAAAAGGCCCAGCAGAGGATGTTCTTCCTGCGGCAGCTGAGGAAGCTCAAGCTACCCACCAAGATGTTAGTGCAGTTCTACACAGCCATCATCGAGTCCATCCTCACCACCTCCATAACCGTGTGGTATGCAGGAGCCACTGCCAGGGACAGACTAAGACTGCAGCGCGTCGTGCGCGCTGCTGAGAAGGTGATCGGCTGCAAGCTCCCATCTCTCCAGGATCTGTACATCTCCAGGATGAGGAGATGAGGAGATCCGGCCAGCATGAGGCGTGCTGGCCGGATCATAGCCGATCCTTCACACCCTGGTCACGTACTGTTTGCCCCCCTCCCCTCAGGTAGAAGACTTCGGTCCATTCAGACTAAAACCTCCCGTTACATGAACAGCTTCTTCCCCTCTGCCATCAGACTGCTGAACACTAAGTGACTTATTGACTCTCGTGCACTACGTACAGCAGCTCAACCAGACTCATGTAAATCATCACTGTTTTCTGTTTGCATTACCGACTGCACTATGTGGTTCTCCACAATATCTGCTGCTCGCTAATATATTTAAAAACTGCTTTGACTAGTATTACTCACTCTTATTCTACACTTTATTGCATGTATAGTTTTTTATTTATTTTATTTTATCATGTTTAATGTTGCAGCATTTCACCGAGACAAATTCCTAGTTTGTGTACTACATGAACAATGGCAATAAATCTGATTCTGATTCTGATTCTGATTAAGATGGATGATTATTTCACTGTACATATAGACTTGTCAATATGCAGTTTCCACAGGAAATGTATAATGCTGCAGTAAACTTGAAATGCTGAAGATTCTATATTACATATGGGTATTGGATATGCAATATACAGCCATGGACAAAATTGTTGGTACCCCTCTGTTAATGAAAGAAAAACCCACAATGGTCACAGAAATAACTTGAATCTGACAAAAGTGGTAATAAATAAAAATTCTATGAAAAATTAACCAATGAAAATTAGACATTGCTTTTGAATTGTGGTTCAACAGAATTATTAAAAAAAAAACTCATGAAACAGGCCTGGACAAAAATGATGCTACCCTTAACTTGATATTTTGTTGCACAACCTTTTGCGGCAATCACTGCAATCAAACGCTTTCTGTAACTGTCAATGAGACTTCTGCACCTCTCAGCAGGTATTTTGGCCCACTCCTCGTGAGCAAACTGCTCCAGTTGTCTCAGGTTTGAAGGGTGCCTTCTCCAGATGGCATGTTTCAGCTCCTTCCACAGATGTTCAATAGGATTTAGATCAGGGCTCATAGAAGGCCACTTTAGAATAGTCCAATGTTTGGATCTTAGCCATTCTTGGGTGTTTTTAGCTGTGTGTTTTGGGTCATTATCCTGTTGCAAGACCCATGACCTGCGACTGAGACCAAGCTGTCTGACACTGGGCAGCACATTTCTCTGTAGAATACCTTGATAGTCTTGAGATTTCATTGTACCCTGCACAGATTCAAGACATCCTGTGCCAGATGCAGCAAAGCAGCCCCAGAACATAACAGAACCTCCTCCATGTTTCACAGTAGGGACAGTGTTCTTTTCTTGGTATGCTTCATTTTTGCGTCTGTGAACATAGAGCTGATGTGCCTTGCCAAAAAGTTCCAGTTTTGTCTCATCTGCCCATAGGACAGTGGCACGGTGGCGGAGTGGTTAGCACTGCGGCAGCACAGCAACTCACCCTTGGCCAGGGGATACTGGGTTCGATCCCAGCCCCCGACCAACAGTGATCTGTGTGGAGTTTGCATGTTCTCCCCGTGTCTGCGTGGGTTTACTCCGGGATTTCTCCGGTTTCCTCCCACATGCCAAAAACATACAAGTTAGGTTAATTGGCATCAAACTGGGGATTCTAAATTGTCCTTAGGTATGACTGTGAGAGTGAATGGTTGTCCGTCTCTTTGTGTTGGCCCTGCGATGGACTGGCGATCTGTCCAGGGTGGACCCTGCCTCTCTCCCAAAGATGCTGGGATAGGCTCCAGCCCCTTGCGACCCGAAAAGGATTAAGCGGAAGAAGATGAATGTACCTTGACCTTGGAGTTCACCATGAATGTGTTTAGAGGTTGTTCTGGGCTCTTTTGTTACCATTCTTCATCAAGTTTCCTCCTGCAGCCACATCCAGGGAGGTTGGCTACAGTCCCGTGGATCTTAAATTTCTGAATAATATGTGCAACTGTAGTCACAGGAACATCAAGCTGCTTGGAGATGGTCTTATAGGCTTTACCTTTAACATGCTTGTCTATCATTTTCTTTCTAATCTCCTGAGACAACTCTCTCCTTTGCTTCCTCTGGTCCATGTTTAGTGTGGTACACACCATGTCACCAAACAGCACAGTGACTACTTGTCACCCTTTAAATAGGCCGACTGACTGATTACAAGTTTGTAGACAGCTGTGACGTTAATTAGAGGACACATCTTAGTTGAACATGTCCCTATGGTCACATTATTTTCAATCTTTTCTAGGGATACCATCATTTTTGTCCAGGCCTTTTTCATTAGTTTTTTTTTTTTTTTTTTTTTTAATCTGTTGAACCACAATTCAAAAGCATTGTCTGATTTTCTTTGGTTAATTTTCATAGAATTTTTATTTATTACCACTTTTGTCAGATTCAAGTTATTTCTGTGACCATTGTGGGTTTTTCTTTCATTAACAGAGGGGTACCAACAATTTTGTCCACGTGTGTATGATGACATTAACTAGAAGAATATTATTTGGGATAGCTTATTTAATAATGCTTTTGTTATGATACAAATAAAGAAGAGGGAGAAAGAGGTGAGAGAGAAGGAAAAGAGAAAGAGAAGGAAAGGGAGGGGACTCACATGAGGACGTGAGTCCCCTCCCCAGATTACATTATCTTTTTGTGTTTTCTTAGTTTATGGCTTACTTTATTGGAAGTGAAAATTTTAACAATGGGCTCCTTTTTTGTCAGGTTTGCATCCTATGAGCATCTTATGCACTTCTGGACCTTGACAGAGCAGCGCTGTCGTCTATGGTCACTGAGGGGCAACTTCATCCAGTTGAATCATACTACAGTAAGTGTATTAAAAATTACGTTGATACTGTATGATTCTTCTATGGACCGGCATGACAAAAAACGATGATATCAAAAAATGTCAGAGAAAAATAATGAACCTTTTCATTTCCTTCTTACAGACTCATTCTCTGCAGCCAGTAGATGAGCTTTTTATGTTCCTGAACTACTTTGCACTGGGTTCAAAACAACATGACCTTGCTGACCAGTATGGGGTCCACCAGTCCAAATCTGCATGAAATCCATAAATGAAAACAATAAATGTAAATTCAGCACTTACAAGTTTTATTTTGCTATTTATAAACATTTTTCTTATAAGTATACATTGTTATTAATCATATGTTCACTTACGTGAAACATGTTTGTAAATAGCAAAATTTGCTGCTTATCAGATTTTCTGTGTGTGATATTAAACAGGGCAGCTCAGTGGTGCAGTGGTTAGCACTGTGGCAGCACAGCAAGAAGGTCACAGGATCGATCCCACCCCTGACCATCGTGGCTTCAATCCCACCCCCTGACCACTGGTGGCCCTTCTGTGTTGAGATGGCATGTTCTCCCCGTGTCTACAGTTAGGCGCAAAAATATTTGGACAGTGACACAAATTTTTTTATTTTAGCTGTTTACGAAAACATATTCAGGATGCAATTATATAATCACTGTGGGCTTAAAGTGCAGACTCTCAGCTGTAATTTGAGGGTATTCACATCCAAATTGGAGCAAGGGTTTAGGAATTACAGCTCTTTAATACGTAGCCGCCTCTTTTTCAAGGGACCAAAAGTAATTGGACAATTGACTCAGAAGGCTGAAAAAAAAAATAATAAGGCTGCATGGGCTCTTCCCTCGTTAACCTGTCATCAATTAAGCGGTTAAAAGGTCTGGAGTTGATTCCAGGTGTGGCGTTTGCTTTTGGAAGCTGTTGCTGTGAACACACAACATGCGGTCAAAGGAGCTCTCAATGGAGGTGAAACAGACCATCCTCAGGCTGAAATAAAAGAAGAAATCCATCAGAGAGATAGCAGAAATGTTAGGAGTGGCCAAATCAACAGTTTGGTACATTCTGAGAAAAAAGAGTGCACTGGTGAGCTTGGGAACTCAAAAAGGCCTGGACGTCCACGGAAGACAACAGTGGTGGATGATCACAGAATCCTTTCCATGGTGAAGAACAACCCCTTCACAACATCCACTTAAGTGAAGAACACTCTCCAGGAAGTAGGTGTATCAGTATCTAAGTCTACCATAAAGAGAAGACTTCATGAGAGTAAATACAAAGGATTCACCACAAGGTGCAAACCATGAATCAGCCTCAAAAAATAGAAAGGCCAGAATTGACTTTGCCAAAAAACACCTGAAGAAGCCAGCCCAGTTCTGGAACAGCATTCTTTGGACAGATGAGACTAAGATCAACCTGTACCAGAATGATGGGAAGAAGAAAGTTTGGAGAAGAATTGGAACAGCTCATGATCCAAAGCACACCACATCTTCTGTAAAACATGGTGGAGGCAGTGTGATGGCATGGGCATGCATGGCTTCCAATGGCACTGGGTCACTTGTGTTTATTGATGATGTGACAAAAGACAGAAGCAGCCGGATGAATTCTGAAGTGTATAGGGATATACTTTCTGCTCAGATTCAGCCAAATGCAGCAAAGTTGATTGGACGGCACTTCACCAATGATCCAAAACATACTGCAAAAGTAACCCAGGAGTTTTTTAAAGCAAAGAAGTGGGATATTCTGCAATGGCCGAGTCAATCACCAGATCTCAACCCAATCGAGCATGCATTTCACTTGCTCAAGACAAAACTTAAGGCAGAAAGACCCACAAACAAGCAACAACTGAAGACAGCTGCAGTAAAGGCCTGGCAAAGCATCACAAAGGAGGAAACCCAGCGTTTGGTGATATCCATGGGTTCCAGACTTCAGGCAGTCATTGCCTGCAAAGGATTCTCAACAAAATATTGAAAAGTAACATTTTACTTAGGGTTATGTTTATTTGTCCAATTACTTTTGAGCCCCTGAAATGAGGAGCGTTGTATAAAAATAGCTACAATTCCTACATGTTTAATCATATATTTTTGTTCAACCCCTTGAATTAAACCTAGAAGTCTGCACTTCAATTCCGTTGTAGTTGTATCATTTCAAATCCAATGTGGTGGCATGCAGAGCCCAAATCATGAAGATTGCGTCACTGTCCAAATATTTCTGGGCCTAACTGTATGTGGGTTTACTCCAGGTACTCTGGTTTCCTCCCACAGACCAAAAACATGCAGATTAGGTTAACTGGCATCACCTGGGGATTCTAAATTGTCCTTAGGTATGAATTTAAGAGTGAATGGTTGTCTGTCTCTCTGTGTTGGCCCTGTGATGGACTGGTGATCTGTCCAGGGTGGACCCTGCCTCTCGCCCAAAGATGCCTGGATAGGCTCCAGACCCCCCGCAACCCGAACAGATTAAGCTGCAGAAGATGGATGGATGGATAATATTAAATATCAGTATACTCACACAAACTGTTCATTAGCAAATTTTTCTGTTTACTGTTAATGTATGTTCAATATCCATCTTTATCTGCTTGACATGTTTGCAAACATATGTGTGTAGTTATAAAATCTGTAAATACCAATTACTGTATATGTGTATACTTGCATGAAATATTTTGAAATATATGTTCTTTGCTCAATTTAACAAGTCCCTTTATATTGGACCTTACATCTGTCAAGTTTTCTTGTCTGACCTTCTAAAATAATTACCATATTCTGGAGAAAACAAATGCTCCCATGCTGTTTATCTTTATTAGATAGATAGATAGATAGATAGATAGATAGATAGATAGATAGATAGATAGATAGATAGATAGATAGATAGATAGATAGATAGATAGATAGATAGATGTACTTTATTGATCCCAAACTGGGAAATTACAGTGTAACAGCAGCATGACAGTTGACAACCAAACAACAGAAACACACACATGACAGACAAAGGGATTACCCATGGAAAGTAAAACTAACACGACTATAAAACCTATATACATCATAGCTTAATATATGATGACCCGTATAAACACATGAATCATCCCATAGTACAAAGAAGGACTATCAGGAGCAGAGTGAAATGTGAGGTACCAGTTAGTCTGGAAGGTGCAGTGTGGCAGCATAGTTAGGTTCAGGTTCAGGTTAAAGGTTACTTTATTTGTACCCGTAGGTAGATTTGTTTTGCAGTCTGGTGACATCCATATTTACAAACCACAAATTACATTCAACATAGACACAAACACAGGCACACATGAAGCTGACTATAAACATGATAAAAATACTCAAGGCTCCATCAATCAGGGTATAAAAAGACAAAGAGATGAGAGAAAAACCAGAGATAAGAGAGAAGGGTCATATTAAAAAGTTAAAAACTAGTCAAAGAGGTTAAAAACCCAAAGGTCTAAAACCCAATAAAATATTTAAAACCCAAATAACATCCTACAAAAATAAGTAAATATAAAATGGAGTTAATAAATAGGTACCTAAATTATGTGCAATATATTGTTACAACTTGTTCAAATCTTTGACAGCAGCAGGAGCAAAGCTGTTTTTGTAGCGCTGGGTTTTACTTTTTGGGACAGCAAACCTCTGTCTTGAGGGAAGAAGCTGAAAGTTGCAGTGCAAAGGGTGGGAGTCATCATTTAAAATGGAGGTAGCAATCCTCTGTACCTGTCTGGTGTACAGGGATGTCAGGCTCAGCTGTGACTCACCAAGCAAACGACTGGACCATCTAACTACCTGATCCAAGGATTTCCTCTGTTTCAGTTTTTTCTGACCAAACCATGACACTAAAGAAAAGGATAAAACAGATTCAACAAAAGCCCGATAAAACATTGTCATTATGGTTCGGTCAATTTGGAAGCGTGCAAGTTTTCTCAAGCAATGCAAATGTTGCTGACCCTTTTTGCACACCCTTTCACAGTTCCCTTCAAAGTTTAAATTACTATCAATAATCGTCCCAAGATATTTGTAGGATTGTACACATTCAGTGGTCTGGCCTTTTAGTACGGTGACTTTGTGTCTGGGAGTTTTCCTCCTAAAGTCAATAATCATGTCTTTAGTTTTTGTTGTATTCAGCTGCAGGTAGGAATCCTCACACCAGTGAACAAAATCATCAACTACTGGGCCGTGGCCACTCTCACCATCCTGGAGGAGACTTACAATAACTGAGTCAACAGCATACTTTATAATGTGTCTGTTGTCATGTCTGCTCCGACACATGTTTGTGTACAGGATGAAGAGTAGTGGTGACAACACACACCCCTGAGGAGAGCCAGTAGAAGAGCACTTTAGGTCAGACAATGTACCATTGACCCTTACTCTCTGCGTCCTGTTGGTTAAGAAATCCAGAATCCAACCCACCAGATTATTGCTCAAATCAAATTGTTGCAGGAGCCTTTCAACTAAAATATGAGGTTGGATTGTATTAAAGGCAGAGGAAAAGTCCACAAATAAAAGCCTGGCTTGTGTCCCATTAAAATCCAGATGTTTAAAAAGCATGTTAAACAGAGTGACCGTGGCATTCTCCACTCCTCTGTGAGGCCTATAGGCAAACTGCAGAGGATCCAATGCATGGTCAGTCTGCTTTAGGACCTCACATCTGACCAGTTTTTCAAAAGTTTTCATTAAAATTGAAGTCAAAGCAACTGGTCTAAAGTCGTTTACCGTTTTAGGACAGCTGGATTTTGGAACGGGAACAACCATGGCTTCTTTCCAGATCTTGGACACATGTTGTGTCTGTAAGGACTTACTGAAAATGTAATGAAATATAGGACTCAGTTCATGTGCACAGGACTTTACCAAGCGCCCACATATATTATCAGGGCCCTGACTTTTGTTCACTTTTACAGCACAGAACTCCCTTTTAACATCCTGCACCTCAATATTAAAGTGCTGATTGGCTTTGAGTTTCTGTTTCAAATCTTGGGTTTCTGTGCTAAAATCAAAGGAGTCAAAACGACCATAAAAACAATTAAGAGCATTAGCCAGCTCTGTGTCTGAATTAAAACCATAACCAGAATACAACATCATAGTGAGTTATTGTACAGTGAAATTGCATGTGGCAGGAAAGATTTCCTGTACCTGGCCATTCGACAGTGAAGCTGTAGTAGTCTACTGGAGAAAGTGCTTCTCTGTCTGTCCAGTGTGTGGTGGAGGGGGTGATCAGGATTGTCCATGACGGATCGCAATTTGTTTAGTGTTCTCCTCTCCACCACAGTCTCAAAGGCCTCCGGTCTGAGACCAATTACAGAGCCAGCCCTCTTGATAATGTTGTCAAGTTTGTTGGTGTCTCTGGTCCTGATACTGCAAACCCAACAGACAGCAGCAAAGAAGATGCCGCTGGTGACAACAGTCTGGTAGAAAAGCTCCAGCATCCTGCTGCACACGTTGAAGAATCTCCGCTTCCTCAGGAAGTAGAGTCTGCTCATCCCCTTCTTGTGCGCAGCATCGGTGTTGGATCTCCAGTCCAACTCACTGCCGATCCTGACACCCAGATATTTGTAGTCATCAACCACTCCCACATCCTCCCCCCTAATCTGCAGTGGCTGATAAGGCGTCTTCCTCCTCCTGAAGTCAATCACCATCTCTCAGGTCTTGCTGATATTCAACCTCAGGTGATTCTGCTCCGTCCACTTCACAAATCTGTCTACCGGTGCCTTGTACTCCCCCTCCTCTCCTCCTCTTATACACCCCACAACAGCTGAGTTGTCAGAGAATTTCTGCAGGTGGCATGACTCTGTGTTGTACTGAAAGTCAGTGGTGTATAAGGTAAAGAAAAAAGGAGAGAGCACAGTCCCCTGTGGAGCTCCCGTATCACTAGCCACCACTCCAGACAAGACATTGCCCAGCCGGACAAACTGTGATCTGCCTGTCAGGTAGTCAGTAATCCAGGAGATCACAGAGCTGTCAACCCCCATCACCCCCCCCCCCCTCCAGCTTCTCACCCAGCAGCAGTGGCTGGATGGTGTTAAAGGCACTGGAGAAATCACAAAAAGTGATTCTCACAGTATCTCCTCCACCATCCAGGTGCAGATGGGCTCGTTGCAGCAGATAGATGACAGCATCTTCAACTCCTAAATGGGGCTGATTTGCAAACTGCAGAGGGTCCAGCAACGTCTTCACCTGCAGCCTCAGGTGGGCTAAGACCAGTCTCTCCAGGACCTTCATCACATGAGATGTGAGGGCAACTGGTCGATAGTTGTTCAGGTCCGATGGAGATGACTTCTTGGGGACAGGAACCAGGCAGGATGTCTTCCACAGCACCGGTACTCTCTCCAGACTCAGGCTCAGGTTGTACAGGTGTTTCAGTATTACAATGGTTGTAAAGTGTATTATCGTGGTATGAACTTGTGAAACAAAGAAGAGAGAGTACAACACTTATTTATGAACAAATTATTTCAAGTAAGTTTTGAGTGATCAGATCAAAAGTCCAGATTTGATTGACCTTAACCCAATCAAGACTGTCACATTCTCGTTTCGTAGCGGAGACGTATTTCCATCTTACAACAGAGGCATGGAGATACACATAAAAAAAGAAATAGTCCACTTTTTCCTTGATGATTTCAATCATTTCCTTGTCTCTGGGAATCTTCTGAATAAACACATCTTCTTGTGTGTAGACAACAAAGTCACACCAGTCCAATCCAAATTTGAGCATCTGGCCCTGGATCTGCCAAAGTAAGGCTGTGATCTCTTCAGTGTTTGTTTACCTCACTGATCTGAATGGATGGACAGTCCACAGAGTTTGATCCATTTGAGCATTTAATTTCAACCAGGCCAAAAACATGCTGCTCTTTTGGATCATACACAATCCCATCAGGTGATGACCATGTCCATGGTGCATCTGGATGGATCAGGAATCCACAGGGATAATGGTTGACCTCCCTTGCTCTGCAGTGCTCCTCTACTGCAACAGGTTCCATGTCAAGGCCCCTCCTCATGTCTGCTGTCTGGTAGCTCGGTCTCAGAAGTGTTTTAGCAAGATTTTCAGCTGAGCTCTGTGCTCTCATGTGACGCACCTCCCTGAATTTTGATGAGGTGACATGGGGCCGCCTTAGCTGGTGCCACTCAACACATGAACTTTGTTCTTTTGTATTGTTTTCAATTTTGTGTGCCGTTTCAAATGATGTCTCCAGAGATGACATGTGGAGCTGCTGATGTTCAGAGCAAACAAAAGAACAGGTAGACGGCCCCAGTCCATATTCATGCAGTGGAAGCTGTGGGGGAGCCGGGGCATCTGTGTGTGGACGGGTCTTTGGCACTCTCCGTGCTGGCATGTGATAGGATAATACACTACCTTGTTGCACTTTTCCAAACACAGAGTCAATCAGAGGTACATCATTGGCTGTAGCCATAGTTGTTATCAGTGGAGCAATGTCAGTGGGAAAATCATAGTAGACTTTATCTTTATTTTTTTAATTTTTTTTTTTTTTTCTCCCGGCGCCACACGAGTCGGCTGCCTTTTGCAACAGCGGCTCGATTCCGAGTCTTTTTCCCTTCCTCTCTCTTTTTGATCCGTCCTTTTTTTCACTCCATTTATATCACGGACACACAGATCGTCCCAAATGTCTCCTGAGTCGGTGGACGGAGCCACTGTTTATAGCAGGATACGATACAGCAGGGAAGAGCTGCTAGCATTCAACCGCCACCCGGTCCCATTGGAAAAACTCGACATACCGAGAGAACTGAGGCGAAAACGCCGCGGCTGCCGGGCTGGAGTAAGGCGGAGGACAGAAAATATAAGGTACAGACCCTCCCTTCCATCTGTTGTCATGGGAAATGTACGCTCTATACTGGGAAAGGCAGATGAGCTAGCGGCTATCTGCCGTTATGATAGCACATATCGCGAGTGCTCTCTCCTTTTGTTTACTGAGACGTGGCTAACTGAACTAGCAGCAGATGCTAACATTGAGCTGGAGGGTTTCCACATGATACGGGCTGACCGAACACCAGACAGTGGCAAAGCAAGGGGCGGTGGAGTGCTAATGTATGTTAACAACAACTGGTGCAGACCGGGACATATCACTGTTAAACAACGACACTGCAGCAAAGACATTGAGTTGCTAGCTGTTAGCATGAGGCCTACATATCTCCCGAGAGAACACTCACACGTGATCTGCATTGTTGTTTATGCAAATCCGACGGCGAATGCTGGGACAGCGCGTGACGTCATCCATTCAGTAACCAGCAGGCTGCAGACAGAACACCCAGATGCTCTTCTCCTCATCTCAGGCGATTTCAACCATGTTTCACTGTCTCCCATTCTACCCGCGTTCACCCAGTATGTCACATGCCACACCAGAGACAATAAAACACTGGACTTATTCTACGCAAACACTAAGGAGGCGTACACCTCATCACAACTCCCCCCACTCGGGAGATCGGATCACAACTTGGTTCATCTCCGGCCGGTGTACAAACCCCTAGTGCACAGACAACTTCCGGCCATGCGTACAGTGGACTTATGGTCTGAGGAGACAATGGACACTCTAAAAGGCTGTTTTGAAGCCACCGCCTGGAAGCAGCTCTGCAATCCACGTGGTGAGGACATCGATGGCCTCATTCACACCTTCACGGGCTACCTCAGCTTCTGTGTGGACAAATCCGTTCCCACCAAGACCATACGGTGTTGCTCAAACAACAAACCCTGGATCAACCCTGAGATTAAAACACTTCTGAGAGAGAAGAAGAGGATCTTCAGGTCGGGGAAGAGGGAGATGTTGAAGTCCGTACAGAGGGAGCTGAGGAGAAAGATCAGAGAAGGCAAGGACAGCTTCAGGAAGAAGATGGAGGACAAGTTGCAACAGAGCGACATCAGCGGGGTCTGGAGAAACCTCAAAACCATCTCTGGGCTCCAGAATACCTCCCCCCAGGCCACGGGGGGCAGGGAGTGGGCGAACAACCTGAATCTGTTTTTCAATAGGTTTGACCAACCGCCCTCCCCCCTGACTGCACAACAACCACTGCTGCCTCTAAAGAAATCAAGTCCTGCTGCCCACTCCCCACTCCACCAACACCCCCCCCCCCCAACACACAGCCCCCCATCCTGACCCTGACCAGGACCCAGGTGAGGACAGAGCTGAGGAAGATCAAGGCGAGGAAGGCGTCGGGACCGGATGGCATCAGCGCAAAGCTCCTCAAGTCCTGTGCAGACCAGCTGTGTGGGATTGTGACGTACATCTTCAACCTGAGCCTGAAGCTGGGGAGGGTACCACAGCTGTGGAAAACATCTTATGTGGTACCTGTACCAAAAACTTCCCACCCCAAAGACCTGAACAGCTACAGACCGGTGGCCTTGACGTCCCACTTGATGAAGACCCTGGAGAGACTGCTCCTTGCTCACCTCCACCCCCTGGTGGAACCAGCGATGGATCCACTCCAGTTCGCCTACCAGCATGGCATTGGGGTGGAGGATGCGGTGATCTTCCTCCTTCACCATTCTCTGTCCCACCTGGAGAAGCCCGGGAATATGGTGAGGATCATGTTCTTTGACTTCTCCAGTGCTTTCAACACCATCCAACCGATGATCCTGAAGGACAAGCTGCTGCGCGCAGGGGTGGACCAGCACCTGTCATCATGGATCCTGGACTACCTCACGAACCGGCCTCAGTTTGTGAGAACCCGGGACTGTGTGTCCGACACGATCATCAGTAGCACGGGGGCCCCCCAGGGAACGGTGCTGGCTCCCTTCCTGTTCACTCTTTATACTGCGGACTTCTCAGACAACACAACACACTGCCATCTACAGAAGTTCTCTGATGACTCTGCAATCGTTGGCCTCATCTCCAATGGAGATGAAGCTGAGTACAGAGGGCTTATCCAGGACTTCGTAGACTGGTGCCATCGGAACTGCCTCCAGATCAACGCGAGGAAAACTAAGGAGCTGGTGGTGGACTGCCGCAGGCATGGGCAGCCCCTCACAGCACCAGTAAATATACAGGGAACAGACATCGAGATGGTGACATCCTATAAGTACCTGGGTGTTCATCTGAACAATAAACTAGACTGGTCACACAATACTGACGCACTCTACAAGAAGGGACAGCACAGGCTGTTCCTGCTGAGGAGACTCAGGTATTTTGGTGTACAAGGGGCGCTGCTGAAGACATTCTATGACACGGTGGTGGCATCAGCCATCACTTTTGGAGTGGTCTGCTGGGGCAGTGGCATTACAGCAGCCGATAGGAAGAGACTGAACAAACTGATTAAGAAAGCTAGCTCTGTCCTGGGGCAGCGCCTTGATCCGGTGGAGGAGATAGGAGAGAGAAGGACGGTGGCTAAACTGTCATCTCTGCTGGAGTCCGAGTTCCACCCTATGCAGGACGTACTGAATGCACTGAGGAGCTCATTTAGCAGCAGACTACATCATCCCAGGTGCACAACCGAGAGGTTTCGTAGGTCCTTCCTACCAACGGCTGTCAGACTGTACAACCTAAGCAGGGCTGCTCGCAGAGATAGCAAAAAGACGTAACAAACTAATAGTTTTTAAGTGCAAAAAGATGCAATAGACTTACACAATGGTCCCCTCCGGCATACAACTAGGAAAATACCGGTCGCTATGGAGGGTGAGAATATGTATGGACACATAATCATACCATGTAGGATAACTAAGTAGACGGTTGTGCTGTTTCATTCCATCTAGCAACAATGCTCTGCACTGTGTGTGTTTATATATTTACATATTTATTCCACCTAGCTACAATGCTCAGCACTGGGTGTGTTCATATTTATATATCTATATATTTATTCCATCTAGCTACAATGCTCCGTACTGTGGGTGTTTATATATTTACATATTTATTCCATCTAGCTACAATGCTCTGCACTGTGTGTTTATATATTCATATATTTATTCCATCCAGCTACAATGCTCTGCACTGTGTGTTTATATATTCATATATTTATTCCATCCAGCTACAATGCTCTGCACTGTGTGTCTGTGTGTGTGTGTATATATATATTTTATAGTAATATGTACATATGTATATTAGCTGCTCTTGCTTGCTTGTTTTTTTTCTTGCCTTCTGATTGTTGCTCTGAGTGTTGCTATCCCTGTGCTGTTGCAATCCTGGAATTTCCCCATTGTGGGACTAATAAAGGCTTATCTTATCTTATCTTATCTTATCTTATCTTATCTACCCTGAGTGTGGACAGTTCAGGCAGCGGTAAACTAACTCCCTTATACAAGTGTCTTCTATAAAAAGAGAGAGAAAATATGTTATTAGTGTCTTGTTTATATACATGATGAAAAGTTAAAGCATTTCATTACAAAGAATAGAGACAGTAACTTATTTTTATTTAACCCCTTGACGCCTGAATTTATTTCCAATTGTGAACAATTTTTTTTAATTTTTAAAAAAAAAAAATTCATAATTGAAAATCATTGGGGGGTTTTTGTTTTTTTTGGGATTGATGCGAATTCGCGACAACAGGTGTCAAGGGGTTAAGTCGTCATAGTAGCTGAATCAGGGCACCGTGGTGGCGGAGTGGTTAGCACTGCGGCAGCATAGCAACTCACCCTTGGCCGGGCATCTTGGGTTCCATCCCAGCCCCCAACTAACTGTGTGGAGTTTGCATGTTCTCCCCGTGTCTGTGTGGGTTTACTCCGGGATTTCACCGGTTTTCCTCCCACATGCCAAAAAAGTGCAAGTTAGGTAGGTTAACTGGCATCAAACTGGGGATTTTAAATTGTCCTTAGGTATGGATGTGAGAGTGAATGATTTTTTTTTGGGGGGGGGGATTTTGTATACTTTATTGACCCCCAGAGGGGAAATTGAGGGTATCCACCTGGATGGATGAAGCAGCCACAGTACGGTGCTATCCCTTTACCATTCACACACACATTCACACCTAGAGCCACTTTAGAGTCTCCAATTAACCTACCCTGCATGTTGGTTGTCTGTCTCTCTGTGTTGGCCCTGCAATGGACTGGCGATCTGTCCAAGGTGTACCCTGCCTCTCGCCCAAAGATGCTGGGATAGGCTCCAGCACCCCCCCCCCCACAACCCGAAAAGGATTAAGCAGAAGATGATGGATGGATGGATGAGTAGTTGAAACATCCCATTTGCATGTAAAACTTAGATGGGGCTAGATTTAGTCCATCTTGCATGACTGATTCAGAGCAGTGATTCTCAAAGGAAACCAGTGCTGGCCACTATAACAAAATTAATCCTGCTTTAGGTATTACTTATAAAAAAAATGTGTTTATTCAGTAAAAATAACCCCTAGAGTCAGTATACTGAATAATTTTATCCCATGAAAACTGCTCGGCCAAAACAAAAGGGGAGCAGCCATCGCCAGCCGGAAGTGATGTACCACTCGTTGATTCCGGCTTTACCATGGACGAGTAAACATGTTCAGCAGATGTTCAGTGGGTTGAGATCTGAGTTGAAAGCAGCGCAAAATCTGCATGGATATACAGTATATTGCACAAACAGTCCTTGGAAATGGCCTTCATTGACGGCATGATCCGCAGTTACCTCTGGGTACCAGCAGCTGAAGAGGACCTGATGAACAGGCAAGTTCCCAGTCAAGTAACTTCAGAACACATTGAATAAATCTTGATATACTAGAATTTTATTTCGTTACATTATATGCGGGTAGATTTGCTTGTACATGGTTGTAAAAAATTACATAAAAATCTGATGTTGAAACTTTGTTGGCTGCTGTACTGCAGCCCAGTCAATCGCACAAAGCAACGACTGTGCGTCACTACCGTGCTGAAACTGGCCATGGAGGAGGCAAGATGTCGCTGACTATGACTGACTGACAGAGCAGTGGCTTGAAACTTGCATGTATTTGAGAAGGAATCATGACTAAATTACCAGACGGAACCACTAGTACCGTATTTGATCCTTTGAAATAGCTATTGATTAAAATTGACTACAAGTACCCTTTAACCTTTTTTAGAGTGAGTTTATACTGTGTTTTCTACCAGTTTCTATAGACTTGAGTTTTTTTAAGTGTTGTGATTCTTTGTATGCAACATGCACTACTTTTCACAACCTCAGAGTCCTTGAACAGACAAAATTATTATTGTGCATTCCTACAAAGAATACATTATTTTTATCAACACAGACAATAACCTGATTCCTTCAACCAATCTTCTTTCCCTCGGTCTGGCAGAAATGACTGTCATGTCATTTATGAGCCTAGGTTTAACACTGTTAGAATAATTTTGAGCATAAATTATTCAAAGTCAAAAAATCAGGCTTGATATTAGATTTAGGTACATTTATTGTAAAAATAATTAGAATAAATAAAAGAAATGTTACAGTTCAAATTTAACCTCAAATGGCCATTTTTGAGAGAGAGATTACAAAGCACGGTCTTCCGCACACACATAGAATCTCTGAAGGTACACTGTTTACATTTGATATTTATGGGTAGACAGAAAGGAGAGAGACAGTTCAAATTCCTATCACAGTCCTGGTGTCCCAGCAGGTCAGTATGACATGAATGCTTATCCTGGGTGATGAGCAAATGGAGAAACATCACAGACATCCCAGAGCCAGGGTGTCAATCTAGTCTACACTAGCTAGAAGTAAGCCGGGCATGTCAAAGAGATTATCAATGTAGCTTAGATCATCATTTGCGCTTGTACTAACCTTCAGTCTCAGTGCTTGCATACATCCTCTGAAATAATTGCTCACAGAATATATCAGACTTATTATATAAAAGTATAATATAAAGGAATATATGAACTTATCCTACTTGGAATGCACATATAACCATTAACCCCTTGCACTCTGGTCAATTTCCCTAAAAATGCCAAAAAAATAACGTGCCCAAAGTAAATCAAAAGCTGTTCTTCAACCCTTTGCAGCATCTTCATGGGGTTGGTCTCATTTAAAAGAAAACACTTTGAATTTTTTGGCAAAACAGTCATAATCTCTCTAAGTGCTCCGGCCACTGAGTAACAGTCATCTAAACATAGTGAACTTGAAGAAAATAAATTTTGCCTGGGCGTTTTTTTTGATACAAATGCTTGCAAATAACACACAGCTTCAGATCCGGGCTGGAAAATGAAACAGAATTGTAGAACCAAGTGTTATCCAGCTGAGGTCAAAATTTTGTAACAATACCACAAAAAATGAATATATTACACAGCTTTGTTCTCAGGTTGTTCCAAGGCGTTTTTGAACTGTGCCAAATTGTGCCATGGCACAGTTTGGAAAAACGTCTGTAACTTTTGAATGATTCAATATAGAAGCTTGATCTTGGGCTCTAATGAAAGGTGACACTCAGGGCTGTGTGTGAGTGTGGGGTGGGGGTTGTCCCCCCCGCCCGCTACAAAGGACGGACATCGCCCGATGCAGGGGTTCGTGTGCCGCGGTCCGTCATGTGGCGATGACGCACAGTTTTAATTTACCGATCAATCAAAAGTCATTTTTGATTACAATTTTCAGGGATAAAGAATAATTTAGCTTATAACACTTACCTGTTCACAACAGCAGCGTAGCTGGTGAACTTCTCTTCCTCATTGTCAGACAAACATGAAGCTGGTCCGCTTGTTACGGACTCGTGGATCTGGTCTCACGACCCAGTCAAACCATAATTCCATTTATTGCGGTTTTGCACTTCCATGATTGCGGTTTTGGCAAACAATTTTTCAAAACAAATAAGAACAGTAGTTAGAAAAAAAGACTGGCGAATGTCTGAGTGTCACCCAGCCTTACACAAAACAGCTTTCGAACTTCTGTGCTTCAATTGGCTGGCTGTATTGGCAGCCGTTGGTAGGCGGGTCCTTCTTGCTAGGTTTTCAGTCATTGGTTCTTCAAGGTTTCAGAAACCCAATTCAAGGCTCTTATTAGTCGAATGAGAGGTCAATCACATCTAAACCAATCAAAGCACTCCTTTGGCTTTCTGTTCGCGGCTGTGTCTGTAGTGAAAGAACGGAAATGCAGGTGTTTTTTTTTTTTTCAGTGCCTCCTAGGACGCACAGTGTGCGTACTAGGACGCCCTCATGCGTCCTAGGACGCAGAGACGTGCCCGCCCGCGGTACACCAAAGTGCAACAGGTTAAACATGGCATATGAAAGGCATGATGCTTCTCAAGTATAATAATACATTATTAATAACAATGATAATGTGTATAATATGGAATTTTTCTATCTTTGTTTTTGTTTGATTTTGTATACTTTATTGATCCCCAGAGGAGAAATTGAGGGCATCCACCTGGATGGATGAAGCAGGCATGGTATGGCGCTATCCCTTTACCATTCACACACATTCACACCTAGGGCAACTTTAGAGTCTCCAATTAACCTAACCTGCATGTTTTTGGTCTGTGGGAGGAAACCGGAGAAATCCCGGAGTGAACCCATGCAGATACGGGGAGAACATACAAACTCCACACAGATCACTGTTGGTCAGGGGCTGGGATCGAACCAGGGATCCCATGGCCAAGGGTGAGTTGCTGTGCTGCCGCAGTGCTAACCACTGCACCACCGCACTGCCCTTGATGCTTAATAAAGCATCAGGATTAAAAGAAAAATAATCAAAGTGGTAGTAAAATAAAGTGAATGAAATAATATAAGGATATGTGTAAGATTTTACATGTTGTTATGTGTCTTTGCAGGTTAAAAATGTGTGTAGAATATGTCATTAAGAGTGAACATGTGTAATATGATCAAAATCAATCTTAGACTGTATCAAATAAGAGCGTAGAAAATAATATGAAGATACTCAAAACAGCCTTAAATATTATTGCAACCTTCAAACTCCTTAGGTTAGTATTACTCCTTTCACCATCCTCATTATCATATTAAGGACTCACACAAGAAAAGTCCGAAGTTATAAAAATCATTACCAAGTTCATGATGAGACTTCTCCATGAAGAGAAACACTAACTTAATCAGTTTTTTTTTTTGAATGAATGAATCTTTATTTTGGATAGATAAAAAGTAAAAATTAAAAGAAAGGAACAGAATAATATAACAAAGGGGGTGTTAGAAAATTTCTATGATGCCCTTGTCTGTCTGAGAATGTTGGTTATTCTGCAACTATGTTTCTCCAGTTTTCTTCCTGCTTGCTTTGAGAATGTCAGTTATTCTGTAACTATGGTTTCATCCTTCATCCTGCTTGCTTTGCACGCCACACTGCCGCCTTTAGATTACACCCAAGGATTCACTCGCTGAAACCAGATAGAATCAGCTCTGCCCTCAGCTAAGCTGGCACATAGTAGAAGGACACTGATACACGTGAGGGGAGCCCTCCCTCCTGCGTGAGGGAGTGGCAGAGTTCTATAAAAACCATAGGACCCACTGTTGGGGTAGCACTCTCTCTTGATATGTCTTGAGAGTAGTGCTCCGGCACTGTACCTTGTACCATATCTCAGCTTCAGTAAAATAAGTGAAACTATACTTCACCTCTTAGTCTGGTTATTTGACATTTGTACCAAAAGAATCGGAGGTTTAGACATTTTAACGCAACAATTTGGTGTTTCTGCCCGGTTACGAGGCTAAATTTTAGTTTTGTAGACGGTGTAAGGATTTTTTCTCTATAGTTCGGCGGCCGCAAACTATAAAATGTAAGCAGAAACCTTTTTCAACAAACTTCTGCCTGTCCCTTCAGGGACAGACCTTTCTGTAGAGATTAAATATTCACGTACGTATGATTTCTTCACTTCCGCTCTTCTTCACTTCCGCTCTTCAAGGAGAGTAGACGCTTCTCTCTTTTCTCTCTGCTCTAGCTCCCCACTTCCCTATTAACTGGATCCCAGCTTGCTGTTGTCTGTCTGCGTCTACTGCTGATTATTGAAAGAAATTATGGAATTGATAAGCTGGGCTTTGAACGCAATTGACACTATTTTTTCAACAAGGAATAATGCTCCGGGGGAAGCTGTTTGCCCCGCAGGGATGGCTCCAGCGGGCTATTTACGGGTGACAAGTGTTTGGAGGATCTTGTGCCTGAGTAATCTCTCTATCGAAGATATTGAAGATTTGTATATCTTCGTAATAATGGTGACTGGGATCGTTCTGATTGGAACTGGGATTGTCCTGGTGTACCGCAAATTGCTGAAGATGGATACAACCTATCAAAATGCTGGCCACGCGAGGTGCATCCATCAAATTGGAAAAATGGAGGAGACTTTGATAGCGACAAATGGAGAACTGTCTCGGAAGGTGGATTACATCATGGTTACGCTTAAGTCTATCCACGACGGACTCAAAGCCCCGCAATGAAGGATTAAGCACTGAATCTGCAGAAGAAAATAAAGTTCTTTCTCTGTGATCACTCTATTTGGCTCAATTTCCCTTATAAAAATCCTCCTGATAATCCCCAGTCTTTGTTTTTCAAAACACTGAGCACACGGCCTCTGGACAGTAGCTGCTTGGGACAATTTCCAAGGACAATTGCTGCAGCCAGACAAAACATCTTCTGCCAAAGTGTCCTTGTGCTCATATTGATACAACATTGCTTCAACACTACATCCACACTGACCCAGAAACTGACAACAACATAACATTCACTGCTCTCCTTGTGTCCTGTGAACTCTGGTCTTGAATGTGCATCGTGGGCTTTTTTTGTCTTTGTAATCATAATATTGATTACTTCAGAATCAGAATCAGAATCAGAATCAGAATCAGGTTTATTGCCATTGTTCATGTAGTACACAAACTAGGAATTTGTCTCGGTACAATGCTGCAACATTAAACATGATAAGATAAGAGAAATAAACTATACATGTAATAAAGTGTAGGATAAGATTAAGTGATACTGGTCAACAGTTAAAATATATATTAGCCAGTAGCAGATACTGTGGAGAACTATATAGTGCAGTCGGTAATGCAGGAAGAAAACAGTGATGATTGACATGAGTCTGGTTGAGCTGCTGTACATGGTGCACGAGAGTCACTTAGTGTTCAGCAGTCTAATGGCAGAGGGGAAGAAGCTGTTCATGTGACGGGAGGTTTTAGTCTGGATGGACCGAAGTCTTCTACCAGAGGGGAGGGGGGCAAACAGTACGTGACCAGGGTGTGAGGGATCGGCTATGATCCGGCCAGCACGCCTCCGGGTCCTGGAGATGTACAGATCCTGGAGAGATGGGAGCTTGCAGCCGATCACCTTCTCAGCAGTGCGCACGACGCGCTGCAGCCTTAGTCTGTCCCTGGCAGTAGCTCCTGCGTACCACACGGTTATGGAGGTGGTGAGGATGGACTCGATGATGGCTGTGTAGAACTGCACTAACATCTTGGTGGGTAGCTTGAGCTTCCTCAGCTGCCGCAGGAAGAACATCCTCTACTACTACTCCTACTCCTCTACATCCTACTTATGGTCAATATTCTGAATTCAATGATTTTTTTGCTCCTTCCCATTGTATGATTTCTTATCTGTACCATCCTGTTGGCAGGCGCGTTCCCGATGCAGCCGTGTCACTGGAAATGCAGGTTCATTTTCTGTGTCAAGTCAAATTCTCTCGTATGTTATTAGTGATCTGTTAATGTACTTGGCAATAAATCTTTTTCTGATTCTGATTTCTGATTCTGATTTTATTTGTGGAATGAACCTGAGATATGGTCTTGGATTTATGATATGTTGTTTGAAGGAATATTTACTGAGTTTGATAAGGAAATCTCCAAACGGTTTTAACCCCGTGGGAAAAGTCAGAAGCGTTAATACTGTTCCTAAAAAGTAGTGTTGGAGATAGCTTGGGTAATTGGTTTAAATTCTGGGATGGCTGAAATAGGGACATCGAAAAAACAGTAGAAAAAGTAATAGCTTTGGTTTAAAACCCGGGGTGGATGAAATAAACCCACCAAAAAAGCACTGTTTTTAAGCTTTGATTTGAATTCTAGGGTGGTTGAAATAGGACCATCGAAAAAGGCAGTGAATTATTTTACCATTGTGTCAGAAAATTGTATATATGTACAAATATGTTATCATTTCATAATTAGTTTTAGCTGAACTTTTCTGTATTTTTCCCTTACAATGGCTGCAACAATGCTGCATCAGGAAGGTTTAATTCACCCTGTAACAGACATGCCTCAACAGACCGGAATAATCTGTATTTACTTAAAGTTTAGAAACTGGTGTGCAAGAAGTCATATACTGATATGGAGTTGTTTTGTGTAACACAGGAAAGCCTGACCATTTTATGTTCTTATCAGTCACCACAAAGCCTGACTGTTTCATGTTCTTATCAGTCACCACAAAGCCTGACTGTTTCACGTTCTTATCAGTCACCACAAAGGTGCAGTAGATGTTTCCTGTGTCTGACCTGTTCTGTATAAAAGGGAAGTGCTGGCTTTGTATGGCAGCGCGCATTTCCCATCTGTAATCAGAGGTGTGTGTTGCTCCTTGTACAAGTAAAAACTTTGAACACATTTTGTGTCTCGAATCTTATTAAGGTACGAACCTAACAGAGTACTATTATTTTGTGAGTTTTGAGTTTCAGATTCCTGACACATTGTTTAGCCAAAAGGTTTTAACCCCTTGAAATTATTGCTTAATTTCAAAAATAAATAAAAGAATAGATAACAGATAAATTTTAAATTTTAAATAAAATGTAGGATGAAAAGCACAGTTATGATTACCCCCTGGGTAGTCTGGGATATGCAATGAAAGAAATGGAGGAAGTGTTAAAAGTGACTGCACAACGTGACAAATTAAATGAAGAGTGAAAAAACCATCTGATTGGCATCAGGTGTGCTGGCAATGGAGGAGGTGTGTGCATTGCTGGCTCCTGCTATATTTTTTTTCAGTCTTACTTTTTAAACCCTACTTTGCTGTAAGCTATCAACGTTTTGGACATTTAATACGTGCGGAATCTGTTTTGAGTTGAGAAATATGTCCAAAACAAGAAAGCAGACGGAAAAGGAGGCAGCAGTGAACAATGCTAACACCAGCTTAGCTGAGGATGCTAATATCAGCCTTAACCCTGCACTTGTTGCCTTGGTTGAGCAACACAGAATGTCCATAGCTGCTGACTTTAAAGCTTCATTTGATCTTATTAATGGCAAGCTGGACAAGATTCAAGCAGATGTGGCTAACCAGGAGCAACGCATTGGCAACCTTGAAAGCAATGCGGAGGACGTCAGCCAGCGCCTAGCGGCGCTTGAAGCTACGTGTGAGTCAATACAGGAGGAGAACAAGCTTTTGAAAAACAAACTTTCTGACCTGAAGGGAAGAAGCAGGAGGCTGAATATTCGTCTGGTGGGTCTGCCGGAGTCCTTTGATGTGGGTCCACGGCCATCTGAATTTTTTTTCTCGGCTGTTGGTGGACGTCTTTGGCACACAAACTTTGCCATCTCCCCCAGAGCTGGATAGAGCCCACCGCAGCCTCATGCCCAAGCCGGGTCCGAACGGGAAGCCACGCGCCATTATTTGTTTCCATCGGTTTCGGACCAAAGACTTGGTGATGAGAGAAGCGCGGAGACGCCGTGGGACTTTGGAATATCGTGGACATAAACTTCAGTTCTACGAGGATTATAAGGCCGACGTTCAAAAGCAATGAGCCGAATACAAGGAGGTTATGTCCGAGTTGTACAAGAGAGTTTACTTGTAAATATACTTGGCAATAAAGCTGATTCTGATTCTGATTCTGATTCTGAGAGGTTTTCGTCCTTCTCTTCTCGTCCCTGTCAGGCTCCGGATAACTCTTCCAGACGGCAAAAAACAGTGGCTGGCGTCCGTCTCGGAGGCCACCCGCTTCATGCAAACAATGGAGAGAAATCAGCGACTTTTGCCCTGAACTGGACATTCCTGGGTTGACCAACTACTACACTGGACTACTTGATTACTACTTCATTAAAGCTGCACTGACTGGACATTGATGCATTTTTAGATGTTCAAAAACAAGGTAAAATTGGCTCCCTATATGTTGTTGTTTACTTAATTTTTTTTTTTAGGGTAAAATGTTCATACTATGCAGGATTGAAGCCAGTTGTATGGGAGCATTTTGTTAGGATGAGAATAGAGCAGGAGATGGAGCGGTTGCTGTTCTCTGCAACCGGCTGGAGTGTTGTTATAGGTTTGGTTGTTGAATTTTTTTTTTTTTTGCTATCGATTTATTAACACCCCCCTCACCCCCCCTTTTTTTTTACCCGTACCTCACCCCATTCTTTTTTGGGCTACACAATACAATATATAAATTTTACTCTTTGAATGAATAGTAATCTTACTTTGGTAAGCTGGAATGTGAAGGGGTCGAACCACCCAATTAAACGAAAGAGAGTCATGTCACGTCTAAAGCAACTTAAGCCTGGGGTACTGTTTTTGCAGGAAACCCATTTGCAGGATTCCAACCACTTGCGCTTGTCAAAATGTTGGTCAGGACAATTTTTTCATTCAAATTTTAAAGCTAAGGCCAGGGGCGCCGCTATTCTTATTGATCGAAATATCCCATTTATTCCCTCTAATGTTGTATTAGATAAAAATGGACGATTTGTAATAGTATCAGGTAAACTTGGCAATAAACATGTCACCTTGGCTAATCTGTATGCGCCGAATTTTGATGATGTACACTTTTTTCGCAACCTTTTTTCGCAGCTTCTAGATTTAAATACTCATTCTCTAATTCTTGGGGGTGACTTTAATTTGTATATGGATCCGATCTTAGATCGTTCTTCCTCAAAACCTGCTAGTCTTAATAAATCTGCAACTTATGTTAAGTCTTTTCTTGAGGAATATAGCCTTACAGATCCTTGGCGTTTTTTACATCCTAACGGCAGGGACTATTCTTTTTTTCTCTCACGTACACCATACTTATACCAGAATAGATTATTTTTTTGTTGACAATTTATTAATTAATAACCTTAGCTCTTGCAGTTATGATAACATCTCGGTTTCTGAACATGCCCCTCTTGTACTTAAAATGATCCTCCATGGATGTGACTCCATGAGAAAGCATTGGAGACTGGATCCATTATTATTTACAGATGAAAAATTGGTTGTGAATATTTCTTCTAAAATTAAGTTTTTTTTGAAAGAAAATAAAACTCCTGGTATGCCAAACAAAACGATATGGGAGCCCAGCAATGAGAGACTCTCTCATTGCTGAGAGAGCATTGGTCACTTCCTTGTGGTAACGTATCGTCACTTCCTGTTTTGCTGTCTGCCTGTGTGGTTTGCTCTCCAGCTCTCGAGCCACTAGCTATGGCTACTAGCTCTCTTTCCTCTCCTCCTCTGGTGTGCTCTCTCTGTCAGATGTTTAGCTACACCTCTGCCTCTTTTAGTGATAACGGTAAATGTAATAAATGTTGTCTTTTTGAGGCGCTCGAGGCGAGGTTGTCTGATTTGGAATCCCGGCTCCGCTGCATTGAAACACCGTCTGCGCCAGTTAATCTCGACGGACGCCCATTAGCTGCAGTGGAGCTAGCTAGCTTAGGTCCCACTGTCAGCGGTCCCTCGGCTCTCCTCAGCAGCGAGGAGACTGGGTGGGTGACGGTGAGAAGGAAGCCTAGTCGCAAAGCCCCGGTTCACCACCAACCTGTTCACGTTTCTAATCGTTTTTCCCCGCTCAGCGACACACCCGCTGAGGAAAAAACTCTGATCATTGGCGACTCTGTAGTCAGAAACGTGAACCTAGAGACTCCATCGGCCATAGTCCAATGCATTCCTGGGGCCAGAGCAGGCGACATCGAGTCAAATTTGAAAATGCTGGCTAAAAGTAACTGTAAATATTCCACAATTGTTATTCACGCCGGCATTAATGACATCCGTCTCCGGCAGTCGGAAGTCACGAAACTTAATGTAGAATCGGTGTGTGACTTTGCAAAAACGATGTCAGCCACTGTAGTATTCTCTGGGCCCCTCCCCAATCTGACCAGTGATGACATGTTTAGTCGCTCGTCATCCTTGAACCGCTGGCTGTCTGTGTGGTGTCCTAAAAATGACGTGGGCTACGTTGACAATTGGAGCTCTTTTTGGGGAAAACCTGGTCTTATGAGACGAGACAGCATTCATCCCACTTTGGATGGTGCTTCTCATTTATCTAACAATCTGGCATCTTTTTTATCCAAATTTCCAAAACCATGACTACTCAGAGTTGGGACCAGGAAGCAGAGTCGCAGTCTTACACGCCTCTCTGCAGCTCCTCTTCATCCGCCACCCCTCAGCTTAGCCCCTGACTTCCCCATCAGAGAATCGTTGTCTGCTCCCTCCAAAGTAAATAAAAATATAATGTATAAGCATCCCAAAGTGATAAAGCAAAATATTGGTAAAACTCAAATTAAACATAAAGCCTCTAAATTGAATGATTTGGCCTCTGTTCCTCCTCATAATTTAAAAATTAAATGTGGTTTATTAAATATTAGGTCTCTAACTCCCAAGTCTCTGTTAGTCCATGATCTGTTAATTGATCATCAGATTGATTTAATTTCCCTTACAGAGACTTGGTTAGGACAAGAGGATTATGCTGGTTTAAATGAATCAACTCCCTCTGGTTATTTAAACTGTCAAAATCCCAGAAGTTCTGGTCGTGGAGGAGGAGTAGCATCAATTTACCATTCCAAATTACTAGTTAGTGTAAAGCAAAAAACATGTTATAATTCCTTTGAGGGCCTGGTCCTCAGTATTGGGCACTTTAGCAATTCCAGGTTAAACCCAATTTTATTTGCCATAGTTTATCGTCCCCCATCAACCTATTCAGAATTTTTATCCGAATTTGCTGATTTCTTAGCTGATTTAGTGCTGAAATCTGATAGAATAATTATAGTAGGGGACTTTAATATACATGTGGATGTAGATAGTGACTGCCTTAATGTGGCTTTTAATTCAATATTAGACTCGATTGGGTTTTCTCAGAAAGTAGGAAATTCTACTCATTACCTCCACCATACATTGGACCTTGTTCTGACATATGGCATAGAAATAGAAAATCTTGTAGTGTCTCCTCATAACCCTGTACTGTCAGACCATTGTCTGTTAACCTTTGATTTTACTATTTCTGACTATTTGGCTCCTAAAGAAAAATATTATCACAGTAGATGCCTCTCAAATGACGCTGTTTCCAAATTTATGCAGATTGTTTCCTCTATGCCATGTGTCAACACAACGGAAATAAGCTATAGACAGCTTGCTCCTTCTGTAATTGATAACATGGTGGATAGTGTTTCAGCTTCTCTGCATCAGGCTCTAGACTTGGTGGCCCCCTTAAAAAAGAAAAAGTCTAATCAGAGATTTTTAACTCCTTGGTTCAACACAGAAACTCGTAGCTTAAAACAGAAGACTCGTCAATTAGAAAGAAAATGGCGCTCTACTAATTTAGATGAAATCTATTTAGCTTGGAGAAATCATCTTTTAATTTATAAAAAATCTCTTAGAAAAGCTAGAACGAGTTATTACTCTGCATTAATAGAAGAGAACAAGAATAATCCCAGGTTTCTTTTCAGTACTGTAGCCAGGTTGACAAAGAGTCAGGACTCTGTCAATCCTAGCATCCCCTTAGAGCTTACTAGTCAGGACTTTATGAACTTTTTCAATAATAAAATTTCATCCATCAGAGATAAAATCAATCAGATTCTTCCCACAGTTAACTTAAATACTGTAACTACTACAACTCCTTCTATTGATGTCTGTCTTGATGAGTTTACTCCAATCGACCTTTGTGAGTTAGACAAAATAGTTTCCTCATCCAAACCTTCAACTTGTCTTTTAGACCCTATTCCTACCAGGTTATTTAAAGAAGTCTTCCCACTTATTGGTAGCTTTATTCTTCATATAATCAATTCTTCATTAACTTTAGGCCATGTACCGCAGGCTTTTAAAACGGCTGTAATTAAACCCTTACTCAAAAAGCCAACGCTAGATCCAGGAGCTTTAGCTAACTATAGACCAATCTCTAATCTCCCTTTCATTTCAAAAATCTTAGAAAGAGTTGTTGCTATGCAATTATTTGACCACCTGCAGGGAAATGGTTTATTTGAGGAGTTTCAATCTGGGTTTAGAATCCATCATAGCACTGAAACAGCCTTAGCGAAGGTCACTAACGACCTCCTCATTGCATCTGATAATGGACTAGTTTCTGTACTTGTCCTTTTAGATCTTAGTGCAGCTTTTGATACTATTGATCATAATATTCTACTTGATAGATTAGAACACTATGTTGGACTTAATGGAACTTCGTTGCAGTGGTTTAGATCTTATTTATCTGATAGGTTCCAGTTTGTTCATGTAAATGATGAGTTTTCTCTCAGCTCAAAGCTTAGTCATGGAGTTCCACAGGGATCTGTGCTTGGCCCTACTCTTTTTAGTTTATATATGCTTCCGTTAGGCAACATTATTAGAAAGCACTGTATACATTTTCACTGTTATGCAGATGACACACAATTATACCTGTCAATGAAGCCAGATGATACTAATCAATTAGCCAAGTTAGAAGCCTGTCTTAAGGAAATCAAAGTTTGGATGACTTGTAATTTCCTGCTATTAAATTCAGATAAGACTGAAGTCATTCTTGTTGGTCCAAAAAACCTTAGAAATTCCTTTCCAAATCAAACTTTCAGTTTGGATGCAGTTACTCTTTCTCTTAATAGCTCTGTGAGGAACCTTGGAGTTATTTTTGATCAGGATTTGTCCTTCAATTCACATATTAAATTTGTTTCTAAGACTGCCTTCTATCATTTGCGTAATATTGCTAAGATTAGGAGCATCTTGTCTCAGAGTGATGCTGAGAAGCTGATCCATGCTTTTGTTAGCTCGAGATTAGATTATTGTAATTCTTTATTATCAGGTTGTCCTAAAACATCTTTAAAAAGTCTTCAGCTGATCCAAAATGCTGCAGCAAGAGTTTTAACAGGTACTAGAAAGAGAGATCATATCTCTCCGGTTCTGGCCTCCCTTCATTGGCTTCCCATAGAGTTTAGAATTAAGTTTAAAATCCTTCTTCTTACTTACAAAGCTCTAAACAATCAGGCTCCTTTTTATTTAAAAGATCTGATACTACCGTATCATCCTAACAGAGCACTACGCTCCCAAAATGCAGGTTTACTTGTAATACCTAGAATCTCCAAAAGTACAATGGGAGGCAGAGCCTTCAGTTATCAAGCTCCTCTCCTGTGGAATCAGCTGCCAATCTGGATTCGGGAGTCAGACTCGATCTCTGTTTTTAAGAATAGGGCTAAAACCTACCTTTTTGATATAGCCTACAATTAGGGAGGGATCATGTGTTTTCTGAACCCTCCCTTAGTTATGCTGCTAATAGGTTTAGTCAGCCGGGGGACCTCCAGTAATGCACTGGGCCTCACTCCTTTCCTCACTCTCTATGAAATATTTTTTTTTTGCTGGTCATTAACATTTGTTTGTTCTCTCCCATAGATTGAGTCCCCATCGTGCTGTTTGCTCTCTACATGTCTGTTCTTTTCTTCTTCTCTATCCCCTCACCCCCCAGCCAGTCGCAGCAGATGACTGCCCCTCCCTGAGCCTGGTTCTGCTGGAGGTTTCTTCCTGTTAAAAGGGAGTTTTTCCTCTCCACCGTCGCCAAGTGCTTGCTCACAGGGGATCGCCTGATTGCTGGGGTCTTTCTGCAACTGTGGGGGTCCTCCCTACAGTTGATAGTGCTATGAGATGACTGTTGTTGTGAAATGGCGCTATATAAATAAAGTTGAATTGAATTGAATTGAATTTCTTAGGGGGGAATTTATCTCATTGGCAGCATTTAAAAGACGATCCGCAATACAGGAACAGAAGGCTATTTTAGATCAAATCTTGGACACTGACAGACAATATGCTCAATCTCCATCACCCGCTCTATACAAGGAACGTTTGACATTACAAACTAAACTTAATTTACTCTCCGCTCGACAAATTGAAGGTTGTTTAATAAGGAACAAGAGTGAATTTTATGAACATGGCGAAAAAAAACGGTAAACTTTTAGCTAATCAGCTGAGTGGTATTAGAGCTAAGCAAATTATTACTGGAGTTAGGACAGATAAAGGAGAGGTGACATCTGATCAACAAGTGATTAATGATATCTTCAGGTCATTTTATTCCAAATTATATACCTCAGAATATACAACAAACTTAAAGGATCTTCAAGATTTTTTTGATTCTATTGATATCCCTTCGATTTCCTCAGAATCTTGGCAAATTCTAGAAGCTCCCATCACAAAAGAAGTAATTCAGCTGGCAATATCATCCATGCAATCAGGAAAATCTCCAGGACCTGATGGGTTTTCCGCTGATTTTTTCAAAAAATTCTTTGACGACCTTGCCCCTTTCCTTTGTCAAGTTTTTACAGAGTCGCTTTACTCTGGTATACTTCCTCCTTCATGTTATCAGGCCTGTATCACTGTGTTGCTTAAAAAAGACAAGGATCCTGTTGATTGTGCTTCTTACAGGCCTATTTCCTTGTTAAATACCGATGTTAAAATTTTGTCAAAGTTGTTAGCTTCAAGGTTGGAAAAGATTCTTCCTTTTATAAGATAAGATAAGATAAGATAAGATAAGCCTTTATTAGTCCCACAATGGGGAAATTCCAGGATTGCAACAGCATGGGGACAGCAACACTCAGAGCAACAATCAGAAGGCAAGAAAAAACAACATCTAGCAAACATATGTCCATATTACTATAAATGTATATATATAGACACACAGTGCAGAGCATTATGGCTGGTGGATGTGCAGCAGAAAGTCTAAGCTCTCTCTCCGCGGATGCAGCGGGCCAGCTGGAAGTCTTTGGGCATGATGGTGACCCCCTTAGCAAAGAAGAGACCACCAGGTGGGTCTCGCTGGTCTCCTGCAGAGCCATGATGGCGAAACTCAGGAAACGCAGGACGGTCTTTAAGTCCTGAGCGATCTCCCTCACCAGGCGCTGGACGGGCAGCTTACGGATGAGCAGCTCCGTGGATTTCTGGTAGCGACGGATCTCTCTCAGAGCCACGGACCTGTGACGGCGAGGCCTCTTCACTCTGCCGGTGGCCAGAGCGCCTCTCCGAGCAGCCCTGGTGGCTAGCTGTCTCCTGGGGGGCTTCTTCCTCCAGTAGATTTTACGGGCGGTCTGCTTGGTTCTTGCCATCGCTCTTTATTATTCTGTCTTAAATTTCTTTCACGCCGCCTAAACTCCAGCCCGGCACCCGCTTCGTTTTCGCTACAGCTCCCGGTATGTCGAGTTTCCCATTAGCACCGGGCGGCGGCCAAGTGCTAGCTAGCACTAGCTCCTCCCCGCTGTAACGTCTCCCGCTGCAAACCGTGGCTCCGTCCGCCGACCCGGGAGACCCCCGGGGCGATCCGTGCGTCCGTGATATATATACAGAGTGAAAGGTGTAGAAAGAAGAAGGAAGATATAATAATATTATATAATGATATATATATCATTATATATATATAATATACTGTATATATATATATATATATATATATATATATATATATATATATATATATATAGATAGATAGATAGATAGATAGATAGATAGATAGATAGATAGATAGATAGATAGATCATATAATGATATTATAATTTCACAGGACCAAAGCGGTTTCATTAAAAATCGCCATTCTTTTTTTTAACTTGCGGCAGTTGTTTAATATTATTTATACTCCTCACCACAACATACCTGAATGTCTTATTAGTTTGGATGCTGAAAAGGCATTTGATAGGGTCGAGTGGGAGTATTTGTTTTTTACTTTGGAGAGGTTCGGTTTTGGTCCTTCCTTCTGTTCCTGGATTAAACTTCTCTATGCTAGTCCTTTAGCTTCAGTGTTAAGTAGTTGTCGCTATTCTGACTATTTTAGGCTTTACCGTGGTACGAGGCAAGGCTGTCCTTTGAGCCCATTGCTCTTTGCCTTGGCAATTGAGCCATTAGCTATTGCAATCCGTGGGAGCCGGGACTTTCTAGGCATTTGTAGGGGCGGCATCGAGCATAGGGTTTCACTCTATGCCGACGATCTTTTATTATTTCTCTCCAACCCACTTACTTCATTACCTGCTATACTCAACATTTTGAATAGTTTTAGTAGGTTTTCTGGTTATAAAATTAATTTCAATAAGAGTGAATTGTTTCCGATTAATGAAACGATTCGAGTTCAGGATCTTGAAAATTTTCCTTTCAAGGTTGTTATTGATCATTTTAATTATCTTGGGATATACGTATGTTACTAAACAATTTAATTTCTTGTTTAAAAATAATTTTCTCCCCTTATTTGACCAGTGCAAGCTAATACTTTCCAAATGGTCCCCATTATCCTTGTCCTTAATTGGCAGAATCAATTCTGTAAAAATGATGTTACTTCCAAAGTTTTTATATTTGTTTCAATGTCTCCCCATTTTTATTCCTAAATCCTTTTTTAAGTCTTTGGACTCTCTGATTACCTCATTTATTTGGAATGGTAAACATCCGAGATTGAGGAAAGCTTTTCTTCAAAGACCCAAATCAGTGGGTGGCATGGCTCTGCCTAACTTTCAATATTACTACTGGGCAGCAAATATCAGGTGCATGTTATATTGGAAACATTTCTATCTGGAACCCAAATCACCCATTTGGATCCTTATGGACTCACCTGTGGACAATCAAACCTCCCCACCGGCAATTTTGGGTTCACCACTTCCCCTTGCCTTGTCTACACCGGGTAATAACATAAGATAAGATAAGATGAGCCTTTATTAGTCCCACAACGGGGAAATTCCAGGATTGCAACAGCACAGGGATAGCAACACTCAGAGCAACAATCAGAAGGCAAGAAAAAAAAAGCAAGCAAGCAAGAGCAGCTAATATACATATGTACATATTACTATAAATATATATATATATATATATACAGTATATACACACAGACACACAGTGCAGAGCATTGTAGCTAGATGGAATAAATATGTAGGTATATAAACACCCACAGTACGGAGCATTGCAGCTAGGTGGAATAAATATGTAAATATATAAACACACCCAGTGCGAAGCATTGTAGCTAGATGGAATAATATGTAGATATATAAACACACACAGTGCGGAGCATTGTAGCTAGATGGAATAAATATGTAAATATATAAACACACACAGTGCAGAGCATTGTTGCTAGATGGGATGAAACAGCACAACCGTCTACTTAGTTATCCTACATGGTATGATTATGTACCCATACATATTCTCACCCTCCATAGCGACCGGTATTTTCCTAGTTGTATGCCGGAGGGGACCATTGTGTAAGTCTATTGCATCTTTTGCATTCAAAAAACTATTAGGTTGTTACGTCTTTTTGCTATCTCTGCGAGCAGCCCTGCTTAGGTTGTACAGTCTGACAGCCGTTGGTAGGAAGGACCTGCGAAACCTCTCGGTTGTGCACCTGGGATGATGTAGTCTGCTACTAAATGAGCTCCTCAGTGCATTCAGTATGTCCTGCATAGGGTGGAACTCGGACTCCAGCAGAGATGACAGTTTAGCCACCGTCCTTCTCTCTCCTATCTCCTCCACCGGATCAAGGCGCTGCCCCAGGACAGAGCTAGCTTTCTTGATCAGTTTGTTCAGTCTCTTCCTATCGGCTGCAGTAATGCCACTGCCCCAACAGACCACTCCAAAAGTGATGGCTGATGCCACCACCGTGTCATAGAATGTCTTCAGCAGCGCCCCTTGTACACCAAAAGACCTGAGTCTCCTCAGTAGGAACAGCCTGCGCTGTCCCTTCTTGTAGAGTGCGTCAGTATTGTGTGACCAGTCTAGTTTATTGTTCAGATGAACACCCAGGTACTTGTAGGATGTCACCATCTCAATGTCTGTTCCCTGTATATTTACTGGTGCTGTGAGGAGTTGTCCACGCCTGTGGCAGTCCACCACCAGCTCCTTAGTTTTCCTCGCGTTGATCTGGAGGCAGTTCCGATGGCACCAGTCCACGAAGTCCTGGATAAGCCCTCTGTACTCAGCTTCATCTCCATTGGAGATGAGGCCAACAATCGCAGAGTCATCAGAGAACTTCTGTAGATGGCAGTGTGTTGTGTTGTCTGAGAAGTCCGCAGTATAAAGAGTGAACAGGAAGGGAGCCAACACCGTTCCCTGGGGGGCCCCCGTGCTACCGATGATCCTGTCGGACACACAGTCCCGGGTTCTCACAAACTGAGGCCGGTTTGTGAGGTAGTCCAGGATCCATGATGACAGGTGCTGGTCCACCCCTGCGAGCAGCAGCTTGTCCTTCAGGATCATCGGTTGGATGGTGTTGAAAGCACTGGAGAAGTCAAAGAACATGATCCTCACCACATTCCCGGGCTTCTCCAGGTGGGACAGAGAACGGTAAAGGAGGAAGATCACTGCATCCTCCACCCCAATGCCATGCTGGTAGGCGAACTGGAGTGGATCCATCGCTGGTTCCACCAGGGGGCGGAGGTGAGCAAGGAGCAGTCTCTCCAGGGTCTTCATCAAGTGGGACGTCAAGGCCACCGGTCTGTAGCTGTTCAGGTCTTTGGGGTGGGAAGTTTTTGGTACAGGTACCACATAAGATGTTTTCCACAGCTGTGGTACCCTCCCCAGCTTCAGGCTCAGGTTGAAGATGTACGTCACAGTCCCACATAGCTGGTGTGCACAGGACTTGAGGAGCTTTGCGCTGATGCCGTCCGGTCCCGACGCCTTCCTCGCCTTGATCTTCCTCAGCTCCGTCCTCACCTGGGTCCTGGTCAGGGTCAGGATGGGGGGCTGTGTGTTGGGAGTGGGGGGGTGTTGGTGGAGTGGGAAGTGGGTAGCAGGACTTGATGTCTTAAGAGGCAACAGTGGTTGTTGTGCAGTCGGGGGGAGGGCGGTTGGTCAAACCTATTGAAAAACAGATTCAGATTGTTCGCCCACTCCCTGCCCCCCGTGACCTGGGGGGAGGTATTCTGGAGCCCAGAGATGGTTTTGAGGTTTCTCCAGACCCCACTGATGTCACTCTATTGCAGCTTGTCCTCCATCTTCTTCCTGAAGCTGTCCTTGTCTTCTCTGATCTTTCTCCTCAGCTCCCTCTGTACGGACTTCAGCATCTCTCTGTTCCCCGACCTGAAGATCCTCTTCTTCTCTCTCAGAAGTGTTTTTATCTCAGGGTTGATCCCGGGTTTGTTGTTTGAGCAACACCGTATGGTCTTGGTGGGAACGGATTTGTCCACACAGAAGCTGAGGTAGCCCGTGAAGGTGTGACTGAGGCCATCAATGTCCTCACCATGTGGATCACAGAGCTGCTTCCAGGCGGTGGCTTCAAAACAGCCCTTTAGAGTGTCCATTGCCTCCTCAGACCATAACTTCACTGTGCGCATGGCCGGAGGTTGTCTGTGCACTAGGGGTTTGTACACCGGCCGGAGATGAACCAAGTTGTGATCCGATCTCCCGAGTGGGGGGAGTTGTGATGAGGTGTACGCCTCCTTAGTGTTTGCGTAGAATAAATCCAGTGTTTTATTGTCTCTAGTGTGGCATGTGACATACTGGGTAAACGTGGGTAGAATGGGAGACAGTGAAACATGGTTGAAATCGCCTGAGATGAGGAGAAGAGCATCTGGATGTTCTGTCTGCAGCCTGCTGGTTACTGAATGGATGACGTCACGCGCTGTCCCAGCGTTCGCCATCGGATTTGCATGAACAACAATGCAGATCACGTGTGAGTGTTCTCTCGGGAGATATGTAGGCCGCATGCTAACAGCTAGCAACTCAATGTCTTTGCTGCAGTGTCGTTGTTTAACAGTGATATGTCCCGGTCTGCACCAGTTGATGTTAACATACATTATCACTCCACCGCCCCTTGCTTTGCCACTGTCTGTTGTTCGGTCTGCCCGTATCATGTGGAAACCCTCCAGCTCAGAGTTAGCATCTGCTGCTAGTTCAGTTAGCCACGTCTCAGAAAACAAAAGGAGAGAGCACTCCCTGTATGTGCTATCGTAACGGCAGATAGCCGCTAGCTCATCTACCTTTCCCAGTAACGACCGTACATTTCCCATGACAACAGATGGAAGGGAGGGTCTGTACCTTATATTTTTTGTCCTCCGCCTTACTCCAGCCCGGCAGCTGGAGTAAAGCTAATACCAAAGTAGTTTGTCAGTCTCTTAGAATTTGGTCTCAATTCAGGAAAAATTTTGGTCTTCAGTTTTTCTCCATTAGAAGTCCTATTGCTGCAAATCATTTATTTACCCCATCAACTATTGATAGTGCATTTCATATATGGCGCAGAAAAGGTTTAAAATTTTTTGCAGATTTATATTTTGATGGACAATTTGCAAGTTTTTCCTCAACTTTCCACTAAATTCAACATCACTTCTACACATTTTTTCTGCTTCCTCCAGGTCAGACATTATGTGCAAACCATGACAAAACAATTCCCTCAAAAACCTTCTGATAATCCTCTAGATGATTTTTTTTATTAGTTAAACCAACTTCTAAGGGGATAATATCAGTTTTATATAATTTAATTTCAAATTTACAATCTTCTTCTCTGGCCCCTATTAAATTGAATTGGGAACAAGATCTTAATTTTACTTTTACTGATGAACTGTGGGACTCTATTCTTGGCCAGGTTCACACTGCATCAATGTGTGCTCGTCACGCTCTTATTCAATTTAAGATTGTGCACCGGGTGCACCTGTCCAAGGTTAAGTTAGCACGTATTTACGCGGATATAGACCCAACTTGTGAAAAGTGTGGTAGCGCTCCTGGCACTTTGCTTCACATGTACTGGTCCTTCCCTTCATTGATGAATTTTTGGCATTCTGTTTTTATCACTATGTCTGAAGTCCTGCAATATCAAATCAAACCTGATCCATTATGCGCCATTTTTGGTGTGGCTCCAGAACTTGTCTTGCCAAATTCCAAATTAAAAGTATTCAAATTTTCATTATTATTGGCCAGACGTGCTGTATTACTGAAGTGGAAAGACTCTTCGCCCCCTTCACATGTACAGTGGATAAAAGATATAATGTCCTGTTTGGATTTAGAAAAAATCAGATGTACAGTTCGTGGCTCTGAAGACAAATTTTATAAATTATGGCGCCCGTTTCTTGATTTCTTTGAAAGACCCACGATTATAGTTTCTGAGTAGCTCATATTCCCTTTACCCCACCCCCACCTCACACACACAATCTGTTTGTATTTTTATTATTATTATTGTTTACTTAAAGGTTTTTGTGTTTTTAAGCATCCACATGTGTTAGTTTTAAATTTTATTTTTGCATCGTTTGGTTAAAACAAAAATGAAAATTTCCAATACTTTGTATTGTATTGATACTTCACTTAATAATAATAAAAAGACTTTTGAAAGAAAGAAAGAAGAATGAAAGCAGTTTAGAACATGGGTAAAATGGTTGCAAAGAGACGGAATATTTGGGCATATGGGGGATCCCCTACCAAACAAAGCAGACAAAATTGCATATGTAGGGAGATTGTATAGACAACAAGAACAGGCGAGAGAGGGGGGAAAAAAAGGCAGGTCTCCTTCAAAAGGGTAAAAAACGCGAGGTACACAGTGACCATTGAAATATTTTATTTTGTGAGTTTTAGATAAAAGCTACTGCAGTCTGGGTTGTTTTGTCTCTGTGTAATCTGCTCTGGTGTGGAAGAGAAAAAAAAAGTGAATTCGCCGCGGAGGCGGGGGGAGCAGGCTGTGAAATTGTTTGTGATTTTTTTTTCTGACATTTGTGGAGTGTAAATGGGTTGGTTAATTGTTATCCTTTTGAGAAATGTTTAAAATTATAGGTATTTGAAAATAGTAGCTTTGAGCAAAAGGAGTAGACTAGTGTTGTGTGTGTGTGTCACGGCAGCGTAGAAAAAATTGAAGGACCTTCACGCTGCTAAGTAGCTCTGACCTTGTGGAGATAACGGAGAGAGGAGCAATTCTGTTTGTCTGTGTGTGTGTGTGTGTGTGTGTGGTTGCTTGAGAAAAAAAAAGAGAATGAAAAAACACAGGCTGTGTGGGTGCTGACCTGTGTGACAGGGGAGTGAAAGAGAAGCAATCTATATATGAGTATTTTTGCAAAGTTTTGGGGTTTTACTTTTTCAGTCTAACTTTATGGGTTTTTAACTCTAATGTTGTGTTCGTGATAAACTATTTACATACCTTTTAAAGCAATTTTACAGCAGTTTAGAGCTGGCGTTTTGAGCTGTTGCTTTGTAACTACCGCTGGAGAGTGAACCTGCTCGTGCGGAAAAAAGAGAAATTGCCAGTCTCATAACTTAATATTGTCGTGGCTGGTGAAGAAATCAGTCCCCTCACACTCCGGGAGAACAAAGGGATTTCTCCCACGTGTTTTTTTTTTTCCCTACGATCACAATCAACGTACATCGGCCGGGATCATAGGTCCCAAGAAAGCTCAGCAGACTGAGGAGGTGGACGACATTAAAAGAGCACTGGACTTCTTGGCGGAAGAGATTTCTGCTGTTAAGCTGCAGCAAAGAAACATCCTGGACCTGGTTGAGGAGGTGAAAGTGCTGCGGATCCAGAACGCCGAGAAGGACAAGAGGCTGGCGTATTTGGAGAGCAGAGTGTCGGAACTGGAGCAGAACACCCGGGTGAACGACGTGATCATCACGGGGCTCCACATTAAACCACGATCGTACGCGCGAGCAGTGGCCGCCGACAGCGGAGGGAGGCTCGGTGAGCTGGAAGATGAATCCACAGCCTTCATGCAGTCCAAAGGAATCCAGCTGGACTGTAACACCATAGAGACCTGCCACCCTCTGCCCAGGAAAAATGGCGACAAACCGGATGTCATCATGTGGTTTGTCAACAGAAAACACAAGACTGCGCTGTTAAAACAAGGTAGGAAACTGAAAGGAATGAACATTTACATAAACGAGCACCTCACAAAAGAAAACGCAGAAATAGCCAGAAAAGCAAGATACACGAGAAAGCAGAAAAAGATTCAAAACACCTGGACATCAAACTGTAAAATATACATCAAATTAAATGGATCACCTGAAGAAGCCAAGGTCATTAACATCCATAATATTATGGAACTGGACAAATATCAATGAATGTTATGAACTGGACTCGACAGCAACAACAGACAATTGTAGGACACTGAAGGATTATACTCATCTGCTACAAGACATTTAACAACATGAAACAAAAGATCAACAAACAGGAACAACAGGAACTGAAAGTTTTTGAATATACAGATCACAACCCACAGGATGTAGAATATAACATAGACCATGATAATAATTTATTTAGCTCCATCAATAATGACTGTAGTTACTACATGGATGAACAGTTTAACACAATGGTCACATCTGATTTCAATATTTCTATGATCCACTTCAACAGCAGAAGTCTCTATGCCAACTTTAATAACATTAAAGATTATTTACATCAGTTTAAAGAGCCATTCAATATTGTGGCAATATCAGAGACGTGGCTCAGTGAAGAGAAAGGAGTGGATTTTACCATGGATGGCAATGAATTAAATTATATAAAGAGAAAAGTGAAAAAAGGAGGTGGAGTTGCAATTTATGTTGACAAGAGCTTGAAATACAAGGTTGTTGAAAATCTGTCAGTAACTGTGGATGATTTATTTGAATGTATTACAATAGAAATCTGTCTGGACAATGTGAAGAATATAGTAGTGAGCTGTGTATATAGAACACCTGGATCAAACATTGACTTATTTAAGGACTGGATGGAAAAAATGTATGCAAAACTAACTCATAAAGTTATGTTCATCTGTGGGGATTTCAGTATAGATCTGATGAATTCAATTCAATTCAATTCAATTCAACTTTATTTATATAGCGCCATTTCACAACAACAGTCATCTCATAGCACTATCAACTGTAGGGGGGAACCCCAACAGTTGCAGAAAGACCCCAGCAATCAGGCGATCCCCTGTGAGCAAGCACTTGGCGACGGTGGAGAGGAAAAACTCCCTTTTAACAGGAAGAAACCTCCAGCAGAACCAGGCTCAGGGAGGCGCAGTCATCTGCTGCGACTGGCTGGGGGGTGAGGGGATAGAGAAAAAGAAAAGAACAGACATGTAGAGAGCAAACAGCACGATGGGGACTCAATCTATGGGAGAGAACAAACAAATGTTAATGATCAGCAAAAAAAAAAATATTTCATAGAGAGTGAGGAAAGGAGTGAGGCCCAGTGCATTACTGGAGGTCCCCCGGCTGACTAAACCTATTAGCAGCATAACTAAGGGAGGGTTCAGAAACACATGATCCCTCCCTAATTGTAGGCTATATCAAAAAGGTAGGTTTTAGCCCTATTCTTAAAAACAGAGATCGAGTCTGACTCCCGAATCCAGATTGGCAGCTGATTCCACAGGAGAGGAGCTTGATAACTGAAGGATCTGCCTCCCATTGTACTTTTGGAGATTCTAGGTATTACAAGTAATCCTGCATTTTGGGAGCGTAGTGCTCTGTTAGGATAATACGGTAGTATCAGATCTTTTAAATAAAAAGTAGTCTGATTGTTTAGAGCTTTGTAAGTAAGAAGAAGGATTTTAAACTTAATTCTTAACTCTATGGGAAGCCAATGAAGGGAGGCCAGAACCGGAGAGATATGATCTCTCTTTCTAGTACCTGTTAAAACTCTTGCTGCAGCATTTTGGATCAGCTGAAGACTTTTTAAAGATGTTTTAGGACAACCTGATAATAAAGAATTACAATAATCTAATCTCGAGCTAACAAAAGCGTGGATCAGCTTCTCAGCATCACTCTGAGACAAGATGCTCCTAATCTTGGCAATATTATGCAAATGAGAGAAGGCAGTCTTAGAAACAAATTTAATATGTGAATTGAAGGACAAATCCTGATCAAAAATAACTCCAAGGTTCCTCACAGAGCTATTAAGAGAAAGAGTAACCACATCCAAACTGAAAGTTTGATTTGGAAAGGAATTTCTAAGGTTTTTTGGACCAACAAGAATGACTTCAGTCTTATCTGAATTTAATAGCAGGAAATTACAAGTCATCCAAGCTTTGGTTTCCTTAAGACAGGCTTCTAACTTGGCTAATTGAATACTATCATCTGGCTTCATTGACAGGTATAATTGTGTGTCATCTGCATAACTATGAAAATGTATACAGTGCTTTCTAATAATGTTGCCTAACGGAAGCATATATAAACTAAAAAGAGTAGGGCCGAGCACAGATCCCTGTGGAACTCCATGACTAAGCTTTGAGTTGAAAGAAAACTCATTATTTACATGAACAAACTGGAACCTATCAGATAAATAAGATCTAAACCATTGCAACGAAGTTCCATTAAGTCCAACATAGTGTTCTAATCTATCAAGTAGAATATTATGATCGATAGTATCAAAAGCTGCACTAAGGTCTAAAAGGACAAGTACAGAATCTAGTCCATTATCAGATGCAATGAGGAGGTCGTTAGTGACCTTCGCTAAGGCTGTTTCAGTACTATGATGGATTCTAAACCCAGATTGAAACTCTTCAAGTAAACCATTTCCCTGCAGGTGGTCAAATAATTGCGTAGCAACAACTCTTTCTAAGATTTTTTAAATGAAAGGGAGATTAGACATTGGTCTATAGTTAGCTAAAGCTCCTGGATCTAGCGTTGGCTTTTTGAGTGAGGGTTTAATTACAGCCATTTTAAAAGCCTGCGGTACATGGCCTAAAGTTAATGAAGAATTGATTATATGAAGAATAAAGCTACCAATAAGTGGGAAGACTTCTTTAAATAACCTGGTAGAAATAGGGTCTAAAAGACAAGTTGAAGGTTTGGATGAGGAAACTATTTTGTCTAACTCACAAAGGTCGATTGGAGTAAACTCATCAAGACAGACATCAATAGAAGGAGTTGTAGTAGTTACAGTATTTAAGTTAACTGTGGGAAGAATCTGATTGATTTTATCTCTGATGGATGAAATTTTATTATTGAAAAAGTTCATAAAGTCCTGACTAGTAAGCTCTAAGGGAATGCTAGGATTGACAGAGTCCTGACTCTTTGTCAACCTGGCTACAGTACTGAAAAGAAACCTGGGATTATTCTTGTTCTCTTCTATTAATGCAGAGTAATAACTCGTTCTAGCTTTTCGAAGAGATTTTTTATAAATTAAAAGATGATTTCTCCAAGCTAAATAGATTTCATCTAAATTAGTAGAACGCCATTTTCTTTCTAATTGACGAGTGTTCTGTTTTAAGCTACGAGTTTCTGTGTTGAACCAAGGAGTTAGAAATCTCTGATTAGACTTTTTCTTTTTTAAGGGAGCCACCAAGTCTAGAGTCTGATGCAGAGAAGCTGAAACACTATCCACCATGTTATCAATTACAGAAGGAGCAAGCTGTCTATAGCTTATTTCCGTTGTGTTGACACATGGCATAGATGAAACAATCTGCATAAATTTGGAAACAGCATCATCTGAGAGGCATCTACTGTAATATTTTTTCTTTAGGAGCCAAATAGTCAGAAATAGTAAAATCAAAGGTTAACAGACAATGGTCTGACAGTACAGGGTTATGAGGAGACACTACAAGATTTTCTATTTCGATGCCATATGTCAAAACAAGGTCCAATGTATGGTGGAGGTAATGAGTAGAATTCCCTACTTTCTGAGAAAACCCAATCAAATCTAATATTGAATTGAATGCCACATTAAGGCAGTCACTATCTACATCCACATGTATATTAAAGTCCCCTACTATAATTATTCTATCAGATTTCAGTACTAAATCAGCTAAGAAATCAGCAAATTCGGATAAAAATTCTGAGTAGGTTGATGGGGGACGATAAACTATGGCAAATAAAATTGGGTTTAACCTAAAATTGCTAAAGTGCCCAATACTGAGGACCAGGCCCTCAAAGGAATTATAACATGTTTTTTGCTTTACATTAACTAGTAATTTGGAATGGTAAATTGTTGCTACTCCTCCATGACCAGAACTTCTGGGATTTTGACAGTTTAAATAACCAGAGGGAGTTGATTCATTTAAACCAACATAATCCTCTTGTCCTAACCAAGTCTCTGTAAGGGAAATTAAATCAATCTGATGATCAATTAACAAATCATGGACTAACAGAGACTTGGGAGTTAGAGACCTAATATTTAATAAACCACATTTAATTTTTAAATTATGAGGAGGAACAGAGGCCAAATCATTCAATTTAGAGGCTTTATGTTTAATTTGAGTTTTACCAATATTTTGCTTTATCACTTTGGGATGCTTATACATTATATTTTTATTCACTTTGGAGGGAGCAGACAACGATTCTCTGATGGGGAAGTCAGGGGCTAAGCTGAGGGGTGGCGGATGAAGAGGAGCTGCAGAGAGGCGTGTAAGACTGCGACTCTGCTTCCTGGTCCCAACTCTGAGTAGTCATGGTTTTGGAAATTTGGATAAAAAAAGATGCCAGATTGTTAGATAAATGAGAAGCACCATCCAAAGTGGGATGAATGCTGTCTCGTCTCATAAGACCAGGTTTTCCCCAAAAAGAGCTCCAATTGTCAATGTAGCCCACGTCATTTTTAGGACACCACACAGACAGCCAGCGGTTCAAGGATGACGAGCGGCTAAACATGTCATCACTGGTCAGATTGGGGAGGGGCCCAGAGAATACTACAGTGGCAGACATCGTTTTGGCAAAGTCACACACCGATTCTATATTAAGTTTCGTGACTTCCGACTGCCGGAGACGGATGTCATTAATGCCGGCATGAATAACAATTGTGGAATATTTACAGTCACTTTTAGCCAGCATTTTCAAATTTGACTCGATGTCGCCTGCTCTGGCCCCAGGAATGCATTGGACTATGGCCGCTGGAGTCTCTAGGTTCACGTTTCTGACTACAGAGTCGCCAATGATCAGAGTTTTTTCCTCAGTGGGTGTGTCGCTGAGCGGGGAAAAATGATTAGAAACGTGAACAGGTTGGTGGTGTACCGGGGCTTTGCGACTAGGCTTCCTTCTCACCGTCACCCACCCAGTCTCCTCACTGCTGAGGAGAGCCGAGGGACCGCTGACAGTGGGACCTAAGCTAGCTAGCTCCACTGCAGCTAATGGGCGTCCGTCAAGATTAACTGGCGCAGACGGTGTTTCAATGCAGCGGAGCCGGGATTCCAAATCAGACAACCTCGTCTCGAGCGCCTCAAAAAGACAACATTTATTACATTTACCGTTATCGCTAAAAGAGGCAGAGGTGTAGCTAAACATCTGACAGAGAGAGCACACCAGAGGAGGAGAGGAAGGAGAGCTAGTAGCCATAGCTAGTGGCTAGAGAGCAAACCACAAAGCAAACCACACAGGCAGACAGCAAAACAGGAAGTGACGATACGTTACCACAAGGAAGTGACGATTCAAAACAACATAGTTTGACAGAAGAATTTATCAACACAATGTACAGTATGGGCTTACATCCAACAATTACCAGACCTAGCAGAATCACGTCACACAGTGGCACACTAATAGATAACATATTCACAAACATTATGGAAAATAATATCAGGAGTGGGCTTTTATTGAATGATATCAGTGACCACCTGCCGATTTTTGTTGTCTATCAATGTGATTATAGGAAGAAAAAGTATACCAAAAATATTAAATATAAAAGAATAAGAACCGAAGAATCTATGTATTTACTGACAAAGGAATTATTAATACAAGATTGGAAGATAGTTTATGATGAAAATGATATAAATAAAGCATATGATAAATTTTTTACAAATATTTCAATCATTGTACAATAAAAACTGTCCTATAAAACAATACAGTGACAGACAACAAAAGAAAAACTATTCCTTGGGTTACCAAGGGGTTAATAAATGCATGTAAAAAGAAGAATACCTTATATAAACAATTCATTAAGTGCAGAATGGTGGAGGCTGAGATCAAATATAAAAGATATAAAAATAAGCTTACTAATATAATGAGGACCTGTAAGAAAGAATATTACAACTGAATATTAGAGGATAATAAAAATAACTTAAGAGGAATATGGCAAGTACTCAATGGGATTATTAGTAATCAACCTAAGAATGCTAATTATCCAGAATATTTTATTGAAAATGGCAATTTGATAAATAATATGGAGGATGTGGTCAGTGGTTTCAATAATTTTTTTGTAAACGTTGGTCCTGAATTAGCAAAATCAATAGTAACAACAGAAACAAACAACAGTGGTTCTGTAAATGAAATAGAAGATAGAAATCCAAACACAATCTTTTTGGGTGCAGTTACTGAAAAGGAAATTATCGAGACTGTGAGTAAATTTAAGAACAAAAAATCAACGGACTGGAATGAAATTGACATGACAATAGTGAAAAAAGTGATTGAAGGAATTGTTAAGCCACTCACCCACATCTGTAACCTGTCTTTTCAAACTGGTAACTTTCCAAACAAAATGAAAATAGCAAAAGTAATACCTCTATACAAAACAGGAGACAGTCATTGCTTCACAAATTACAGGCCAGTCTCTTTACTCTCACAATTCTCCAAAATACTTGAAAAAATCTTCAATAAGAGACTGGATGATTTCATTGAAAAAAACAACCTCCTTACAGACAGCCAGTATGGTTTTAGAGCAGATAAATCTACATCTTTGGCACTGATCGAACTTATAGAAGAAATTACTAGTTGTATAGATAAAAAAAAAAGTTTGCTGTAGGAGTATTTATAGATTTAAAGAAAGTTTTTGACACCATTGACCACAGAATACTACTAAGGAAATGGGAAAGGTATGGGATAAGAGGGGTCGGACTGTGTTGGGTGGAAAGTTATTTAAGTAACAGACAACAATTTGTACAAATTGGTGAGCACAAATCACCCTTCATGGACATCACTTGTGGTGTGCCCCAGGGGTCAGTTTTGGGATCCAAACTCTTTATTTTGTATATAAATGACATATGCCAAGTATCAAAAATTCTGAAATTTATTTTGTTTGTGGATGACACAAATATCCTTTGCACTGGTGAGAATTTGCAGCAGGTTTTAGAGGTGGTCACAACTGAAATGAAAAAGTTAACGCAGTGGTTCAACAAAAATAAATTATCTTTAAATCTAAAAAAAACAAAGATTATGTTGTTTGGAAATTATAAAATAAATCATGAAATAATGGTAACGATAGATGATACCAGAATAGAAACAGTACAGGAAAATAAGTTTCTTGGGGTGACGCTAGACAATAAAATCTGCTGGAAACCTCACATCAGTCACATCCGGGCCAAGTTGGCAAAATGTATAGGCATACTGGGGAAGACAAGACACATCTTGGACTATAAATCATTGGTCTTACTGTACAATTCACTGTTTCTACCTTATCTTAACTACTGTGTAGAAGTCTGGGGAAACACCTACAAGACCAACCTACAGTCAATATGCACATTACAAAAAAGAGCTATAAGGATAATAAATAATGTAGGATATAGAGACCATACCAATTCATTGTTTTTAAAGTCACATGTCATAAAGTTCATCAATTTAGTTAAATTTAAGACAGCACAAGTCATGTACAGGGCAATTAATAATCAACTCCCAACTAATATACAAAAAATATTTAAAAAAAGAGACAGTGATCATAATTTGAGAGGAGACTTAAACTTTACAAAACCCAAGATACGAACAACCAAGAAAAGTATGTGCATATCTGTCTGTGGGGTGGATTTGTGTAACAGTCTGGAGCCAGAACTGAAACTATGTAAAAACAGAAATCAATTCAAAAAGATGTACAAACATTATTTGCTGAAAGGATATATGCTAGATGGGTAGTATTTATATGTACGATTCACTATGCTCACTCTGGGACACTATGGGACACTATGGAATGGTGGGTGGGACAGCACTGTTTATATCTGTGTTGTTTGAGGCTGGTTTTGATGTATGGACATCAATGTATGCTAGGATGGATGGGTGTTAATGTTGATACGTACAAAATACAGTTAATTGTTTACTTGAGGTCTTAAATGTGGTAATTTGTATATAATTCACATGAGTATTTATGGAAAAGAGGAGGTGGAATTAATAAGTGTTCACTTCTTCCTTCTCCCTTTCGAACACTGTATACTGTTACTTTATTGCATTTGTCATTTGTTTTGTTTTGTTATACTTTTTTGTTCAAAATAAAGTATCTATCTATCTATCTATCTATCTATCCATCTGTCTATTTTTGACATATCACTGACTTTTTTTGACTGAAGCATAACAATGCACTTTACAGGGAAAAAGGACGTAGGACTAACGATTTCCCCCGTCTCCAAAATAACCAGCCTCTGTGACCTGGCCCCTCACAGCTGTCCATACCTCCCTCGACGTGACCACAGGCACATAGAATACTAAGTTAAGTACAAATGTTTGCATTTAGGGATTATTTAATTAATGCTACCAGCATGATGATGAAATTAATTGAATATTACAATATCATGATGTCACTTAATAATGCCTAATCACTGAAGGCACTTGTGTTTCTTAATATTAATAAACAACTGGGATAAACATTTAAGGGATACAAAACTAATGATGGTCACTGGAACATAAGTAAAACCAATTTATGAGGTGATAAAATTTGCACTCCTGTTGATGTAAACACTGATGTGCAGATGGGGAAGCCATGAGCTTTCTCCAATTTTTTCTTTGTGGGTTAGCACCGAGATTTGATCTTTGTGGGAGATGGAGGGAGGCCGGACAGTGGGCATGTGGGTGACGGGCTTATTGGCTGGAGGGGGCAACTGAGGACCCCTCAGACTGAGGACCCCTGAGTTGACAAACATTTTTTTTTTAAGCTAAGTAGAACAAATGACATTGCAGATGACATAAAGCATAACAATTTAAATGACTGTCTTTAAAAATGTAGTGTTCATATGACTTTACACTGCAGGATTCATCTGATGCTATTCACCACATAATGATGTGACAATATCACATTTCAGAAATGTGATAGTAATAAGGAATGTGTTTTCCCGATGCTCAGTTGCGGCCAAGCTGGGCCTCGGGACTACAGTCCACCAAATAATTTACCAAGGAATGTATAAAATGAGGCATTTCTTGTACAAAGTTAATCCACATTCTAATTAGGCAATATGCCCACCTTTCCAATGACTGAAGGAGTGTGACACAATCTTTATTCATTTACACAAATTCAACCTGTCTGTGTTCAACTGGACAAACTGATCTTAAGATAAGATAAGATAAGATAAGCCTTTATTAGTCCCACAACGGGGAAATTCCAGGATTGCAACAGCACAGGGATAGCAACACTCAGAGCAACAACCAGAAGGCAAGAAAAAAAAGCAAGCAAGCAAGAGCAGCTAATATACATATGTACATATTACTATAAATATATATATATATATATACTGTATATATATATATATATATATATATACACAGACACACAGTGCAGAGCATTGTAGCTGGATGGAATAAATATATGAGTATATAAACACACAGTGCGGCGCATTGTAGCTAGATGGAATAAATATGCAGTGATAGGATATTTTCAAGTTTCATTAATTATACTATATGATTTTAATGCTATATTATTCTATTTTATATTATAATTGTTTCTGGTGCATATAAAATCCAATGTCTGGGTCACTGTGATATTTTCATCGCCTCAGAGCTTGAAAAGACTGTCTGTTTTCAGAGCAAGATTAGGATGAGCAAGATTGTGAATAATGACGAAAGTTTCTTTGTTTTATCATACCAAGCTGTACTGTATTGTCCGGATGACCAGATCATGTTAGAATGTTCATTGCTGACCACAGATAAAGAAGGAGTCACTTGGAGAGTTGGCTCCTGCCAGTCTAGCTTAGATAAGAGACCGGGGTATAAAAATCAACATCCTTGGATACATGTTAGGGAGTCGGTGCTGTGAAGCTCTGAGGCAAGTGTATGCTGATACTGATTTCCTCCTTTCTGATCAGAAGGAGAATAAATGACTCAGAACTTGGAAAACCGCCTATTGATTATTTTTTCAGCCTCAGTCAATTCATTTTTGTTCTAACATAATTGGCGCCCGACGTGGGACCCATATAGAGTGATCCACGGCGTTTTCCGACGAGCCTGGACTTTAGACAAGTGCACAGTCAAAAGAGAGGAGAGACCCACATTTCTGGGAAGCGCTGAAAAAAAAAACCCCGCTGAATTTCCCTCTTCAAAGGCCCTGGTGACGTTGGGGAGCGGCGTGGGGCTCTGACGGGTCTACCAGAACTCAGAGGCGGATTCCAGGTGTGAGTAATTTATTCCAGTTTTTTGTTATTGTTGTTATAGCCAGAGAGTGATTGCCTAGACCGATTGTATACTAGGTGAAAGACTGAAAGAAAGAGACCTACAGCCTAATTGATAAGTTATGTTACTTACGGTGCGGATATCGCAATAATCCCTTGGGGAGATGGAATTTTCCTTTCCAAGCGGTGATCAATATTCCTAGATCCGGGGTAATTCTTAGAAATTCGCCGTTTTCCGACTTTCGAAGTAAGTTACAGTGGAGGTCTAGAAGCCAGTACTGGGTTAATAAAACGGGAAAGATACGTGTTCTCATTCCTCTACGGAAGAGCCACGTGATCCCAGAGAAGTTAATTTTTCGGGGTAAGATTCGTGCCAAATTCTGGCGTGCCTTTTGGGACTGCTTCTGCTTATGTTTCAGTTTTGGACTTGTCAGCATTAGTGGGGAGGCGACGTGAACCCCGAAAAAGGGAAAAAGTTGTTTTCACGGAAGATTCGTGCCTTTATCGGGTCTGTTTATCGCCCATTGGCTCCGCTACGGTGAGCTATTGCAAGATGCCGAGGGAGGTTTAACTCTGGGCTTTAGACACACAGCAGGGGGGCTGACGTGACCGTTGAAATTGTTTGTCTTGTGAGTTTGTTGAAGCGCTAGAATAAAAAAAAAAAGAGAGGAGTTACTGTGTTCTGAGTTTGTTTTGTCTGTGTTACATGAAATCCGCTCCGGTGTGAAACATAGAGAGGCTGAGTTCCCACGGAGGCGGAGTGAATACGGTGTGAAATTGATGTCTGTGGTTTTTTCTCCCTAATATTTGTGGAGCATAAAAGGGTTGGTTAGTTAATTATCTTTTGGGAAGTGTTTAAAATTATAGGTATTTGAAAACAGTAGCCTTGAGCAGAAACAGTGGACTGATGTTGTGCTTTATGGCAGTGTAAAAAAAAAAATGAAAGGGGAAGCTTCACGCTGCCACTGGCGGTGTGATGGTTGCCATATTTGATTTTTTCCGCTGAGGTTGCCAGATCTGGAAATTAATTGAAGTAATTCTCATGCTGTTTTGGGCTTTGGCATGAGCCTAAAAGTCTTCATTGTATGACCTTGTAGAGATAACGCAAAAGAAAACATGTCTGGGCCCTGTCTGTCTGTACCTGTCTGTGTGTAATGTCTGTCTCAATGTGTATCTGTTTGAGATTCTGTGTGTGTCCTTGAGAGAAGGAGAAAAAGAAACAGAGAGTTTGGGGAATTAAAAAAAAAAAAAACAAAAAAAAAATAGAAAAGCCGTGTAGCCACTGATTTGTGTGTGGAAAACTTTGAAAAAAAAAGAGTTTGATTTCTGCCATCAAATTAGCAGCAGATGGCAGGAGGCAAAAAGAGTTAAAATATGAACTTTTTGAGGCTGAACAATGGCTTCAGGTTGCCAGGCAACAGCAAGCTGATTTGAATAGGAAAGACCAGACCTTAAAAGACTCGGATGTTTGTAATAAGAAGGATTTGACTAATGCATATTTTTTCTCAAAATTCCGAGGTGACGAAGGAAATAATGGCCGGAGCAGGTGGCGAGACAACCTGACCCCTCCCTCTCTGCATCCGGATCTTGAGACGGTGACCACTCCCACGTCGCCAACTGCGGACCTGCCTTCCTTGGCTCCTCCCCGGCCCCCTCCTCCACGCCCACCTCCTCCTTCCTTTCAACGCAGGCCGGACATCAAACCTAGAGTCCAGCTTTCTCATCTGACAAAAAAGTTAAGTGATTATGCACCTTCACATTATGCCATTTCAACAGCACACACATCCTCACCCTTAGATGAACACATTAAGGAAGAGGAACATGCAATAGAATTGGGACAATTTCCTATGGTTAAACTATACAACCCGGCTTATGTTGGTCCAGCGGCTGAAGGTGCTGAAGTCAATAGCCAAAACACTCTTTAAAATATTCCTACTGTGCTAGTTAACCACCAACTGATGCAGCATTAACTCAGCAGATGAAAGAATTAAATGAACATATTAGGAACAAGTGGAGATTAAACATGATTTGACAGCTATTCAGAATTCCACTTAACATAAAACAGAAAGTGTTGAAGCCTATAGGTGTAGGTTGCAAAATGTTTTTGGACAGTCATTCAGGTTTGGAAAATCCTACTGCAGATACAGGTTCAGAACCCTACTGACAACATTTGAGAAGTGTATTCCTACAGAACATGCATCCAAATTTAGCACAGCATGTACGCATACACCTTGTAATATATCACACATGTTCATTTGCTGATGTGTTGATATATGCAAAACACGCAGAACAACTGAGCTGACCCTCAGGGGGAGGCTTTTGCTTCCCCCACTTCTGTATTTTCCCAGGGTCCCCGGCGTGGAGGAGGTGGGGGGAGGCCTTGGTGCTGGATCTGCGGGCCACGTTCGGGAGGCCAGAGGGAGGGGAAGGGACTACGCCCTGCTCAAAGCCACAACAACGACAGCAACAGCGACAACCGGACTCATCACATCCCGCCATGTGACTGACCGAACCAAAGCTAAGTACAGCTACTGACGATGACATTTGACATACAGTATTTCATTTACCTGACTTTGACCTAATCATGACACTGAAGGGTTTATCAGAGGTTACTCTAGAAGTTCAGGGAACTTCTTTGAAATTTCTTCATGATTCTGGGGCTCACAAAATTAGAACACACAGTGGTCATTAAATCAGCAAATGGGAAGCTAGAAAAGAAATATTTTTCTGAAATTGTAACAGTAAAAAGATGTTACAGGGGACAGTGCAGAAGGTTCATTCATTTTGTCACAAGTGTGTCTAGTTAACTTATTAGAAAGGGATCTGCTCACAACTCTCAATATTGCCCTAATTCCGACAGAAGGTGGTATGAGGGCATCACAATTCCCACATGTATCAGAAATTCATATTTTGCAAGATTTTGCAGTACCAACTCATGGTCACTTCGCTTGGTACCGGCCAGACCAACCGGAGTGGCTGAGAGTTTGGAGGCCAAAATAATGCAATATTTCAAAACACGGGTTCCTACAACCGTGCAAGCCACAAATCAAAATCATTGCAACATGTATGACAAATATCTGAGTGGCTCAGATGACAAATTTGAGAAAACATTTTTTTTGTAAACTCATCCTCCAGAAAAAAAATTATTGCAAATTTGTACTGGTCGCCAAAGGTCTATGCAGAAACATCTGTGAGGTTATTAGATAAAAAAATAAAGGTCACTTTAAACACTAGGAGTCATCACACATTGCACTGAGCAAGCCTAAACACATGCAATGGAAGGACGTAGGCTTAATGAATAATACAGAATTGGTAATAATAAATGTAAAACCTTATTTTAGGCCTTATCAGAGACAATATCTTTTATGCCCAGGAGCCATGAGATGACTGTTGTTGAGATATAGTGCTATATAAATAAAGTTGAATTGAATTGAATTCAAGAAGGTATTAAACCTGGTATACAGGGACTCATAGATGCAGGGGTTATAGTATTAGATCTAAAAATACTGTGCAATATACTTTGTTAAATGATCTACAATCACAAATTAAAATTTTTCACAGTGATTGACATCAGTAATGCTTTTCCAGCATTCCCATCCACCCAGATCATCAGTTTTGGGTTGTATTCAAATTTGAAGGCAAGAGGTACACATTCACGAGGCTACCACAGGGCTATTGTGAATCACCAACCATTTTTTTTTCACAGGCAATGTCAGCAAATTTGGCCTAGTTACATTTTGCTGGCATCCCCTGATGAAATAATTTGGAAAAAAAAAAAAAAAAGACACCATTGCCTTGTTGAAATTTTTAGCTGAGCAGGGTCACAAGGTTAACAAAGCAAAGCTGCAGTTGTGGAAGCCAGAAGTGAAATACTTAGGCCACATTCTGTCAGCAGAAGGGAGACATGTTGATCCTGTTCGCAAAGAGGCTATTTTGGCAGCGCCTAAACCAATCACAAAAAGAGACATGATGTCATTCTTTGGGACATTAAATTATTGTCGCTCCTGGATTGCAAATTATTCATTTGAAGTGCAACCATTGTCTGACTTTATTTCCAAAAAACCAATGGCACAGGTGGACAAGATTTAGCGGACACCTGAAGCAGAGTTGATCGCACTAATTGAAGCATGCAAATTGGGAAAAAAAAAATACTCAGTTTACATTGATAGCCAGTATGCATTTTCCACTATTCATCATTTTGCACAACAGTGGAAAAATAGAGGCATGATTACATCAACAGGGAAGCCTATTCAACATAAACACCTCATTCTGGAACTGCTTGAAAGTGTCAAACTGCCATTACAACGGGCCATATGCAAATGTGCTGCTCATACGAATGGTAATGATCCGGTTTCTAAAGGCAATCATTTTGCAGATCAAACTGCAAAGGCGGTAGCACAAGGCTTGCAACCTAAACAAAGCACATTTGATTCTGTTTTGACATTGACTGAAGAGCTATCACATGATATTCTTGTTGAGGCTCAAAAAGCAGCACCACAGGCTGAAATTTACAAATGGATAAAGAAGGGAGCTATCCTTGATGACACCTTAAAGCTCTATAAATGTAAGGCAAACAAGCTTATTCTACCATGCAAACTGTTTCACCAAGTCTCTACCTTGCTCCATGGCGTTTCGCATGTAGCAAGAGGGAGGATGGTATCTACATTGAATAAAACCTTTACTGCTTATGGGTTTAGCCAGTTTGCCACACAGTTTTGTAAGAAATGTCTGATCTGTGCAAAAAACAATGCACAGGGAAACTTCAAACCTGAGAGAGGCACTTTCCCAGCTTCTGCTTATCCATTTCAGAACATTTGCATGGATTTTATTGAACTGAATAAATGTGAAGGCAAGAAATATTGTTTGGTCATTTGTGATATGTTTTCTAAATGGACAGAAGCTTTTCCTTGCACACATCCAAATGCAATCACAGTTGCAAAGAAATTGCTTGCAGAAATTGTACCTAGGTTTGGAATACCTGAGAAAATTTACTCAGATAATGGTACACATTTTGTAAATCAAGTTATGTCACATTTAGGCACAGCACTGAACATCATTTTGAAGAATCATTCAGCTTATCACCCACAATCTGCAGAACTGGTAGAACGCACAAACAGAACTATTAAAGAAAGACTCAGAAAAACAATGGCAGAAACAAGACAAAATTGGATTTACTGCCTTCCATTAGTTTTGTTTTACATGAGGATAATCCCAACCAAAGGGGGGGTTGTCTCCATTTGAAATCATGTATGGCAAACCATACTTGTTGCCACCTTTGAGACCATTCAATCCTGGTGATGAAGAAGTGTGTTTAGCAGATTACATGAGAAGAATGTTGACTAACAGAGATATTTATCGCTGCTACTCTCCCTAGGAGGGTTCACGAGGAAACTGCACCGATCTTGGCCAAGCCAGGAGACCTCGTCCTCATCAAAGCCATCAAAAAGAAGAATTGGACTGATTCACCCTGGCAAGGACCACATAAAGTTGTTTTGTCAACGCCAACAGCGGTGAAAGTTGAAGGACGGGACTCTTGGGTGCATTTAACACACTGTAAACTTTACCCTGCTCTGAACTCACAGTAAGGGACTTCTAAATAAATATTTTCAACTCCATTCCATTAAAGACTCTCAGCAAGAGACTTTTTCTTAATTGTTTTTCCTATACAAGTGTCGACTGACGACGCCCTACGTGGTGTCCAGTACCGGCTTGGGATAGGGAAGCAAGTGGTTGACCATCATGGAGAGACAAGAAGCGCAAGAAAGACGTTTGATCATTAAAGGGTGTTGTTGTTGTTTCCTTTACATCATCATCCTAGGGGTGACATTATTATTTTGGTTTCCTTTAGCTGCACCACAAACCATACATCGTAGTGCTAGGGACCTTGCACATATTCAGCATAATTGGCTAGAGCTACATGAGCATCACGATCATGAATATGCTGCCAATACGTGGTGGAGGTATGCTAATTATACGGCTAGGGCAGCTAATCGTTCCAATTGTTATGTTTGCTCCTTAGTGCCAACGTCAGCTGGACAGACTGCTGTTGTAGCCAAAATGATGGAACCAGCAAAGGCTCTCTGTTTTTTACAGAAGGCTATGAAAAGGGACTACACAAAAAAGATTATTTTGAATCACTCTTGTGAAATCTTTCATCACTCTACCAATCAGAGAACTTATGGTACCCCTTACTCTGTAAGGGCAAGGTTAGTTTCATCAGGAACTTTTTCTTTTTGTCTGAAGGGAAGTGGTAACAACCCTCTGGGCGACCTACCCCTTTCTCGGTGTGAGGAGGTGTACAGTGTACACCGCACCTGTGATGCTAGTACCCTGACCAATCGGGTGTGCAGGTGGTGTCCACGGGTTAACCGTTGTCATTATGGACCTATCACTATGCTGGAGCTCTGCAGTGCTGCTATCTGCAACTTCCATATGTACGGCGCACATATGGTGACGGGTGGCTGGTGGCTGTGTGGTCGTAAGGCGTATTCCCATCTGCCTATGAACTGGGCAGGAACCTGTGCCCCCGTCTTTGTGACTGACAACACCCTGATTATGTCAGCGGGTCAGACGAGCAGAGGGAAGAGAGACCTATCACAGGATGCCCTTTTCACACCACATGATTCCATCTGGGGTAGGGACGTGCCAGAGCAGTTCAAGATACTTACTACAGGTCAAAAGGTAGTTCAATCGCTATTCCCTTGGGTGGGAGTGGGAAAAAATACCTTGTGGATTGAGACTCTTAATTATAGACTACAGTCTTTTGTGAATTTTTCCTTAGCTGCCTGGAAAGATGAAAGGGAGGAAATGACTGCTATAAGACTTGTAGCAACACAGAATAGAATGGTACTTGATCAGTTGACGGCTGCCCGTGGAGGGGTGTGCACAATTATAGGTCAGTACTGTTGCACCTTTATACCTGCACATGATGCAGATGGAGGCGTCATTGCTTCAGCCATACGTAATCTGACTACTTTGCAGACTGCTGGGGCCAAGGATAATGTTGATGATTCATCACACTGGATAAACTGGTTGTTTTCCTCATGGAGGAGTCTTGTCATAAACTTAGTGGTGATTACTGTAGTGATACTTTTGATCTTTTCATGTTTCATTCCTTGTATCCGTGATATGATGTTGAAACTTGTTCAGGTGAATTTAGTGTTATATCATGAGGCCACCACTGGAGATGATGGGGAAACAACACCAGCTTAATGTCTTATGAGTACAGAGTAAAAGTACAGTATGATTGACATGCAGAAAACCGAAAGGAGATGTATGTTCATGATGTGAATTTGAAATGTACTGAATTGCAAGAGTAATCAAATATGCCTTGAAGTTCAGAGAAGTTGTTTTCCTTATTTGAGATTTTTTCACTTTATCCTGTTTATGTTCTGTCTTAATTTATGTCGTATTTGAAACCATTATGTTACTAATCACTATTTACAGTTTTACTATATTGATTGTTGTTTCATTGTTGATACCTTGTTGCAGTTTCACGTTGAGGTACTAATACACATAGGTTAGGATGCTAGCACACATAGATCTCTGATACAAACATACACATATGTTTTTTACACATAATAGGTTTTTAGTTATTTTTATTGTTTTTTACATTTACATATAAGTATTAACTTTTTATTAAATCACTGCTAATCACTGCTAATTTACTGACACATAGAATGACAAATACATACACTATTTCATCTTAATTTATGGCTAATCACCATCACTGACTCAATTTTTCTCTTTTATGACTTAATTAGATGATTGATTTCTTTTTTGAAATAAAAGGTAATATCCTCACATGCTCCCCAGGAAATGAAACATTCCAGCGGCGCTCGGGAGTGGCAGCGAGGCCGATGGCGGACTTTCCTCATTAAAAAAGTGAGTTAGGATCTTTTGCAATACAATGCTTTAGCATAAAATGCACCGGAACTTGGTGAGCTGCCCAATGAGGTTTTAGAAGCCATAATGTTTCATCTCTGATGCTTTTTGAGCATCATAGGGGGGAATGATAGGATATTTTCAAGTTTCATTAATTATACTATATGATTTTAATCCTATATTATTCTATTTTATATTATAATTGTTTCTGGTGCATATAAAATTCAATGTCTGGGTCACTGTGATATTTTCATCGCCTCAGAGCTTGAAAAGACTGTCTGTTTTCAGAGCAAGATTAGGATGAGCAAGATTGTGAATAATGACGAAAGTTTCTTTGTTTTATCATACCAAGCTGTACTGTATTGTCCGGATGACCAGATCATGTTAGAATGTTCATTGCTGACCACAGATAAAGAAGGAGTCACTTGGAGAGTTGGCTCCTGCCAGTCTAGCTTAGATAAGAGACCGGGGTATAAAAATCAACATCCTTGGATACATGTTAGGGAGTCGGTGCTGTGAAGCTCTGAGGCGAGTGTATGCTGATACTGATTTCCTCCTTTCAGATCAGAAGGAGAATAAATGACTCAGAACTTGGAAAACCGCCTATTGATTATTGTTTCAGCCTCAGTCAATTCATTTTTGCTCTAACATGTAGATATATAAACACCCACAGTACGGAGCATTGCAGCTAGGTGGAATAAATATGTAAATATATAAACACACACAGTGCGGAGCAATGTAGCTAGATGGAATAATATGTAGATATATAAACACACAGTGCAGAGCATTGTAGCTAGATGGAATAAATATATAGATATATAAATATAAACACACCCAGTGTGGAGCATTGTAGCTAGATGGAATAAATATGTAAATATATAAACACACACAGTGCAGAGCATTGTTGCTAGATGGGACGAAACAGCACAACCGTCTACTTAGTTATCCTACATGGTATGATTATGTGCCCATACATATTCTCACCCTCCATAGCGACCAGTATTTTCCTAGTTGTATGCCGGAGGGGACCATTGTGTAAGTCTATTGCATCTTTTGCATTCAAAAAAACTATTAGGTTAACTATTAGGTTGTTACATCTTTTTGCTATCTCTGCGAGCAGCCCTGCTTAGGTTGTACAGTCTGACAGCCGTTGGTAGGAAGGATCTGCGAAACCTCTCGGTTGTGCACCTGGGATGATGTAGTCTGCTGCTAAATGAGCTCCTCAGTGCATTCAGTATGTCCTGCATAGGGTGGAACTCGGACTCCAGCAGAGATGACAGTTTAGCCACCGTCCTTCTCTCTCCTATCTCTTCCACCGGATCAAGGCGCTGCCCCAGGACAGAGCTAGCTTTCTTGATCAGTTTGTTCAGTCTCTTCCTATCGGCTGCAGTAATGCCACTGCCCCAGCAGACCACTCCAAAAGTGATGGCTGATGCCACCACCGTGTCATAGAATGTCTTCAGCAGCGCCCCTTGTACACCAAAAGACCTGAGTCTCCTCAGTAGGAACAGCCTGCGCTGTCCCTTCTTGTAGAGTGTGTGAGTATTGTGTGACCAGTCTAGTTTATTGACTTTATTACTACTGGATTGAGGATCGTCACTTCCTTGTGGTAACGTATCGTCACTTCCTGTTTTGCTGTCTGCCTGTGTGGTTTGCCTGTGTGGTTGCTCTCCAGCCACTAGCTATGGCAAGCTCTCTTTCCTCTTCTCTGGTGTGCTCTCTCTGTCAGATGTTTAGCTACACTTCTGCCTCTTTTAGTGATAACGGTAAATGTTGTATATAATAAATGTCTTTTGGAGGCGCTCGAGGCGAGGTTGTCTGATTTGGAATCCTGGCCCCGCTGCATTGAAACACCGTCTGCGCCAGTTAATCTTGACGGACGCCCATTAGCTGCAGCGGAGCTAGCTAGCTTAGGCCCCACTGTCAGCGGTCCCCCGGCTCTCCTCAGCAGCGAGGAGACTGGGTGGGTGACGGTGAGAAGGAAGCCTAGTCGCAAAGCCCCGGTTCACCACCAACCTGTTCACATTTCTAATTGTTTTTCCCCGCTCAGCGACACACCCGCTGAGGAAAAAACTCTGATCATTGGCCACTCTGTAGTCAGAAACGTGAACCTAGAGACTCCAGCGGCCATAGTCAAATGCATTCCTGGGGCCAGAGCAGGCGACATCGAGTCAAATTTGAAAATGCTGGCTAAAAGTAACTGTAAATATTCCACAATTGTTATTCACGCCGGCATTAATGACATCCGTCTCCGGCAGTCGGAAGTCACGAAACTTAATGTAGAATCGGTGTGTGACTTTGCAAAAACAATGTCTGCCACTGTAGTATTCTCTGGGCCCCTCCCCAATCTGACCAGTGATGACATGTTTAGCCGCTCGTCATCCTTGAACCGCTGGCTGTCTGTGTGGTGTCCTAAAAATGACGTGGGCTACATTGACAATTGGAGCTCTTTTTGGGGAAAACCTGGTCTTATGAGACGAGACAGCATTCATCCCACTTTGGATGGTGCTTCTCATTTATCTAACAATCTGGCATCTTTTTTATCCAAATTTCCAAAACCCTGACTACTCAGAGTTGGGACCAGGAAGCAGAGTTGCAGTCTTACACGCCTCTCTGCAGCTCCTCTTCATCCGCCACCCCTCAGCTTAGCCCCTGTCTTCCCCATCAGAGAATCGTTGTCTGCTCCCTCCAAAGTAAATAAAAATATAATGTACAAGCATCCCAAAGTGATAAAGCAAAATATTGGTAAAACTCAAATTAAACATAAAGCCTCTAAATTGAATGATTTGGCCTCTGTTCATCCTCATAATTTAAAAATTAAATGTGGTTTTGTGGGCGACACACATTGTGGGCTCACATTTCCACAGAGATATGACTGCATGCGTATTGGGGGTGTCACGTCTGGAAGGACAAAGGACTCGAATCTGCAGAAGATAACGAGGAGGTGTGAGATTGGTCTTTTTGTCCCACAGAAGATGCCCCGGAGGGATTTCCGGTTCATCAAGAAATGAGAGACAATGGTGAAGGTTCAAAGGGATGCTTTGTGACTGTATGTTTACTGAAAACACCATGTGACTTGAATTCTGATGCTGGAAACATATAAAAGGGTGATGAGATATGATTCTTTCTCTTTTCCTGCTTTGAGAATGCTAGAAGCTGTGTTCTGTCAATAAAGCTGATTTAAGAACTAAACTCAGCCTCATCATTCGAGCACATCCTCTACACTGGTGACCTACGACAAAGAATGAGCAGACAGAATTCTCCCGAGCGGGGCTCGGCGGAAGCCAGCCTGATGGCCGCCTCCACGATCCAGCTGCCCGATTTCTGGCAGCACAGCCCGCGCTCATGGTTTAGCGCAGTCAAGGTGCAGTTCAACCTCCGGAGAATCTCCAACGATGACACAAAATTCTACCATGTGGTAGCGAAGCTGGACAGCGACACGGTCCAGAGAGTGGAGGATCTGGTTAATCATCCACCAGACAGCGACAAGTACAGCGCATTGAAGGACATGCTGATCAGCCATTTCACCCCTTCGGTCCAACAGCGAGCAGAGGGGCTCCTGACGTTGACGGAGTCAGAGAACGAGAGACCTGAGGACCTGATGGTGAAGATGCTGAGGCTCAAAGACTCTGAGGATGGCGAATTCATTTTCGCCCACCTTTTCCTTCGGACCCTGCCTCCAGCAGTGAGAGTGGCCCTGGCAGAGTCGCCCCGATTGGCCAGGCGAGACTACCATGGGCTGAGCAAAGAGGCGCAGCGGCTTGTCGACACCCACAAGCGGAACGCGGTTTCGGCCGCAGCTGCTAGCCCAGGAACGACGTCCGGAGACAGCGCAGGTCCAGTGGCCGAGGCGCCAGACGCACCAACGACGGCGGCGATGGGGGCCAGACGACGCGGAGCGGAGGACGGCCGGTGTTTCTACCACCGCCGTTTTGCAGAGAGAGCGCACAGGTGCGTCCCACCGTGCAACTTCAAGCGCCAGGGAAACGCCAAGACCGAGGGCCGGTAGCAGCTGCGACCCTCGGCGATGAGAACAAGCTGCTTTACCTGACGGATGCACACTCGGGGAAACAGTTCCTCGCGGACACGGGCTCCCAGCTGAGTTTCGTCACACCCACCTACGCGGAACGGCTGATGTCGTCTAAAGCTCCCTGGGTGTCAGTGTCAGCAGCGAACGGCTCTGCGATTAAAACGTTCGCTTGGGTGGCCCCGCCGACTGCACATGCCAGCGTCTCGGCTGCGGGTGGTAAGTTTCACACATTGCTTGCTCAGTTCCCAGCACTCACAGTCCCCACGTTTTCGGCGACGGTGGCTAAACATGGGGTGGAACATTTTATCACCACCACCGGCCCTCCCGTTTTTGCAAAAGCTCGGCGCTTGGACCCAGCTAAACTGGCCATCGCGCGCGAGGAGTTCACTAATCTGGAAAAACTGGGCATTGTTAGACGCTCCAAAAGCTCTTGGGCTTCGCCGCTACACATGGTCCCAAAGGCGGACGGCTCATGGCGACCTTGCGTCGATTTCCGCAGGTTGAACAACGTTTCAGCTCATGACCGCTACCCGATTCCGCACATTCAGGATTTTTCTGTTCATTTGGCGGGGGCGCACATTTTTTCTAAAATAGACTTGGTGCGCGGGTACCACCAGGTTCCAGTGCGCGCGCAAGATGTACCGAAAACAGCGGTCATAACTCCTTTCGGCCTTTTTGAGTTTTTGCGCATGCCTTTTGGCCTCAAGGGGGCCGCGCAGACTTTCCAACGCATGATGGATGCAGTTTTATGCGACCTCCCTTTCGTGTTTGTTTATTTGGACGATATTTTGATAGCCAGCGCGTCCGAGGGCGAGCACGAAAAACACCTCACAGCAGTTTTTCGGAGGCTGACAGAGCACGGGTTAATAGTTAACCCAGCGAAGTGCCAGTTTGGGGTGGGGCAGATTGATTTTTTGGGGCATCGCGTTTCGGCAGAAGGAGCGGTTCCTCTTCCAGATAAAGTGCGTGCCATAACGGATTTTCCGCAACCTCAAACGGTCAAGGCACTTCAGGAGTTTCTAGGGATGGTTAATTTTTACAACCGGTTCCTCCCAAGCGCAGCACAGCTCATGCAGCCATTGTACACCGCGTTAAAAAACCAAAAGCCCGCAAATAAAGTTGAATGGTCTCCAGAGCGGGAGCGCGCTTTTGCCCAGGTCAAATCAGCCCTGGCAAACGCAGTTTTGTTAGCGCACCCAGTTCCAAAGGCCCGCATGGCACTCACCACTGACGCTTCCGATGTAGCGGTGGGGGCGGTAGTTGAACAGTTTGTGGCAGGTACCTGGCAACCCCTCGCGTTTTTCAGCAGGACTTTGCGCGATATTGAGTGTAAATACAGTGCGTTTGACAGGGAGCTTTTGGCCCTACACTTGGCCATCCGCCATTTTCAGTTCTGGTTAGAGGGGCGACGTTTCACTGCATTTGTGGATCATAAACCGCTAACGTTTGCGATGGCCAAAATTTCAGAACCCTGGTCAGGCCGACAACAAAGGCAACTAGCCGCAATATCGGAGTTCACTACTGATATTCAGCATGTCGCGGGTAAACACAATGTTGTGGCAGACTGTCTCTCGCGCGCGGTAGCACCACCAAGCCCCATGGGGGCAGACTCTGTAGCCGTGGCTGCGGGCCCGGGCAGCGACGCGGGAGCGCGTGCAGCCCCGGTCTGTGTAGGGTTAGATTATGCAGCCATGGCTGCGGAGCAGGTTAACAATGCGGACGTGCGCGCGCTCCAGTCTGGACCAACAGGGTTAAGGCTGGAGCACAGGGAGCAACAAAGTGGTATGCCCCCACTAATCTGCGATGTCTCCACGGGACGGCCCCGCCCCGTGGTGCCAGCCGCGTGGCGTCGCCACGTTTTTGACTCGGTCCATTCTCTCGCGCACCCGGGGGTGCGCACATCGATTAAGTTGGTGGGGGAGAAATTTGTTTGGCCCGGGTTGCGCAAACAGGTCAAGGAATGGGCGGCAGCCTGCGTAGCGTGTCAGCGAGCCAAAATACACAGACACACTAAGGCCCCGTTGGAACCTTTTCACATCCCCGCTAAGCGTTTTGATCACGTGCATGTTGACTTGGTGGGCCCGCTCCCATCATCACACGGGCACACACATCTTTTGACGATGGTGGATCGCACCACGCGTTGGCCAGAGGCGATTCCTCTGACATCAACCACAGCGGAAGAAGTTGCGCGAGCATTTTTAGCAGCGTGGGTTGCGCGTTTTGGTGTACCGTCGGACATAACGTCCGACAGGGGTCCCCAATTTATTTCCGAGCTATGGTCATCGATGGCCCGCAGCTTGGGGGTGAAGATTCATCGCACTACCGCGTATAACCCCCAGGCTAATGGTTTATGCGAACGCTTTCACAGGTCATTGAAAGCAGCCCTCAGAGCGTCGCTGACGGATACAAATTGGGTGGACAAACTTCCATGGGTTTTATTGGGGTTGCGTTCTGCACCTAAGGAAGATTTGCATGCTTCCCCGGCTGAATTAGTTTTTGCACAACCTCTCCGTTTGCCGGGGGAATTTCTCCCCGATAATCCCGCACCAAATGGCCCCCCTGCTCAGCCGTGGCAGAGCGACTCAGGAGCAAACACGCTCCCTGGCCCGGTCCATCACAGTTTACCACACATTTTTGTGCCAAAGGCTTTAAAAAATGCAGAGTTTGTTTTTGTTAGACATGTCATGACATGACAAAGAGAAATATAAATGTCAACTGGTTGATTTGAATACTTCACTTGAATGTTTAGCTGTTAATGTATGTCTCTCTCCGGTAATGAATTTCAACATTGCAGTAGTGTACAACCCACCTTCACACAACTCTTCCTTTTATAATGAATTAAGTGATCTGGTTAAACAACTTGAGAAGAACAGAGAAACAATAATTCATGGTGACTTTAATATCAACTGGTCTGATAAAAAAGACAAACAAAAACTGAAAAGCCTCATGACTAAATTTAATTACCAGCAAATCATCAAAGGACCCACCAGGATAACCAAACAATCCAGAACAGTTATTGACATGGTATTTACTAATAAACCAGAACGAATAACCAGAACCTATAATCTTGTAACTGGTCTCTCAGATCATAACATGGTTCTTGCTGTCAGGAAACTTACTAAAAAGCGACTACAGTATTTTGGGGGAGTCGATATTGACAAATCAAATTTTATTATCCCCAAATCAAAAAATGAGGAGTTTGAACATTACTTAGAGAATCAAAATTGGGAGCAGCTCATGTCAACATGTGAAGTAGATGATTGTTGTAATTTTATAACTGCAACAATCACAAAGTCTATAGAAAAATTTTCAAAGCAAATTAAAAGTAGACAACAGAAGATTAGCCTACCATGGTTAAATAATGAAATAAGAAAACTTATGAAGAGGCGAGACTATGCACTGAAAACATCACTAACCTCCAAACTACAAAATGATCACCTTGTGTACAAAAGCTTAAGAAATAAAGTGGTACATGAGCTGCGAAAATCAAAAATATCTTATTACAATAAACTGATAGATCATGCAAAGGGTAACAACAGTTCCCTATGGAGGCATTTAAATAACTTAACTAATAAAAAAAACGATCAGAAGGGGGTAAAGGAACTTAGAATCAATGGCAAGACCGTCAGTGACAAGGCTACTTTGGCAAATGAATTTAATTCACACTTTGTGGGCTCTGTGGAAGACTTAACAAAAAATTTTGTGCTGCCAAATGTGCTCAACAACACAAATTCCATACTTCCAACAGATACTTTTCACATCGATGAGGTAAATGAGGAGTTAATTGCTGGTATTGTTAAAACACTGTCAAACTCAAAAACTAATGATATCTACAATATGAGCACCTCCTTTCTCAAAATGCACAGCAAAATATTAATCAAACCACTGACTCACCTCATTAATCTCTCCATTAGGTCTAGTACATTTCCATCAGGCTGGAAAAAAGCTGTCGTCATACCAGTTCATAAATCAGGCAGTAAAGACGATATATGCAATTACCGCCCAATCTCTATTTTACCAGTCCTATCTAAGGTTCTTGAAAAAGTTGTAGCTACACAGCTGATAGACTACTTACAAGACAGTCAACTTCTTCATCCACATCAATTTGGTTTTAGACCAGGATACTCAACAGAAACAGCAAATTGTTGCCTTATTGAAAACGTCAAACAGTCCTTGGACAGGGGTAATGTGGTAGGAGCTGTTTTTCTAGATCTCAAAAAGGCTTTCGATACTGTAAACCACAGTTTGCTTTTATCCAAAATGGTATCTTTTAACTTCTCCCCAAATACATTAGAATGGTTTGCATCTTATCTCCAGAATAGAGAACAGTGTGTAAAAGTTCACCAGGATAAATCCTCATTTTTAAACAACCGCATGGGTATCCCACAAGGGTCCATTCTTGGTCCTTTACTTTTCAGCATTTTTATTAATGACTTGCCGTTACACTGCTCAGCTGCAACATGCCAACTTTATGCAGATGATGCAGTTATTTACACAGCTGCCAAGACTCCAGCACAGGCTGCAGATGTACTGTCTACAAGTATGGTTGATGTCCAAGAGTGGCTCCTCAAGAACCATCTATTGCTGAACCTTCAGAAAACAGTCTCGATGTGCTTTTCAATCAAAAAATGTAACCTGCAACATTTTAAAGTTAATATACATGATCATGACATCAGTTTAGCTACAGAATTCAAATACCTTGGCATTGTACTAGATCCTCAACTCAAATTTAATCTTCATATAAAGAAAATTTCAAAAACAGTAAAAAAAAATCTGAACTGCTTTAAATTAATTAGATATTACATACCTTACGAAGCAGCTGCACTGTATATGCATTCTATGGTTTTTTCTCATATATCATACTGTTTGACAGTCTGGGCTCAAGCAGCCCCTTCCACAATAAGACATATAGGTTCATTATATAATCAAACCCTAAAAATCTTGGACAAAAAGCCCATTAGGTGGCATCACTGTAATGTTTTAAAAAAATACAACCTATTGAGTTTTGAGAGCTTCATTGACCTCTGTCTTCTGAAATTAACGTTCAAATGTTTCCATAAATCAGCACCCGAGCCACTTGCTGGTTTCGTCCAAAGACAGGACAGCAGCAGAGCCACCAGGAGTTCTGTTAACAATAACTGTAAAATATTCCACCGCAGAACCACATTTGGACAAACAGCTTTCTCTATAAAGGGCAGTCACATCTGGAACACAATGCCAAATGAAATTAAAATAATAACGGACTTTAAAACATTCACTAAAAATGTTAAAAACTGGCTGAAAAATAAACAAGAATGTACTCATGTATGAATTAATTGTCTGCAAAGTGAGAGTGAATGAAGGGAAGGAATAAATGTGTTTGTTTATAGTGAGTGACGGAGGGAGGAAGGCCTGAAATAGGCAAATGTGAGTCAGGTTATATGTGTTAAATGTGAGTCAGGCTGTTATATTTGTGTATTTATAATATTTATAATATTTATGTTAAATGTGAGTCAGGCTGTTACATTTGTGTATTTATAATATTTATAATATTTATAATTGTGTATTTATAATTTTTCTGCATTGATGTATGTGGTTATTGTGTATATTTTTTATCTTGATTCTTTTTTCTAAAGCCCATCCAGGGACAAGAGTTGCGAATTAGCTAATAGCTATACACTCTATGTGCAACACATCAGATTGATTGTCTTTGATTAATTGTCTATGTTTATTGCACTGTCCCTGTCAAATAAACTAATCTACTACTACTACATGATGCTCAACGTCCAAGTTTGCAGCCGTTTTATGACGGACCGTTCAGAGTGCTGGAGATCGGGCAGAAGCATTTTCTGCTAGATTTAGGGGGCAGAAGGGAGTTGATGTGCATAAACAGGCTCAAACCCGCTTTTGTTTTGGCTGATGAGGAAGTGCAGCTCGCGAGGCCCTCCCACCGTGGCAGGCCGCCGAGAGGACATTCTCCAGAATCTTCACAGAAAGGTGCTAACAGCTTTAATCCACAGATGCAGAGAGATGTTGCAGGGGCAGCAAGCCGGGTTGCAGCAGATTTGGCAGAAGGTTAAAACCCAGGCAGTTGGTGGATTGATTAGCGATATATGGAGTGCTTTGTGTTTTTCTTTTTTTATGCCATGCAGGTTTTGCCCTTACTAGACATTTGGGGGGGTAGTGTGGGCGACACACATTGTGGGCTCACATTTCCACAGAGATATGACTGCATGCGTACTGGGGGTGTCACGTCTGGAAGGACAAAGGACTCGAATCTGCAGAAGATAACGAGGAGGTGTGAGATTGGTCTTTTTGTCCCACAGAAGATGCCCCGGAGGGATTTCCGGTTCATCAAGAAATGAGAGACAATGGTGAAGGTTCAAAGGGATGCTTTGTGACTGTATGTTTACTGAAAACACCATGTGACTTGAATTTTGATGCTGGAAACATATAAAAGGGTGATGAGATATGATTCTTTCTCTTTCCTGCTTTGAGAATGCTAGATGATGTGTTCTGTCAATAAAGCTGATTTAAGAACTAAACTCAGCCTCATCATTCGAGCACATCCTCTACAGTTTATTAAATATTAGGTCTCTAACTCCCAAGTCTCTGTTAGTCCATGATCTGTTAATTGATCATCAGATTGATTTAATTTCCCTTACAGAGACTTGGTTAGGGCAAGAGGATTATGTTGGTTTAAATGAATCAACTCCCTCTGGTTATTTAAACTGTCAAAATCCCAGAAGTTCTGGTCGTGGAGGAGGAGTAGCAACAATTTACCATTCCAAATTACTAGTTAATGTAAAGCAAAAAACATGTTATAATTCCTTTGAGGGCCTGGTCCTCAGTATTGGGCACTTTAGCAATTTTAGGTTAAACCCAATTTTATTTGCCATAGTTTATCGTCCCCCATCAACCTATTCAGAATTTTTATCCGAATTTGCTGATTTCTTAGCTGATTTAGTGCTGAAATCTGATAGAATAATTATAGTAGGGGACTTTAATATACATGTGGATGTAGATAGTGACTGCCTTAATGTGGCTTTTAATTCAATATTAGACTCGATTGGGTTTTCTCAGAAAGTAGGAAATTCTACTCATTACCTCCACCATACATTGGACCTTGTTCTGACATATGGCATAGAAATAGAAAATCTTGTAGTGTCTCCTCATAACCCTGTACTGTCAGACAATTGTCTGTTAACCTTTGATTTTACTATTTCTGACTATTTGGCTCCTAAAGAAAAATATTATCACAGTAGATGCCTCTCAGATGATGCTGTTTCCAAATTTATGCAGATTGTTTCCTCTATGCCATGTGTCAACACAACGGAAATAAGCTATAGACAGCTTGCTCCTTCTGTAATTGATAACATGGTGGATAGTGTTTCAGCTTCTCTGCATCAGGCTCTAGACTGGAGGAGGCTGGAGGTGGAGGTGGAGGTGGAGGTGGAGGCTGGAGGTGGCTGGAGGTGGAGGCTCTAGACTATGGAGCACTCCTCAGTGCTCCATACTGGATGCACTGAGGAGCTCATTTAGCAGCAGACTACATCATCCCAGGTGCACAACCGAGAGGTTTCGTAGGTCCTTCCTACCAACGGCTGTCAGACTGTACAACCTAAGCAGGGCTGCTCGCAGAGATAGCAAAAAGACGTAACAAACTAATAGTTTTTTTGAATGCAAAAGATGCAATAGACTTACACAATGGTCCTCTCCGGCATACGACTAGGAACATACCGGTCGCTATGGAGGGTGAGAATATGTATGGGCACATAATCATACCATGTAGGATAACTAAATAGACGGTTATGCTGTTTCATCCCACCTAGCAACAATGCTCTGCACTGTGTGTGTTTATATATTTACATATTTATTCCATCTAGCTACAATGCTCAGCACTGGGTGTGTTTATATTTATATATCTATATATTTATTCCATCTAGCTACATTGCTCTGCACTGTGTGTGTTTATATACTTGCATATTTATTCCACCTAGCTGCAATGCTCCGTACTGTGGGTGTTTATATATTTACATATTTATTCCATCTAGCTACAATGCTCTGCACTGTGTGTTCATATATTCATATATTTATTCCATCCAGCTACAATGCTCTGCACTGTGTGTGTGTGTGTGTGTGTGTGTGTGTGTGTGTGTGTGTATATATTTTATAGTAATATGTACATATGTATATTAGCTGCTCTTGCTTGCTTGTTTGTTTTTTTTTGTTTTTTTTTCTTGCCTTCTGATTGTTGCTCTGAGTGTTGCTATCCCTGTGCTGTTGCAATCCTGGAATTTCCCCGTTGTGGGACTAATAAAGGCTTATCTTATCTTATCTTATCTTAGACTTGGTGGCCCCCTTAAAAAAGAAAAAGTCTAATCAGAGATTTCTAACTCCTTGGTTCCACACAGAAACTCGTAGCTTAAAACAGAAGACTCGTCAATTAGAAAGAAAATGGCGCTCTACTAATTTAGATGAAATCTATTTAGCTTGGAGAAATCATCTTTTAATTTATAAAAAATCTCTTCGAAAAGCTAGAACGAGTTATTACTCTGCATTAATAGAAGAGAACAAGAATAATCCCAGGTTTCTTTTCAGTACTGTAGCCAGGTTGACAAAGAGTCAGGACTCTGTCAATCCTAGCATTCCCTTAGAGCTTACTAGTCAGGACTTTATGAACTTTTTCAATAATAAAATTTCATCCATCAGAGATAAAATCAATCAGATTCTTCCCACAGTTAACTTAAATACTGTAACTACTACAACTCTATTGATGTCTGTCAATTATTATTAAACTATTGATGTCTGTCTTGATGAGTTTACTCCAGTCGACCTTTGTGAGTTAGACAAAATAGTTTCCTCATCCAAACCTTCAACTTGTCTTTTAGACCCTATTCCTACCAGGTTATTTAAAGAAGTCTTCCCACTTATTGGTAGCTTTATTCTTCATATAATCAATTCTTCATTAACTTTAGGCCATGTACCGCAGGCTTTTAAAACGGCTGTAATTAAACCCTTACTCAAAAAGCCAACGCTAGATCCAGGAGCTTTAGCTAACTATAGACCAATCTCTAATCTCCCTTTCATTTCAAAAATCTTAGAAAGAGTTGTTGCTACCCAATTATTTGACCACCTGCAGGGAAATGGTTTACTTGAAGAGTTTCTATCTGGGTTTAGAATCCATCATAGTACTGAAACAGCCTTAGCGAAGGTCACTAACGACCTCCTCATTGCATCTGATAATGGACTAGTTTCTGTACTTGTACTTTTAGACCTTAGTGCAGCTTTTGATACTATTGATCATAATATTCTACTTGATAGATTAGAACACTATGTTGGACTTAATGGAACTTCGTTGCAGTGGTTTAGATCTTATTTATCTGATAGGTTCCAGTTTGTTCATGTAAATAATGAGTTTTCTTTCAGCTCAAAGCTTAGTCATGGAGTTCCACAGGGATCTGCGCTAGGCCCTACTCTTTTTAGTTTATATATGCTTCCGTTAGGCAACATTATTAGAAAGCACTGTATACATTTTCGTTGTTATGCAGATGACACACAATTATACCTGTCAATGAAGCCAGATGATAGTAATCAATTAGCCAAGTTAGAAGCCTGTCTTAAGGAAATCAAAGCTTGGATGACTTGTAATTTCCTGCTATTAAATTCAGATAAGACTGAAGTCATTCTTGTTGGTCCAAAAAAACCTTAGAAATTCCTTTCCAAATCAAACTTTCAGTTTGGATGCAGTTACTCTTTCTCTTAATAGCTCTGTGAGGAACCTTGGAGTTATTTTTGATCAGGATTTGTCCTTCAATTCACATATTAAATTTGTTTCTAAGACTGCCTTCTATCATTTGCGTAATATTGCCAAGATTAGGAGCATCTTGTCTCAGAGTGATGCTGAGAAGCTGATCCACGCTTTTGTTAGCTCGAGATTAGATTATTGTAATTCTTTATTATCAGGCTGTCCTAAAACATCTTTAAAAAGTCTTCAGCTGATCCAAAATGCTGCAGCAAGAGTTTTAACAGGTACTAGAAAGAGAGATCATATCTCTCCGGTTCTGGCCTCCCTTCATTGGCTTCCCATAGAGTTTAGAATTAAGTTTAAAATCCTTCTTCTTACTTACAAAGCTCTAAACAATCAGGCTCCTTTTTATTTAAAAGATCTGATACTACCGTATTATCCTAACAGAGCACTACGCTCCCAAAATGCAGGATTACTTGTAATACCTAGAATCTCCAAAAGTACAATGGGAGGCAGAGCCTTCAGTTATCAAGCTCCTCTCCTGTGGAATCAGCTGCCAATCTGGATTCGGGAGTCAGACTTGATCTCTGTTTTTAAGAATAAGGCTAAAACCTACCTTTTTGATATAGCCTACAATTAGGGAGGGATCATGTGTTTCCGAACCCTCCCTTAGTTATGCTGCTAATAGGTTTAGTCAGCCGGGGGCCTCCAGTAATGCACTGGGCCTCACTCCTTTCCTCACTCTCTATGAAATATTTTTTTTTTGCTGGTCATTAACATTTGTTTGTTCTCTCCCATAGATTGAGTCCCCATTGTGCTGTTTGCTCTCTACATGTCTGTTCTTTTCTTCTTCTCTATCCCCTCACCCCCCAGCCAGTCGCAGCAGATGACTGCCCCTCCCTGAGCCTGGTTCTGCTGGAGGTTTCTTCCTGTTAAAAGGGAGTTTTTCCTCTCCACCATCGCCAAGTGCTTGCTCACAGGGGATCGCCTGATTGCTGGGGTCTTTCTGCAACTGTGGGGGTTCGCCCCTACAGTTGATAGTGCTATGAGATGACTGTTGTTGTGAAATGGCGCTATATAAATAAAGTTGAATTGAATTGAATTTATTGTTCAGATGAACACCCAGGTACTTACTTATCAATGCTAAATCATATTAAAGTATTACTTACTTTATACTTATTACTAAGTATTACTTACTTACTTATCAATGCTAAATCATATTAAATCTGCATAGACAGCCATATTGTTTTTCTTAAATGGAATTTGTAAATTAGCTCAAGAGACGTCACAAAAGGAGCCATGATTATTGAAACCTCATTTTGAAGGAGCTATACTACTCACAAATTTTCATCTGAATTAACTTGTGTGTAACACATAAAAGTGATAACAGGCTTCCTTCTAGTAAACAGACACTACCGTTCCACTTCACTTCCGCTTCTGAGAGAGAGCAGACGCTTTTCTTCCCTCTCCCTCCTAATCCTCTCCCTTCTTATCCCAGCTTGCAATGTCGCTCTTCTCCTGGCTGAATCTTAATCCAAATGGAAATTATGGATCTGGAAAGCGGCTTATATGCGATTGTCACCACTTTAAAAGAAGAAGATCGGGTCAGGGGGAACCCAAGGGAGACTCATGGCATTGGAATTCATGTGTCTGTGTGATTCGACTGAGATTGAACTGATCACAGGATCTTCTGTTTGGCCCCTGGAGTTTTCCTAGTGTATCGAAATTATCTGGGTGAGCTAATCAAATGCGGACCCCGGCGTAGCTCCCTTAACAAATTCAACAATTCGTCCAGCTGGGGGGAGCACTGACTGTCAGCGGCAGGATTAACATGGAATTTACCACCTGGCATGCATTGAAGAGAGAACGGACTCTCTTGGACATGTTTTTACCTATGTTTCGGGAGGTGGATAACATCTGTGGATCGCTGAGTGCTCTCCAGAGAATGATCTAAAGCATGATTCAAGCCTGTATGAAATTTGAAGCACAGAATCGAAGAGAGGGAAATTTTTTTATTCCCTGAGTGCACTGTGCAGATTTGACCTTGTGTTTTGGTGCCCTTGTTTACATTCCTCCTCGATGAAGATAACGCCGGAGAAGTGGCTTAACCCAAACATCGACATACAATGGCTGTTGTTCTGCAGATCGAGCTTCTTCAAGGACAGCGCTATCATGTGTTTACAGAACTTGCCACCTGCATGAAGAATGGACATGCCGAGTAGAACACATGACTATCCGTTGCCAGGGGGTGCCCTCTGCTGTTCACCAGCAATTGACACACCTCCACACTGCATCACACACTGATCATATGCTGACTACATACACTGGTCTCTCTCGCTTTGTCTGCTTTGTCTGCTAATGTGCATAGAGGGTTTTTTTCTGTGTAATCAAAATTTGGCTCATTGAGCTTATATGAGCTTATACGAGCGTTATTCTGATAACTATGTTTTTTCTCTCTGCCTATTGTGTTTCCCCCCCCCTTCCCCTCTTAACCCCCACTGCATGACAGGCGCCTTCATGGCTGCCGTGTCATTGGATGCACCTAACGTGCGCGCCCAATGTCAAGTCAAATTCCTTGTGTGTTTACTTGTAAATATACTTGGCAATAAAGCTGATTCTGATTATGATTCTACCCATCAAGCAAATACCCTGTAACTTAGCTGCATGTGCATCTCCATGCTTCAAAAGGGGGTACCAAAGAAATTAAGTAGAAAAATAATTAGCAATCCTCAGAAAAATAGATAATATATAAAAATTATCATTAGGTGATCAATAATGAATAGAAAAATATAAATGAAACCGCATGGTAATGAAATCACAACATTCAATAGGAAGAGTTAAAAGTTACATCAATAAATTTCCAGATATTTAAGAAGATATCTGTAGATTATTGTAAAGGAAATATCATGTTTATAAAGAATAAGGTAAACTGATAAGGAAGAAAACCATGCAAATATATGAGAAATGTTCCAAATGTCTAAGTAAAGTCCAACTTGTGCTGAATTTATGTTTTACTGTGGGACTTAATTTAGAATCTACTACAAAGATAATACAGATTCTCACTCAATTAAGGGAACAATGCTTTAGGGAGCTCAAAGCAAAATAATTTGATCTGGGGTGCGCAAGGATCAGCAAGGACATTTGGCGCTCCCACACGGGTAAGACTGCTGCTTTAGCAGCTTTGCTTCTTTTGCTTTGCAAGGAAACTCACTCTGTAGGTCACAGACGACAACTCAAAATTAACTTAATTAAATTAATCAAAAGCCTAAACAAACTGCCCGTGTGGTTTAGTCCCTAAGCCCGGCGGATCTGCTTTTACTAATAGGAGAAGGGGTGAGGGCAGATCTCTGGCACCTTAAAACCAGATGCTTCGGGTAGATGGTGGCTCATCAACCTGGGAAGGTAGCCCATCTAGGGGAAGGTAAACCCTGATTTCAAACCTCCGCTGCCTTGCGGCACACCCGGTCACGGGAAAGGCTTCGGGAGGCAACCCTGAGGAAAAATCCGGAGTTGGAGCCCCTAAGACAGTTCTCTGTTGTGCTCAACATCGTTCTGGCAGCTCCTGCGATGGCGCTGGTGCCAAACTATAGCAGCCCTGCTGTTCCTTTGGATTCATCAGTGACGTGGAGAGGGGGGACATGCTGCATGTTTAACATCTGGTCCTCCATATCTTCCTGCCCAGGCTTGAATCCTACCAACGCCCAACGCTGGAAGGAAGAACACCGGTGCGCATTGGCCTGTTCAGCCACAGGCGGTGCTGTTCCAGCAGAGTAGACGTTTAGGATTCTCTTCCATGGTCATCATAGACCGACGGAGGCCGATGAAACAAACTAACAGCTTTATTGGATGAACTAAAAGCTCAATCTGGCATTGACAGTCATGTAGGTAGTTGGTTTGATAATGTATTTTGCAAATGTGGAAAAATAACTCAAGGGGTCCTTGTAAGCATTATCATTAGTTTATTGATCTTTGTCTTCTGTGGATGTTGTTGTATTCCCATAATTAAACGACTTGTTAAAAGAACTATCTCAGCAGTCTTTTGCAAGGATCCTCTATACCAAGGTGTCCAGGAAGCTGCCCACTTGCTTTCCGACTGCAAGGATGGCGATGAAGTTGTGCCACGACTGGACCTGGACAAGGACTTTGAAGACACACCGGAAATAGTTTAGGGCCTGCAATAGGGTCTACAATGCACAGCTAGATGATGTTAGCATTGGCTTCACTGTGCCTCTGCCCCACAGGTTTCTTTTGTGAGATATGATTCATGGGATGTAGATGCGTATAGGGGGATAGATTATTTTGATATATACTGCTCAAAAAAAAAAAAAATAAAGGGAACACTTTGAAAACACATCAGATTTTAATGGAAAAAAAATAAGCTGGATATCAAAATTGTGGCAGGCTAGTCCAGCTTACTCAGATTAAAAAGTGTTCCTTGAATCTGAGTAAGCTGGACTAGCCTGCCACAATTTCGATATCCAGCTTATTTTTCCCATTAAAATCTGATGTGTTTTCAAAGTGTTCCCTTTATTTTTTGAGCAGTATATTTTACACATATAGAATTGTTAGCCATATTGACCCACAGTGTTTGTACCACACCTGATGTCCACCGGAGAGATGGCGACCTGAAGGGAGCAGGTCCACGTGACTGCTGGAAGGGGACATCAGTTAAATATAGAAACTTAGAAACACTACACTCAGGGGCTAGAGTAGGGTTATGAGATGAGTTTATGCCCATCTCAACAGGGGGAGATGCAAAAACACGAATATAAGTTGCTATTAAGTTAGTGAGGTGCCCATTAGGACACCTCAACAGGGGAAACTGTTGGTAAATTTCTATGATGCCCTTGTCTGTCTGAGAATGTTGGTTATTCTGCAGCTATGTTTCTCCAGCCTTCATCCTGCTTGCTTTGAGAATGTCAGTTATTCTGTAACTATGGTTTCATCCTTCATCCTGCTTGCTTTGCACGCCACACTGCCGCCTTTAGATTACACTCAAGGATTCACTCACTGAAACCAGATAGAATCAGCTCTGCCCTCAGCTAAGCTGGCACATCGTAGAAGGACACTGATACACGTGGGGGAGCCCTCCCTCCTGCATGACGGAGTGGCAGAGTTCTATAAAAACCATAGGACCCACTGTTGGGGTAGCACTCTCTCTTGATACGTCTTGAGAGTAGTGCTCCGGCACTGTACCTTGTACCATATCTCAGCTTCAGTAAAATAAGTGAAACTATACTTCACCTCTCAGTCTGGTTATTTGGCCTTCATACCAAAAGAACCGGAGGTTAAGACATTTTAACTCAACAGGGGAAAAAAATCTAACAAGGTCAAATTAAACAATAACTCCTCTGATTATACAGTTCAACATAAGTTATCCAAAATGGGTGATGGCTGAAGCCACACCTCATATTGCCCACCCATATTCCATCCAAGAATTCAAAAGAAAAGCAAAACAGGAGCGATTATAATTCAGAACAAAGCTAAGACAAAATGTGACCAAAAAAAAAACCAAAACAAAACAAAACAAAACAAAAACTAAGCAACAACACAACACAGACTGAATATAATAATTCTTATGTGATTTTACATGTCATCTTGTATATATGTTTGGAGTATTTCTTCCTTTAGTTTTTGTTTAAATTGTGGCGCAGTGGTTAGCACAGTGGCAGCACAGCAAGAAGGTCATGGGATCGATTCCACCCTTGACCATCGTGGGTTCGATCCCACCCCCAGACCATCGGTGACCCTTCTGTGTGGAGTTTGCATGTTCTCCCCGTGTCTGCGTGGGTTTACTCCGGGCACTCCGGTTTCCTCCCACATGCCAAAAACATGCAAGTTAGGTTAATTGGCATCAAAACTGGGGATTCTAAATTGTCCTTAGGTATGGATGTGAGAGTGAATGGTTGTCTGTCTCTCTGTGTTGGCCCTGCGATGGACTGGCGATCTGTCCAGGGTGTACCCTGCCTCTCGCCCAAAGATGCTGGGATAGGCTCCAGCCCCCCCGCGACCCGAAAGGATTAAGCGGTAGAAGATGGATGGATGGATGGATGTCCAAGCGTTGTACATGATTTTAATTCAGGTCCAAAATCGTTCCACAATCTGACTCCTTGCACTGAGACACAGTGTTGCTTGGTGGTAGTTCTCACTGAAGGTTTTTGAAATATACATGTTCCTCTGAAATGATATTGTTTCTCCCTTATTTGGAACAACTTTTGGATATTTGCGGGCAGTGATAGATTCTTCACTTTAAACATTATTACTGCAGTTTTAAAGTGGAGTATTAATGAATGATACAAAGTATATAGTGTGAGTCTTCAGCGTCTTCCAGAGTCTTCCAGCGTCACCTGCAAGGTTGCCAGGTCGCGGCGGGACTCGCTCAGCTCCAGCGGTTCCTCAGCATCGCACTCACTCACACCTTCACACACATTACACTCTTGATTTAATAAATATTTGTCTAAACGGTCTACTCGTGTCAGTGTCTGTCTCCTGGGTCAAGCAATCATGTCAGAACGACTCCGTCAAGATGACCCAGCAGACAGCGCGCTGTCATGCCGTCTTAACATTCTTAGCGCCCGGGTAGACCTAATAGCCCATCAACAGGCAGTTATTTTAAATCAGTTAACCCTAATTAACAACCGGCTGGGCCGCCTGGAAGGACACCAGGCGTTCCCCCCGGCTACCGGGGCGTCACCAGTCCCTGCTAATTTATCGGCTAGTCAGGCCCACCAACCTCCCTTACCTCGCCTCACTCCCATACCTACCCCTGCCCGCTTTAGCAGCAAACTCGGGGAGGCACGAGGTTTCCTGCTGCAGTGTGAAACAGTGTTTCATCGTGTTCCTGGCGATTTTCCCACAGATCATAGCAAGATAGGGTTTATTCCAATCTGCTCGAGGGAAGAGCGTTAGCCTGGGCATACGCGATTATGGCGAAACCCAGCTACGCTCAGTTAACTTACCAACAATTTGTAGCAGATTTTTTGGAGATTTTTGACCATACGGACCGGGACGCGGTGTTAGTTGACTGACTGTTAAATCTTCAGCAGGGCAGTAAATCTGCAGCCGATTTCGCTGTGGACTTCCGGGTTTTGGCTGCAGAGGTGGGGTGGGGGGACTCTGCTCTGTGTAGTATTTTCCTCCGCGGCCTTAGCTCTGAGCTGAGGGATGAGCTAGCGGCATGGGAAAAAACAGATAGACTAGGTGAATTAATCTCACTAGCCGTTAGTGTCAACAACAGGCTGAAGGAGTGGGCAGCAGAACGTAGGGCTGCCAGCCGCTCGGTTAAACCACGCCCCCGCTCCTCTCGGCCATCACTGCCGGCTCTGCCTCCGCTGGAGGGACTTCCGGGGCAGGAGGAGATGATTGTAGGACAGTCGAGTGTTTCGGCGGCTGAGAGACAGCACCGAAGGGATCTGGGCCTGTGTTTTTACTGTGGTAGTGAGTCCCACGGGGTGGCTGAGTGTAACAATCAGTTAAAAGGGGAGGTCTGTGGGTCACAGTAGGGGGACTCAAGGACGTAGACCAGAAAAAAGCCCCTCACTCGTTGTCTCATAGCCATTAGACTAATCTACAAACACAAGGAACATACAACACACGCTCTTATTGACTCTGGGGCTGAGCAAAGCTTCATTTCTGAAGATCTGGCAACCCGTCTGGGCCTCAGCTGTCAACCCCTCCACCCGCCTGTCAACCTTATCACACTGTCTAAGACCCTGCTCACCACTGTTTCCCGCCAGACGGCCCCTGTTTCGGTGATTAACTCTGGAAACCATCGGGAGGATATCCGATTCTGGGTGGTGCCCATCTCCACATCATCTGTTATCCTGGGTTATCCCCCTGTTTGATTGGCAGGTGGGGAACATCACAGCGTGGAGCTCCTTTTGTCTCAGCGCCTGTCTCCAGTCTGCAGCGTGTGCCCCCTCTGTCTCGGTGACCCCTCCCACGCTCTCGCCCCCGGATCTATCCAGAGTACCTGAGGTCTACCATGATCTGGGAATGGTACTTAGTAAGTCACGGGCATTGTCCCTTCCTCCCCACCGGCCCTACGACTGTACGATCAACCTCCGGGCGGGGGCCCCACTACCGGTGAATCGATTATACAGCCTGTTGGCTCCGGAGCGGGAGGCCATGGACACGTACATTAAGGAGTCCCTCAGCTCCGGAATCATCCGTCCATCCTCTTTGGCGGTGGGGGCAAGATTCTTCTCTGTGGGAAAGAAGGACGGTTCCCTGTGCCCCTGCATTGACTTCCGGCGCCTTAATGAGATCACCATTAAGGACAAGTATACTCTGCCGTTGATGAAGTCGGCCTTTGACTCCCTCCAGGGGGCGTCATGGTTCACAAAGCTGGACCTTCATAACGCCTATCACCTGGTGCACATCAGGGAGGGCGACGAATGGAAGACAGCTTTCCGGACCCCAAGCGTCCACTTTGAATACCTTGTGATGCCGTTTGGGTAAACCAACGCTCCAATCGTTTTCCAGCGTTTGATCAATGACGTCCTCCGGGACTTTCTGAACTCTTTCGTGTTCGTGTATTTGGATGACATCCTGATCTTTTCATGCACATTGGAGGAGCACCAGGTGCATGTTCGACGGGTCCTGCAGCGCCTCCTGGAGAACCAGCTATTCGTCAAGGCCGAGAAGTGCGAATTCCACACGAATTCAACGTCCTTTTTGGGATTTATCATCGCCCATAACCAAGTGCTCCCAGATCCGGCCAAGGTCAAGGCAGTGGTGGATTGGCCCACTCCCACGTCCAGGAAGCAATTGCAGGGGTTTTTGGGCTTTGCCAACTTTTACCGTCAGTTTGTGCCGAAGTTTGGGATCATCGCTCGCCCCCTGACCAGCTTTATGTCCCCCAAGACCCCCTTCCGCTGGAGCGAGGAGGCTGCAGCGGCGTTCGGGAAGCTGAAGGAGGAGTTCGCCTCTGCCCGCGTTTTGACCCAGGTGGACCCGGACCTGCAGTGCTTGGTGGAGGTGGATGCCTCGGACTCTGGAGTTGGGGCAGTCCTTTCCCAGCACCCCCGTGGATGGGGTGATTCGCCCGTACACTTTCTTCTCCCACCGGCTGATGCCCGCCGAGAGGAACTACGGCATCGGGGACAGGGAGTTGCTGGCAGTCAAGCTCGCCCTGGAGGAGTGGAAGCACTGGCTGGAGGGGGCTGCCCATCCATTCATCGTCTGGACAGATCATAAGAACCTGGAGTATCTCTGGACGGCCAAACGGCTAAACTCCCGCCAGGCTCGCTGGTCTCTCTTCTTTGGGCGGTTTAACTTTACCATCACCTACCGGCCAGGGAGCAAGAACACCAAGCCGGACTCCCTCTCCAGGCAGTTCGAGGTAGAGTTGTCTGGGGACCATGATGAGACCATCCTGCCAGCATCCTGTGTGGTGGGCGCCCTCGTGTGGGAGATCCGGGACAGAGTCAGGAAGGCACAGGAGAATGAGCCCGACCCGGGTGGGGGTCCCCCGGGCTGTTTGTTCGTCCCCTCATCGGTCAGGGGTGAAGTTATCCAGTGGGATCACGCCTCCAAGTTGGCATGCCACCCAGGAATCTACCGCACCGTCAACCTGTTCCAGAGAGCCTTCTGGTGGCCAGGGCTGAGGAGGGATGTTACCAACTATGTCCGGGCCTGCGCTCAGTGTGCCACCGGGAAATCGTCATCTTCCCCCCCCCCCGGCAGGTCTTCTCCATCCTCTACCGGTCCCTTCTCGTCCCTGGTCCCATGTGGCTCTGGATTTTGTGACAGGCCTGCCCCCTTCAGACCATTTCACCGTGGTGCTGACAATACTGGATCGCTTTTCCAAGGCCGCCCATTTTGTACCACTCCGGGGGCTGCCTTCAGCCCGGGAGACGGCGGACCTTCTGGTTCAGCATGTGGTTCGCCTTCACGGTATCCCTGCAGACATCGTCTCGGATCAAGGCCTGCAATTCGTTTCCCAGGTCTGGAAGGCATTCTGCACGACGTTGGGGGCCACGGCGAGTCTTTCCTTGGGGTATCACCCACAGAGTAATGGTCAGTGCGAGCGAGCCAACCAGGAGCTGGAGGCTGCGCTCCGCTGCGTCATCTCGTCCTGTTCCTCGTCCTGGAGTGCGTTCCTGCCCTGGATTGAGTACGCACACAACGCCACGGTGTCCTCAGCAACGGGAGTGTCTCCATTCAAGGCATCTTTGGGGTATGACCCCCTGCTGTTCCCAGAGGAGGAGAAGGAGGTGGCTGTCCCTTCTGTGCAGGCTCATGCCAGGCGTTGTTGCCGGATCTGGACCATCACCCGCAAAGCTTTCCTCAAGACCGCGGGACGCAATATCCAGATGGCCAACCGTCATAGGAGACCTGCACTGGATTATCAGGTGGGTCAGCGGGTTTGGCTATCCATGAAAAATATCAGTGTGCCGGCCGAGAAACGTAAGTTGACTAAGCGTTTCATCGGTCCATATGTGATTTCTCGGATCATTAACTCAGTGACTGTGCGCCTAGCTCTCCCCCCTTACATGCGCATCTGCCCCTCTTTCCATGTCTCCCAGGTGAAGCCCTACATCTCCGACCCCCTGTGCCCGCCCCCTGCGCCCCCCCCCCGAGGATGATCGACGACCACCCGGCTTGGGGGTTTACTGCCATGTTGGATGTCCGTTGGCGGGGCCGGGGTCTTCAGTATTTGGTGGACTGGGAGGGGTTTGGTCCTGAGCACCGTTCCTGGATTCGCCCAGTGTTGATTTTGGATAAACAATTCATCCGCGATTTCCATCGGGAACATCCAGGTAAGATTGGGCAGGTGTCTGGAGGCACCGCTAGAGGGGGGAGTACTGTCATGGCAGCCGCTGGGCCGTCATCAGCCCTGGCTGCGCACACACCTGCCGCCAATCACCAGCAGGCCTTAAAAGCCGGTGTCACTGGTGGCTCAGCACGGAGTCGTCTGCCTTCTTCGCCACACAACGTGTCACGGATTCTTCCTCGAGCCAGAGTTTCCACGACGCATCCTCGTCAAGCCTCGTCACGTAAGAACCAAGATATCTTACCTTGTCAAAGTATTATCCCCTGTGCACAGTTGGACCTCCCCGGCGGCGGACTTGTCTCCCCAAGTAACGGAGCATCTCCTCCTCCTCCTCAGGACTCCTCCACCTTACCACAGCACCAAGCGTCACGCTCACCGAGCCACAGTGAGCCGCAGAGCCAGCAAGAGTCTTCCAGCGTCACCTGCAAGGTTGCCAGGTCGCGGCGGGACTCGCTCAGCTCCAGCGGTTCCTCAGCATCGCACTCACTCACACCTTCACACACATTACGCTTTTGATTTAATAAATAATTGTCTAAAGCACATGTGTCAAACTCAGGCCCGCGGGCCAAATTTGGCCCGCAGTGTAATTATAATTGGCCCGCGAGATCATATCAAATGTGCATTAGAGCTGGCCCGCGGTATATACTGTACCGCTAATACTACAAATCCCACAATGCTTTGCTAGTATGTTGGCACGCAGTCGAAACCGGCAAGCGCTCCTTTTTTCTGTTGACAGTCATTGACAACCATGCTCCAGTCACATCGGACAAATTAATTTCACCCTCCACAAAAATGGCCAAACGAAAGATGGACAACAGGAGCTTTCAAGACAGGTGGGAGGCAGATTATCTGTTCACGAATATAAAGGACAGACCTGTTTGTCTTGTGTGCGGAGCGAACGTGGCTGTAATGAAAGAATATAACATAAGAAGACACTATGAAACAAAACATTATGAAAAGTACAAGGACCTGGACGTAAAGCAGAAGCTGCAGAAGGTGGAGGAGATGAAAAGAAGTCTGGTTTGCCGGCAGACTATGTTCATGAAAGCAAAATCAAAAAGTGAAGCTGCTGTAAAGGCCAGCTTTATTGTGGCAGCAGAGATAGCAAAATCAGCCCTGCCCTTTAATGAGGGAGAGTTTGTCAAAAAGTGCATGGTCAAAGTTTGCGACATCGTGTGCCCAGATAAAAAGCAAGAATTTTTAAATGTGAGCCTGAGCAGAAACACCGTGGCTGAGCGCGTGTGTGAGCTTTCCACTAATCTACATGAACAACTAATAAAAAAGGGAAAAGATTTTATTGCATACTCCCTTGCTGTGGATGAGAGCAGCAACACGTCTGATACTGCCCAGCTGTCAATCTTCATCCGTGGAGTAGACTCGAGCCTGTGCGTCACAGAGGAACTTTTAGGATTAAAATCAATACATGGCACCACCACAGGAAAAGATATCTTTGAAGAGGTATCCAAATGTATAACTGAAATGAGCCTGCCTTGGGATAAACTTGTGGGACTGACGACAGATGGTACGCCCGCGATGTGCGGTCAAAAGAGTGGACTGGTCGGCAGGATTCAGGAGAAGATGCGGGAGGAAGATGCAGGTGAACTTACAGTTTATCACTGCATCATACATCAGGAAGCGCTCTGTGGCAAAGCTCTGCAAATGGAACATGTTATGAGCTCTATAAAACGAGTAGTCAACTTCATGAGAGCCAAAGGTTTGAATCACCGGCAGTTCAAGTCTTTTCTGGAGGAGTTGGATTCAGAATACAGAGATGTGCTCTATCACACAGAGGTGAGATGGCTAAGCAGAGGAAAAGTACTGAACAGATGTTTTGAGCTACGTGAGGAAGTCTGTCAGTTTATGGAAAACAAAGGGAAGGACACAACAGAGCTGAGAGATAAAAAGTTTCTGTGTGAGCTTGCATTTCTGTCTGACATTGTGAGCCATCTCGATGTGCTTAACCTGCAGCTTCAGGGGCGGGGCCACATCATCACAGACATGTATGTAGCAGTGAGAGCCTTTAAAACTAAGTTGTGTCTGTGGAAGACTCTGATGCTGCAAGGAAACTTGGGTCATTTTCCGTGCTGCCAAACCATGGCAGAGCAAATTTCTCCTGCCGTGCTGCCTAGCGCACAGTTTGCTGAAAAAATCAACGCGCTCAGCGCCGAGTTTTCCCGGCGATTTGCCGACTTTGAGGCTCAGAAAGGGAGATTTGAACTGCTCAGTAACCCGTTTGCGATCGACGTGGAAAGCGCACCAACCAGCCTCCAAATGGAGCTAATTGAACTCCAATGTAATGACGTGCTCAAATCAAAATATGACTCTGTTGGTGCTGCGCGGTTTCCATGTTTCCTCCCCAACACAATGCCTCAATTACGCACCCAAGCTGCTCAGATGCTCTCAATGTTCGGCAGCACATATCTATGTGAACAACTGTTCTCTATGATGAAGGTGAACAAAACACCTCACAGAAGTCGACTCACTGATGAACACCTTCACTCCGTCCTGAGGTTTTCCTCAGCTCAGAGCCTGACCCCAGACATTGATGAACTTGCAGCTAAGAAAAGATGCCAGGTATCTGGCTTAGACCAATGTGCAGAGTAAATCAGAGTGTAGCAAACTGAGCTTGAATATATCTGTTATTTATGCACTTTTTCTACTGCAAGGCATGGTCTGTTAATAGTTGAAATGTTGGATTTTTATTGAATGACATTATTATTTTTGGTTCTTTTGTTGTTGGCTTTGAAAAAGATTTACTTTAAAAAGGAACTTGAAAGGATACGGGGAGAGACATACTTTATTTATTTATTTAAATAAGAAATGAATACCACTGATGTGTCTTTTATTTCAAATTTAATTTCTCATGTGTTTGTAATATCAAGCTTTGGTTGTTCCAGATTCTGTGTTTAAACAAAACTAAAGTTTGTTTCCATATGAAAAGGTTAAACATTACATATCAGTTGCAGTTAATTTTTCAATAAATATTGAGTTTGGCCCGTGACTTTACTTCACTGCTTAATTTTGGCCCACTGTGAATTTGAGTTTGACACCCCTGGTCTAAAGGGTCTACTCGTGTCAGTGTCTGTCTCCTGGGTCAAGCAATCATGTCATAGATACTGAGTTGTTGTGATGGTACACAGCCGTGTTCGTGTACACAGTTGTGTTGGGCTACACGGTAGTCTACCTGCTGGCCCTAGCTAGTTTTGGGGGTATTACACGTACCAAACTGGGGAGGGTTAATTAGTTCATGTATGTTGTTCTGTTTTTCCCAGGGGGGATGAATGTAGTATAAGGGAACAACAGGTTCGGTTGGCATTGGCATGGTGACACAGCCACTTGGTGATGTCATCATACCGATGCACATATAATGCCTCTTCTCTCTCTTTGTTAGCCCGTGACTATAACGCTCAGCCTCCTAATGGTAGCTTGTACCCATTATAACAGTCTATGTAATAAAGTTTGTGCTCCAAACCAACACCACTCTCCGGGAGTCATTCCGGGTTTCCAGACATAACACTATCCTGCTAAATAAATTTACAAAAATTGATTAATTTTAAATGTTCAGCTCAATTATCATGTGCAGAGCATTAATGTGACTCTGTACACCAGAACCGCCACAGCGAACCTGCTGTGAAGAACGTTTTCCCAAAGTTCTAGAGTGAAACTGCTTTTGTAGAATCTCTGTTCAGGTTTGAGATCAGATGCTACAGAATCAAAGAGGAGTAGCTGGACGGAAATTAACAAAGGCGTTAGATATGCTCCCATATTAACAGTGGGCAGCACGGACATGGGGAAGCGGGCACAGGTGACGTCATCACGCCGTGCCTATATCAGGAGACCGTTGGCAGGAGCCGGGGTCTTTGGCACTCCACCTCTGTCACAACAAGAGTCTATGTTAGAGGTCTGCTAGCTTAGAGCCATATTAATGCAACACATGCACCATCTCTGGTGTTTGTGATAAAGTTCTTGTTCAGCACAACTCCTGCCTCCACCGCCATGCTTTCCAGACATAACAAATGGCGACGAGGATAAACCCTAACACCCCCAAAATAAAAGTGCGTCTGGAGCCACCACTGCCGTTCCCTGGTGCCCCAGGTGAGCCGCCCATTCCATGGCCCCGCTGGTTCGAGTGGTTCTGCAGTTACGCGGAGGCTGCGAACCTGGGCAGACACGAAAAGCAGAGGATGTGAGCAATCCTGGTCCCTGGCCTGGGCGGCGAGGGGCAACGGATAAATAACCTTTTGGGCCAGGCGGACATGTTTGACAACTGCGTAGCGTTGCTGACCCAACACTTCGCTGCTCCACGGGACGTGATTGGCCCAGATGTTCTAGTTTTACCAGCACTGATAAATAAAATAAAAACGAAAATAAATCAAATAAAAATGAAAAAAAAAAACATTTAAAAGGAACAAAACAGACTGAAAATTAAAAAAAGGTTATAAATAAAAGAAGATTAAAAATTATCACAAATTCATGAATTGAAAATGAGAAACTATCAAGAAGAAAGTCAAAATTTCTGAGGACAAACTTATATTTTCAAAAAAAAAATAAAAATCTGCAAATCATTTAAGAAAATTTTTTTTTTTACAAAAAGCACAAAAATATGAAGGGAAAAAACTCAAATCTTAAAAAGAAAAAAATAAAAAGGAAAAAAAGTCATAAAAAGGTGAAAATTCATCATGTCAAAAGGTACATATCTATATTCAAAAATTCAGGAAAATTCTACAAAAAAATGTAGCAAATTAACAACGAAAAAAGTTAAATTTATGAAGGAAAAAAAATGAGTATAAGAGCTCCAAATGATGAAACCAAAGAGCTGCTTCATGAGAATAAACTGCTCCAGTAGACTTTATTATAAAACATGAAACTTTTCTAGAAGATATGTCAGATTTTCTGTTAAATTTCACATTTTTTCTGACACTTTCTCAGTTTATTTTTCATATATTTTTGTTAATTTTTGAGTAAATTTTCTGCTTTTTGTTCGTTTTTTGGGGGGGAAGAAGAAGCTGACTGTAGTGCTAAAGGCAGACCCAGACAGTCGTGGGGTCGGGATGAAGACCTGGACCAGAAAAACCTTTCAGAGAACAAAAGTCAACATATTTCTGAGCATTTAAAGATCTCACCCAGAAGATGAAGCAGTAGAGCAGCAGCAGAATCTTCACGCAGCAGACCACGGGCTGCTTCTGCATCCTCCCTGAAGCCATCACACACCCAACACCAGGACCAGGACCCTCTCTGCCTCTGTACTAAACCCACCAGGACCAGGAGCCTCCCTAACCAACCCCCTCCCCCCCCCCTCCTCCCTCCTCCTGTGCTCTGCTGCTGATGGAGCCGGTCAAACTGCTCCCTCTGATGGACAAACAGGAGAACTACAGCAACAATAAACAACATCTAGTTCAGGGTTTATTTGAAAGGGACATTACATACTAATGAACACTGATACAAATGTAAGTATGACAGATTTAGCAGTACTGCTAGTTTGCATCTGCAGTCCCCGGAGGGTCACAGAAACAAACAATCAGACACCAGAAGAACATCTGCAATGAAACTGTAATAGAAGTGGATCTGCTATCAGATATGCTACTTGATGTTTTATTTGTTAAAAAGAGGAAAATTTATGGTGGAAAAGATGTGATTTTATGAGAAATGACTTTAAATCATTTATAAGAACAAGTCACTCAAACCAATCTGTGTCTTTAATATTAACAGCTGTTTTCTAATGATGACTCTGCAGTTTTATTTCATTTTAAAGCTCAGATTTGCTGAGTGATTTCATTTTATAACTAAATTTACTCAGATTTTCTGTTCAAACTTTCACGCTGATAGGTCAAAAAGGTTCATTTTGTCTTCTTTTAATTATTTATCTTTTGTTCATATAAAAGACAAAAAATAAAATAGAAAGGAGATGTCTTTACCGTCTTTACATGTTTCAACTGCACTGCAGCCTTCGTCAGAAGAGTCAGCTGTTTGATGCCAGGTGACATTTATCAGCTGATTTTCGTAGGCGGGGCCAGCTCAGCAGATCTGTCAGATCCACCGAGCTAAAAGAAAAGAAATCATCACATCATGGACTGGGACAACACAAAAATTACCTGTGAAGGATCGTCACTTCCTTGTGGTAACGTATCGTCACTTCCTGTTTTGCTGTCTGCCTGTGTGGTTTGCTCTCCAGCTCTCGAGCCTCTAGCTATGGCTACTAGCTCTCTTTCCTCTCCTCCTCTGGTGTGCTCTCTCTGTCAGATGTTTAGCTACACCTCTGCCTCTTTTAGTGATAACGGTAAATGTAATAAATGTTGTCTTTTTGAGGCGCTCGAGGCGAGGTTGTCTGATTTGGAATCCCGGCTCCGCTGCATTGAAACACCGTCTGCGCCAGTTAATCTCGACGGACGCCCATTAGCTGCAGCGGAGCTAGCTAGCTTAGGTCCCCCTGTCACCGGTTCCCCGGCTCTCCTCTGCAGCGAGGAGACTGGGTGGGTGACGGTGAGAAGGAAGCCTAGTCGCAAAGCCCCGGTTCACCACCAACCTGTTCACGTTTCTAATCGTTTTTCCCCGCTCAGCGACACACCCGCTGAGGAAAAAACTCTGATCATTGGCGACTCTGTAGTCAGAAACGTGAACCTAGAGACTCCAGCGGCCATAGTCACATGCATTCCTGGGGCCAGAGCAGGCGACATCGAGTCAAATTTGAAAATGCTGGCTAAAAGTAACTGTAAATATTCCACAATTGTTATTCACGCCGGCATTAATGACATCCGTCTCCGGCAGTCGGAAGTCACGAAACTTAATGTAGAATCGGTGTGTGACTTTGCAAAAACGATGTCTGCCACTGTAGTATTCTCTGGGCCCCTCCCCAATCTGACCAGTGATGACATGTTTAGCCGCTCGTCATCCTTGAACCGCTGGCTGTCTGTGTGGTGTCCTAAAAATGACGTGGGCTACATAGACAATTGGAGCTCTTTTTGGGGAAAACCTGGTCTTATGAGACGAGACAGCATTCATCCCACTTTGGATGGTGCTTGTCATTTATCTAACAATCTGGCATCTTTTTTATCCAAATTTCCAAAATCTTGACTACTCAGAGTTGGGACCAGGAAGCAGAGTCGCAGTCTTACACGCCTCTCTGCAGCTCCTCTTCATCCGCCACCCCTCAGCTTAGCCCCTGTCTTCCCCATCAGAGAATCGTTGTCTGCTCCCTCCAAAGTAAATAAAAATATAATGTATAAGCATCCCAAAGTGATAAAGCAAAATATTGGTAAAACTCAAATTAAACATAAAGCCTCTAAATTGAATGATTTGGCCTCTGTTCCTCCTCATAATTTAAAAATTAAATGTGGTTTATTAAATATTAGGTCTCTAACTCCCAAGTCTCTGTTAGTCCATGATCTGTTAATTGATCATCAGATTGATTTAATTTCCCTTACAAAGACTTGGTTAGGACAAGAGGATTATGTTGGTTTAAATGAATCAACTCCCTCTGGTTATTTAAACTGTCAAAATCCCAGAAGTTCTGGTCGTGGAGGAGGAGTAGCAACAATTTACCATTCCAAATTACTAGTTAATGTAAAGCAAAAAACATGTTATAATTCCTTTGAGGGCCTGGTCCTCAGTATTGGGCACTTTAGCAATTCCAGGTTAAACCCAATTTTATTTGCTGTGGGGAGACTTGAATAACGAAACCGAATTGTCTTCCATTTCAGTTTATTCAAGAAATCATTCCACTGTCTGCTCTTATTCTTGAGCAGCGAACAAAGAGAGTGAACACACCAAAGTTCACTCATTTAAACATTCTCACATCAAACCATTTCCCTCGCGGGGGAAATCACACATCTATATCAAAGTCTCTTTATTCACATTCATTAGCCTTTTATTTACATAACTCCCCCTTCTCTCCTCTCGAGCCTCAGTGGTCAGGAAGTCTTCTGTCCCCTGTCCTCCGCAGGGGGTCCAGGCTCTGTGGCTCCGCACCGCAGGGGGCTGGCTCTCCTTCATCGTGAGGTTAAATCACATATGCAGTGTCCAACATATACATGTCTCACAACACAGCCATATAACCCCCCCCAAACGATGAAGAACAGACTAATTCCCAAAATTTAATAGCACCTTACTCACTACTGAATAATCAACACCAACATTCAGTCTGTGTGCCGCTTGGGCTTCAGCCGTCTGCCGAATCTGCTGTGCGTTGGCCCCGCCTTGCCTGCGGTGCTGTTCTGCTTCGGGTCTGTTGACTGAGGAAGAGAGTGGTTAATTGCCCTCTGCGGGGGCCTGCCTCGTCGAGGCGCCACCGCGACCGGTACAGAAACGTCCTTCATGACAAAAGCAGGTTTCAGTCTGTCAATGCTGACTGTCTCTTTTCTGTCTCCAAAATCTAGCACAAATTGCTTATCACCTGCCTCCAGCACTCGAAATGGCCCTTCGTAAGGTGGTTTGAGCGTTGCTTTAAGGGCTTCGCGCCTGACAAAAACGAAATCGGCATTTTTCAAAGCCTTGGGGACGAAAACTCGTGGAAAAGCGTGATGAACCGGACCCGGGAGCGTGTCTGCCCCCGTGCCGACTAACGGTCCCAGAGCAGAGAGAGGTGGGGGCTCTGGGTGCTCTGGTAAAAACTCGCCCGGCAGCCTCAGAGTTTGTGCGAATACCAGCTCCGCTGGGGAGGCGTCTAAGTCCTCTTTAGGCGCAGAACGCAACCCTAATAAAACCCATGGAAGTTTATTTACCCAATCTGCATCCGTGAGCGACGCTCTGAGTGCTGCCTTCAAAGACCTATGAAAACGCTCGCATAAACCATTAGCCTGAGGGTGGTAAGCCGTAGTGCGGTGAATTTTGGCTCCTAAGCCGTTGGCCATCGCTGACCACAGCTCAGAGATGAATTGCGGTCCTCTATCGGACGTAATGTCCGACGGAACCCCGAAGCGCGCCACCCAAGCCGTTAAAAAAACGCGAGCCACCTCCGCGGCCGTGGTCGTCGCAAGTGGGACCACTTCCGGCCAACGTGTGGTGCGGTCCACCATTGTCAAAAGATACGTGAACCCCTGTGATGCCGGTAGGGGGCCCACAAGGTCGACGTGCACATGGTCGAACCTTCTGGCCGGAATGCGGAACGGTTCTAACGGGGCTCTTGTGTGCCTGTGAATTTTGGCCCGTTGACAGGAAATGCAGGTTTTTGCCCATTCCTTCACGTGCTTGCGCAGGCACGGCCAAACAAACTTTTCCGCCACTAGTTTCACCGACGCGCGCACCCCCGGGTGCGCCAGTGAGTGGACCGAGTCAAAAACACGGCGGCGCCACGTGGCCGGAACCACCGGACGCGGCTGCCCCGTCGACATGTCGCAGATCAGGGGGGGCATACCGGTTTGTAAACACTTGCTCTCCAGCCTCAACCCTGTTGGTCCAGACTGGAGCGAGCGCACGTCTGCGTCCGCCCCCTGGTCCGCTGCCATGGCTGCGTAATCTATACCCACGTGCACCGGGGCTGCGCGCGCCACCGTGCCGCTCTCCTGCGGCGCGGTCACGGTGGCCCGTTCTGCCTCTGCGCGTGTTGGGGTCGTGAACGCGCGTGAGAGACAATCCGCTACTACATTGAATTTGCCCGCGACGTGCCTAATGTCAGTGGTAAATTCCGAGATTGCGGCCAGCTGCCTCTGCTGCCTGCCGGACCACGGATCTGAAATTTTGGCCATGGCGTATGTGAGCGGCTTGTGGTCCACATAAGCGGTGAAGCACCGTCCTTCCAGCCAGAACTGGAAATGACGAATAGCCAAATGCAGCGCCAACAGTTCTCTGTCAAACGCGCTGTATTTTCGTTCAGCCACGCTTAAAGATTTGCTAAAGAAAGCCAAAGGCTGCCAAACTCCGGCTACCTGTTGCTCAATAATGGCCCCTATGGCTAAATCTGAAGCGTCTGTCGTCAGCGCGATACGTGCTGCAGGGTCTGGGTGGGCCAGGAGCGCAGCGTCAGCCAAGGCTTTTTTAACCTCTGTGAACGCGCGCTCCCGCTCCGGGGACCATTCGACCGCCTGGGTCGGCTTTTGTTTTTTGAGCGCGGCATATAACGGTTGCATGATTTGAGCTGCGTGGGGCAGGAACCGGTTATAAAAATTCACCATCCCCAAGAATTCCTGTAGTGATTTGACTGTTTGTGGACGGGGAAAATCCGCTACCGCGCGTACTTTCTCTGGTAACGGAACCGCTCCCTCCGGGGAGACGCGGTGACCCAAAAAATCAATCCGCTCAACGCCGAACTGGCACTTGGCTGGGTTAACTATTAAGCCGTGCTCTCCCAGCCTCCTAAAAACTGCTGTGAGGTGCGTTTCGTGTTCGTCCTCTGAAGTACTCGCGACCAAAATGTCGTCGAGGTACACAAACACGAAAGGGAGATCGCGTAACACGGCATCCATCATCCGCTGAAATGTTTGCGCCGCCCCTTTGAGACCAAACGGCATGCGTAAAAATTCGAAAAGTCCGAACGGGGTTATTACCGCTGTTTTAGGAATGTCCTCCGGTTGGACCGGGACTTGGTGATAGCCGCGAACTAGATCAATCTTTGAAAAAATGCGCGCCCCCGCCAGGTGCACCGAAAAATCCTGAATGTGCGGGATGGGATAACGATCGTGTGCCGTAGCGTTGTTTAGCCTGCGGTAATCCCCGCACGGTCTCCAGGAGCCATCGGCTTTCGGTACCATGTGCAGCGGCGAAGCCCACGGGCTCTTCGACCTACGAACGATGCCCAGCCTCTCCAGGCTGGCGAACTCCTCGCGCGCAATGGCGAGCTTAACTGCATCCAAGCGCCGAGCTTTTGCAAACACGGGAGGACCAGAAGTGGGGATAAAGTGTTTCACCCCGTGCTTCGCGACCGTCGCTGAAAAAGTGGGCACAGTGAGCGCTGGAAATTGGGTGAGGAGTGTGTGAAACTTACCACCTGCTGTAGCGACGTGGGTCTGTACTGGTGGCGGGGACACTCGAGCTGAACAGGGGAGAGAGTAAAAAGAGAGTGCATTTACCAGCCGTCTATTAGCAAGATCAACTAACAGATTGTGTGAACACAAAAAATCCGCGCCCAACATGTTGAAACTCACCGCCGCTATTACAAAAGTCCATTCATATGTGCGGCCATGTAAGCATAAAGGCAAGGTCCTTCTCCCGTAGGTGTTGATGTTCGAGCCATTTGCCGCTGTAGCTCCGTCACCGTGGGGTCCAGCCACCCGGTCCGCGTATGTTGGGGTGATGAAGCTCACTTGTGCTCCGGTGTCAATGAGGAACACTCGTCCGGAGCGCGCATCCGTGATGTAGAGCAGCTTGTTGCGTTCTCCGAGGGTCGAAGCTGCTAGCGACCCCCGGTCTTGCCGTTTCCCGAACTCCTGAAGATGCAGGGCGGCACACACCTGCGTGCCTTCTCTGCGAACCTCCGATGGTAAAAGCAGAGATCTTCTCCTCCGCTGTGTCGTGCCCGCGCCTCTGCCGCCGGGCTATTGGCTCCCCCTCGTCGCGGCCGTGTTGCCGCCGTCGTCGGCCAGTCTGGTTCTGCCGCCTCTGGCTCCCCGCTGTCTCGGGTCGCTGCTGTGGTTGCTTGCCCGCCGCAGGCGTCCAGGATCCCATCTGCCTCCTGGGCCAGCTCCCGGAACTCCTCCAGGGTGTGACACTTTTTGCCGGCCAGCGTGCTTCTCGCATGCGCCGGGAGGTTGGAGAGGAAGATGAACTGAAAAATGAAATCATCGTTGTCCAACCCTCTCAGCTGTATCATCTCCTCCATCAGGGCGCTCGGCCTGTGTCCACCTTGGTCTAGCAAAGACAGGATCCTCCTCGCCCTCACTTCAGCCGAGGGGGTGAAAAACTTGATGAGGGTGGATTTCAGCTTGCCGTACCTGTCGGTCGCGGGTGGCTGCTCCACCAAGCTTTGCACGCACCGAGCTGTGCTGTTGTCCAGTTTAGCGATGACATGGTGGAACTTAGTGTCATCCACCGTTACTCCTGCGAGCGCGAACTGCGACTCTGCTTGCAGAAACCACGACCGTGGGTTATCCTGCCAGAAATCAGGCAGCTTAACGGCCACTGCGCTCGCCAGCTCTGAGCGCTGTGAGTCCGGGACCCTGAGAATTTCTTCGTTCATTCTCAACGTCGTCAGTCACCAATGTGGGGAGACTTGAATAACGAAACCGAATTGTCTTCCATTTCAGTTTATTCAAGAAATCATTCCACTGTCTGCTCTTATTCTTGAGCAGCGAACAAAGAGAGTGAACACACCAAAGTTCTCTCATTTAAACATTCTCACATCAAACCATTTCCCTCGCGGGGGAAATCACACATCTATATCAAAGTCTCTTTATTCACATTCATTAGCCTTTTATTTACATAACTCCCCCTTCTCTCCTCTCGAGCCTCAGTGGTCAGGAAGTCTTCTGTCCCCTGTCCTCTGCAGGGGGTCCAGGCTCTGTGGCTCCGCACCGCAGGGGGCTGGCTCTCCTTCATCGTGAGGTTAAATCACATATGCAGTGTCCAACATATACATGTCTCACAACACAGCCATATTTGCCATAGTTTATCGTCCCCCATCAACCTATTCAGAATTTTTATCCGAATTTGCTGATTTCTTAGCTGATTTAGTGCTGAAATCTGATAGAATAATTATAGTAGGGGACTTTAATATACATGTGGATGTAGATAGTGACTGCCTTAATGTGGCTTTTAATTCAATATTAGACTCGATTGGGTTTTCTCAGAAAGTAGGAAATTCTACTCATTACCTCCACCATACATTGGACCTTGTTCTGACATATGGCATAGAAATAGAAAATCTTGTAGTGTCTCCTCATAACCCTGTACTGTCAGACCATTATCTGTTAACCTTTGATTTTACTATTTCTGACTATTTGGCTCCTAAAGAAAAATATTATCACAGTAGATGCCTCTCAGATGATGCTGTTTCCAAATTTATGCAGATTGTTTCCTCTATGCCATGTGTCAACACAACGGAAATAAGCTATAGACAGCTTGCTCCTTCTGTAATTGATAACATGGTGGATAGTGTTTTAGCTTCTCTGCATCAGGCTCTAGACTTGGTGGCCCCCTTAAAAAAGAAAAAGTCTAATCAGAGATTTCTAACTCCTTGGTTCAACACAGAAACTCGTAGCTTAAAACAGAAGACTCGTCAATTAGAAAGAAAATGGCGCTCTACTAATTTAGATGAAATCTATTTAGCTTGGAGAAATCATCTTTTAATTTATAAAAAATCTCTTAGAAAAGCTAGAACGAGTTATTACTCTGCATTAATAGAAGAGAACAAGAATAATCCCAGGTTTCTTTTCAGTACTGTAGCCAGGTTGACAAAGAGTCAGGACTCTGTCAATCCTAGCATCCCCTTAGAGCTTACTAGTCAGGACTTTATGAACTTTTTCAATAATAAAATTTCATCCATCAGAGATAAAATCAATCAGATTCTTCCCACAGTTAACTTAAATACTGTAACTACTACAACTCCTTCTATTGATGTCTGTCTTGATGAGTTTACTCCAATCGACCTTTGTGAGTTAGACAAAATAGTTTCCTCATCCAAACCTTCAACTTGTCTTTTAGACCCTATTCCTACCAGGTTATTTAAAGAAGTCTTCCCACTTATTGGTAGCTTTATTCTTCATATAATCAATTCCTCATTAACTTTAGGCCATGTACCGCAGGCTTTTAAAACGGCTGTAATTAAACCCTTACTCAAAAAGCCAACGCTAGATCCAGGAGCTTTAGCTAACTATAGACCAATCTCTAATCTCCCTTTCATTTCAAAAATCTTAGAAAGAGTTGTTGCTACGCAATTACTTGACCACCTGCAGGGAAATGGTTTATTTGAGGAGTTTCAATCTGGGTTTAGAATCCATCATAGCACTGAAACAGCCTTAGCGAAGGTCACTAACGACCTCCTCATTGCATCTGATAATGGACTAGTTTCTGTACTTGTCCTTTTAGATCTTAGTGCAGCTTTTGATACTATTGATCATAATATTCTACTTGATAGATTAGAACACTATGTTGGACTTAATGGAACTTCGTTGCAGTGGTTTAGATCTTATTTATCTGATAGGTTCCAGTTTGTTCATGTAAATGATGAGTTTTCTCTCAGCTCAAAGCTTAGTCATGGAGTTCCACAGGGATCTGTGCTTGGCCCTACTCTTTTTAGTTTATATATGCTTCCGTTAGGCAACATTATTAGAAAGCACTGTATACATTTTCACTGTTATGCAGATGACACACAATTATACCTGTCAATGAAGCCAGATGATACTAATCAATTAGCCAAGTTAGAAGCCTGTCTTAAGGAAATCAAAGTTTGGATGACTTGTAATTTCCTGCTATTAAATTCAGATAAGACTGAAGTCATTCTTGTTGGTCCAAAAAACCTTAGAAATTCCTTTCCAAATCAAACTTTCAGTTTGGATGCAGTTACTCTTTCTCTTAATAGCTCTGTGAGGAACCTTGGAGTTATTTTTGATCAGGATTTGTCCTTCAATTCACATATTAAATTTGTTTCTAAGACTGCCTTCTATCATTTGCGTAATATTGCCAAGATTAGGAGCATCTTGTCTCAGAGTGATGCTGAGAAGCTGATCCACGCTTTTGTTAGCTCGAGATTAGATTATTGTAATTCTTTATTATCAGGCTGTCCTAAAACATCTTTAAAAAGTCTTCAGCTGATCCAAAATGCTGCAGCAAGAGTTTTAACAGGTACTAGAAAGAGAGATCATATCTCTCCGGTTCTGGCCTCCCTTCATTGGCTTCCCATAGAGTTTAGAATTAAGTTTAAAATCCTTCTTCTTACTTACAAAGCTCTAAACAATCAGGCTCCTTTTTATTTAAAAGATCTGATACTACCGTATCATCCTAACAGAGCACTACGCTCCCAAAATGCAGGTTTACTTGTAATACCTAGAATCTCCAAAAGTACAATGGGAGGCAGAGCCTTCAGTTATCAAGCTCCTCTCCTGTGGAATCAGCTGCCAATCTGGATTCGGGAGTCAGACTCGATCTCTGTTTTTAAGAATAGGGCTAAAACCTACCTTTTTGATATAGCCTACAATTAGGGAGGGATCATGTGTTTCTGAACCCTCCCTTAGTTATGCTGCTAATAGGTTTAGTCAGCCGGGGGACCTCCAGTAATGCACTGGGCCTCACTCCTTTCCTCACTCTCTATGAAATATTTTTTTTTTGCTGGTCATTAACATTTGTTTGTTCTCTCCCATAGATTGAGTCCCCATCGTGCTGTTTGCTCTCTACATGTCTGTTCTTTTCTTCTTCTCTGTCCCCTCACCCCCCAGCCAGTCGCAGCAGATGACTGCCCCTCCCTGAGCCTGGTTCTGCTGGAGGTTTCTTCCTGTTAAAAGGGAGTTTTTCCTCTCCACCGTCGCCAAGTGCTTGCTCACAGGGGATCGCCTGATTGCTGGGGTCTTTCTGCAACTGTGGGGGTCCTCCCTACAGTTGATAGTGCTATGAGATGACTGTTGTTGTGAAATGGCGCTATATAAATAAAGTTGAATTGAATTGAATTGAATTGAAAAATTATTGGATCGGAGAGCAACAGACACAAACGCTGGATCAAGGAGGCCATAGAGATCAGGAAGCGGGGAAAGGACACCATGAACCGAGATGAGGGGGCCTTTATGCTTTCCCACACCTGGGACCACATTCTCCAGAGACCATCTGACGGCGGGAGGCAGGGTCAGCTCTGATCTGACAGATCTGCTGAGCTGGCCCCGCCTATGAAAATCAGCTGATAAATGTCACCTGGCAGCAATCAGCTGACTCTTCTGACGAAGGCTGCAGTGCAGTTGAAACATGTAAAGAAGGTAAAGACATCTCCTTTCTATTTTATTTTTTGTCTTTTATATGAACAAAAGATAAATAAATTTCACGCTGATGTTTGTCCTGCTGATGTTTTCTATGTTGTTCTTGTGTGTTCAGCAAGTTTACAGACGCTGGACCGATGTATGCGTGCTGTTGAGGGATGTATTTTTGTAGGTGTGGGGAGTCAGGTTATGTAGCATCTCAGACAGAGACAGTGGATAAACATGGGAGAACAATGCCCAGGGGGTTCCTGGGGATATAGCAGGAAGGAGTCAGGGACATAGGGGGTTGAAAGCAGTGTATTGTAAATGTCATGCTGTGTGATGAGAAATGCCATGTAAACGTGTGAAGAGTGAGTTAGGTAAAAGTGGAGATCGTGCTGTAATCATTCAGTCTCTTCTGTGCTTGAGAGATGTGTGAGTGTGGAATAAATCGTCTGTCCATAAACCTGCCTCTTTATTCACAAACTCCACACTGGTGACCCCAGACGAATTATGGAACACGAGGCAAGAACCCCGGAGCCGGCCCGGTCGGGAAGCCCCAGCGACGCAGCAGCCATCCCACAGACAGCCCGGACTGGAACCCCCAGCAACGCGTGCGCGGTTTCAGTCAAGCTACCGGACTTTTGGCAGCAAAACCCGCGCTCTTGGTTCCCCCACACCGAGGCCCAGTTCGCCCTCCGGGGAGTAACGGCAGACAACACCAAGTTCTACCATGTGGTAGCAGCGCTGGACGCTCGCACAGCCCAGCAGGTAGCAAGCCTGCTCGATCAGCCTCCAGCCCACAACAAATACGAGGCGCTCAAGGCTGCGCTGACCCGGCGCTACACGCTCTCGGAATGTGAGAGAGCGGAGAGGCTCCTGGGGCGGACCGAGTTAGGAGATGGTTCAGCCGTCGACCTGATGGAGAAGATGCTGGCATTAATGGGCACGGACGATGGGCAGTTTCTGTTTGCCCACCTTTTCCTCCGGAACCTTCCAACAGAGGCAAGAGCGGTTCTGGCCAATTCACCGTTGCTGGCCACGCGTGACTATCGTGCGCTAGCCCAGGAGGCAGACCGGATCATCCTCACCACCAGGGCGATCACAGTCAACGCGGCGGCAGCGGAGCCCAGCGAGACGACCAGAGGAGGCGAGGAACCACTGACAGTAGCGGCAACAGGGGCCAAGGAGCGCCAGAGAGACACGCTCTGCTTCTACCACCGCCGCTTCAGAGAGAACGCGTGCAGATGTGCGCCACCGTGCCAATTCAAGCGCTCGGGAAACGCCAAGGCCGGCAGTCGGTAGCAGCTACGACCGCCGGTGAAGAGAACAAGCTGCTCTACGTGACGGACTCGTGCTCGGGGAGACGCTTCCTCGTCGACACCGGAGCCCAGAAGAGCGTCATCGTGCCGTCCTACGCTGACCGGCTGGCAGGACCTAGCGGCCCCAGACTTGTGGCAGTAAACGGCTCGGAGATTAAGACGTTCGGTGAGAGAACACTGGTCTTATCTCTACATGGCCACTCGTATGAGTGGACTTTTGTCATAGCAGCACTGTGTTGCCCGATCCTGGGAGCTGATTTTCTGTGTGCGCATGGTTTACTTGTGGATGTTGCTAACAGGCGCCTGGTTAATGCACTGTCCTTTGATTCTCTCCCCTGTATAGCTCGAGGGACCCGGCCAAAAGCACAAGCCAACGTCACAGCTCCAGGCGGTAAGTTCCACGCACCGCTCACTCAGTTCCCAGCACTCACGGTCCCGACGTTTTCGGCGGCCATCGCTAAACACGGGGTGAGCACTTTATCACTACCACCGGGCCGCCCGTTTTCGCAAGACCTCGCCGCTTGGACGCAGCTAAACTGGCCATAGCGCGCGAGGAGTTCACCAACCTGGAAAGGTTGGGCATCATCAGGCGATCGAACAGCCCATGGGCTTCCCCGCTACACATGGTCCCTAAGGCTGAAGGCCCGTGGTGACCGTGCAGTGATTTCCGCAGGTTGAACAACGCCACAGCACACGACCGCTACCCAATTCCCCACATACAGGATTTTTCCATTCACCTCGCCGGAGCACGCATTTTTTCCAAAATAGACCTGGTCCGCGGTTACCACTAGGTCCCGGTGCGCGCGGAGGACGTACCCAAAACAGCGGTAATAACTCCGTTCGGCTTATTCAAGTTCCTGCGCATGCCATTCGGGTTAAAAGGAGCGGCACAGACGTTCCAGCGCATGATGGATGCAGTACTGCGCGATCTCCCGTTCATGTTCGTCTACCTGGATGATATCCTGGTAGCTAGTGTGTCCAAAGACAAATACATAACCCACCTCAGGACAGTTTTCCGGAGGTTGGAGGAGCACAGGTTAATAATCAACCCGGCGAAATGCCAGTTCGGCGTGACGGAGATTGATTTTTTTGGGGCACCGCGTCTCTCCGGAAGGAGCAATCCCGTCGCCTGACAAAGTGGGTGCCGTGGCGGATTTTCCCCGGCCTCAGACGGTCAGGGCGCTACAAGAATTTTTGAGGATGGTGAACTTTTATAACCATTTCCTTCTCCGTGCGGCGTGGCTCATGCAACCATTGTACTCCGCGCTCAAGAGACAGAAACCCGCGGATGGGGTTGAATGGACCCCGGAGCGAGAGCGGGCGTTCTCAGAGGTTAAAGCAGCCCTGGCAAACGCCGCACTGCTGGCGCATCCGGACCCAGCGGCCCGGATAGCGCTCACCACCGACGCTTCAGACGTGGCCATAGGGGCTGTCGTGGAGCAGCGCGTCGCCGGGGCTTGGCAGCCGCTCGCCTTTTTCAGCAGAACTTTGCACGACAGTGAACATAAATACAGCGCGCTCGACAGAGAGTTGCTGGCTCTCCACCTGGCCATACGTCACTTCCAGTTCTGGCTGGAAGGGCGCAGCTTCACCGCGTTCATGGACCACAAGCCACTAACATTCGCAATGGCCAAATTTTTCAGAACCGTGGTCGGGCCGGCAGCAGAGACAGCTGGCCACGATCTCAGAGTTTACTACCGATATTCAGCATGTGTCGGGCAAACTGAATGTGGTGGCGGACTGCCTCTAACGCGCCGTGGTGGCCCCGGTCTACGTGAGGATAGATTATGCAGCCATGGCTGCGGAGCAGATTAGCGATGCAGACGTGCGCGCGCTCCAGTCTGGACCAACAGGGTTAAGGCTGGAGAGCAGGGTGCTGCAAGACGGCATGCCCCCCCCTAATCTGCGATGTCTCCACGTGACGCACGCGTCCGGTGGTCCCAGTTGCATGGCGCCGCCGAATGTTTGAGTCGGTTCACACTCTGGCACACCCAGGAATGCGCGCGTCAGTCAAAATGGTGGGAGAGAAGTTCGTGTGGCCAAGCCTACGCAAACAAGTAAAAGAGTGGGTTGCGGCCTGCGTGGTGTGCCAACTAGCCAAGGTACACAGACACACGAAGGCTCCCTTGGAGCCGTTTCAGGTACCAGCTAAGAGGTTCGACCATGTTCACGTGGACCTCGTGGGCCCCCTCCCGCCATCACAGGGGTGCACGCACCTCCTGGCAGTGGTGGACCACACTACGCGCTGGCCAGAAGCAGTCCCGCTGGCGGCAACCACGTCCGCGGACGTGGAACGTGCTTTTTTAACAGCATGGGTGGCGAGTTTTGGAATCCCATCAGACATTACGTCCGACAGAGGCCCTCAATTTGTTTCCGACCTCTGGTCCGCGATGGCCCGCAGCCTGGGTGTTGCAATTCATCGCACAACCGCATACAACCCACAGGCCAATGGGTTAAGATAAGATAAGATAAGCCTTTATTAGTCCCACAATGGGGAAATTCCAGGATTGCAACAGCACAGGGATAGCAACACTCAGAGTAACAATCAGAAGGCAAGAAAAAACAAGAGCAGCTAGTATACATATGTACATATTACTATATATATATATATATATATATATATATATATATATATATATATATATATATATATATATATATATATATAAATATATATACCGGAGTGGTGGCTTAGTTGGTAGAGCATCCGCCCCACACCCGGGAGGCAGGGGTTCAAATCCCGGCCGGGTCATGCCGAAGACCTTATAAAAGTGGAACTTCCTGCCATCCAGCTTGGTGCTCAGCAATAAATGGAATGGAGGAGGGAACTCTGTGGCGGCGCCTTGCATGGCAGCGGCCCTCTGATTCTGCACTTGGGGTGTGTGTGATTAACACAGTAGATAGGTAAAGCACAATCTCGTTCTGCTGTACATGATTGGTTGTATGGTTGAATGACAATAAGGGTGATTTGATTTGATTTGATATATATAGACACACAGTGCGGAGCATTGTGGTTGGTGGATGTGCAGCAGAAAGTCTACGCTCTCTCTCCGCGGATGCGGCGGGCCAGCTGGATGTCTTTGGGCATGATGGTGACCCTCTTGGCGTGGATGGCGCACAGGTTGGTGTCCTCGAAGAGACCCACCAGGTAGGCCTCGCTGGCCTCCTGCAGAGCCATGACGGCAGAGCTCTGGAAGCGCAGGTCGGTCTTGAAGTCCTGAGCGATCTCCCTTACCAGGCGCTGGAAGGGCAGCTTACGGATGAGCAGCTCTGTGGACTTCTGGTAGCGACGGATCTCTCTCAGAGCCACGGTACCAGGCCTGTAACGGTGAGGCTTCTTCACTCCGCCGGTGGCTGGAGCGCTTTTCCGAGCAGCCTTGGTGGCCAGCTGCTTCTGGGGGCTTTTCTTCCAGTAGATTTACGGGCGGTCTGCTTGGTTCTTGCCATCGCTCTTTATTATTCTGTCTTATATTTTTTGCACGCCGCCTAAACTCCAGCCCGGCACCAGTGTCGTTTTCGCTTCAGTTCCCCGGTATGTCGAGTTTCTCCGTTAGCACCGGGTGGCGGTTGAGTGCTAGCTAGCTCTTCCCTGCTGTATCGTCTCCTGCTGTAAAGAGACGCTCCGTCCGCCGACTCGGGAGACCTTTGGGGCGGTCTGTGTGTCCGTGATATATATAGAGTGAAAGGTGTGCCGGATCAGAAAGTTATCACCGGATCAGAAAGAAGAAGGAAGATAAAAAGTTATGTGAGCGTTTTCATAGATCACTGAAAGCAGCACTCAGGGCTTCACTGACGGATGCAAATTGGGTAGACAGGTTGCCGTTGGTCTTATTGGGGTTGCGCTCCGCGCCAAAAGAGGATCTGGAAGCTTCCCTGGCAGAGCTTGTTTTTGCGCAGCCCCTATGGCTGCCCGGGGAATTTCTGCCAGATAATCCCGCGCCGGACAGCTGCCCGTCTCAGCTTTTGCAGCGTAGCGCAAACACAGGCACGCTGCAGGGCTGGGCCCACCACTGTTTTCCCCGTGCTTTCGTGCCTAAAACTTTGAAGAACGCGGAGTTCGTGTTCGTCAGACACGACGCCCACCGCCCCCCATTGCGCCCGCCCTATGATGGACCGTTCAGAGTGCTGGAAACAGGGGATAAGCATTTTTTGCTAGACTTGGGGGGTCGGCGGGAGAAAATTGGCATAGACAGACTCAAACCCGCCTTTGTAGTGGCGGACGAGCAAGTGCTTTTGGCTAGGGCCCCTCGGCGTGGAAGACCCCCACGGAGAGCTCCCCAGGGAAACAATTCACCAGGACAGCCACACGGACAGACCAAAGTCCCCCCCCCCCGCCTCGCCACGGCCCACCCGCAGTCAGACACACTCCCAGCAGCCCCCCACTGGCACAGCAGCGCCACGGAGGTGGTAAACCCCAGTTACAGCAGATATGGGAGGAGACTGAAGCCAAAAGAACGTATGGACTGATGTTCTATCTAAGATGCTGGGGGGGCGGTGTGGGGAGTCAGGTTATGTAGCATCTCAGACAGAGACAGTGGATAAACATGGGACAACAGTGCCCAGGGGGTTCCTGGGGATATAGCAGGAAGGAGTCAAGGACATAGGGGGTTGAAAGCAGTGTATTGTAAATGTCATGCTGTGTGATGAGAAATGCCATGTAAACGTGTGAAGAGTGAGTTAGGTAAAAGTGGAGATCGTGCTGTAATCATTCAGTCTCTTCTGTGCTTGAGAGATGTGTGAGTGTGGAATAAATTGTCTGTCCATAAACCTGCCTCTTTATTCACGCACTCCACATAGGATACATTCCTGTTTTTAAAAACTTTTTTGTATGTTTGTTGGTTGTTTTTTCTTTTGGATGTTTTCTTTTTCTGTTTTCTTTTCTTTTTTGTCTTTTGTTGAATTTTTGTTGGGTGTTTGATGGATTTTTGTGTATTTTTACTGAATACTCCTGTGTTTTTATTGTATATATTTGTGTATTTTTGTTATTTTTTTTAAATTTTGGGACATTTTTATGCATATTGGACCTGAGTGTGTGTGTGTGTGTGTGTGTGTGTGTGTGTGTGTGTGTGTGTGTGTGTGTGTGTGTGTGTGTGTGTTTTCACGCCGAGGCGTCACCCAGCTCCATCACATCCCCGTTAATGAAGTAAGGTCGCGGTGAGGAATGTCACTCACATGTTTGGACGTCACATCACACTTCGGACTGGGACACATTGAAAACTAGAGGGTCACTCAGAGAGTGCAAACCTCCCCTGAGGCTCCATCCATCTGCCTTGGCGGAGGCATGTAGTTTTGGATCACCTCCAGAACTGAACAGGTCCATCCGTAGTTGACGTAGTTGTAGTAGTAACGGACAGAGCTACCAGAGGACTGACCCCCCACTGTAGCTTTCACTACCTACAGTAGCTGTGTGGCTTAGGGTCAGAGAAACGGAGATAGGTGCTGCCCCTGTACAACTCCTGGTGTCCCACATGCTGTGGAAGTGAATTAACTTAACTTTAACTAACTAATCTGTAGCTGAAGGTTCTCCTTTGGTGGAGTCCTTGTGTGGACCTTCCCCAGAAGCACACATACAGTATGTCTGCCCTACATCTGCCCAATGTCATCAAGTTTGCATCGGGATTACATCTTATAGAGCTCGGTTGCACACTGGCAAGACATTAGCTAGACGACATCTAGCCAGTGTGCAAATGACTTCTGTAAGATGTAATCCTGATGGAAACTTGGCCCTTTGAGCCGGCAACATCAGCTCAACAACATTGACCAAATGTACGTATGTGTGCTGCTGGGGTATTTGAGTATTAAAAAGAGATAAAAGAGCCAAATAAAACTGTAGCATTGCTCTCTGGTAATTATATCACAATCATTTCTATTTCTTTGTAAATTAATTTACAGTTTTTAAAGATTAAATTGCTACTTTTCACTTGAATTTGCATCTTATCTCATAAATTTGAAGTTTTTTTTTCCGGTCCATGCCAGCAGTCTTCTCGGCTGCTGCTGGGTGTTGGTGCGCGTTCATGCCCGCTACATTAGTGCTGCAGCCGCCCCAAGTGTTGAGGGTGAATAAGTGTGGGTGAGTGTGTGGGGGAGAGCACAAGTGGATGTGAGTGAGTCTGAGTGCGAGTGAGAGTGTGTGTTTGGGTAAGCGTGGGTGGAGGGAGGCGTGGGTGGGTGCGGGTGACTGTGAGGGCGAGTGGGAGTGGGAGCGAGATTGAGCGGGTACGGGAGTGGGTGAGAGTGGGTGGGTCTGGATGTGGTCATGCGACTGTGGGATTGTGTTGGGGAGAGGGCCAATGAGAGTAAGTGAGTGCTTGTGAATGTGTGTGGGTGACTTAAGTCCGCTGAAGCCGGAAGCCACTCCCTGCCTCGCTCCGCATGCCGAGCAGAACCCAGCAGAACCGGAGCAGCCACAAGAGCCCCAGTCCGCATCCACATGGGACCCCGAGCCAGTCCCAGTGCAGCACGAGCGTTCTCAAGCTGCAGCCTTATCACAGGAGGGAGTGTATGATTTCCAGGACGTGGCTACAGCCAAAGATCAGAACATGGAGCGAGAACACAGCATAGAAAGAGAAAACAACATGGAGAGAGAGCACAAACCAGACTCACCTCCGAGCCTCAAGGAGCCGCCATGGAGCTGCAGGAAAGGGAGTTTGTGGAGAAGGGGGACCCTAGTAAACAACATCAACCAGGCGTGTGTCCCATCGCCGATGACAGCGACACATCACCGCGACCATATCCAGCACCAGGAGAGAGAGGGCAGAAGCAAAACTCATCCTGCATCCTCGCTGAGTATCAGCCTCAGGAAACTGCCGCAGCACAGCAGGATAGAGAGTTCGTGGCCCAGCAGGACCCAGCAGAGCATCGCCAACCACTTGCCGCTGACGTGAATGGCATGCCACCACAACAGCAACAAGCATCAGAAACGAGAGAGCAGCAGCGCCAAGTGCAGCCAAACGGATCGCCACTTGCACTACTTAATTGGGTTCAGGTCCAACGGTCTGACCGCCTGGACCCACAGGCGGTCCCGTCATCACAGATGAGAATCACCGCACAAAAGAGGCCAGCTGCAGTCCAGATGGCGGATAGTTTGAGATGGCACACCAGCCATCTGTAGAAGGTAGGAGCAGCTGCCTTGGATGCAACGCTCGAGCCGATCCAGCTAGTGTGGGACTTGGGCTGGGACGTTGCTGACGAGCGAGCCATGCCTCCAGCGAGATGGCACCCAGGTCTGCGGCAGCTGGTGCCTCCAGGGGCGTGGCCATCACAGGCTCGACTGAGGCCCCTGAAGATGAACTGTGAAATGGCTCTGTTTTGAAAATGTTTAGGCAGAGCATGGCTGCAACACAGTGGCAGAATAACCCACTCAACCGTGCAGGGTTAACATGCAGTCTACCCAGAAGCCCAGGTTCTGTTTGAGTCTGAAAAAAAAGAGTGTTGTGGGTAAAAGCTACTGTGAGTTAGGAATGTTTAAGGTGTTTCCTTGGCTTTCTGGGGGGGGGGGGGGGGTGAAGCTTCAGCTTACAACAGGCTGAACGGACGTGACGATAGACGCACGTTGTGACGTCACCACGCCATGGGTATAAAGGATGACTGACGGCAAGGATCAGTCTCTTTGGGGCTCCGCCTCCATGCGAGTAACAGCTTGTATAGCTAAAGAGCTTCCAGACAGGCTCTGTCACTTCCAGACAGGCTCAACAACTTCTTTGCACGTTTTGAAGCATCAAACCCAACAATCAGAGAGAGGGCTGGCCCATCTCCACCATCGGTTGGGCCAGCTATCACCATCAACACAGCGGACACAAGGAGGACCCTAACCAGGGTCAACCTGCGTAAAACTGCAGGTCTGGACAATATCCCAGGACGTGTGCTCCGAGACTGCGCGAGCGAGTTGGCGGATGTCCTGAATGACATTTATAACATCTCCCTGAGTCAGGCCATCGTGCCCAGATGCTTTAAGACCTCTACCATAGTACCGGTGGCAAAGAAACCAGTTGTGTCCTGTCTGAATGACTATCGTCCTGTTGCACTGACACCAATTGTGATGAAGTGTTTTGAACGGCTTGTCAAACCACACATTACAGCCTGCCTCCCTGCATCACATGACCCGCTCCAGTTTGCATATCGTTCAAACCGCTCCACGGAGGATGCTATAGTCACCACCCTGTACTCTGTCATCACCCACCTGGATCAGAAAGACACCTACGCCAGACTCCTGTACATTGATTTCAGTTCAGCATTCAACACCATTATTCCCCAGAGACTGATGGAGAAATTACTCCTTCTTGGTCTGAACACCGCCACATGTCTCTGGATCCTGGATTTCCTGACTGAGAAATCTCAGTCTGTCCGGGTTGGAAATAACATCTCCAACTCTATCACACTGAGCACCGGATCCCATCAAGGCTGCGTACTCAGTCCACTGTTGTTTACACTTCTAACACATGACTGTGTATCCAGACACGAGGGGAACCAGATTATTAAGTTTGCAGACAACACCGCGGTGGTGGGACTTATTCAGAGGGATGAGGAGTCAATGTACAGGGAAGAAATGAGAAACCTGGAGGGCTGGTGCAGGGAGAACAATCTGGTGCTCAACGTGGACAAAACCAAGGAGATGATAATCGACTTCCGGCGGTCACAGCCTGAATATCTCCCTCTCAGCATCGGTGGCCGTTTAGTGGAGAGAGTGGAGAACATCAAGTTCCTCAGAGTGCAGATCTCGCAGGACCTGACCTGGAGCAAGAATTCCTTGGGGATCAGGAAGTGGGCCCAGCAGAGACTGCACTTCTTGAGGAAACTCAAACAGGCCTCTCTCCCCATCTGCGTCCTCAGGACCTTCTACAGAGGTGTGGTGGAGAGTGTTCTGACGTACTGCATTGCTACATGGTACTCCAGCTGTAGTATGTCAGACAAAAAAGCCCTGCAGAGGATAGTTAAGGGAGCTGAGAGGGTAATTGGAGTTTCCCTCCCCGCTGTCCAAGAACTTTTTCAGAACCGTTGCAGGAGCAGGGCACTAAACATTGTCAAGGGCCGTTCTCACCCTCTGCATAAACACTTTGAACTTCTTCCATCTGGTAAACAATTCTGGAGCATCAGAGGCAGAACCACCAGACTGATTAACAGCTTCCTTCCACAAGCTGTTAGGATGCTGAACAGTTGATCCGGAATCTCTCATTCATACTACTGCACCTATTGACATTATGTATATTATTTATATATTATAGTTCTGGTTAGTTTTCAAGTATGTCTCAGGGATGTGTGAATGGCTGTGTTGGGGTGGGGGGTGAGGGTGTGTGTGAGTGTGTCTTAAATTATGTTCTTTTTACTTATATGGATGCCGAGAGAAACACAATTTCATCTTGCCTGCGCTACAGCTGTATGTAGAGCAATATGACAATAAAAGTTGATTTGATTTGATTATAAAGGTTAGCTTGCTAGCTTATACACTGCAACACGTGTATCATAAAATGTCTTGGAATAAAGTTTGAGTTAGGTACAGAGCCTGCCTTTGCTGTCCTGTTTTCAGGACAGCAGGGGGCGTGAGTGGGGGGGGCTGGCCTTCCTGTGCCTGGGACCCAGGGGTTGGCATTGGCCCCATGGTTGGTGGGGGCTGGCTGGTCTGGGGGCAGGGGTGTCGCTGTGACCTGTCGCCCTCTTTGTATGTTTTCTGGCAAACCGCTCACACACACACACACAACCACACTTACTCTGTGCACGCTCTCATACACATGCACACACATGTCTCTCCTTCAATGGGTGTGGATACCAGACTTGTGATGAGACCTTTTCAGTAGAAGCAGTTTGTTTTCTGTATGTTTCAGTTGTGTTATTCTGTTTGTCTTCTATGTTCCTATCTTTTCTTCCCCCTTTCTTTCCCCACTCCCCCCCTTCAGGTTCTTCATGGGTAAAACAATTTAAATAAAGTATTAAAAGTTATTACAAGAGGAATGTATTCAATTCAATTCAATTCAACTTTATTTATATAGCGCCATTTCACAACAACAGTCATCTCATAGCACTATCAACTGTAGGGGGGAACCCCCACAGTTGCAGAAAGACCTCAGCAATCAGGCGATCCCCTGTGAGCAAGCACTTGGCGACGGTGGAGAGGAAAAACTCCCTTTTAACAGGAAGAAACCTCCAGCAGAACCAGGCTCAGGGAGGGGCAGTCATCTGCTGTGACTGGCTGGGGGGTGAGGGGATAGAGAAGAAGAAAAGAACAGACATGTAGAGAGCAAACAGCATGATGGGGACTCAATCTATGGGAGAGAACAAACAGATGTTAATGACCAGCAAAAAAAATATTTCATAGAGAGTGAGGAAAGGAGTGAGGCCCAGCGCATTACTGGAGGTCCCCCGGCTGACTAAACCTATTAGCAGCATAACTAAGGGAGGGTTCAGAAACACATGATCCCTCCCTAATTGTAGGCTATATCAAAAAGGTAGGTTTTAGCCCTATTCTTAAAAACAGAGATCGAGTCTGACTCCCGAATCCAGATTGGCAGCTGATTCCACAGGAGAGGAGCTTGATAACTGAAGGCTCTGCCTCCCATTGTACTTTTGGAGATTCTAGGTATTACAAGTAATCCTGCATTTTGGGAGCGTAGTGCTCTGTTAGGATAATACGGTAGTATCAGATCTTTTAAATAAAAAGGAGCCTGATTGTTTAGAGCTTTGTAAGTAAGAAGAAGGATTTTAAACTTAATTCTAAACTCTATGGGAAGCCAATGAAGGGAGGCCAGAACCGGAGAGATATGATCTCTCTTTCTAGTACCTGTTAAAACTCTTGCTGCAGCATTTTGGATCAGCTGAAGACTTTTTAAAGATGTTTTAGGACAGCCTGATAATAAAGAGTTACAATAATCTAATCTAGAGCTAACAAAAGCGTGGATCAGTTTCTCAGCATCACTCTGAGACAAGATGCTCCTAATCTTGGCAATATTACGCAAATGATAGAAGGCAGTCTTAGAAACAAATTTAATATGTGAATTGAAGGACAAATCCTGATCAAAAATAACTCCAAGGTTCCTCACAGAGCTATTAAGAGAAAGAGTAACCGCATCCAAACTGAAAGTTTGATTTGGAAAGGAATTTCTAAGGTTTTTTGGACCAACAAGAATGACTTCAGTCTTATCTGAATTTAATAGCAGGGAATTACAAGTCATCCAAGCTTTGATTTCCTTAAGACAGGCTTCTAACTTGGCTAATTGATTACTATCATCTGGCTTCATTGACAGGTATAATTGTGTGTCATCTGCATAACAATGAAAATGTTTACAGTGCTTTCTAATAATGTTGCCTAACGGAAGCATATATAAACTAAAAAGAGTAGGGCCTAGCACAGATCCCTGTGGAACTCCATGACTAAGCTTTGAGTTGAAAGAAAACTCATTATTTACATGAACAAACTGGAACCTATCAGATAAATAAGATCTAAACCATTGCAACGAAGTTCCATTAAGTCCAACATAGTGTTCTAATCTATCAAGTAGAATATTATGATCGATAGTATCAAAAGCTGCACTAAGGTCTAAAAGGACAAGTACAGAAACTAGTCCATTATCAGATGCAATGAGGAGGTCGATAGTGACCTTCGCTAAGGCTGTTTCAGTACTATGATGGATTCTAAGCCCAGATTGAAACTCTTCAAGTAAACCATTTCCCTGCAGGTGGTCAAATAATTGTGTAGCAACAACTCTTTCTAAGATTTTTGAAATGAAAGGGAGATTAGAGATTGGTCTATAGTTAGCTAAAGCTCCTGGATCTAGCGTTGGCTTTTTGAGTAAGGGTTTAATTACAGCCATTTTAAAAGCCTGTGGTACATGGCCTAAAGTTAATGAAGAATTGATTATATGAAGAATAAAGCTACCAATAAGTGGGAAGACTTCTTTAAATAACCTGGTAGGAATAGGGTCTAAAAGACAAGTTGAAGGTTTGGATGAGGAAACTATTTTGTCTAACTCACAAAGGTCGACTGGAGTAAACTCATCAAGACAGACATCAATAGAAGGAGTTGTAGTAGTTACAGTATTTAAGTTAACTGTGGGAAGAATCTGATTGATTTTATCTCTGATGGATGAAATTTTATTATTGAAAAAGTTCATAAAGTCCTGACTAGTAAGCTCTAAGGGAATGCTAGGATTGACAGAGTCCTGACTCTTTGTCAACCTGGCTACAGTACTGAAAAGAAACCTGGGATTATTCTTGTTCTCTTCTATTAATGCAGAGTAATAACTCGTTCTAGCTTTTCTAAGAGATTTTTTATAAATTAGAAGATGATTTCTCCAAGCTAAATAGATTTCATCTAAATTAGTAGAGCGCCATTTTCTTTCTAATTGACGAGTCTTCTGTTTTAAGGTACGAGTTTCTGTGTTGAACCAAGGAGTTAGAAATCTCTGATTAGACTTTTTCTTTTTTAAGGGGGCCACCAAGTCTAGAGTCTGATGCAGAGAAGCTGAAACACTATCCACCATGTTATCAATTACAGAAGGAGCAAGCTGTCTATAGCTTATTTCCGTTGTGTTGACACATGGCATAGAGGAAACAATCTGCATAAATTTGGAAACAGCATCATCTGAGAGGCATCTACTGTAATAATATTTTTCTTTAGGAGCCAAATAGTCAGAAATAGTAAAATCAACGGTTAACAGACAATGGTCTGACAGTACAGGGTTATGAGGAAACACTACAAGATTTTCTATTTCTATGCCATATGTCAAAACAAGGTCCAATGTATGGTGGAGGTAATGAGTAGAATTTCCTACTTTCTGAGAAAACCCAATCGAATCTAATATTGAATTGAATGCCACATTAAGGCAGTCACTATCTACATCCACATGTATATTAAAGTCCCCTACTATAATTATTCTATCAGATTTCAGCACTAAATCAGCTAAGAAATCAGCAAATTCGGATAAAAATTCTGAGTAGGTTGATGGGGGACGATAAACTATGGCAAATAAAATTGGGTTTAACCTAAAATTGCTAAAGTGCCCAATACTGAGGACCAGGCCCTCAAAGGAATTATAACATGTTTTTTGCTTTACATTAACTAGTAATTTGGAATGGTAAATTGTTGCTACTCCTCCTCCACGACCAGAACTTCTGGGATTTTGACAGTTTAAATAACCAGAGGGAGTTGATTCATTTAAACCAACATAATCCTCTTGTCCTAACCAAGTCTCTGTAAGGGAAATTAAATCAATCTGATGATCAATAAACAAATCATGGACTAACAGAGACTTGGGAGTTAGAGACCTAATATTTAATAAACCACATTTAATTTTTAAATTATGAGGAGGAACAGAGGCCAAATCATTCAATTTAGAGGCTTTATGTTTAATTTGAGTTTTACCAATATTTTGCTTTATCACTTTGGGATGCTTATACATTATATTTTTATTCACTTTGGAGGGAGCAGACAACGATTCTCTGATGGGGAAGTCAGGGGCTAAGCTGAGGGGTGGCGGATGAAGAGGAGCTGCAGAGAGGCGTGTAAGACTGCGACTCTGCTTCCTGGTCCCAACTCTGAGTAGTCAGGGTTTTGGAAATTTGGATAAAAAAGACGCCAGATTGTTAGATAAATGAGAAGCACCATCCAAAGTGGGATGAATGCTGTCTCGTCTCATAAGACCAGGTTTTCCCCAAAAAGAGCTCCAATTGTCAATGTAGCCCACGTCATTTTTAGGACGCCACACAGACAGCCAGCGGTTCAAGGATGACGAGCGGCTAAACATGTCATCACTGGTCAGATTGGGGAGGGGCCCAGAGAATACTACAGTGGCAGACATTGTTTTTGCAAAGTCACACACCGATTCTATATTAAGTTTCGTGACTTCCGACTGCCGGAGACGGATGTCATTAATGCCGGCGTGAATAACAATTGTGGAAAATTTACAGTTACTTTTAGCCAGCATTTTCAAATTTGACTCGATGTCGCCTGCTCTGGCCCCAGGAATGCTTTGGACTATGACCGCTGGAGTCTCTAGGTTCACGTTTCTGACTACAGAATCGCCAATGATCAGAGTTTTTTCCTCAGCGGGTGTGTCGCTGAGCGGGGAAAAACGATTAGAAACGTGAACAGGTTGGTGGTGTACCGGGGCTTTGCGACTAGGCTTCCTTCTCACCGTCACCCACCCAGTCTCCTCGCTGCTGAGGAGAGCCGGGGAACCGCTGACAGTGGGACCTAAGCTAGCTAGCTCAGCTGCAGCTAATGGGCGTCTGTCAAGATTAACTGGCGCAGACGGTGTTTCAATGCAGCGGAGCCGGGATTCCAAATCAGACAACCTCGCCTCGAGCGCCTCAAAAAGACAACATTTATTACATTTACTGTTATCGCTAAAAGAGGCAGAGGTGTAGCTAAACATCTGACAGAGAGAGCACACCAGAGGAGGGGAGGAAAGAGAGCTAGTAGCCATAGTTAGTGGCTAGAGAGCAACCACACAGGTAGACAGCAAAACAGGAAGTGACGATACGTTACCACAGGGAAGTGACGATCCCACGAGTTCCTGGTGACACACAATGTATAAATAATATACAGTACATAGATACAGAGCATCCGGAAAGTCTTCACAGTGCTTCACCTTTTCCACAGTTTATGTTATAGCCTTATTCCAAAAGGGATTAAATTCATTTTTTTCCTCAAAATTCTACACACAATACCCCATAATGACAATATCAACAAAGTTTTTTTGGAAATGTTTGCAAATTTATTAAAAATAAAAAAAAAACTAAGAAATCACATGTACATCAGTATTCACAGCCTTTGCTCAACACCTTTGGCAGCAATTACAGCCTCAAGTCTTTTTTGAATATGATGCCACAAGCTTGGCACTCCTATCTTTGGGCAGTTTGGCCCATTCCTCTTTGCAGCACCTCTCAAGCTCCATCAGGTTGGATGGGAAGCGTCGGTGCACAGCCATTTTTAGATCTTTCCAGAGATGTTCAGTTGGATTCAAGTCTGGGCTCTGGCTGGGCCACTCAAGGACATTCACAGAGTTGTCCTGAAGCCACTCCTTTGATATCTTGGCTGTGTGCTGAGGGTTGCTGTCCTGCTGAAAGATGAGCCGTTGCACCAGTCTGAGGTCAAGAGCGCTCTGGAGCAGGTTTTCATCCAGGATGTCTCTGTACATTGCTGCATTCATCTTTCCCTCTATCCTGACTAGTCTCCCAGTTCCTGTCACTGAAAAACATTCCCACACCATGATGCTGCCACCACCATTGGCATGGTTATGAGCGGTGCCTTGTTTGCTCCAAACATGACGCCTGGCATTCACGCCAAAGAGTTCAATCTTTGTCTCATCAGACCAGAGAATTTTGTTTCTCATGGTCTGCGAGTCCTTCAGGTGCCTTTTGACAAACTCAAGGCGGGCTGCCATGTGCCTTTTACTAAGGAGTGGCTTCTGTTTGGCCACTCTACCATACAGGCCTGACTGGTGGATTGCTGCAGAGATGGTTGTCCTTCTGGAAGGTTCTCCTCTCTCCACAGAGGAAAGCTGGAGCTCTGACAGAGTGACCGTCTGGTTCTTGGTCACCTCCCTGACCAAGGCCCTTCTCCCCCGATCGCTCAGTTTAGACAGCCGGCCAGCTCTAGGAAGAGTCCTGGTGGTTCTGAACTTCTTCCATCTATGGATGATGGAGGCCACTGTGTTCATTGGGACCTTCAAAGCAGCAGAAATTTTTTCTGTACCCTTCCCCAGATTTGTGCCTCCAGACAATCCTGTCTCGGAGGTCTACAGGCAATTCCTTTGACTGCATTCAACACCATCCGCCCCGCTGTGCTCCAGGACAAGCTGTCCCTGCTCGATGTGCCTGACTCCCTCTGCAGGTGGCTCACCGACTTCCTGACGGACCGGAGGCAGCATGTGCGGCTGGGGAAGTCTGTCTCGGACTCTGTTAGCATCAGCATCGGATCACCCCAGGGCTGTGTACTTTCCCCCCTACTCTTCTCCCTTTATACCAACTCCTGCACCTCCTCCCACCAGTCTGTTAAGCTGATTAAGTTTGCGGACGACACCACCCTCATCGAGCTCATCTCCAACGGTGACGAGTCCGTCTACAGGAAAGAGGTGGCCCAGCTGGTGTCCTGGTGCAGCCACAACAACCTGCAGCTGAACGCTCTGAAGACAGCGGAGATGATTGTGGACTTCAGGAAAGTCACAACCCCCCTGCCCCCCCTCACCATCACAGGCTCTCCCATCACCATTGCAGATTCCTTCCGCTTCTTGGGCACCACCATCACCCGGGACCTCAAATGGGAGCCAACCATCAGCTCCCTCATCAAAAAGGCCCAGCAGAGGATGTTCTTTCTGCGGCAGCTGAGGAAGCTCAAGCTACCCACCAAGATGTTAGTGCAGTTCTACACGGCCATCATCGAGTCCATCCTCACCTCCTCCATAACTGTGTGGTATGCAGGAGCCACTGCCAGGGACAGACTAAGGCTGCAGCGCATCGTGTGCACTGCTGAGAAGGTGATTGGCTGCAAGCTCCCATCTCTCCAGGACCTGTACATCTCCAGGACCCGGAGGCGTGCTGGCCGGATCATAGCCGATCCTTCACACCCTGGTCACGTACTGTTTGCCCCCCTCCCCTCAGGTAGAAGACTTCGGTCCATTCGGACTAAAACCTCCCGGCACATGAACAGCTTTTTCCCCTCTGCCATCAGACTGCTGAACATTAAATGACTTATTGACTCTCGTGCACTATGTACAGCAGCTCAACCAGACTCATGTCAATCATCACTGTTTTTCTGTTGCATTATCAACTGCACTGTGGTACCCCATATTATCTGCTACTTGCTAATTTATTTAAAACTGCCTTGACTAGTATTACTCATTATTACTATCATTATTATTATTATTATTATTATTACTTATTTTTCTACACTTATTGCACGTTCTTAGTCCTTTAGTTTTTTAGTTTATCTCTTTATCTCATCATGTTTTTAATGTTGCAGCATGGCACCAAGACAAATTCCTACTTTGTGTATTACATGAACAATGGCAATAAATGTGATTCTGATTCATGCTTGGTTTGTGTTCTGACATGCACTGTCAACTGTGGGATCTTATATAGACAGGTGTGTGCCTTTCCAAATAATGACCAATCAACTGAATTTACCACAGGTGGACTCAGTTAAGCTGTAGAAACATCTCAAGGATGATCAGTGGAAACAGGATGAACCTGAACTCAATTTTGAGCTTCATGGCAAAGGCTGTGAAAACTGATGTACATGAGATTTCTTAGTTTTTTTATTTTTAATAAATTTGCAAAAATGTCCAAAAAAACTTTTTTCACATTGTCATTATGGAGTATTTTGTGTAGAATTTTGACAAAAAAATGAATTTAATCCATTTTGGAGTAAGGCTGTAACATAACAAAATGTGGAAAAAGTGAAGCGCTGTGAAGACTTTCCGGATGTTCTGTCTGTACTGTCTAAAGCTTCTTTTTGTAAAGTATGTCTGTTTGGTACAACAAGGGCAGCGGGTTTCTGTTCTGCTTACCTAGCTGCTTGACAGGACAAGGGGGGGGGGGAGGAAAAAAATGCTAATCTTTAATAATTCTGGGACTTTTTTCTTGGAAATGTGTAGATTTTTTTCCTCATATTTTCAAAACTGAATTTGCATTTTTTCCTCTTTAATGTGGAACTTTTTCTTGTAAATTCACAATTCCGTTCTTATAACTAAGCAAATTATCCTCATGAATTGTGTCAATTTTTTCTCATATTTTAGAGATTTTCTTTACAGCTTTTTCTTGTACATTAGTGAATTTATTCTGTCATAAATCTTTTCCTTTTCTCTGTAAATTTGTATGTTTTTCCAAACCACAGGAGGCCACTGGATATGATCAAAAAAGCCACATGTTGCACTGGAGCCACAGGTTGCAGACCTCTGTCCTGGGTGAAGGGCCAGACCATCAGTGATCCAGGGGAGCCCCGTAGATGAATTATTTTAGGAAAAAAGGCATCACTCTGTTTCAGTCATTAAATAAATTTCATCTTTATTTTAATCTTCACCCAGTTTAACATCTCAGCATTAGCATTAGCATTAGCACATTCATTAGCACTGATAACTGATGATGATGATGATGATGATGATGATGATGATGATGATGATGATGATGACGATGATGATGATTCTTCATCCTCCTAAACTCTGACCGACCATGGTCTGAAGGTTCCTGGTTCAGCCTCAGAAAACTGGAACAGGGAAGAAAACCATTTCAATGTTTAATTCAGCTAATTAACCTCTCTGTGTAACGACTGGGGGCTCGTCCAGGTTTCTGTGTGCTATAGAACCCCAGAGGACTTTTTCAGATCAAGTCCAACATCACATTTGCAAAATGGTAAAAAGAAAACCACTTTACAGTTAGTTCTGACCAATTAGTTATGGAAAAGTGATAAATTTAGAAGGAAAACAGCCATAGATGTTCACGGGAAAAGACTTAACTATACAAAAAAAATCTAAAATATATGAGGGGAAAAAAGCTACAGACTCACAAAAAAAAGTCAATTTTCAAAGGAAAAGGCAACAAATTTAAAAGGAAAAAGTCACAAAAAAGTGAACAATTTTAGGGTGAGAAAAAATGCAAATTTACCAAAAAAGTCTAAGATTTACTCAGAAAAAAGCTGCAGATTTACAAATTTACAAGAAATAAATATGAGGGAAAAGAAAGTACAGAAGTGTATTGCTGTCACACCAGAAGAATAAAGGGCTGTAGATCATGTTGTAATACATGTTAGAACAATGTATGTATCACGTTAAAATGTGATAGCTCAGTATCATGTTATCATACATACTGTATGTTGTTCTAACAAATGTTTCACGTTATAACATGATCTACAGTCAGGGTAAACAGAGATAAACAAACAGAGATAAACAAACCTATCATCTGGTCAGTCACTGCAACAGATACTGGAGTCAGTTTGTTCTTGGCCTGTCCTTGCCATTGATAATGCCTCTATCTGCCAAGAACGTGCCGGTAGTCCAGCAAAAGCTAGCGGTACTCAAATACTTTGCAAGCAGTTTCATGAAATGGTCAGTCAGAAAGCAATTCATACCGGCTCGGACGTTGCCCAGGTTAACAAGTTCCTGGCAGCGGAAGGTGAAGGACAGAGCTGCGTGGAGGAGTCTGATCAGACCTAAATGAAACAGTCATTGTTGCCCCCGACAGACTGCAATGATGATGATGATGGTGACAGTAGGGTTGTGACATATCATATCGGTTACGATAATACTGGTATAAATTTTGATACCGGTGTAAAAATAAATATCACGATACTTAGGGTCTGTTACCATAAAAACGGCAAAACAAACATGGTGTGGGAAGTGGCGCTCCGTGTTTGGAATGCCTATGTCTAGTTGTGAGGAAGTAATTTAGTTTTAAGGCTGTTTCAGACTGCTGCCATCTTGAAAAAAAAATGGTGCAGTAATGCAGATAATCTGCCCACATTTTTTTCTGCACGTCAACAACACCTCTTCAGGGAAAAGTTTTACTTTGCCCTGAATTGGTGTCACTGACATTCGAAGTGCCCAGAGGTTTATTTTCATTCTGTTGTGGCTGTTCCAGTGTGATTTATTCAGCCAACCAAAAGAAAAAAAATCTGTTAACAGCTCCAGGAGTTGGCTGTGCAATGGAGATTTTTAATGCGGGTAAACTGAGAGAGAGACGGGAGATCTGATGCAGTGCTCATTTACCTGCAGAAGTGTCTAGTTTGGGGAAATGGCAGACAGGTAGGCCAGCATATATTCAGTATGATAAAAATGGTGAAATGATTATAGTTTTAAATCGGCCCACTCCCTCCCTGTTTTATTTAGACTCTTCCTGACCCGGTGAAATAACAGACTAGACTAAATGAATTTAATACGTTAAAAGGAGCAAAACGCTGTCATGTCCCAGAGTATAGAAATGAGATGAAGACAGAAGTAACGTGGCGAATGATGTCTTTGGTTATAGTGCACTACTGTAGCTGCTTATAGTTTAGGGTTTACCTTTTTAAATGTAATAAATTGGTTGCATTAGCCACAGCTAAATTGCTCTTACATTTATAAGGCAATGTCTTCAGTGTGGCACACATATGGGAGTTGCTTAGGCTGCATATGTATATTACTCTTGCTTCACGTCTCAGAATGAACAGTAGGTCTGGGTCTCCTGGGGATAACAGGAGGGTGCGAAATGTGATCTTTAGAGATGGCCTTGAGAGATTTCCTGACCACCAGTGGTTTTAGGTGGAGGGGAGAAGACCTGGAGGATGATGTATTGTGTTTTGGGATTTAAAGACAATGTGACTCTGTACTTTGATGTCCCGGGTATAAAAAGGACAGATGTGGGAGGATGTGTCTCTTTTTCTGTTTGGAGGATGTTGGAGACGAGTGAATAAATCTGATTTGAGAAATAAACTCAGCCTCATCTTTTCACGCTCTCCACACTGGTGACCTTAAGACGTATCATGGATGAAAGAAATTCCCCCGAGCCGGACTCGCCAGGAACCAGCCAGGCGAACGCAGTCTCAGTCAAACTACCAGATTTCTGGCAGGACAACCCGGACTCCTGGTTCCTCTTGGCCGAAGCTCAGTTCGCTCTCCAGGGAATAACGGCAGATGACACGAAATTCTAACACGTTATCGCCAAGCTCAACAACCGCACGGCTCGACATGTGCAGAGCCTGGTGCAGCGCCCACCGGCCGAAGACAAATACGGCGGGTTGAAAGCTGCGCTCATCCAGCGTTTCACTCCCTCAGTCCAGGAAATAGCGGAGAGACTCCTGGCCCTGAACAACTTGGGAGACAGCACACCCATCGACCTGATGGAAGACATGCTGAGGCTGAGGGGCTCAGACGGCGACAACTTTCTCTTCACCCACATTTTCCTGAGAACCCTACCGTCGGCCACGAGAGCGACCCTGGCCGGTTCAACATTGTTGGCCCAGCGGGACTTCCGCGCGCTGGCCCAGGAGGCACAGCGGATTCTCAACGCCAGTAGACAGTGCGCGGCCACCGCAGCAGTGACAGGACTCGACGCGAGGGCCGGAGATGGCAGGGGGCCAGAGGCGGCGGCAGCAGACCCGCCGGCAATGGCGGCGGTGAAGGCCAAACATCGCGGAGGAGATGACCTCTGTTTCTACCATCGTCACTTTGCAGAGAGGGCACGCAAGTGTATACCACCGTGTAAGTTCAAGAGCTCGGGAAACGCCAGAGCCGAGAGTCGGTAGCAGCCGTAGCCCTCGGTGAACAGAACAAGCTGCTCTACATGACGGATGCGAGTTCGGGGAGGCAATTCCTCGTGGACACAGGCTCCCAAGTGAGTTTCATCATGCCAACCTATGCTGACCGGCTGGCAGGCCCCGGGAGTCACGGAGCATCGGCAGTGAACGGCTCGAGCATTAAGACCTTCGGTGAGAAGACTCTGCTTCTGTCCCTGCAAGGCCGTACATTTGAGTGGACTTTTATTATAGCTGCAGTGAGCTTCAACATGTTAGGGGCTTATTTTCTGTGCTCACATGGGTTGTTGGTTGATCTTCCCAATAGACGCTTGGTTAATGCACTCTCTTTTTACTCTATTCCCTTTGCAGCCCGAGTGTCCCCACCCACAGCACAAGCCAACGTCGCTACGGCAAGCGGTAAGTTCCACACACTCCTCACTCAGTTTCCAGCACTCACGGTGCCCACATTTTCAGCAGCCATCGCTAAACACGGAGTGGAACATTTTATTACTACCGCCGGTCCTCCCGTTTTTGCAAAAGCTCGGCGCTTGGATGCAGCTAAACTGACCATAGCGCGCAAGGAGTTCGCCAACCTTGAAAAGTTGGGCATCATCCGGCGTTCGAACAGCCCATGGGCTTCCCCACTTCACATGGTCCCTAAAGCTGACGGCTCGTGACGACCTTGTGGTGATTTCCGCAGGTTGAACAATGCTACAGCGCACGACCACTACCCAATCCCACATATCCAAGATTTTTCCGTTCATCTAATGGGGGCGCGCATTTTTTCTAAAATAGACTTGGTCCGCGGGTACCATCAAGTCCCAGTACGCGCTGAGGACATACCCAAAACAGCGGTAATAACTCCGTTTGGCCTTTTCGAGTTTTTGCGCATGCCGTTCGGGCTTAAAGGCGCTGTGCAGACGTTCCAACGCATGATGGACGCGGTGTTGCGCGATCTCCCCTTTGTGTTCGTCTACCTGGACGACATTTTGGTAGCCAGCGTGTCCGAAGAGGAACACGAAAAACACCTCACGGCAGTTTTCCGGAGGTTGGGAGAGCACGGGTTAATAATCAACCCAGCGAAGTGTCAGTTCGGGGTGACGCAGATTGATTTTTTGGGGCACTGCGTCTCTCCAGAAGGAGCAGTTCCGCTGCCAGACAAAGTGCGCGCAGTAACAAATTTTCCCCAGCCACAAACGGTCAAAGCATTACAGGAGTTTTTGGGAATGGTGAATTTTTATAACCGTTTCCTCCCCCGCGCAGCGCAGCTTATGCAACCACTGTATGCCGCGCTTAAAAAACAAAAACCCGCAAATAAAATCGAATGGTCTCCGGAGAGGGAGCGCACATTCTCGGAGGTTAAAACCGCATTGGCAAACGCTGCGTTGTTAGCACACCCAGACCCAACGGCCCGCATAGCGCTTACTACTGATGCATCAGATGTGGCCATAGGGGCGGTTGTGGAGCAGCGGGTCGCCGGGGCTTGACAGCCGCTCGCTTTTTTCAGCAGGACTTTGCACGATACCGAGCGAAAATACAACGCATTCGACAGGGAGTTGTTAGCGCTCCACTTGGCCATTCGCCACTTCCAGTTCTGGCTGGAAGGACGCCGTTTCACTGCGTTCATCGACCACAAGCCGCTGACTTTCACGATGGCCAAGGTTTCAGAGCCGTGGTCAGGCCAGCAGCAGAGGTAGCTGGCTGCAATCTCCGAGTTTACTACCGATATTCAACACGTAGCGGGTAAACTAAATGTAGTGGCAGATTGTCTCTCGCGCGCCGTAACTACTCCAGTCCGCGTAGGGGTAGATTGTGCAGCCATGGCCGCGGAGCAGGCTAGCGGCGCGGAGGTGCGCGCGGCCCCAGTCTGCATGGGGATAGATTATGCAGCCATGGCCGCAGATCAGGTTAGTGACGCGGACGTGTGCGTGCTCCAGTCTGGACCAACAGGGTTAAGGCTGGAGAGCAGGGTGCTGCAAGGTGGTATGCTCCCCTTAATCTGCGATGTCTCCACGGGACGACCACGTCCCGTGGTGCCGGCTGCGTGGTGCCGGCCGCGTGGCGCCGCTTCGTTTTTGACTCGATTCATTCTCTGGCACACCCGGGGGTGCGCGCGTCAGTCAAAATGGTAGGAGAGAAATTTGTATGGCCGAGCCTGCGCAAGCACGTTAAGGAGTGGGCAAGAGCCTGAATGGCTTGCCAGCGAGCCAAAATACACAAACACACTAAAGCCCCCTTGGAGCCATTTCACATCCCGGCTAAGAGGTTCAATCATGTGATTGTCGACCTCGTAGGCCCCCCTCCCGCCGTCACAAGGGTGCACACATCTTTTGACAATGGTGGACCCCACCACGCATTGGCCTGAAGTGGTCCCACTGGCATCAACCACAGCCGAGGAGGTGGCGCGCTCGTTTTTAATGGCTTGGGTAGCGCGTTTTGGAGTTCCGTCGGATATTACGTCCGACAGAGGTCCTCAATTTGTTTCCGAGCTTTGGTCAGTGATGGCCCACAGCCTGGGGGTAATGATCCAACGCACTACCGCGTATAACCCCCAGGCTAATGGTTTATGCGAACGTTTCCATAGGTCATTGAAAGCAGCCCTCAGAGCGTCGCTTACGGATGCAAATTGGGTAGACAGGCTACCATGGGTTTTATTGGGGTTGCGTTCTGAACCTAAAGAGGACTTAAAAGCCTCCCCAGCTAAATTGGTTTTTAAGCAGCCACTCCGGTTGCCCGGGGAGTTTCTCCCAGATAATCATGCGCCAGAGTGCCCCCCTGCTCAGCGGTTACTGAGCGACACGGGAGCGAGCACGCTTCCTGGCCCCGTTCATCACAGTTTTCCGCGCGTTTTTGTACCTAAGGCTTTAAAAAATGCGGAGTTTTTTTTGTCAGACACGGTGCTCATCGCCCAACCCTGCGACCGCCTTATGATGGCCCATTTAGAGTGCTGGAAACAGGTGAGAAGCACTTTTTTGCTAGATTTGGGGGGCAGAAGGGAAATGATTGGCATAGACAGACTCAAACCCGCTTTTGTGATGGCTGACGAAGCTGTGCAGTTGGCGAGGGCTCCTCGACACGGCAGACCTCCTAGGGAGCGTTCCCCAGAGCTCCCACAGGGATTGACAGTTCTCATCCTCAGATAGCAGATTCACAGCAGGATGGTGCCGCGGGGGTGGTAAAGCCGACTTACAGCAAGTTCGGAAGATGATTGAAGCCCAAACAGCACGTGGACTGATGTTTGTTATTTTATCATGATATGCAGACTGTGTTGTATTGTTTCATCTTAGACGTTTGGGGGGGGGGGGGGTCATGTGGCACACATATGTGAGTTGCTTAGGCTGCATATGTATATCACTCTTGCTTCACGTCTCAGAATGAACAATAGGTCTGGGTCTCCTGGGGTTAACAGAAGGGTGCGAAATGTGATCTTTAGAGATGGTCTTGAGAGATTTCCTGACCACCAGTGGTTTTAGGTAGAGGGGAGAAGACCTGGAGTATGATGTATTGTGTCTTGGGATTTAAAGACAATGTGACTCTGTACTTTGATGTCCCGGGTATAAAAAGGACAGATGTGGGAGGATGTGTCTCTTTTTCTGTTTGGAGGATGCTGGAGACGAGTGAATAAATCTGATTTGAGAAATAAACTCAGCCTCATCTTTTCACGCTCTCCACATCAGGACTATTCAGATGCTTGAAGAAAAATCTGCAGAATTTTCAAAACTACAGACTATATGTAGTCTGTAGTACCAACTTTACTCTCATCTGCTTGTTACCGTTCTCTCCTAAATTTGTTTTCCTTTATCATTTTTTTAACATCTTTTCATAAAGGTACATTTTTTTTAAAATTTTGAACTTTTTGGTGACAAATTTGTGACCTTTTTTATGCAGAATTGTAACTTTTTACCTAAAGCCTCTTACCTTGTGTTTTTACTCTGAAAAGGTGAAGAAATCAGAAGCAGCACCAGATTTAAATTAAGATTAGTCAGTCAGTTATTTTAATAATCAATAGATCAGTTGACTCTTACAATCCAAATTTATAATTTTCCTCCCAGCTGAAGGTTGTAATTATATTTATAACTAGTTTGACACCTGTTATTTTAAAATATTAACCTACTAAAACTGTGGTGGTTTCTGGTTTCCAACAACAGGGTGGCCTAGGATGAAGTTAAATTCCCGGCCTGAATTTTTGTCCCAGTCCACCCTCAGTGCCTTAAGATGTGGTGGTTTATAACAGGGGTGTCCAACCATGTGCCATGGAGAGCCAAGACCCTGCAGGTTTTACCTCCAACCAGTGTCTTCAACAGCAGATTTCTGTGAACTTCTTCCCACTGATTGCTGATAAGTGAAAACACCTGCTGAAGAGACTGGGTAGAAGAGAAAACCTGCAGGGTCTTGGCTCTCCATGGCACCTGGTTGGACACCCCTGGTTTATAATGTTTTCTGGTAAATTTGATACAGAATTGAAAAAAAAAAAATTGAAACACATTCTAAACTGCTCTTTATAAACTGGAGAAAAAAGAGTTTTTGCTTTTACTGAAGATGATGAACGTAATTAATGCTGGCCTGTGAAGCTGTACTTAATAAGTTTAAAAGAAAAGACTGTATTGCGTAATATGGTAAAGAAGAAGAAGCCATCTGTATTGTCATTCAGTCCATCATGTACAGTAGAAGGAAATTACCTTTCTCCTGTCTACAACATTAATCCCATGTAGAATCAGAGGGGTCGCTGCCATTTAAGGCGCCGCCACACACAACTTCTTCAACCATTCTATTACTCTGAGCACCAAGCTAGAAGGCAGAAGCACCATTTTTATCTGGTCTTTGGTATGACCCGGCCGGGACTTGAACCCCCAACCTCCCTGTTGTGGGGCGGATGCTCTATCAACTAGGCCACCACCCCGGTTAGAATATCATGATCGTGAAAATTCACAGAAACAGGTGGTGTCATTTTTAGGCCATATTGCCCACCCTGAAACTACAGCCATTGATTTTTTTATTTTCTGGTGTGACAGCAATTCCGTAAAAAAATCACCAAGTTAAAAGAAAATTTATAAGTTAAAAGTTGCACATTTAGAAGGAAAAAATTCAAGAGTGTACAATTTAAAAATATGTTAAAATATTACATATTTACCAAAAAGTCACAAATTTAGGAGTAAAATCAGTTGCAAAATTACAAAGAAAAAAATACAAATTTGTGATGAAATTAAAGAAGAAATTTCAAATGTATGTATTTATTTGTAATTTAAACTTTAAAAAGAAAAAAGTGTCAAAATTTACCGGCAAAAAAATGCAAATTTATCAAAAAAGGTCAGATTTAATTGATAAAAAAGTCACAAGTTTATGAGGAAAAAGATAAAAAATTAACAAGAAAAATGTTTCACATGAATAAATGTTTGGTTTCATTGTTGAACATCACAAAATGGCCGCCGTACCATCTGGGTGAATCGGTCGCTGCAGGCCATGCGGATCTTCTCGGCAGAGGCGGGGCTGTCCAGTCTGAAGGGTCCGCTGAGGCCCGACTCCGCTCTGGCGGCGCTGATGGCGTCTTTGATGGCGTAGAAAACTGACGCGGCCAGGAAGAGAGGAGGCTCACCCACCGCCTGATCAGAAATAATGAATGAATGAAGTCACACGTTTATTCTAATCGTCTCACTTTAAGTGAAAACATATTACAAATTATAAAATATCCAGCACACATCCAGGATTGAAGAGGATAAAAAAGAGTTTTTATTTGGCAAATCTAAAAGAAAAAAAAGTCAAATTTACCACAAAAGCTTTAAATTTACAATAAAAAGTAAGAAAATTAGGAGGTTAAAAATGCACACATTTATAAGTAAACATATCAAATTTTCAAATTAAATAAATTGGGTTCAGGCTGGTACTACTGGTGGTATTCAGGTTCTCCAACACCTCCAAAATAAAAGCTTCATTTCAAAATAAAACATCTCATTTAAACGGTTGCAATCAAAATAAAAAAAAAAATAAAAACTTCATGTCACTTCATAATAAAAGCTTCATGTCACTACAAAATAAAAGCTTTATGTTAGCTCAGAGCCAATCCCTGATGTAATCCCACCCCCACCTTGAATACATCCATCACTCCGACAGCACACCTCACCACTGTCTCACTGTCCTCATACATGTCCTGCACCACCCTCACATACTTCTCTGCAACTCCTGACTTCCTCATACAGTACCACACTTCCTCTCTTGGCACCCTATCATCTGCTTTCTCTAGATCCACAAAGACACAGTGCAACTCCTTCTGACCTTCTCTATACTTCTCCATCAACGCTCTTAGAGAAAACTCTTTCTTGGCATGAAACCGTACTGCTGCTCACTGATCGTCACCTCTCCTCTTAACCTGGCTTCAACAACTCTTTCCCATATCTTCATAGTGTGGCTGATCAACATTATGCCTCTGTAGTTACTACAGCTCTGAGCATCAACTTTATTCTTGAAAATTGGTACCAAAACACTTCTTCTCCACTCCTCAGACATCCTCTCACTCTCCAAGATTATGTTAAACAATCTGGTTAAAAAGTCCACTGCCATCTCTCCTAAACATCTTTATACCTTCACAGGTATGTCATCTGGACCAACCGCTGTTCCATTCTTCATCCTCTTCAAAGCTGCCCTCACTTCTGCCTTGTTAATCCTCGGGACTTCCTTGTTCACCATCTTTCCTTCATCCATCCTCCTCTCCCTCTCATTTTCTTTATTCATCAGCTCTTCAAAGTCCTCCTTCAACCTTCTCAACACACTCTTGCCATTTGTTAGTACGGTGTGGGGAACCCATGCTGGGACCCATGCTGTAGAGTTCAGTAGTTTTCCTCTCAGACTGAGAAAGCATGGAGATCAAAGAGCTGGGGGGTAAGGGGAATTGTCTTGGGGGAGGGAATGGTGAATGCAGGACCTCAGGTAGCAGGGAGGTGTGAGTTTCAGGATATAAAAGAGAGAGTCCCTGCTACAAATGTTTAATGTTCAATGTTCTGATTTTGGAAGATGTGAGAGTGAAATAAAGTTCATCTGCTTGGAAAGTCAGTCTGGTTATTTAATTTCCACACTGGTGACCCTTGACGCAGAATGGAACATGAGGCGAACACCCCGGAGACGACCCGGACGGGAAACCCCAGCAATGCGTGCGCCGTTTCGGTCAAACTACCGGACTTTAGGCTGCACAACCCGAAGTCTTGGTTCCTCCACACCGAGGCCCAGTTCACGCTTCGGGGAATAACGGCAGATGACACCAGATATTACTATGCAGTCGCAGCGCTGGACTCTCGCACAACTCAGCAAGTAGCGAGCCTGCTCCAACAGCCCCCAGCCCACGACAAATATGGGACTCTCAAAGCCACGCTGACCCGGCACTACACGTTCTCGGATGGCGAGAGAGTGGAGAGACTCCTGACGCTGTCCGAGTTGGGAGACGGGTCGGCGGTCGAACGGATGGAGAAGATGTTGGCGTTGATGGGCACGGACGACAAGCATTTTCTATTTCAGGTTCAGGTTACTTTATTTGTACCCGTAGGTAGATTTGTTTTGCAGTTGGTGACATGACATCCATATTTACAAGCCACTAATTACATTCGACATAGACACAAACACAGGCACACATCTTACAAAATAGGTAAATATAAAATATGTACAATATAATTTTTATAGCTTGTTCAATTCTTTGACAGCAGCAGGGACAAAGCTGTTTTTGTAGCGCTGGGTTCTACTTTTTGGGACAGCAAACCTCCGTCTGGAGGGAAGAAGCTGAAAGTTGCAGTGCAAAGGGTGGGAGTCATCATTTAAAATCGAGTCGGCCATCCTCTGTACTTGTCTGGTGTACAGGGATGTCAGGCTCAGCTGTGACTCACCAAGCAAACGACTGGACCATCTGACTACCTGATCCAAGGATTTCCTCTGTTTCAGTTTTATCTGACCAAACCATGACATTAAAGAAAAGGATAAAACAGATTCAATAAAAGCCCGATAGAACATAGTCATCATGGTTCGGTCAATTTGGAAGCGTGCAAGTTTCCTCAAACAATGCAAATTTTGCTGACCCTTTTTGCACACCCTTTCACAGTTCACCTCAAAGTTCAATCCACTATCAATAATCGTCCCAAGATATTTGTACGATTGTACACATTCGGTGGTCTGGCCTTTTAGTATGGTGACTTTGTGCCTGGGAGTTTTCCTCCTAAAGTCAATAATCATATCTTTCGTTTTTGTTGTATTCAGCTGCAGGTAGGAATCCTCACACCAGTGAACAAAGTCATCAACTACTGGGCCGTGGCCACTCTCACCATCCTGGAGGAGACTGACAATGACTGAGTCATCAGCATACTTTATAATGTGTCTGTTGTCATGTCTGCTCCGACACATGTTTGTGTACAGGATGAAGAGTAGTGGTGACAACACACACCCCTGAGGAGAGCCAGTAGAAGAGCACTTTAGGTCAGACAATGTGCCATTGACCCTTACTCTCTGCGTCCTGTTGGTTAAGAAATCCAGAATCCAACCCACCAGATTATTGCTTAAATCAAATTGTTGCAGGAGCCTTTCAACTAAAATATGAGGTTGGATTGTATTAAAGGCAGAAGAAAAGTCCACAAATAAAAGCCTGGTGTGTGTCCCATTAAAATCCAGATGTTTGAAAAGCATGTCAAACAGAGTGACAGTGGCATCCTCCACTCCTCTGTGAGGCCTATAGGCAAACTGCAGAGGATCCAATGCATGTTCAGTCTGCCTTAGGATCTCACATCTGACCAGTTTTTCAAAAATTTTCATTAAAATTGAAGTCAAAGCATTTGCCCACCTTTTCCTCCGGAACCTCCCAAAGGCAGCCAGAGTGGTCCTTGCCAACTCGCTGCTGCTGGCCATGCGTGACTACCGTGTGCTAGCCCAGGATGCAGATCGGATCATCCTCACCACCAGAACACTCACAGTGAATGCAGCGGCATCGGAACCCAGCGAAAAGGCCAGCGGAAGCAAGGAGCCAGCGATGGTAGCGGCAGCGGGGACCAGGAAGCACCAGAGAGACACACTCTGCTCCTACCACTGCCATTTTGGAGAGGACGCACGCTGATGCGTGTCACCGTGCCAGTTCAAGTGTTCGGGAAATGCCAGGACCGGCAGTCGATAGCAGCTGCGACCGCCGGTGAAGAAAGCAAGCTGCTCTACGTGACAGACTCACGCTCGGGGAGACGATTCCTCGTGGACTCTGGCTCCCAAAAGAGCCTCATCCTGCCATCCTATACGCTGACCGGCTAGTAGGAACTAGCGGCCCCGAGCTGACAGCCGCAAATGGCTCAGACATTAAGACTTTTGGTGAGAGGACACTGACTGTATCCCTGCACGGCCGTACGTACCAGTGGACATTCGTCATAGCAGCATGCAGTTTCCCAATCTTAGGCGCTGATTTTTTGTGTGCACACGGACTACTAGTCGATGTTACTAACAGACGCCTGATTAATGCAATGTCTTTTGATTCTCTCCCCTGTACAGCTCGAGGAGCCGGGCCAACAATGCTAGCCAATGTCACAGCTCCAGGTGGTAAGTTCCACACACTGCTCACCCAGTTCCCAGCACTCACGGTCCCGACATTTTCTGCGGCCATCACTAAATATGGGGTGGAGCACTTTATTACCACCACCAGGCCACCTGTTTTTGCACGACCTCGGCGCCTGGACACAGCTAAACTGGCCATAGCGCGCGAGGAGTTTGCCAGCTTGGAAAGGCTGGGCATCATCAGACGATTAAACAGCCCATGGGCATCCCCACTACATATGGTCCCAAAGGTCGAGGGATCGTGGCGACCTTGCGGAGATTTCCGCAGATTAAACAACGCCACAGCGTACGACCGCTACCCGATCCCCCATATTCAGGATTTTTCTGTTCACCCCGCCGGGGCATGTATTTTTTCTAAGATAGACCTGGTCCATGGTTACCACCAGGTCCCGATGCACGCGGAGGACATACCTAAAACGGCAGTAATAACCCCATTTGGTCTGTTTGAGTTTTTACGCATGCCTTTCGGGTTAAAAGGCGCAGCAGAGACATTCCAATGCATGATGGATGCGGTGTTGCGCGATCTGCCGTTTGTGTTCGTCTAACTGGATGACATACTGGTGGCCAGCGCATCCGAGGACGAACACGCAGCCCACCTCAGGACGGTTTTCCGGAGGTTGGAGGAGGATGGGTTAATAATCAACGCGGTGAAATGCCAGTTCAGCATGACAGGGATCAATTTTTTGGGACACCGCATCTCACTGGAGGGAGCGATACCCTTGCCGGACAAGGTGAGCGCGGTGGTGAATTTTCCCCAGCCTCAGACGGTCAGGGCGCTGCAGGAGTTTTTGGGGATGGTGAACTTTTACAATCATTTCCTCCCTTGCGCAGCCCAGCTCATGCAGCCGTTGTACTCCATGCTTAAGAAACGGAAGCCGGCGGACAGAGTTGACTGGACTCCTGAGTGGGAGCAAGCGTTTTCCGAGGTTAAAACAGCGCTGGCGAATGCTGCCCTGCTGGCGCACCCAGACCCGGCGGCTCAGATTGCGCTCACTACAGACGCATCAGACATGGCCATAGGGGCCGTTGTGGAGCAGTGTGTCGCCGGTTCTTGGCAGCCGCTCGTCTTTCTTAGCAGGTCTTTGAGTGACAGTGAGCGTAAATACAGCGCGTTCGACAGGGAGTTGCTGGCTCTCCACCTGGCCATACGCCACTTCCAGTTCTGGCTGGAAGGGCGCGCCTTCAGTGCGTTTGAGGACCACCAGCCACTAACGTACGCGATGGCCAAGGTTTCGGAACTATGGTCGGGCCGGCAGCAGAGACAGCTGGCCGCGATCTTGGAGTTTACAACCGACATTCAGCATGTGGCCGGTAAACTCAACATGGTGGCGGACTGCCTCTCGAACGCATTAGTGGCCCCAGTCTACGTAGGGATAGATTACACGGCCATGGCCGCGGAGCAGATCGGCGATGCAGACGTGTGCATGCTCCAGTCTGGACCAACAGGGTTAAGGCTGGAGAGCAGAGTTATGCAAGACGTCCCCCCCAATCTGTGACGTCTCCATGGGCCGCCTGCACCCGGTGGTACATGCGCTTGGCGACGCTGCATTTTTGAGTCGATTCACTCCCTGGCGCACCCAGGCGTACGCGCGTCAGTCAAAATGGTGGCAGCAAAGTTCGTCTGGCCGAGCCTGTGCAAACAGGTGAAAGAGTGGGCTGCAGCTTGTGTAGTGTGCCAACAAGCCAAAGTGCACAGGCACACAAAGACCCCCCTTGAGCTGTTCCATATCCCGGCTAAGAAGTTCGACCACGTTCACGTGGACCTTGTCGGCCCCATCCCGCCATTGCAGGGGTTCACACACCTCCTGACAGTGGTGGACCGCACCACGCGATGGCCCGAAGCAGTCCCACTAGCTTCCACCGCATCCGAGGATGTGGCACACACCTTTTTGACAACATGGGTGGCACGTTTTGGCACCGCTTCAGACATCATGTCCGATCGGGGCCCGCAGTTTGTTTCTGACCTCTGATCCACGATGGCCCGGAGCTTGGGCGTCTCAATTCATCGCACGACTGCGTACAACCCACAGGCCAATGGGTTATGCGAGTGTTTCCATAGGTCACTGAAGGCAGGGCTTCGCTTACGGATGCAAATTGGGTGGACCGGTTGCCGTGGGCTCTATTAGGGTTGCGTTCCGCACCAAAGGAGGATTTAGCGGCTTCCCCAGCAGAGCTTGTTTTTATGCAGCCCCTGCGGCTCCCCGGGGAGTTTTTACCAGATAACCCCGCACCGAACACCCATCCATCCCCGCGTTCACAGCACAGCGCAGACGCACGGACGCTCCCGGGCACAGCCCACCACTGTTTCCCCCCCGCGTTTGTGGCAAAAACCTTGAAGGACGTGGCATTCGTGTTTGTCAGGCCCGATGCTCACCGGACCCCACTGTGCCCACCATACGATGACCGGTTCAGAGTGCTGGAAACCGGGGACAAACATTTTGTGCTAGACCTGGGGGGTCGCCGGGAGAGAATCTGTATAGACAGGCTTAAGCTCGCCTTTGTTGTGGCAGATGAGCAGCTGCAGTTGGCTCGAGCTCCTCGGCAAGGACAACCCACACTGAGAGCTCTCCAGGTAAATGATTCAGAACAGCAGCATTCAGCACATGCTGAATGTTCCCCCTCCCATTGTCCCCCACAGACGGACGCACCCCCAGGAACCCCCCACCGGCACAGCAGCGTCGCAGAGCCGAGGACCCCCCACTACAGCAGCTATGGGCGGAGACTGCAGGCGCGATGATGGGAGAGTTAACACCCAGTCTGAGACTCTGGGGGGTGGTGTGGGGAACCCATGCTGGGACCCATGCTGTAGAGTTCAGTAGTTTTCCTCTCAGACTGAGAGAGCATGGGGATCAAAGGGCTGGGGGGTGAGGGGAGTTGTCCTGAGGGACGGAATGGTGAATGCAGGACCTCAGGTAGCAGGGAGGTGTGAGTTTCGGGAATGTGTGAGAGTGAAATAAAGTTCATCTGCTCAGAAAGTCGGTCTGGTTATTTCATCTCCACAGCATTACCATTTCTGTCCTTAATCATCCTAACCTGCTGTACATCCTTTCCAGCTCCATCTCTCTGTCTAGCCAGTTGATACAAGTCCTTTTCTCCTTCCTTAGTGTCCAGCCTCTCATACATCTCACTATATGCCTTTTCCTTTGCCACCGCTCTCTTTTCCATGTGCCTAGATTCCAAATACTTGTGTCTATTTTCTTGATCTCCCTGACTATCCCACTTTTTCTTTGTTAACCTCTTCCTTTGAATACTTTCCTGGACCTCCTCATTCCACCACCAAGTCTCCTTGTCTTCCTTCCTCTGTCCACTGGATACACCACATGCCTTTCTACCAGTTTCCCTCAATACTTTTGCTGTACTTTCCCAGTCATCTGGTAATTCTACCCTACCACCCATTCCCTGTATCAACTCCTTCCTGAACTCTGTGTGACCTTCTTCCTTCTGTAACTTCACCCACTTAGTGTCTTCTGCACTGGCACATCCAACAATACAGTCTTCAGTAAATAAAATCATTGTTTTTGGTTACTTTTTCTTAAAAATGAGCCATTATTTTCAACGTCACTGATAAATGTTTGGTTTGTAATGTTGACTCTTCACACCGGTGTCTTAACAGAAAAATAGAAACTCATGACGCAAAGACATAAGTCACTAAATTGTTTATTACAATCACCAGGAAAATCCAGATTATTTAGAATGTCCATCCATCCATCCATCCATCCATCTTCTTCCGCTTAATCCTTTTCAGGTCGCAGGGGGGCTGGAGCCTATCCCAGCATCTTTGGTCAGAGGCAGGGTCCACCCTGGACAGATCGCCAGTCCATCGCAGGGCCAACATAGAGAGACAGACAACCATTCACTCTCACAGTCACACCTAAGGACAATTTAGAATCCCCAGTTTTTGATGCCAATTAACCTAACTTGCATGTTTTTGGCATGTGGGAGGAAACTGGAGAAATCCCGAAGTAAACCCACGCAGACACGGGGAGAACATGCAAACTCCACACAGATCACTGTTGGTCGGGGGCTGGGATCGAACCCAGGATCCCCCGGCCAAGGGTAAGTTGCTGTGCTGCCACAGTGCTAACCACTCCGCCACTGCGCTGCCCGTGCAAAATTTAAACTTTAAACTGTAAAAAAAACTGAGAATCGGTCACACATGGCGACTCATCGCCTTGGTAAGGTGGACCAGCACACCAAGGAACACTTGATTGAAGTCAGCATTCTGAGCCGTCTCCTCCCTTCTTAAGGTAGTCTCATGGGATTCTGGTCAAGTGGACCCCTGACCAAGTGAGCACCCCAAGTGGACCCCAGGATCCAGTCTGTACATAAGGATAAGGGATAAGGACCTGTACTTATATAGCGCTTTTCTAGTTTCAAAGACCACTCAAAGCACTTCACTAGCACTAACCCTATACTCTAAGGGCCTATAGGAAACATATATCTAGGGACAATTTAGAACAACCAATTAACCCAACATGCATGTCTTTGGATTGTGGGAGGAAACCGGAGCCCCCGGAGTAAACCCACGCAGCACAGGCAGAACATGCAGACTCCACACAGAAAGGTTCCAACACCTGCCAGCCTGGGGATTCGAACCTGGAATCTTCTAGCTGTAAGGCAACAGTGCTAACCACTGCACATGTACATGTATAAGTACATTATCAATCCAGTGATTTGTAAAGGTGAAGAAGGAGAACAACAAAAAAATTTGTGTAAAACTGTTGGAAAGCCTTTTCCCGGTCACCAAGAAGTGAAAAAAAAAAAAAATATATATATATATATCAAATCTATATCAAATATATCATGTATATATATATATATATTGTTAGAAAAATACCCGATTCTTTGATTGAAAGGTCCAAGAACAAACCGGAGATTTCTTCAATTTAAAGGATGGTACATTTATTTTGAAGTCACATGTAAAGCAAGCAGCGCTGGGTGCAGCGTGACGCAGCTCCCTCTGGAGCGTTGCCACACTGAACGCCGACTTCCGGGTGCAGGTTACAATTATCCCCTCGGGTTGGGCGAGCCAGTACAATGGGATGGGCTTGTACGTGACTATCTGATTGGTTAATCTACCTATGGCGGGAACAGGCCATCCACTGAACACAGACACTAGAATGTGCTATCAACAGTGCGTGGGTGTTGAGTCTGGGTGTGTATCTAATGTGAAAGACCTGACTTAAAAGAGACAGAAAAGACAGAGAGGGCTCTATACCTTCGTCTCATTCCTGTTATCAATATACCATAACATACTTGTTCATAAGCATGCAAACAGAATTTGTATGGAATATGTGTAGAGCATAATGGGAGATCACCTACAGAATTATTATTCTGGCACTAACTATACATTAACCCTTTCAATATATATATATATATATATATATATATATATATATATATATATATATATATATATATATATAAAATCAAACTTTATTGTCATATTGCTGTACATACAACTGTAGTGCAGGCAAGATGAAATTGCATTTCTCTCGGCATCCATATAAATAGAAGCAGCATGATTTAAGGCACACTCACACATAGCTTCACCCCCTCACCCCCCCCCCATCCATTCACACATCCCTGAGACATACTTGGGGAAAAAACTAACTAACTATAACATACAAATAATATACAAAATGTCCGTAGGTGCAGTAGTGTGTATGAGAGATTCCGGGTCAACTGTTCAGCATCCTGACAGCTTGTGGAAGGAAACTGTTGATCAGTCTGGTGGTTCTGCCTCTGATGCTCCGGAATCGTTTACCAGATGGAAGAAGTTCAAAGTGTTTATGCAGAGGGTGAGAACGGTCCTTGACAATGTTCAGTGACCTGCTCCTACAACGGTTCTGAAAAAGTTCTTGGACAGAGGGGAGGGAAACTCCAATTACCCTCTCAGCCCCCTTGACTATCCTCTGCAGGGCTTTCTTGTCTGACATACTGCAGCTGGAGTACCATGTAGCAATGCAGTACGTCAGAACACTCTCCACCACATCTCTGTAGAAGGTCCTGAGGATGCAAATGGGGAGAGAGGCCTGTTTGAGTTTCCTCAAGAAATGCAGTCTCTGCTGAGCCCGCTTGCTGATCCCCAAGGAATTCTTGCTCCAGGTCAGGTCCTACGAGATCTGCACTCCGAGGAACTTGATGTTCTCCACTCTCTCCACCAAACGGCCGCCGATGCTGAGGGGGACGTGTTTAGGCTGTGACCGCCGGAAGTCGATAATCATCTCCTTCATTTTGTCCACGTTGAGCACCAGATTGTTCTCCCTGCACCAGCCCTCCAGGTCTCTCACTTCTTCCCTGTACATTGATTCCTCATCCCTCTGAATAAGTCCCACCACCGTGGTGTCGTCTGCAAACTTAACACACACAGTCATGTGTTAGAAGTGTAAGCAACAGTGGACTGAGTACACACCCTTGAGGGGATCCGGTGCTCAGCGTGACAGAGTTGGAGATGTTGTTTCCAACCCGGACAGACTGAGGTCTCTCAGTCAGGAAATCCAGGATCCAGAGACATGTGGCGGTGTTCAGACCAAGAAGGAGTAATTTCTCCATCAGTCTCTGGGGAATAATGGTGTTGAATGCTGAACTGAAATCAATGTACAGGAGTCTGGCGTAGGTGTCTTTCTGGTCCAGGTGGGTGATGACATAGTGTAGGGTTGTGACTATAGCATCATCCGTGGAGCGGTTTGAACGATATGCAAACTGGCGCGGGTCGTGTGATGCAGGGAGGCAGGCTGTAATATGTGGTTTGACAAGCCGTTCAAAACACTTCATCACAATTGGTGTCAGTGCAACAGGACGATAGTCATTCAAACAGGACACAACTGGTTTCTTTGCCACCGGTACAATGATAGAGGTCTTGAAGCATCTGGGAACGATGGCCTGACTCAGGGAGATGTTATAAATGTCAGTCAGGACATCCGCCAACTCGCTCGCGCAGTCTCGGAGCACACGTCCCGGGATGTTGTCTGGACCTGCAGCTTTACGTGGGATGACTCTGGTTAGGGTCCTCCGTGTGTCCGCTGTGTTGATGGTAAAAGCTGGTCCGACCGATAGTGGGGGTGGGCCAGCCCTCCCTCTGATTGTCGAGTTTGATGCTTCAAAACGTGCAAAGAAGTTGTTGAGCCTGTCTGGAAGTGAAGCATCGTCATCATCGACCCCCTGCCTAGACTCATAGCCCGTCAGTGTCTGAACTCCCTTCCACATCTGCTTGGTGTTCCTAGTGTCACAGAGGTGTCCCTGGATTTTCTCCACATAGGCGCGCTTCACCGCTTTAATTCCCTTTGAGAGCGCAGACCTGGCTGAGCGGAGGGCAATCCTGTCCTTCGCTCTGAAGGCTGCATCCCTGGCTGTAAGCAGCGAGCGCACCTCTGCAGTCATCCAGGGCTTATGGTTACCCCGCATATTGATGGTCTTCACTGTAGTGACATCCTCTGTGCACTTCGCGATGTAGCTGGTGACCATTTCAGCATACTCCTCCACATCTGTCTTGTCTTCCTGGGAGGCTGCTATTTTGAAGACCTCCCAGTCTGTGTGCAGAAAACAGTCTTTCAGTGCAGAGGTTGCACTCTCTGGCAAAATTCTGATTTGTTTCACTGCTGGCCTGCTACGCTTCAGTAGAGGTTTGTAGGCAGGTAGCAGCATCACAGATATGTGGTCAGAAAGGCTGAGATGGGGGCGGGGTATCGTCTTATATGCATCTGTGTTTGTGTACACTAAGTCCAACATATTCTCTCCTCTGGTCTTAAAGTCTACACATTGTTTAAACTTGGGGAGCACAGTCTTTAAGCTGGTGTGGTTAAAATCCCCCGCAACCACCACAAAACTGTCCGGGTGGGAAGTTTGGATTTCACTAATCGCATTGTGAAGTTCCCCGAGTGCCTTCTTAGCATTAGCGTTAGCGTTAGCGCTCGGCGCTATGTAAACAGCCACTACAAACACGTTGCTGAATTCCCTCGGCAAATAATATGGCCGACAATTTACAATAAGGAACTCCACCAACAGAGAGCAGTGTTTAGACACTAACGTGGCATTAACGCACCAGTTCTTGTTAACATAGATGCATAGCCCCCCCCCCCCCCGGCTCTTACCGGAGCTCGCCGTTTCCCTGTTGGCACGGAACATCGCCATATCTTCCAGTTGAATGGCCTCGTCAGGGATGTTGTCGTGGAGCCATGTCTCCGTGAACGCAAGCACACAGCAGTCTCTCCACTCTCTCCGGGTTTCTCTCAGCAGACGCAGCTCGTCCAGCTTGTTGTCGAGGGAGCGGACGTTAGAGAGAATGAGCGACGGTACCGCTGGTCTGGAGGGGTTAGCCTTTAGCCTAGCATGGATCCTGTCCCTTTTTCCACGCTTTTGCTTGTGTTCGCTCCGCTTACGTCTCCTCCTCTCTCGGGTAGCTTCCAGCGGGGACTCCGCCAGAATTCCATGCTGGCGTAGAATGTCCAAATCACAACCGATCGCCGCGATTCTTGCAGCGTGCAGTACCTTGATGTTAAATAAGGTCTCACGGTTGTAAGTGTTACCCAATGTACATCTGGGAAGATCAAAACACTCAAAACTCTCACACTCACTGATGCCAAGAGGGGCCGCTGCATCCATGCGTGCTGCCGCCATCATAAAACATATGATGGCGGCATATGATGATGACATATGATGATATATATATATATATATATATATATATATATATATATATATATATATATATATGATGATGACATATGATGATATATATATATATATATATATATATATATATATATATATATATATATATCATCATCATCGTCATCGGCCTCCGTCGGTCTATGATGACCATGGAAGAGAATCCTAGATGTCTACTCTGCCGGAACAGCACAGCCTGTGGCTGAACTAGCCGATGCGCGAATGGCAGTCCCTGTCACACAGGTTGCACTTGTGGATGGTCTCCGTGCTGCTGGGTCTGTGGCGGTTCTTCCTGCGGGTCCTTTTTTCATCTGCTGCAGCAGTCAGTTTCTCTTCACCCGCTAAGAGCTGTCTGGTCAGGGTGCCTTTCCATTTGGAGCGGTCCATTGCGAGGTCCTCCCAGCGCTCTGTGTAGATCTCCAGGGCCTTCATATCTCTCTTGCAGATGTCTCTGAAGCGCAGCTGTGGGTAGCCAGCATCTCTCCTGCCAGTCACCAGTTCTCCGTAGAGGACGTCTTTGGGGATTCTGCCATCCTCCATACGGTGAACATGGCCTAGCCAGCGGAGCCTGCGCTGCCTGAGTAGAGTGAACATGGAGGGAAGGCCGGCACGGGACAGGACTTCTGTGTTGGGCACTTTGTCCTGCCAGGATATGTCCAGGACGCGGCGAATGCAGCGCAAGTGGAAGGAGTTCAGTCTCTTTTCCTGCCGGGCGTATGTTGTCCACGTCTCACTCCCATAGAGCAGTGTGCTGATGACGCAGGCGTTGTACACTGCCATCTTCGTCTTGACAGAGAGTTTGGGATTCTCCCATACTTGCGTGGTGAGGTGAGCGAGTGTGGAGGCTGATTTTCCAATCTTCTTGTTGATCTCTGTATCAAGGGAGAGGTTGCTGCTGATCGTGGACCCCAGGTACGTGAACTGATTCACCATCTCCAGCTCGTAGTCGTCAATGGTGATGGTTGGTGGTGCTTCCGTGCCTTGTGCCAAGACGTTAGTCTTCTTCAGGCTGATGGTAAGCCCGAAGTCCATGCATGCCTGGGAGTAGTGGTCCATCAGGGTCTGAAGCTCCTGCTGTGTGTGGCTCGTGACTGCAGTGTCATCTGCGAACAGCATATCTCTGATTAAAGCCTCACGTACTTTGGTTCTGGCTTTCAGGCGGGCGAGGTTGAAAAGCCTGCCGTCAGATCTTGTATGCAGGTAGATTCCCTCTGTTGCTGTGCTGAAGGCATGCCTCAGGAGCATAGCAAAGAAAATCCCAAAGAGGGTTGGTGCAAGTACACAGCCCTGTTTCACTCCGCTGTGTATAATGAATGGCTGTGAGACGTTGCTGTCGTACTGCACCATCCCCTGCATGTTGGTGTGAAATGATTCGATGAGGCTTTGCAACTTTGGTGGGCATCCTATCTTTGGCAGGATCTTGAAAAACCCCTCTCTGCTGACCAGATCGAACACTTTGGTGAGGTCGATGAAGGCGACGTACAGGGGCATGTTCTGTTCTCTGCACTTCTCCTGGAGTTGGGGGATGAAGAATATCATGTCCACCGTCGATCGCCCAGCACGGAAGCCACACTGAGAGTCGGGGTAGACACGTTCGGCAAGCCTCTGTAGACGAACGAGGACAACTCATGCGTAGACTTTACCAACAATGCTGAGGAGGAAGATGCCCCTGTAGTTGTTGCAGTCGCTTCTCTCCCCTTTGTTTTTGTAGAGGGTGATGATCTTGGCGTCCCTCATGTCCAGTGGTACGGCACCTTCCTTACAGCACTGGCAGAGGACGTCATGCAATGGCAGCAGAAGGGCGGTCTTGCAGTGCTTGATCAGGTCGGGGGGTATGCCGTCGTTGCCGGGTGCCTTGCCAGCGGCCAAGCTGTCAATAGCCTTACTGAGTTCGTTGATGGTTGGCTCGGCGTCAAGTTCATCCATGGATGGCAGGCAATCGATGGCATATATATATATATATATATACAGTGGGGTAAAAAAGTATTTAGTCAGCCACCAATTGTGCAAGTTCTCCCACTTAAAAGATGAGAGAGGTTTCCAATTTTCATCATAGGTATACCTCAACCATGAGAGACAAAATGAGAAAAAAAAAATCCAGAAAATCATATTGAAGGATTTTTAATGAATTAATTGGTAAATTCCTCAGTAAAATAAGTATTTGGTCACCTACAAACAAGCCAGATTTCTGGCTCTCACAGACCTGTAACTTCTTCTTTAAGAGGCTCCTCTGTCCTCCACTCGTTACTTGTATTAATGGCACCTGTTTGAAGTCGTTATGAGTATAAAAGACACCTGTCCACAACCTCAAACAGTCAGACTCCAAACTCCACTACGGCCAAGACCAAAGAGCTGTCAAAGGACACCAGAAACAAAATTGTAGACCTGCACCAGGCTGGGAAGACTGAATCTGCAATAGGTAAGCAGCTTGGTGTGAAGAAATCAACTGTGGGAGCAATTATTAGAAAATGGAAGACATACAAGACCACTGATAATCTCCCTCGATCTGGGGCTCCACGCAAGATCTCACCCCGTGGGGTCAAAATGATCACGAGAACGGTGAGCAAAAATCCCAGAACCACACAGGGGGACCTAGTGAATTACCTGCAGAGAGCTGGGACCAAAGTAACAAAGGCTACATCAGAAACACACTACGCCGCCAGGGACTCAAATCCTGCAGTGCCAGACGTGTCCCCCTGCTTAAGCCAGTATATGTCCAGGCCCACCTGAAGTTTGCTAGAGAGCATTTGGATGATCCAGAAGAGGATTGGGAGAATGTCATATGGTCAGATGAAACCAAAATAGAACTTTTTGGTAAAAACTCAACTTGTTGTGTTTGGAGGAGAAAGAACACCATACCTACTGTGAAGCATGGGGGTGGAAACATCATACTTTGGGGCTGTTTTTCTGCAAAGGGACCAGGACGACTGATCCGTGTAAAGGAAAGAATGAATGGGGCCATGTATCGTGAGATTTTGAGTGAAAACCTCCTTCCACCAGCAAGGGCATTGAAGATGAAACGTGGTTGGGTCTTTCGGCATGACAATGATCCCAAACACACCACCCGGGCAACGAAGGAGTGGCTTCGTAAGAAGCATTTCAAGGTCCTGGAGTGGCCTAGCCAGTCTCCAGATCTCAACCCCATAGAAAATCTTTGGAGGGAGTTGAAAGTCCGTGTTGCCCAGCGACAGCCCCAAAACATCACTGCTCTAGAGGAGATCTGCATGGAGGAATGGGCCAAAATACCAGCAACAGTGTGTGAAAACCTTGTGAAGACTTACAGAAAACGTTTGACCTCTGTCATTGCCAACAAAGGGTATATAACAAAGTATTGAGATGAACTTTTGTTATTGACCAAATACTTATTTTACCGATGAATTTACCAATTAATTCATTAAAAATCCTTCATTGTGATTTTCTGAATTTTTTTTTTCTCATTTTGTCTCTCATAGTTGAGGTATACCTATGATGAAAATTGGAGACCTCTCTCATCTTTTAAGTGGGAGAACTTGCACAATTGGTGGCTGACTAAATACTTTTTTACCCCACTGTATATATATATATATATATATATATATATATATATAGACGTGGACAAAATTGTTGGTGCTCCCTCTGTTAATGAAAGAAAAACCCACAATGGTCACAGAAATAACTTGAATCTGACAAAAGTGGTAATAAATAAAAATTCTATGAAAATTAACCATTGAAAATCAGACAATGTTTTTGAGTTGTGGTTCAACAGAATTATTTTAAAAAATCAAAGTCATGAAGCAGGCCTGGATAAAAATGATGGTACCCCTAGAAAAGATTGAAAATAATGTGAACATAGGGACATGTTCAACCAAGATGTGTCCTCTAATTAACATCACAGGTGTCTACAAACTTGTAATCAGTCAGTCGGCCTATTTACAGGGTGACAAGTAGTCACTGTGCTGTTTGTTGACATGGTGTGTACCCCACTAAACATGGACCAGAGGAAGCAAAGGAGAGAGTTGTCTCAGGAGATTAGAAAGAAAATTATAGACAAGCATGTTAAAGGTAAAGGCTATAAGACCATCTCCAAGCAGCTTGATGTTCCTGTGACTACAGTTGCACATATTATTCAGAAATTTAAGATCCACAAGACTGTAGCCAACCTCCCTGGACGTGGCCGCAGGAGGAGACAGACAATACAAATGGCAACAAAAGAGCCCAGAACAACCTCTAAACACATTCATGGTGAACTCCAAGGTCAAGGTACATCAGTGTCAGATCGCACCATCCGTCGTTGTTTGAGCCAAAGTGGACTTCATGGGAGACAATCAAGGAGGACACCACTGTTGAAAACAAATCATAAAAAAGCCAGACTGGAATTTGCCAAACTGCATGTTGACAAGCCACAAAGCTTCTGGGAGAATGTCCTTTGGACAGACGAGACAAAACTGAAACTTTTTGGCAAGGCACATCAGCTCTATGTTCACAGACGCAAAAATGAAGCATACCAAGAAAAGAACACTGTCCCTACTGTGAAACATGGAGGAGGTTCTGTTATGTTCTGGGGCTGCTTTGCTGCATCTGGCACAGGGTGTCTTGAATCTGTGCAGGGTACAATGAAATCTCAAGACTATCAAGGTATTCTACAGAGAAATGTGCTGCCCAGTGTCAGACAGCTTGGTCTCAGTCGCAGGTCATGGGTCTTGCAACAGGATAATGACCCAAAACACACAGCTAAAAACACCCAAGAATGGCTAAGATCCAAACATTGGACTATTCTAAAGTGGCCTTCTACGAGCCCTGATCTAAATCCTATTGAACATCTGTGGAAGGAGCTGAAACATGCCGTCTGGAGAAGGCGCCCTTCAAACCTGAGACAACTGGAGCAGTTTGCTCATGAGGAGTGGGCCAAAATACCTGCTGAGAGGTGCAGAAGTCTCATTGACAGTTACAGAAATGGTTTGATTGCAGTGATTGCCTCGAAAGGTTGTGCAACAAAATATTAAGTTAAGGGTACCATCATTTTTGTCCAGGCCTGTTTCATGAGTTTGTTTTTTAAAATAATTCTGTTGAACCACAATTCAAAAGCATTGTCTGATTTTCATTGGTTAATTTTCATAGAATTTTTATTTATTACCACTTTTGTCAGATTCAAGCTATTTCTGTGACCATTGTGTGTTTTTCTTTCATTAACAAGGGTACCAACAATTTTATCCACACACACATATATATATATATATATATATATATATACAGTATATATACTGTATATATATATACATGTGTAAGATGACAACAAAGCTGAACCAGAGAAGGTTTTGGTTCGGTTTCTGCTTTCAAAACACTTTTCTTTTCCACCGCTGCTGCTCCACACTACTGGGTGCCCCCAGATGAAAATCCTCAGAATAGCTATGTGAGACTAGAACGTTCTGGATGAGGCTTTAGAAAGCTCTGAATCAGTTTGTAAATCACTGGGTTGAAAATATACTTGTACATGTACAGACTGGACCCCGGGGTCCACTTGACCTGTTCCTGTTTCATGCTCTCTTGCCTCACTGAGAAGCAACTGGATGTGCTGCTGGTCCCGGTTCAGCAGATCTTCAGCCTGTGGTGGGACCCTAGAATGAAAATCCACACACAACTTAAGTACATGTAAAGCATGAAAGTGCAACAAAACTACTTTTTAACCAGGATTAACACTAGCTTATTTCGTCAGATGTTGTTGACACAAGCGCAAAATACAAGCAGAGCACGGAGTTAGCATTGATGGCTAACTAGCTAGCTCATTGTCTGCATACAGGAGACGACAGTGTTGTTTGCTCAAAGTGAGCTTTCCACCACTGGGATAAATAACAGCAAAGATGCATAATTTCACATCACTCACCATCCTCCATCACGGTTTTCAACAATGGTGATGCTGTGGTCGGGTCCACACCACTCTGCCTCCGCAGTGGCCATGAATTCTTTTCAGGTCACTTTGTCCAGCTCCCTCTGGATTTCTTTAATCAGCTACCAAACACAGAAAAGTCTGCACCTCATTGTTGGTCCACGGTGTTGATTTGTGTGTAGCCATTTACCTCATTGATTACACTCACTCACGCTTGCTGTTGATGATTTGACTGTTTGTTGCCATCCAAAATGGCGCAGTAAACAAAAGACATGTGACCCGTGTGACGTCAGTGCAACCCCTCTATATAGGATTGCTGGGTTTATTGTTTAGCTTTATTTGCACTATGGGATGTCTGGGTTTTATCTATGTCTCTATTTACATGACAGGTAGCATTACTGTACATAGACTGCTGTTGTTGTTTTTCCAGCCTTATTCTTTTTTAATATTGCGCACACCACTAAAGAGAGAGAAACACCATTTCAGTTCTCCTGTATGTCCTGTACGTATAGTAGTATTCCATCCATCCCTCCATCCATCTTCTACCGCTTTTCCGGAGGTCCGGGTTGCGGAGGCAGCAGTTCAAGCAGAGAAGCCCAGACTTCCCTCTCCCCAGCCACCTGCTCCAACTCTTCAGAGAGGATACCAAGGCGTTCCCAGACCAGCTGGGAGACATAGTTTCTCCAACGAGTCCTGGGTCTGCCCCGGGGTCTCCTCCCAGTGGGACGTGCCTGAAACACCTCAAGATGGAGGCGTCCAGGACGCATCCTAATCAGATGCCCATACCACCTCAACTGACTCCTTTCAATGTAGAGGAGCAGCGATTCTACTCTGAGCCTCTCCCGGATGACTGAGCTCCTCACCCTATCTCTGAGGGTGAGTCCAGCAATCCTACGGAGAAAGCTCATTTCAGCCACTTGTATCCGCGAGCTTGTTCTTTCGGTCATTACCCAAAGCTCGTGACCATAGGTGAGAGTAGGAACGTAGATTGACTGGTAAATCGACAGCTTTGCCTTAGAACTAAGCTCCCTCTTCACCACAACAGACCAGTACAACGTCCGCATCACTGCAGATGCTGCTCCAATCAGTCTGTCGATCTCTCGCTCCATTTTCCCCTCACTCGTGAACAAGACCCCAAGATACTTAAACTCCTCCACTTGGGGCAGGAGCCTGTCCCCAACCCGGAGAGGACAATCCACCTTTTTCCGGCGCAGGACCATGGACTCGGACTTGGAGGTGCTGATTCTCATCCCAGCCGCTTCACACTCAGCGGCAAACCGTCCCAGCAAGAGCTGTAGGTCATTGCTGGATGAAGCCAACAGGACAACATCATCTGCAAACAACAGAGATGAGATCCTGTGGTCACCAAGCATGACACCCTCCATTCCCTGGCTGCACCTAGAAATCCTGTCCATAAAAATTATGAACAGGATCGGTGACAAAGGGCAGCCCTGGCAGAGTCCAACTCTCACTGGGAATGACTCCGACCGAGTGTTGGCAATGCGAATCAAACTCTTACAACAGTCGTACAGAGACCGGATAGCTCGTAACAACAAGCCCGATACCCCATACTCCCGAAGCACCCCCCACAAAAAACCACGAGGGACGCGATCAAATGCCTTCTCCAAGTCCACAAAACACATGTAAACTGGTTGGGCAAACTCCCACGAACCCTCGAGAATTCTCGAGAGGGTAAAGAGCTGGTCTGATGTGCCACAGCCAGGACGAAAACCACATTGCTCCTCCTGAATCCGAGGTTCGACCAACGGCCGGACTCTCCTCTCCAGTACCTTGGCATAGACTTTGCCAGGGAGGCTGAGGAGTGTGATGCCTCTAAAGTTGGAGCACACCCTTCGGTCCCCTTTTTTGAAGAGAGGAACCACCACCCCGGTTTGCCATGCCAAAGGCACTGCCCCCGACCTCCACGCAATGTTGCAGAGGTGTGTCAACCAGGACAGCCCTAAAACATCCAGGGCCTTGAGGTACTCAGGGCGAATCTCGTCCACCCTCGGGGCCCGGCCACCAAGGAGATTTTTAACCACCTTGGCGACCTCAGCCCCTGTGATAGGCGAGTCATCCCCCTCATCCCCAAACCCTGCTTCCTCTGTGGAAGGTGTATCAGTGGGATTGAGGAGATGCTTGAAGTATTCCTTCCACCGCCCGACGATATCCCCAGTCGAAGTCAACAGTGCCCCATCCGCATCATACAAAGTGTGGACAGGGAGCTGCTTTCCCCTCCTGAGCCGCCGGACAGTTTGCCAGAATCTCTTCGAGGCCGACCAAAAGTCTTGTTCCATGGCCTCACCGAATTCCTCCCATACCCGGGTTTTTGCTTCAGCAACCATCCGAACTGCAGTCCGCTTGGCCTGCCGGTACACCTCAACTGCTTCGGGAGTCCCACAAGCCAACCAAGCTTGATAGGACTCCTTCTTCAGCTTAATGGCCCCCCTCACCACTGGTGTCCACCACTTGGTTCGGGGGTTGCCACCACGAGATGCACCGACCACCTTGCGGCCGCAGCTCTGGGCCACCGCTTCAACAACAGAGGTGGAGAACATGGCCCATTCAGACTCCATGTCTCCAGACTCCCTCGGAATGTGGTTGAAGTTCTTCCGGAGGTGGGAGTTGAAGACCTCCCGGACAGGGGCCTCAGCCAGACGTTCCCAGCACACCCTCACTATACGTTTGGGTCTACCAGGTCTGAATGGCTTCCTCCCCTGCCATCGGATCCAACTCACCACCAGGTGGTGATCAGTTGACAGCTCTGCACCTCTCTTTACCCGGGTGTCCAAGACATACGGTCGCAGGTCTGATGACACGATAACAAAATTGATCATCGACCTGCGACCTAGGGTGTCCTGGTGCCAGGTGCACATATGGACACCCTTATGCTTGAACATGGTGTTCGTTATGGACAAACTGTGGTTAGCACAGAAGTCCAACAACTGAACACCACTCGGGTTCAGATCGGGTAGGCCGTTCCTCCCAATCACCCCCCTCCAGGTTTCACTGTCGTTGCCCACATGTGCATTGAAGTCCCCCAGTAGGACAATGGAGTCTCCAGGAGGAGCACCCTCCAGCACCCCAGTCACAAACTCCAAAAAGGGTGGGTACTCTGAAACATCATTTGGTGCATAGGCACAAATGATGGTCAGGACCCGTTTCCCAACCCGAAGGCGCAGGGAAGCAACCCTTTCGTCCACCGGGGAAAACTCCAATATAGAGGCAGCAAGGTGGGGGGATACAAGAATACCCACCCCTGCTCGTCGCCTCTCACCCGGGGAAACTCCAGAAAAGGCCAAGCTCCAGCCCCTCTCCAGGAGACTGGTTCCAGAACCGGAGCTGTGTGTTGAGGTGAGGCCGACTATATCTAGCCGGTATCTCTCAACCTCGTACACCAGCTCAGGCTCCTTCCCCACCAGAGAGGTGACATTCCACGTACCAAAAGCCAGTTTAGAAAGCTTGGGATCAGTCCGACAAGGTCTCCGCCTTTGACCGCCACCTAATCCACATAGCACCGGACCCCCATGATCCCTCTTGCAGGTGGTGAGCACACTGGAGGGTGGACCCATGTAACTCCTTCGGGCTGAGCCCGGCCGGGTCCCATGGGTGGAAACCCGGCCACCAGACGCTAGCCTTCGAGCCCCTCCCCTAGGCCTGGCTCCAGGGTGGGGCCCCGGTAACCCCATACCGGGCGGGGTACACTGAATCCTTGATCTAGAATTTATCATGAGAGTCTGTTGGATCGTTCTTAGTCTGGCCCTTCACCCAGGACCAGTTTGTCTTGGGTGACCCTATCAGAGGCAAATTGCCCCGGACAACATAGCTCCTGGGATCACTGGGGCACGCAAACCCCCCCACCACGATAAGGTGACGATCCATGAGGGGGTATTTGTCAATACTACTATAGTAGTATTGACAAATAAAATCTTGAATCTTTAATCTTGAATTCCCGAAGAGTGTCCACCAGAGCCTCTGGCGGCAGTGCAGCCCGAGCACTGTTCAGCCTGAGTTTGGCAGGGACCGCGCCACCTTAAGGACTTTGTGACTAACTTTTGAAATTGGACTCTATGTTGTTAGTTAGGCTGTGACCGACCAGAGTGGCAGAATAATCCACTTGGTCACGCGGACACACCGGTAGTCTACCCAGGTGCTCAGTGGAGGGGGGGAGTAAGAGGGGGGTTTCTCATGAATTTTCAACTTTTTTCTCATAAAACTGCAGCTTTTTTCCTGTAAATGTTCAACTTTTTACTTGTAAATTTGCAGCTTTTTTCACTGTATATTTGCAACAGTTGTGTTTTATCACAGGATTTATTCTAATAATGTACTGCTAGCTACTATTAGCCCTGTGGTATGTGGTGTTTAAAAGGGGGGGGGTGAAAAGATTTTGACAAACTGTCAGACAATGAAAGGTTTTATTTGTAGAAAAAAGGCCATAAGATACCATTTTAGACAATATGGATTTGTTTTTATCAGGGATTTATATCCACTGGAGTGCGTCTTAAGACGCCATAATTTTTCACTTACAGAGGAGTAGACGGTCTTTTCGCTTCTCATGTATTTCTATCATATTTTTACGCTTCACCTTTGAGGAGTAGACCAATATTTTCGTATTTTATGTTGGCCTTTTTGTTTCTGACATATTTTTAGCGTATTTTTACTCGTGGGGTCACCGTTATCGCATTAATCACCCATTAATGCTTCACCCCAGTTTAGGGTGACAAATTTTGTGATGGCGGTTAACCATTGTTAGCAGCAGAAAGAACAAACAATACTTTGTTGGCCTAACTGCGCTCCATACCAAAGCTGCTCCGGCCACACAGACATTGCAAAGTCAAATTAGCTGGATGACCTGTGAGTTTTGGGCGGCGCGGTGGAGGAGTGGTTAGCACAGCAGCAGCACAGCAACTCACTCTTGGCCAGGGGATCCTGGGTTCGATCCCAGCCCCCGACCAACAGTGATCTGTGTGGAGTTTGCATGTTCTCCCCGTGTCTGCGTGGGTTTACTCCGGGATTTCTTCGGTTTCCTCACACATGCCAAAAACATGCAAGTTAGGTTAATTGGCATCAAACTGGGGATTCTAAATTGTCCTTAGGTGTGACTGTGAGAGTGAATGGTTGTCTGTCTCTCTGTGTTGGCCCTGCGATGGACTGGTGATCTGTCCAGAGTGTACCCTGCGTCTCGCCCAAAGATGCTGGGATAGGCTCCAGCCCCCCCCCGCGACCCGAAAAGGATTAAGCAGAAGAAGATGAATGAATGAATGACCTGTGAGTTTTGTCTGGAAAGCAGGGCAGCGGAGGCAGGAGTTGCACTGAACCCGAACTTTATTACAAAACGATAATCGTACACGTGTTGCAGTGTGCTAACAAACTAGTTAACTGTTGACTACTACAGGCTACTGGTGTTACCGAAGCGGAGCGCCGAAGAGGACATCTCCCGCCCAGAGTCCCCCAAAGTAGGCACGGCGTGGTCACGTCATCCGCGCCTGCGTCCTAACGTCCATGCTGCCTATCTGTTAGTATGTCAACACCTAACATTAACCTCCCTTTGAAAAACTCAACATATTATGAACACAAATCACAGCAGCTCTCTTTTTTTTGTAACAGGCAGAGAAATAGAACCTGGTCCACCGGAGAGACTGCCAGTTGACCCTTCATGACTGGGTGAGTTATTCCACCATCGCTGAAGCAGTAATGCCCTGGTAAACCCATCAAAACACGGTCACTCCTTACAGTTAAACTTCAGGGGCTTCAGTCGAGCCCATGGTGGGCGTGCCCCGGGAGGTGCCGGCTGCAGCAGACCTGGGTGCCATCTCACTGGAGTCATAGCTCGCTTTTCAGTAACGTGCCAGCCCGAGTCCCATACCAGCTGGGTCGGCTCCAGTGCTGTGTCTTGATCCGAGGCAGCTGCTCCTACCTTCTGCAGATGGCCAACATGCCATCTTGAACCATTGGCCATCTGGACGGCAGCTGGTTTCGTCCGTGCGGTGATTCTCATCCATGATGATGGGACCATCTTTCGGTCCAGGCAGTCAGATCGTTGGACCTGAACCCAATTAAGTAGTGCACTCAGCGATCTGTTTGGCTGCACTCCGCGCTGCTGCTCTCTCGTCTCTGGTGTTGGCTGCTGTTGTGGCAGCGTGCCATTCACCTCAGTGGCAGGACATGCCCTTGGTTGGCATTGCTCTGCTGGGTCCTGCTGGGCCACAGACTCTCCAGTCTGCTGTGCTGCAGCGGCTCCCTGATGCTGATACTTGGCAAAGATGCAGGATGAGTTCAGCTTCTTCTCTCTCCCACCTGGTGCTGGTTGTAGTCGCAGTAACGTGTTGCTGTCATTGGCAATGGGACACTCGCCAGGTTGTCTTTGGTCACTGGGGTCCCCCCCCCTCCACGAACCCCCCCTCCTGCGTCTCCATAGCAGCTGCTTGGAGCCTGTGCTGGGCGAGGATCAGAGGTGAGTCCGGTCTGTGTTCTCTCGTCATGCTGCATTTTTTGTCTCTACCCACATCTGCAAAGTCACAATCTCCCTCCTGTGATGAGGCTGCAGCTTGTGAACACTTGTGCTGTGCAGGGACCAGCTACTGGTCCCACATGGCTGCAGACTGGGGCTCTTGTGGCTGCTCCAGTTCTGCTGGGTTCTGTTCAGCGTGTGGTGTGAGGTAGGGAGTGGCTGCGTCCACATCTGAGTGTAAAGGACCCGGACCGTTGTTAGTCCATGCGGGGTCTGTGATGGAGAGGCCCAGTCCACAGAACAACTCCCACACCATAACGTTATCGCCCTGGCATGTCACCTGGAACCGGAATGCTGGGATTGTTCTGTCGCTGTATTGCACTGCGAAGATGATGTTTCTGCTGGTCATGGAGCATCCGTCATCCGGCAGTTCCACTGCTTCAGGTCACCAGGGAGTAAGCCTTCTCACAGTGGCCTCATTGACAGGGACCTTGAGGCAGCGGTGGCCATCATCATTGATACACTGACCCTGTCCAGCTTCACTACACACTGCAGTCGTCACCAGTTCTCAGGGCCCACAATGATAATGTCATTCATGTCAGATGTGGGGTCAATGGGCTCAGCAACTGGGACAACCATCTGCACCAGCGGAGATGATCGTGGGGAGCGTGGGGCGGGATCCACTAGCTGCGAAGCTAACTGAACAGCCTCTTCGCACTCTAGCTGGGACGCTATCGCCAGTGTTTCAGCTAGCTTTAGGTTGTTTGGCACTGTGATCAACTTTTCCAGCAGCTTCCAATTCATAGCGTTCTCCACTAACTTGTCATGCACAATCTCCTCCTCTAAGTGTCTAAATTCACATACACTGGCCAAACTGCGGCAGTCAACGACAAACTGCTGGACTGACTCACCCGCTCGCTCTCAGCGCTAGCCAAACCTCGCTTGCTTAGCCACCAAACTCTCTGGCAGGGGTGCCTGACATGCGCCTCTCTTCAGGAAAAGCATCGAGTTTTCCTTCTGAAGGCTAATTTTTCTCCTCGTCGCCATTTGTTATGTCTGGACAGCAGGGCAGTGGAGGCAGGAGCTGTACTGAACCCAAACTTTATTACAGAACAATAATAGTACACGTGTTGCAGTAACAAACAAGCTAACTGTTGACTACTACAGGCTACTGGTGTTACTGAGGTGGAGTGCCAAAGAGGACGACTCCCGGCCAGAGTCTCCCTAAGTAGGCATGGCGTGGTGACATCATCTGTTTCTGCATCCTCAAATCTGCGCTGCCTATCTGTTAGTATGTCAATGCCTAACACTTTGGTGTTTGGACGTGGGGACATTCATGCAGGTGACGTCATCATGTGGCAAACTGGCCGTGGTGCGAGACGGCGCCGCCCTGCTGTACATAGTCAGTCGTGTGTTCAATAAAGCAGAGTTCAGCTCACATCTGTTGTCAGCCCCTCATTACAGACATAACATCACCGCCGTGGAAATCCCCATAACGCTGTCATGTTTAAGCTTACAATGTTTTCTGTTGGCGCTCTCACCTTCATAATTATCACAGCCTCCTCCAAAACATCCTGGATGGCAGTTGCTGTTGTTCTTTGGAGGAATAGTTACTCGTCATTAATGACGATTAACTCACTGCTTCAAATGCTTAATCGCGATGAAACTTTTTAATTGCCTGACATCACTAATTTTTACATTTTACCTCGGAGGAGTAGACGTTTTTTTGTTTCTGACATATTCTTGTTAGTGGTGTTGAACGATAAACATTTTTAATCACGATTAAGCTTTTGGAATGTTGAGTTAATCGTGATTAATAACGCATAATCACATTTTTTCCATACAACGTACCTTAAGTCAATAATTTTTCAAGTTTTTCATACTGTTATGAACATGGGAGTGGACGAATATACTTGCCGTCTTCACCTGCAGGTTTATTAAAGATCTCAACATACCCAAAATGATAAAAAAAAAATTGAGAATATTCTCCAGAAAATTCTCACAAGTAGACATAGACTAGGCTATGGGGATGAAAACAGGAAAAATTTCTGTCCGTGCCAGCTGCTTGAGGTTAGCTACAACCAAGCATGTAGCTACTAGCCAGCTAGCTAGCTTCCACAGAAGAAGAACAACCCAACATCCAGGTGAAATTTTGGAGGAGGCTGTAACAATTATCCAGGAGAATGTTCCGACAGATAGCGTTGTAAACTTAAACATGACAGCACTTTGGGGATTTCCATGGCTGTAATCCAGCTTTTCTGACTTCACAGTTTCTGCATGGCATGCACAGTGTCTGTGGCCAGTGTGTCTTTGTTACAGAGAGCTGCTAGGCCAAAAAGTATTGTTTGCGCTTTCTGCCGTTAACTGCCATAAACCACAATTACAAAATTTGTTGCCCTTAAGGGGGGCAAAGATTTAATGAGCGATTAACGCAATAATGCCAACACCACTAATTTTTATACTATATTTATGTTTCACCTTGGAGGAGTAGACGGTCTTTTCTTTCTGGATGTATATCTTATCATATTTTCACATTTTATCTTGGAGGAGTAGAAGGTCTTTTCTGTTCCGATGTATTTTTTTTGTCATATTTTTACGTTTTACCTCGGAGGATTAGATAGCCTTTTTGTTTCTGATGTATTTTTATCGTATTTTCATGTTTTACCTTGGAGGAGTAGATGGCCTTTTCATTGGGGGCGTCTCTGAGCAGCGACACCGTCAAGTTGGCGGGGATGTCGCCGAAGGCTGGGATCTTGTAAGACCCTGGTCCCCGGGTCAGGAGGACGCCGTCGGGGGAGTAGTGGAGCTCCTCCAGTGTGAAGAGGCCTAGACCCTGCATGAAGGCCCCCTCCACCTGGAAGGAAAGAAAGACCAGGACCAGAGTCAGAGATGAGGACTACAAAAATAGACCCCCCCCCCAAAAAAAAAGAAAAAAACCCCACAAAAAACAAAAGAAAAAGACACCCCCCAAAAAGAAAAAAAAAAAACACAATAAACCCTCAACAAAAGAAAAAGACCCCCCCCCCCCAAAAAAGAAAAAAAAATCCACAAACAAAACCATGAAAAAAACACACACACAAAAAGACACCAAACACACACACACACACACACACACACACACACACACACACGAACTCTGGCCGTGACCAGGACTGACCTGTCCGATGTCGATGGCTGGGTTCAGGCTGGTTCCGACGTCCATGACAATGATGGTGTTCAGGTTCTACAATACCAACAAAATAAAAGCTTCATTTAAAAATGAAAGCACCAAGGTGCTGATGCCTCGGTGCATATGGCATGGTAGCATGAGGGGTTGTAAAAAAGTCACACTGCCACTTCTAGTGGGCGGGAATAGCTATTGCAGTAGCTTTTTTCACAGCTGCATTGATGGTACAGGTGAGTTGAATTGGTGTTTATTTTGAAAATAAGGCCTTATCTGGAAACAGTGGCAAATTAAAAGTTGAGAAAATATATAGAGAATGAATAGAAAATCACTGCTCACAGCAGAAAAACAGGTTTGGTGGACACGCCCCCTTATGATTCTGCGTCAAAACAATGGTGTACCCAATGCAGCAGCTACATCCTACCCCACTGTTTGCAGAAATGTAACTACGCACTGCAGCTGTGAACTGTGATTGGTCCGCTCTGCCTCCTCCTACACATTACCTGGTTCATGCTTTAAAATTTTGTTTTACTTACATTTTTATTAGAAATTTATGTATATGTTCATTTCACTTACGAAAAAGTTGAAAAATAAAATGAAAACTTATGTCAGAGAAAATTCTCCACAACAATTTGTAACGGAGCAAAGAGTCTTTTTTTCCTTTGTTGAACAGAAGTCACATGATCAAGTGTGTCCACACGGGCAGAAATGTTTCAGCGTAGCACACATAGTTAATACTTGGCGGTCTAATAAGTCTTTTTCATATGTGTCTAAATTCCATCAGTTCTTTATTTGGCAAGCCACTCACTCTTATTTTGAAGGGTTGCAAGACATATATAGGATACAAGATAGGAGCTCTTATTGTGAAAGTTTATTTGCTAAGTTTGTTCACTTAGCGAACAAACATGCAGAGTTCAAACTTGAAATGTTTATCCCCCCACCCCATTTCCTGTGCTTAAGGTAAGGATACATTTATTCTGTTATCTTCCTTTCATCTCTGCCCGCTGCAGTGTAGATTTCTCTGTGAGCATGCAGGGGGGCGGGGCAGCTGCACTGAGCTAGAGAGCTTCTGCTTTCAGACTTCAGTGCCACGCATGATCTGGATGAGTACACGGACACTGTGAACTCATATATCCACTTTTGTGAAGAGAACATTCTTCCATCACGCACCAGGGTGAGTTACTCTAATGACAAACCCTGGTTCACAGCTAAGCTCAGACAGATCAGGAAGGAGAAGGAAGCAGCGCTGAAAAGTGGAGACAGGGACTGCTACAGGGTGGTTAAATACCGGTTTAACAGAGAGCTGAAGAGGGCTAAATCTGTGTACTCAGAGAGACTCCAGCAGCAGTTCACTGCTAATGATTCGGCTTCCGTGTGGAGAGGACTGAGGCAGATCACCAACTATCGGCCTCAGGCTCCTAAAGGTCAGGATGACAAAGCCCTTTGTCAGAGACTGTCCCAACACTATGCCCGTTTTGACACCTCGTCATCTGTGTCCAACTCCCCCCCTCCCTCCAGCTCCACAGCCTCCACATTCCCTACTTCATTTAAGGCACCCCCCCCCACCTCCCCCCCTCCCCTTATCATCAGTGAGCAGGATGTGCTCAAACAGTTCTCCAGACTGAACCCGCGCAAGGCCCCCGGCCCAGACGGCGTGTCTCCCTCCACCCTGAGACTCTGTGCGAAACAGCTGGCTCCTGTATTCACAGACATTTTTAACACCTCCCTTAAGTTATGCCACGTGCCGTCCTGCCTCAAATCCTCCACCATCATCCCTGTCCCCAAGAAGCCACGGATCACTGGACTTAATGACTACAGACCTGTAGCGCTCACCTCTGTAGTCATGAAGTCCTTTGAGCGCCTGGTCCTGTCCCACCTCAAGTCCATCACCACCCCTCTCCTGGACCCGCTGCAGTTTGCCTACCGAGCCAACAGGTCTGTAGACGATGCAGTCAACCTGGCCCTCCACTCCATCCTGCAGCACCTGGACTCCCCGGGAACCTACGCCAGGATCCTGTTTGTGGACTTCAGCTCCGCATTCAACACCATCCGCCCCGCTCTGCTCCGGGACAAGCTGTCCCTGCTCAACGTGCCTGACTCCCTCTGCAGGTGGATCATCGACTTCCTGACGGACCGGAGGCAGCATGTGCGGCTGGGAAAGACTGTCTCAGACTATACTAGCATCAGCACCGGATCACCCCAGGGCTGTGTACTTTCCCCCCTACTCTTCTCCCTTTACACCAACTCCTGCACCTCCAGCCACCAGTCTGTCAAGTTGATCAAGTTTGCGGACGACACCACCCTCATCGGGCTCATCTCCAACGGCGACGAGTCCGCCTACAGGAGAGAGGTGGCCCAGCTGGCGTCCTGGTGCAGCAATAACAACCTGCAGCTGAACGCTCTGAAGACAGTGGAGATGATTGTAGACTTCAGGAAAGTCACTACTCCTCTGCCCCCCCTCACCCTCTCAGGCTCTCCCATCACCACTGCTGATTCCTTCCGCTTCCTAGGCACTACCATCACCAGGGACCTCAAATGGGAGCTGACCATCAGCTCACTCATCAAAAAAGCCCAGCAGAGGATGTTCTTCCTGCGGCAGCTGAGGAAGCTCAAGCTACCCACCAAGATGTTAGTGCAGTTCTACACAGCCATCATCGAGTCCATCCTCACCACCTCCATAACCGTGTGGTACGCAGGAGCCACTGCCAGGGACAGACTAAGGCTGCAGCGCGTCGTGCGCACTGCTGAGAAGGTGATCGGCTGCAAGCTCCCATCTCTCCAGGATCTGTACATCTCCAGGACCCGGAGGCGTGCTGGCCGGATCATAGCCGATCCCTCACACCCTGGTCATGTACTGTTTGCCCCCCTCCCCTCTGGTAGAAGACTTCGGTCCATCCAGACTAAAACCTCCCGTCACATGAACAGCTTCTTCCCCTCTGCCATTAGACTGCTGAACACTAAGTGACTCTCGTGCACCATGTACAGCAGCTCAACCAGACTCATGTCAATCATCACTGTTTTCTTCCTGCATTACCGACTGCACTATATAGTTCTCCACAGTATCTGCTGCTGGCTAATATATATTTTAACTGTTGACCAGTATCACTTAATCTTATCCTACACTTTATTACATGTATAGTTTATTTCTCTTATCTTATCATGTTTAATGTTGCAGCATTGTACCGAGACAAATTCCTAGTTTGTGTACTACATGAACATTGGCAATAAACCTGATTCTGATTCTGATTCTGATTCTGATTCAGTGGTCAAGCTGCAGACAAACCTATCTGCAGCAGCTCATTTTAATGTGATAAATATTCAAGTATCCGTGAGATAATGATTTATGTATCGCGGTCGGCCAAATGCACCGATACAACGAATATATTCGGGATATTGCCCAGCCCTAATCAACAGTGACAGGAAGTCATCCGTATGCTGTAGAAAAGTCAGACTGCCACCTCTAGTGGCCCGGCAAAGTTATTACAATACCTTTTTTCCCAGCTCCATTGATGGTAAAGTAGAGTTAAATTGGTGTTTATTTTGAAAACAAAGCCTTATCTGGAAATTCTAGCAAATAAAAAGTTGTGAAAATATGGCAATGCAATTATAAAAACCTTTAGTTCCACTTAATTTTGACCGGACGAGCTGAAACAGACAGGCGGACAGATGCACACACAGACGCATTGAGTGATTACTGTATGCCTCCGTTCACCGAGGCATAATAAAACATCTCATTTAAACTGGGGCTACTAAAACAGTAAAAGCATCATGTCACTATAAAATAAAAGCATGTCACTCCAAAATAAAAGCTTCATTACACTACAAAATAAAAGCATGTCACTCCAAAATAAAAGCATCATGACACTACAATAAAAGCATCATGTCACTACAAAATAAAAGCTTCATGGCACTACAAAATAAAGTATCATGACACTACAAAACAAAAGCATCATTTTACTACAAAATAAAAGCCTCATGGCACTACAAAGTAAAAGCATCATGCCAGTACAAAATAAAGCATCATGACACTACAAAACAAAAGCATCATTTTACTACAAAATAAAAGCCTCATGGCACTACAAAATAAAAGCTTCATGGCGCTACAAAATAAAGTATCATGTTACTATAAAGTAAAAGCATCATGTCACTACAAAATAAAAGCATCACAACACTACAAAACAAAAGCATCATTTTACTCCACAATAAAAGCCTCATGGCACTACAAAATAAGTGTCATGTGATACTGCTCCCCCTCCATAAGGAATTTGTCAGTGGTGCAGTTCCTGACACCTTAAGGTGCACCTCCACCTTTAGCTCTGTGCGAGCAGAGAAATTCCTCTTTGGCTTAGTGGTAAGAATAAGAGGATTTAGATCATGGTGTCATCGGTTTGAATCCCAGCCTGGGATATAGGTGAATGTCTGCCTTGCTGTGTGCAAAAGAGACTGTGTAGGTGTTAGTCTACCTTGCCTATTGGTGATTCTTCAACATCCATCCATCTTCTTCTGCTTAATCCTTTTCAGGTTGTGGGGGGCTGGAGCCTATCCCAGCATCTTTGGGTGAGAGGCAGGGTCCACCCTGGACAGATCACCAGTCCATCGCAGGGCCAACACAGAGAGACACACAACCATTCACTCCCACAGTCAGACCTAAGGACAATTTAGAATCCCCAGTTTGATGCCAATTAACCTAACATGCATGTTTTTGGCATGTGGGAGTAAATCGGAGAAATCCCGGAGTAAGCCCACGCAGACACAGGGAGAACATACAAACATCCTTTGTCCAGTATCTCCACTATCCCTACTCTGCACATGTCCAAACCATCTCAGTCTTGACTCTTTAATTTTGTCTCCAAACTGCTCAACCTGAGTTGTCCCTCTGATATACTCATTTCTACTCTTGTCCCTCCTAGTCACTCCCAATGAAAATCTTAGCATCTTCAACTCTGCCACCTCCAGCGCCACCTTCTGTCTTTTTGTCAGCGCCACTGTCTCCAAACCAAGCATCATAGCAGGTCTCACGACCGTCTTGTAAATCTTCCCTTTCACTCTTTCTGCTACCTTTCTGTCACAAATCACCCCTGACACTCGTCTACACCCACTCCACCCTGCCTGCACTCTCTTCTTCACCTTTCTCATGCATTTTCCATTGCTTTGGATGGTTGACCTCGGGTATTAAAACTCATCTACTTTCACTACCTCTACTCCTTCCATCTTCACTGTTACACCTGCCTCCCGCTCATTCAAACTCGTGTATTCTGTCTTGCTTCTGCTGACTTTCAATCCTCTTCTCTCGAGAGCATACCTCCACCTCTCCAGGTTCTCTTCCACCTGCTCTTTTCTCTCACTGCAGATCACAAAGTTGTCTGCAAACATCATGGTCCACCGAAACTCCTGCCTGACCTCATCTGTCAGCCTGTCCATCACCATAGCAAACAAGAAGGGGCTCATAGCTGATCCCTGATGTAGTAATCCCCCCCGATCTTAAACCCATCTGCCACTCCTACAGCACACCTCAACAACGTCTCTCTGTGCTCATACATGTCCTGCACCACCCTCACATACTTCTGTGCCACTCCTGACTTCCTCGTACAGTACTGCACTTCCTCTCTTGGCACCCTATCATCTACTTTCTGTAGATCCACAAAGACACAGTGCAACTCCTTCTGACCTTCTCTATACTTCTCCATCAACACTCTTAGAGCAAACACTGCATCTGTAGTACTCTTTCTTGGCATGAAACTGTACTGCGTCTCACTGAGCATCACCTCTCCTCTTAACGTGGCTTCAACAACTCTTTCCCATATCTTCATAGTGTGGCTGATCAACTTTATTCCTCTGTAGTTACTACAGCTCTGAGCATCACCTTTGTTATTGAAAATTGGTACCAAAACACTTCTTCTCCACTCCTCAGGCATCCTCTCACTCTCCAAGATTGTGTTAAACAATCTGGTTAAAAAGTTCACTTCCATCTCTCCAAACATCTCCATACCTCCACAGGTACAGTGGGGTAAAAAAGTATTTAGTCAGCCACCAATTGTGCAAGTTCTCCCACTTAAAAGATGAGAGAGATCTCCAATTTTCATCATAGGTATACCTCAACTATGAGAGACAAAATGAGAAAAAAAAATCCAGAAAATCACATTGTCTGATTTTTAAAGAATTTATTTGCAAATTATGGTGGAAAATAAGTATTTGGTCACCTACAAACAAGCAAGATTTATGGCTCTCACAGACCTGTAACTTTTTCTTTAAGAGGCTCTTCTGTCCTTCACTCGTTACCTGTATTAATGGCACCTGTTTGAACTCGTTATCAGTATAAAAGACACCTGTTCACAACCTCAAACAGTCAGACTCCAAACTCCACTATGGCCAAGACCAAAGAGCTGTCAAAGGACACCAGAAACAAAATTGTAGACCTGCACCAGGCTGGGAAGACTGAATCTGCAATAGGTAAGCAGCTTTGTGTGAAGAAATCAACTGTGGGAGCAATTATTAGAAAATGGAAGACATACAAGACCACTGATAATCTCCCTCGATCTGGGGCTCCACGCAAGATCTCACCCCGGGGGGTCAAAATGATCACGAGAACGGTGAGCAAAAATCCCAGAACCACATGGGGGGACCTAGTGAATGACCTGCAGAGAGCTGGGACAAAAGTAACAAAGGCTACATCAGTAACACACTACGCCGCCAGGGACTCAAATCCTGCAGTGCCAGACGTGTCCCCCTGCTTAAGCCAGTACATGTCCAGGCCCATCTGAAGTTTGCGAGAGAGCATTTGGATGATCCAGAAGAGGACTGGGAGAATGTCATATGGTCAGATGAAACCAAAATAGAACTTTTTGGTAAAAACTCAACTTGTCGTGTTTGGAGGAGAAAGAACACCATACATACTGTGAAACATGGGGGTGGAAACATCGTGCTTTGGGGCTGTTTTTCTGCAAAGGGACCAGGACGACTGATCCGTGTAAAGGAAAGAATGAATGGGGCCATGTATCGTGAGATTTTGAGTGAAAACCTCCTTCCATCAGCAAGGGCATTGAAGACGAAACGTGGCTGGGTCTTTCAGCATGACAATGATCCCAAACACACCGCCCGGGCAACGAAGGAGTGGCTTCGTAAGAAGCATTTCAAGGTCCTGTAGTGGCCTAGCCAGTCTCCAGATCTCAACCCCATAGAAAATCTTTAGAGGGAGTTGAAAGTCTGTGTTGCCCAGCGACAGCCGGGACAACACGGACATCACTAGAACATCACTGCTCTAGAGGAGATCTGCATGGAGGAATGGGCCAAAATACCAGCAACAGTGTGTGAAAACCTTGTGAAGACTTACAGAAAACGTTTGACCTCTGTCATTGCCAACAAAGGGTATATAACAAAGTACTGAGATGAACTTTTGTTATTGAGCAAATACTTATTTTTCACCATAATTTGCAAATAAATTCTTTAAAAATCAGAAAATGTGTTTTTCTGGATTTTTTTTCTCATTTTGTCTCTCATAGTTGAGGTATACCTATGATGAAAATTGAAGACCTCTCTCATCTTTTAAGTGGGAGAACTTGCACAATTGGTGGCTGACTAAATACTTTTTTACCCCACTGTATGTCATCTGGACCAACCGCCTTTCCATTCTTCATCCTCTTCAAAGCTGCCCTCACTTCTGCCTTTCTAATCCTCGGGACTTCCTTGTTCACCATCTTCCCTTCATCCTTCCTCCTCTCTCTCTCATTTTCTTTATTCATCAGCTCTTTAGAGTTCTTCTTCCATCTTCTCAACACACTCTCATCATTTGTTAGTACATTACCATTTCTGTCCTTAGCCTAACCTGCTGTATATCCTTTCCAGCTCCATCTTTTCTTCTTCCTCTTCCTCTTCTTCTTCTTCTTCTTCTTCTTCTTCTTCTAGATTTGAATGGCAGTTGGCAACCAGCTTATACGTGCATTACCACCACTGACTTGATTATCACCACTCTATATCTTTATATAAGGACTTGCAATTCTTTGTGTGAAAAAAATTATCCATCTTGACAGTGGCCAGACATCTGGTTTAGCTCCATCTCTCTGTCTAGCCAGTTGATGCAAGTCCTTTCTCCTTCCTTAGTGTCCAGCCTCTCATACAACTCACTATATGCCTTTTCCTTTGCCTTTGCCACCTCTCTCTTTGCCATGCGCCTTGATTCCAAATACTCCTGTCTACTTTCTTCATCTCCCTGACTATCCCATTTTTTCTTTGCCAACCTCTTCCTTTGAATACTTTCCTGTACCTCTTCATTCCACCACCAAGTCTCCTTGTCTTCCTTTCTCTGTCCACTGGATACACCACATGCCTTTCTACCTGTTTCCCTCAACACTTTTGCTGTACTTTCCCAGTCATCTGCTAATTATTCCCTACCACCCAGACCCTGTATCAACTCCATCTTCACTCTCTTCCACTTCTTGCTCTCCAAAGTCATCCTACAGACTACCATCCAATGTTGTCTAGCTACATTCTCCCCTTCCAACACTTTGCAGTCTCCTATCTCTTTCAGATTTCTCCTTCTGCATAAGATGTAGTCCACCTGTGTGCACCTTCCTCCACTCTTGTAAGTCACCCTATGTTCCTCTCTCTTCTTGAAGTATGTGTTCACCACAGCCATTTCTGCCCTTTTAGCAAAATCCACAACCATCTGTCCTTCCACATTTCTCTCCTTAAGACCATACCTACCCAGGACCTCCTCATCACCTCTGTTCCCTTCACCTACATGTCCATTAAAGTCTGCTCCAATCACCACTCTCTCCCCCCTGGGAACACTCTCTACCACTTCATCCAACCTACTCCAGAATTCCTCTTTCTCTTCTACCTGACATCCAACTTGTGGGGCATACGCACTGACAACATTCAACATCACACCTTTGACTTCTAGTTTCAAACTCATGATTCTGTCTGACTCCCTCTTTACCTCCTGAACACACTTCACTTACTCTTCCTTAATTAGTCCTACTCCATTTCTCTTCCCATCTACACCCTGGTAGAACAGTTTAAATCCACCTCCAATGCTCCTAGCCATGTTTCCTTTCAATCTGGTTTCTTGAACACATGGTATATCTGCCTTTCTTCTCTCCATCATATCAGCCAGCTCTCTGTCTTTACCAGTCATAGTCCCTACATTAAACATCCCTACTCTCACCTCCACACTTCTGTCTTTCCTTTTCTCTCTCTCCCTCCTAACACTCCTTCCCCCTCTCCTCTTCCTCCATCTTTGACCAGCAGTAGCCCAATTTCCACCAGCACCCTGTCAGTTAACAGCACCGGTGGCAGTCATCATTAACCTGAGCCTCAACTGATCTAGTATGAAAGTCTCATTCGTCATGATCTGCATGTTTGATTTGGAAAAGGTTTGATGTTGGATGACACAACTGTCCTATTTACCCAGGTTTAGAACCGGCACTAGGAGTACACTTACTTGTGCACCCCCTGTGGCTAGGTTACAACTCTACACCGCTGTAAAATAAAACTGGAAAATGAAGGAAACCTGTTTGGTTTTTTTGGTTTTTTTTCGGAATTGTGGAAAAAAAACACCGAAAATCCGAAGCAGCTGATCCCTGAATTCATGTCTACGCAGCAGAAAATGACCCCAAAGCTGTGAAATCAATTACCTTTCATCGCGTCCACCGCATCGAACAGAAACCCCCCCCCAAACCAAACATCCCAGACTGATTGTTGCTAAATTTGAACATTTCAAGCAGAAGGTTTTGGTTCAGAGGCAGGGCAGGTGGCTTAAAGGCACAAATTATGGTCTAAATGTGGGATGTCAAACTCATTTTTGCTCGGGGGCCACATACTGTCGGCTTTAATGTCAAGTGGGCCGGACCAGTAAAATAATAGCAAAACAACCTAATGTGCAAATCCACATTTAGTCCAAAGAAGTCCAAGTACATTATGAAATGTTTACATTTATTTAACCACTGATGTTTTCCAAAACATGAATAACCTGAATGATGAATCTTCATCAAAGTATGAATAACCTGTTTTTTTTTTTTCTGCTGTGTTTTAAACTGAAGCTGCTGATGAACAATATGTTAATCAAGATGAAAAATGCCATTTCAGGAACCCGATATCATATGCTACCATCTACTGTTTAGTCCTGGAACTTGTTTGTGTTTTTAACAGTTACCCCGGTTACATGGTCACAATAAACCGATTACTGGCAATAAATGATAATGCAAATAATCATTTTTCTCGTGTTTACATGCACTGAATAAACGGATCACTGGAGGGTAAACCACTTGAGTTCATGACCCGTTACATGGCCTTTATTGCATTATTCTGTTTTCATGGCCACTTGAACAATCAGATAACTGCAGAAATCAAATCACAATCAGTTTTTTAGTGTACATGTAAACATTTAACCGGAGTGGTGGCTCAGTTGGTACAGCATCCGCCCCACACCCGGGAGGCAGGGGTTCAAATCCCGGCCGGGTCATGCCAAAGACCATATAAAAGTGGAACTTCCTGCTGTCCAGCTTGGGGCTCAGCAATAAATGGAATGGACAAGGGAAATTTGTGAGGGCGCCTTGTATGGCAGCGGCCCTCTGATTCTACTCTTGGGGTGTGTGTGATTAACACAGTAGATAGGTAAAACACAATCTCGTTCTACTGTACATGATTGGTTGTACAGTTGAATGACAATAAAGGGTGATTTGATTTGATGATCATTGACCATGTTTATATGCAAATGAGTAAACCGGTTTTGATTGGACTTCTGGAGTTTCAGTTCAGATTAAGACCCTTAATCGACTTTTGCAGGTGAAATACAGAATTAGAAGCTATACAAGCCCTTTGAGGTGATTCACAAGTTGGACAGAACATGTTATAATCTTCACAATTCAACCTTGAAGAACCAAATCAAGTACTTTGTTGGCAGATTGAGTCCCCATTGTGCTGTTTGCTCTCTACATGTCTGTTCTTTTCTTCTTCTTCTCTATCCCCTCACCCCCCAGCCAGTCGCAGCAGATGACTGCCCCTCCCTGAGCCTGGTTCTGCTGGAGGTTTCTTCCTGCTGAAAGGGAGTTTTTCCTCTCCACCGTCGCCAAACGCTTGCTCACAGGGGATCGCCTGATTGCTGGGGTCTTTCTGCAATTGTGGGGGTTTCCCCTACAGTTGAAAGTGCTATGAGATGACTGTTGTTGTGAAATGGCGCCATATACAGTAAATAAAGTTGAATTGAAAATTGAATACATAAAATGACTGAAACCAAATTTGGAGCCTGAATGAATTTCTGGCCCGATGATGCATACATTTTATGGATTCTACTTGCAATATATAATTATAGGAGGTAAATAGTGCATTAAAGGTTTGCAAAGAAAACCAAAGAGAAATTGATTTACAGTGGGGCAAAAAAGTATTTAGTCAGCCACCAATTGTGCAAGTTCTCCCACTTAAAAGATGAGAGAGGTCTCCAATTTTCATCATAGGTATACCTCAACTATGAGAGACAAAATGAGGAAAAAAAATCCAGAAAATCACATTGAAGGATTTTTAATGAATTAATTGGTAAATTCCTCAGTAAAATAAGTATTTGGTCACCTACAAACAAGCAAGATTTATGGCTCTCACAGACCTGTAACTTCTTCTTTAAGAGGCTCCTCTGTCCTCCACTCGTTACCTGTATTAATGGCACCTGTTTGAACTCGTTATCAGTATAAAAGACACCTGTCCACAACCTCAAACAGTCAGACTCCAAACTCCACTATGGCCAAGACCAAAGAGCTGTCAAAGGACACCAGAAACAAAATTGTAGACCTGCACCAGGCTGGGAAGACTGAATCTGCAATAGGTAAGCAGCTTGGTGTGAAGAAATCAACTGTGGAAGCAATTATTAGAAAATGGAAGACATACAAGACCACTGATAATCTCCCTCGATCTGGGGCTCCACACAAGATCTCACCCCGTGGGGTCAAAATTATCACAAGAACGGTGAGCAAAAATCCCAGAACCACATGGGGGGACCTAGTGAATGGCCTGCAGAGAGCTGGGGCCAAAGTAACAAAGGCTACATCAGAAACACACTACGCCGCCAGGGACTCAAATCCTGCAGTGCCAGACGTGTCCCCCTGCTTAAGCCAGTACATGTCCAGGCCCATCTGAAGTTTGCTGGAGAGCATTTGGATGATCCAGAAGAGGATTGGGAGAATGTCATATGGTCAGATGAAACCAAAATAGAACTTTTTGGTAAAAACTCAACTTGTCGTGTTTGGAGGAGAAAGAACACCATACATACTGTGAAGCATGGGGGTGGAAACATCATACTTTGGGACTGTTTTTCTGCAAAGTGACCAGGACGACTGATCCGTGTAAAGGAAAGAATGAATGGGGCCATGTATCGTGAGATTTTGAGTGAAAACCTCCTTCCATCAGCAAGGGCATTGAAGATGAAACGTGGCTGGGTCTTTCAGCATGACAATGATCCCAAACACACCGCCTGGGCAATGAAGGAGTGGCTTCGTAAGAAGCATTTCAAGGTCCTGTAGTGGCCTAGCCAGTCTCCAGATCTCAACCCCATAGAAAATCTTTGGAGGGAGTTGAAAGTCCTTGTTGCCCAGCGACAGCCCCAAAACATCACTGCTCTAGAGGAGATCTGCATGGAGGAATGGGCCAAAATACCAGCAACAGTGTGTGAAAACCTTGTGAAAACTTACAGAAAACGTTTGACCTCTGTCATTGCCAACAAAGGGTATATAACAAAGTATTGAGATGAACTTTTGTTATTGACCAAACACTTATTTTACCGAGGAATTTACCAATTAATTCATTAAAAATCCTTCAATGTGATTTTCTGGAATTTTTTTCCCTCATTTTGTCTCTCATAGTTGAGGTATACCTATGATGAAAATTGGAGACCTCTCTCATCTTTTAAGTGGGAGAACTTGCACAATTGGTGGCTGACTAAATACTTTTTTACCCCACTGTAAGTGAACAAACTGACCTATTTTTATCATTTCTCTTTTTGTAAAAACTTGCAACAGTTTGTTATGGTTTATTTCAAAGTGACCAGCTCTTCCTTTATTTATTTTCCCCACATATGAGAAGGACTCAAATATTAGTCTGCTTATTTTGGTTTACAATTAATTTCAAAGAAGGCCATATAAATATTGTTTATATTGCTTCAGAGAGGAACATATAATAGCAATTAATTTCAGTTTTGGTTTTCTTCACTGTTGTAGTATGAATTCATAAATGTCACAAAAACTGTCACATAAACTACATTTCTTGTGTATTCAGTCCTATATATAAAACTTTATAAGCAGCATAATCTTTATTTTAGTGATTAAACAGTTGTTGTGGCTCTCAGCTAATTCAGTTTTAGTCAGAAAGGGGCAAAGTAGCTCTTTGGTTCGCAACGGTGGCAGACCCCTGACCTACAATATCACTCAGTTCAAAGTGAATAATTTTGGGAAGGCTATCTCCACTGCATCCTATTGTTGTCTGATTCCAGCCTGTCCGAGGGTCCCCCAGGTAGAACAGGTAGCTCTGCAAAAAAAGCATTTAACAATGCACTAATCACATAAAAATATTGTCATATTACATTTTTAGGCACATCTGAAAATTATAGTTATATATAGTCACATAGTTTTGTGCCGTCTTCTCGCTGAGTTTACTCTGAAACAGTACATTTGATAATGATTCTGACACTTCAACATCAATCTCTTTCTTTTGAACAAAAATTTATTGTGAAAAACATTTTTATTCATGAAATATAAGCTTTTAGGCTTGTAGCTGTTTAAATAGACGAGCAGAGAGACCACGTTAGGCTTAATTGTGGCCAAGTGTGACTCTCACAATTTTTGTCAGGTCAGGCATTGGCTTGCTTGCTACCGGATAACCATGAAAACCGGTACTACCTGTCCCATGAGTTGGGCCGTCGGCGACTCAACCGGCATCCCCGCCCTTCCGAGGGCGTGGAGGGTGAAACAGGGCATCCTAGCAGAACTAAAAACAATATCTGACACAGGTCTGTGGTGGACCACTCCCAGTTACACGGGGTGAGACTGGACATCCTGGCAGATAAACACATCTGTCGCAAGGTCTGTGGTGGACTGTGCCAGTCGGTGTTTTGTGACATGCACTACACAAAGAGCAGAGATAAACAAACCTATCATCTGGTCAGTCACTGCAACAGATACTGGAGTCAGTTTGTCTTGGCTTGTCCTTGCCACTGATAATACCTTTATCTGCCAAGAATGTGCCACTAGTCCAGCAAAAGCTAGCAGTACTCAAATACTTTGCAAGCAGTTTCTTGAAATGGTCAATCAGAAAGCAACCTATACCGGCTCAGACGTCGCCCGGGCTTACAAGGTCCGCGCTGATCTGTTCACACTCCGACAGGCAGCGAAAAGTAAGCTAGGAGCAGGAAGACAAAAGAAGAGGAAAACAGCAGCCTTGTGTGTAGCAGAATGGAATGTATGCACTCTGTTGGACAGAACAACATCACAGCGCCCAGAAAGACAGACCGCGCTTGTGGCCCTGGAAATGAACAGGTACAATGTAGACATAGCTGCACTTAGTGAAACAAGATTGCCTGGATATGACAGCTTGGAAGACCATGGGTACATCTTCTTTTGGAGTGGGAGATCAACTCAAGAAAGGAGAGAAGCAGGAGTGGGCTTTGCAGTTAGAAAGGAGATAGCAACAATGCTTGATGAGGAACCAGTGCCAATCAACGAAAGGATAATGACTATGAGACTCCCACTACAGTGGAAGATGTATGCCACATCCATCAGTGTATATGCTCCAACAATGACCAACACAGAGGAGGTGAAGGAAGAGTTCTACAGTGATTTACGTGAGACTATCAGGCGTGTACCGACTGATGACAGGCTGATATTTGTTGGAGATTTAAATGCCAGAGTTGGTTCGGACACTGAGAAATGGAAAGGAGTGCTGGGCAGTCATGGAGTAGGTAAGTGCAATGCTAATGGAGAACTTCTACTTGCACTATGTTCAGAGTACAACCTTGTGATAACCAACACTCTATTTAAGCACAAGGACACACACAAGAAGACATGGATGCACCCAAGATCCAAGCACTGGCACTTATTAGACTATATCATAGTCAGGTAGAGAGACATAAGGGATGTATTGGACACCAGAGCAATGAGATGCGCAGACTGTGGTTCTGATCATGTTATGCTGAGATCTAGATTAAGGATTTGCAGACAAAAACAGCACTGCAGGGCGGGTGCGAAGCCACCATGGAAGCTAAACACTAGTGCACTGAGAGGCCAAAAGAAGCAGGAAGAACTTACACAGGAAATGGATGAAAACTTGAAAGACTGGGACAGCAACAACTCAGAGAATGGCATAGAAGAGAAATGGGCACCACTGAAGGATACGGTGTATCAGACTGCGAGTGATGTATTAGGCCACCCTGAGAGGAAACATCAAGATTGGTTTGATGAGCATGATGAACACCTGAAGAAACTACTGGAAGCGAGGAATATAGCTAGGCAGGAAAACCTACAGTGTAACACAAGATCTAACAAGAAGAAATACTCAAAGGCTCAGAGTGAGCTACAGAAGTACACCAGAGAGATGAAGTCCAACTGGTGGGATGAAAAAGCGGAGAAACTTCAAACTGCAGCAGACAGAAAGGACATTCTTCACAGGTTTGAGAGAAATCTATGGCACAAAACCAAGAGGATTGATCCAACTAAAAGCTATGGATGGTGAAATGGTTTTGCAGGAGAAAGACAAGATCCTGGACAGATTTGCAGACCACTTTGACCAACTACTAAACAACCCTGGAGATCTCACTGAAGAGGCTAAAGAAGGTCTAGTGCAGTGACCAGCTGTATCAAGTCTGAATGAGCCACCAAATTTTGATGAACTGATGGCAGCTATCAGGACAACACAGGATGGTAAAGCTCCAGGAAGGGATGGAATTCCAGCAGAAGTGTGGAAATTTGGTGGTGTTCAGCTGACCAACTGCCTGCACAAGCTCATCCAAGAGATATGGGATGCCCAGAAAGTACCTCAAGACTGGAAGGATGCAAGTATTGTGCCTTTGTTCAAGAAATGTGACAGGAAATATTGTGGAAATTACCGAGGTATATCACTGCTAGCCACTGTTGGTAAGATTCTCTCATGTGTACTACTTAACAGACTCAATGAACACATCTCGCAGAATGTAATACCGGAAACCCAGTGCGGCTTTAGAAGTGGAAGAAGCACAATGGACATGATTTTCTGCTTGAAACGGGTTCAAGAGAAGAACAGAACATGCCGCTTTATGTAGTCTTCATAGACTTCAGTAAAGCCTTCGATACTGTTTCGCAACAAGGACTTTGGCAGGTACTCAAGAAATATGGTTGTAAAGAGAAGTTTGTCAGCCTGATCGAGGCACTCCATACAGGTATGCAAGCAAACGTGGCAATGAGTGGTTCAGTATCTAAAGACTTTTCAGTAAGCAACGGGGTGAAACAAGGGTGTGTGCTGGTGCCTACACTCTTCTCGATATATCTGACAGCCATGCTTGAGGTGGCCTTCAAAGACAAGAAGAAGCAAGACAAGACAAGACAAGAAGCAGACTTGTTCAGTGTGGCACAGTTTAAAGCCAAGAGTAAGACATCGATAAAGGTAGTAAGAGAAATGCTCTTTGCCGACGACAGTGCTCTAGTTGCACACAGTGTGGAAGATATGCAATCTTTAGTGGAGAAATTCACAAGAGCAGCAAGCCAATTCAGCCTCCAAATCAACATCAAGAAGACAGAGTGCCTTTATCAACCACCAAAGTTCCAGTTATCAACATCACTACCAGAAGAGATCAGCATTGGTACAGAGCTACTAGTCAAGTGCAAGACTTTCAAGTACCTAGGGAGTACTGTTTCAGAGAATGCTAGGCTGGAGGACGAACTATCTCTCAGAATGGGAAGAGTGAATGCTGTGTTTGGAAACTTGAGGGAGAGACTGTGGAACAATCGGCATGTGTCTATCTGTGTGAATTGAAAAGTGTACAGAGCGACAGTACTGGCTACTCTGTGCTGAAACTTGGACTGTCTACAGAGTGCAGGTGAAGAAACTCCACGCGTACATGATGAGACACCTTGGAGCCATAATGAACATCTCATGGAAAGACAAGATAACCAACATAGAAGTGTTGAAACGAGCTGGTCTACCATCAATGGAGGACATGCTAATACAGGTGAACCTGAGATGGCTCAGACATGTTGAGAGGATGGACCACCAGCGTCTCCCTCGGCAGTTACTCTACTCACAGTTATGCAAGGGCAAACGCAATCAGGGTAGACCAAGGCTCAGATTAAAAGACACTGTAAAAAGAAACTTGAAGAAGTTGGACATAGACAGGAGTTCCTGGCAGTGGAAGGCTGTCGCCCACGACAGACTGCTATGATGATGATGATGATGTGACTCTCAACACAAGGTCCAGTAAAAGCAGTCTAATAACACCCAAAATATGATCCATGCACTACATTCCTGCCTGAGATGAGGAGGGTGACACACACTACAAAGAATTCCTGCAGGCTGATCCTGGCGATGAGGCCACCAACAAGGCATCAGACTTAACATCCTGCCTTAACAAGAAGCACAGAAAGCATTGGGAGAAAACAGTGCAAGGAATAGATTTCATCCACTCAAGCAGAAAGACATGGAAGACATTAAATCATTTCACTGGCAGAACCTCTAAACAAACTCGATGCCCTGTTACTGCCACTGCCATTGCCGAACAACTCCTTGGTAACGGACGCTTCAAAGATGCAGACAAAGACCAAGCATGCCTTATCAAACAGGAACCCACCAAGTTGTGGCATTCCTCTGGAGCCGATGGCCTCCTGACAGCTTCCTTTTCATCTGAAGAGCTCTTCTCTGCAATCCACCAGCTGAAGAGTGGAAAAGCACAGGGCCCGGACAACATTCCCCCAGAGTTCCTGATACTTTGCGGACAAAGTTGCCAAGCCTGGCTCCAGTATTTTTACTCATGTTGCCTCAACAACCACGTCATACCTAAAATCTGGAGGAAGGCACACATCATTGCTTTACCAAAGACGAACAAACCTATTGACACCCCAAAGAGCTACTGCTCCATCTCTCTCTGCTATGTCTCCTTCAAGCTTCTCGAGCACCTTCTCCTTGCCCGACTACAGCCAGCTGTTGACCCTCAACTGTCTGACTCACAAGCTGGTGTCGTACTTGTGGATCTAACAGCAGCTTATGACACAGTATTATCACGGTGGCCCTCACGAGCCACCATAAGACGCCACAAGTCACCGGTGAGTTTGCAATGATGTTTTACTGAAGGCAAAGGAACACAGGATAACGCAAAGTAATGGAAAATAATGAGCCACGATGGGATAAAACACACTACAAGAGAACAGAGGCAGTAAGGCTGAACGAGCACACTTATGATACTGTCCGTGGACGAGGGATGCTTGTTAATGATGAAAAGACGAGGAATGAAAAGGGATGTTTGACGGAGACTGCTGCCACGAGCTTCATTCAGCGTCTGCTTTTTATGCCGGACGCTAATGAGCCCTGAATGCAGCACAGCTGTTCGGCTTTGACAGCAGGAAGCTCCCCCGAGCGCTGTCACAATAAGAGCCCGGGGAGCCAGAGGGGAAACACCGCTGTCAAAGCCTGAAGGGGATGATGTATGACCCGACTGTGGACAGGATCGGCGCTCGGATCATAACAGTACCTCCCCCTCGAGGGCGGGCTCCGAACGCCCAATGACACCCAAGCGCCCCCCCCCCCAAGGGTGCCCGGAAGGGGGAACAGGCCGGGAGGGGGGGGGGGCGGACCAGAAAAGACAAAAAAAAAACATGACAACAGGAGCGCGTAGGCAGACAGAGGAAAAAAAAAAAGATACTTCCATGCATGAATGCAACTAAGGTGGAACAATCACAGGGCAAAACAACTACGAACAGGATATTTACAAGAACACCAACCACGATCAAGGCAGTTTGAAAAAATAAAACAATTACAGAGTACGACAATCAGACAATAAATGGACATTTAACAGAGGAAAGACGAACCAAAAAGCACCCGCTAGGAAAGGGTGAGATGCACAATTACCAATACAAGACCCCCCGCACATCCCAAAAGATTACAGAAACAATGAAACTGAAGACTCGGGATGACAGCAGTCCTAGCTCCGTGGCATGAAGGCCGATAGTTCGGAGGGCCGCCCTGCATCTAGCGTCCATATCGCAGGCAGGGGAAAAAAGGACATGTCAGGCAGCCTACCCCAGTCCCATGCCCGGAAACACAGAACCTCTGGCGGCCGGACCAGGTTACCAAACAAACAGTCCAGTGGGTCGGGTGGCCGACCCAGAACGCCAAATGGGTGAGGCAGTCCTTCAGGCGGCCGACCCGCATCGCTCAGCCAGCAGGACCGCAGGGGAGAGAACGACAACGGCTTCCCTGCAGGGAAGGACAGCGAGGGCGAGCCGGGCCAAAAAAGAGGAATCCCTACGGTACCCGGTGGAGAAGCCTTGGGGGAAGGATGAGGGACCAGTCCGGCGTCGCTCAGCTGAGGATCTGCAGCTCCACCTCCGAACGTTACCAGAACCGGCACTGTCCTCCTGTTGGACCCAGGGTGAGCCTGCGCTGCACCCACGATGGACCCCGATCGGATCGCGGCTGCACCCACGATGGACCCCGACTGGGTCGCGGCTGCACCCACGATGTACCCCGACTGGGTCGGAACAACTCCTTTCCCTGCCGGATGGTGACAGAGGGCTCCCTGGGAGGACGAGGGGGAGCCGCTCGCGATGGATCTGGGACGGGGCTTGCCGAAACAGGACTCTGAGCACACACAGCAGCCAACGAAGGCGTCGAGGAGGAGGGGGCGACAGCCGAGACGAACCAGGCACGGAGCGCTGACGGGACAGCAGGAGAAGATGACCCAGGGGGAGAGGCTGCGAGGATTCCCTCCAGACGAGGCGCGGGAGTGACAGCTGTGTGAGAGGTGAAGCCCTTGCGGTGACCCGGAACTGATCCGGACGGGGTTCATGCTGAGGCTCATGGCTGATGTCACGAAGGTTTCTTGCAGGGGGCGAGGCAAAGGTGAGGCCCGGGAATCGCCGCTCTTGAGCAGAAACAGAGGCGAGCAGGTCGGTGTACTCAGGGAAGCCTCCCAACTCTGGGTTCCTCTCCACCATTCTGACTGCCGCTGTCACATTCTTAATTATTTGCGTGGGATGAACAGCGGAATGAGTTGCCACCACTCGGTCCCGGAGGGAAGCAGCTGTGAGTTGTAGCTTCTGCAGGGATTCCCGAATGACGACACTCTCCGGCGGGGATCACTCCTGGGCGGTGCGAACTCCTGGACCAGAATGGAGACAGGAATGGGATCCGGGCATGAGAAGCGAGGATGCCTCCTCTTCGGCTTCCTGCCGGGATTTCGCTCCAGCTCACAGAGTATCTCGCACTGTGCGGCGATGTCATCTCTACTCGCGCTGACTTCAGGGTGGTCGGCGTAGCGGGGAAGATGATTTAAAACGTCCTCAGCACAGTCCAGGTACCAGCGCACGTCGCTGTGGAAGTCGAGGAGGGAGGCGGAGATGAGCGTTTCATCACTGTACTCGAGGGCGTTCGCCAGCTCGTTGCTCTGACTCCGAGCGTGGACCCTCCGCGACGGCATGCTTCCAGCACACGGTACCCAGACTGGAAGGAGCACAGTCCAAATGCAAAACTCACCGCGAACGGCGTCTCGGTGTGGCACCTCCCTTTAGGTGCCCTGGCAGCAGTCTACTGTCACGGTGGCTCTCGCGAGCCACCATAAGACGCCACAAGTCACCGGTGAGTTTGCAATGATGTTTTATTGAAGGCAAAGGAACACAGGATAACAAAAAGTAATGGAAAATAATGAGCCACGATGGGCTAAAACACACTACAAGAGAACAGAGGCAGTAAGGCTGAACAAGCACACTTACGATACTGTCTGTGGACGAGGGATGCTCGTTAATGATGAAAAGACGAGGAATGAAAAGGGATGTTTGACGGAGACTGCTGCCATGAGCTGCATTCAGCGTCTGCTTTTTATGCCGGATGCTAATGAGCCCTGAATGCAGCACAGCTGTTCAGCTTTGACAGCAGGAAGCTCCCCCGAGTGCTGTCACAATAAGAGCCCGGGGAGCCAGAGGGGAAACACTGCTGTCAAAGCCTGAAGGGGATGATGTTTGACCCAAGCGCGGACGGGATCGGCGCTCGGATCATAACAAGTATGACACCAGGGCCTGACCCTCGAGCTCCTAGGAACCATCCCTGATCATCACTGGCCCCAATGCTTGTCAACCTGTACATCAGCAACTTACTTTCCACAACATTTCACCAGTATTGCTATGCTGATGACGTTGCCCTGCTTTTTTCTCACCGATGCTGGGCAAAGATAGAGGATAAACTGACTGCAGACATAGCACAGATAGCAGAGTACCCAAAGACTTGGCGGCTAAAGCTAAGCATGGCAAAAACCGCATCAACTGCCTTCCATCTCAACACCAAGGAGGTGTACCATCAGCTTACTGTCTACCTTGATGAGACACAAGTGCCCAACAACCCAACTCCAACATACGTTGGTGTCAAACTCAACTAGCAGCTGACATACAGATAACACATACAGTAGAATCCTTATGTGCCAAGGTCTCTTCAAGGAACAACCTATTACATCGACTGACAGGCTCATCATGGGGGGCATCTACTTCCGCTCCATGCACCAGTTCCCTTGCCTTGGTGTACAGCACCGCCGAATACGCTCCCGGCATGGTGCTGGAGCTCACAGACCAGGAAGTTGGACATAATCATTAATGAAGCCATGAAACTAGTCAGTTGCTGTGTCTCAATTCAGGTCCTGCATCCTCCACGTGTACATTTCTAGGCCCGATACATCACTGTGTTGCACTGAAGGCTGTCTCGTTCCATGGCAATTTGTCAGTCAAATGAAGCCTTCAAAACCCCGTAAACAAAGGATACATAAAGAGTATCCTTGTGGCTTTAACATATTCAGGTATTCAGCATGTGGCTCAGCCTGGCTTTTCTATCCATCTTCTTCTGCTTAATCCTCTTTGGGTCGCGGGGGGGCTGGAGCCTATCCCAGCATCTTTGGGCAAGAGGCAGGGTCCACCCTGGACAGATCGCCAGTCCATCGCAGGGCCAACACAGAGAGACAGACAACCATTCACTCTTTTCCTTTGGCTCAGGCAGAAGGGGGACGAAGTCAGAAACCATTCAAACTAAGTTTTTTGCTTGAATTATGCAGCGGTTTGAAGGTAAAAACACCAATAATCCAGAAAACGGCAACATCTGATTATTTAAGCTCATGTTACGTGACATGATTTTTTTGTGATGTGCTGTATGCCTCATTTAATGTATTAGAATAGAATAGAAGAGAATAGGTTTTATTGTCATTGTACAGTTGTACAGTACAACGACATTGTGGGTACTCCACCAGGCTACTTCGCAATGTTAATTAAACATGTTCAATTGTTATTTTTTAGGAAGTTAAACGTTTTTTTTCATTAATGTGAGTTTATTAACTAATGTCAGTAATATAAAAATACAGTATGACATGGTTGAAATAACTTGCTTTAAGATAACTTTTAAAGTCCCGTAGAGACATCGGGAGGTTGATGTTATTTATTTGCTTATGTGGTGCTGTAAAAAAAAAAAAAAACCTAAAGCTATTTTTAGAGAAAACAGAACAATTTTTGAAGCTGAGGAGGGACAGGATATCTGTAATAATTTGATAATGCTGATCTTAAAAATGCCCATCACATCTGAAGTGATAATCAGATTTCTCTGATTGTTTTCCCTTTTTTCTGGTTTATTTCTGAGGTCCACGATGGAGAATCTGCAGGAACCAAGGGTCAGTGTCATGAGCTGAGCTCTGGAGGTTTCCACCATGCTCAGTCTCATAGCTTTTTCTCAATATTTATATATTCCTTGTATTTTGTGCTTTGGGTTTCTGTATTTTCGTATTGGTTCTTATTTTCCTGTTTATGTTTTGGTTTTGTTACTCTCATTTTGTATTAGGTTATATTTATTTCTCTGTCTGCATTTTTGATATTCTTTGTATTTTGGACTGTGTGTTCTTTCTCTGGGTTGACAGCTGTCAAGTGGCATTTCCGGGTTGTGCTCCACGTGGGCGTCACCCTGTCAGCTATCAGCTCCCCTCACTCTCCTCTCATCGCTCGCAGCTGATCCAAATCATTAATCATTGTTACCTTTTGCCTGCTCATGTGACCCCACACCTGTCGCTACTTGTGTATTTGTTTCGGACCCTATTTAAGGGCAGGATTTTCTTTTCATAATTGCCGCTGTCTTGAGTAAGCCTGAGTTTGTTCTTCTGGGTTTCTCCTCGTCACCAGAGCCTTTCCCCTGCTCTGGTGAGTTTATCTCAAGTTCATTCCTGCCTGTAAGTTTTCCTTATTTTCTGTTTTTGGATTTTTGTGTTGTGCACTTTGGACTTTATGTTTGCTGTTTTTTCAATAAATCTTACAACTCACAGTTCAGAGCGTGGGTCTGTCTCTCTGCCCCGAGGGACCATTCATGGCAGAAGACAGTGGCCAGTATATTACCCAGCTGCTGTGAGTTGTGGATTTTCACCTTTTTTGTTATCACTCACCTGTTCTGCAGGGCTACCATGACTTTCACCCCGGACTTATCAACTCTGGGATTGAGCAAAGCAGAGCAGTGGTCTGTATGCGCATTGGACGATATCGCCACACAGACTCATGCCTCCCGTACCCCTGAAGCAGCCCGAGAGTGTCTGGAGGGCATGGCACAGGTACTTGAGGCATGCCCCAGCCTGTGGGACCACCCTGAGCTCAATGACCTACTTCTCTCCGTATTCCTCCCACCATCTACAGTTCACAGGCTGGTGGAATTTACTCAGGGGTCTGTGCCTGCGCCGACGTAGAGCAAGCGCTCATGCACACGGAAGCCTTCAGCCTCTTGCCGTTCTTCAGCAGCAGCTCCGCCTCTTCCTACCGAACACTGGCCTGCTCCATCGGCCAAAGAATAGGAGGAGCACAGGCAGGTAATGATAGCAGACACTGAGCTCCTTCTTGAGTTTAAGCCATGGCTCCTCCCAGATCTCGCCCAGGAACTGATGGAGGTTCCAACGGGCTCTCTTCCTCCTCTCCAGGAGCCGACGTCTCTGCCTCCTGCTCCCCACCGTAGCCCAGGGAAATCTCACCAGAGGAACAACTCCACCGCTCAGGCAGCAACTTCCCCTTCACCAAGGCAGAAGATTCCCACAGCAGTGCACCCTGTGTTTTTCCTCTCCAGCTGTTCTGCCAGCTTCTTTTCCCGCAGCTGCTGTCCCTCGCTTCTACTCGCCGATTCCTCCCGCTGCTGAGAGGTCATCCGTTTCCTTCCTGGCTCCGCCCATCACCATGGCTGCAGGGACAGCTCCTCCACGTTCCACTGAGGGGCCCACAACCGCTCAGTCCACAGAAATGATGGATTCCATACTTGTTGCAGCAGAAGACACCATGCCCCAGGAACAAAGGCATGTCATTTTATTTTCTTTTACCAAGATATGAATTATTTTGCCTGATTCCTGGTGGTGAGGCTCAGTCCCCACAGTCCTGTGAGCCCTCACCGCCTGCTGCAGCAACAGACTTTTCACCTGCTCTCTCCATGTCTCCTCCTTTTCTCCCTGAGCATCCACCGGCCCCAGGATCGAGTTTCTGGATGCTGGAGGAGCCTGCGGCCCTGGAGGACTAGGTTCCAGTCCCACAGTCACGCTCTGGATGGAGAGTGAGCGCTGAGCCCGAGCTGATACCTGCGCCAATGAAGGAGTGTCCCCAGGCTTCGACTGAGCATGTTCCAACGCCAGCAGGAAGCCGACCTCCTGTCACCACGCAGGGCGAACCACGTGCGTGGGTCACCTCGCTGGGGGGTTCCAGGACTGCATTGACCACCATGCCTGCTGCAGGGGCCACTGCAGTAGAGCCAGAGTTGGACCTCCAGAAGGGCCGGGCCCGAAGAACCATTACCTGGATTGACAGACTCCTGGACGGCAGTGGAACTTGAGCTCAGGCAAGTGCTCTCCTTTTCTTTGTTGTTTCTATTTTGGAGCAATTTTGCCTGGCTATTGGTGGGGAGGTTTCTCTTCCTCTTTTGCCTGAGCTTTCCCCCAGAGTCACTGAGGATCATCCAGGTCTGCCAGAAGTCTGCGTGGGTCCCGTCTCTCCTCCTGAAATTATCATGGGTCCAGCTCCTTCCGCTGAGGTTGTTGCGGGCGCTCCGTCCAAGCCCAGGACCTCCATGGGTGCTGCTCTCCCTCTGGCTGAGGTCTTCGTGGGTGCTGCTCCCCCTCCGATAGAGGTCGTCGCGGGCACTCTGTACCAGCCCGGGGCCTCCCAGGGTGCAGCCTTGGCCCAGTCTGGGCCAATCGAGGGTGCAGCTGTGGCCCAGTCCGGGTTCCCTGTGGGTGCCACTTACTTTCCTGTGGAGGTCATTGTGGGTGCTCCGTTCCAGCCCAGGGCTTCCAAGGGTGTAGCCTCGGCCCAGTCCGGGTCCATTGAGGGTGCAGCTGTGGCCCGTCCAGGCCCTCCATGGTGCTGCTTCCCTTCCAGTGGAGGTCATCGCGGGTGCTCCGTTCCAGCCTGGGGCCTCCGTGGGTGCAGCTCTGGCCCAGTCCAGGTCCACCGTGGGTGCTGCTTTTCTCCACCCCGAAGCCACCGTTGGTGCTACTTTGCTCCAGCCCGGAGTCACCGTGGGTGCAACCTCGCTCCAGTCCGGAGCCTCTGCAGGTGCAGCTTTGCTCCAGTCTGGAACCTCCATGGGTACAACCATGTCCCAGTCTGGGACAACCGTCAGTGCAACCTCACTTCAGTCCACCGATGGTGCTGCTGGCCAGTCCAAGGGTCTGGTCCCCTCTCCTTTGCAAAACACCGTCATGGTCCCCTCTCCTCTTCCTAACGCCATCATGGTTCCCCCTCCTCTGCCAGACACTGTCGTGGTCCCCCTCTCCTCTGCCTGATGCCGTCGTGGGTCCCCCTCCTCTGCCAGACGCTGTTGTGGTCCCCCCTCCTTCGCCTGACCCCGTCGTGGTTCCCCCTCCCTTGCCTGACGTCATGGTGGTTCCCTCTCTTCTGCCAGGGGGGTTCTTTTTTCTTTTGATGTTACCCTGGGGTGTCTGAGTTCCACCCCTTGAGAGGGGGGCTCTGTCACGAGCTGAGCACGTGAGGTTTCCGCCATGCTCAGTCTCGTGGCTTTTTCTCAGTATTTATATATTTGTTGTATTTTGTGCTTTGGGTTTCTGTAGTTTCCTATTTTTCTTATTTTCCTGTTTATGTTATGGTTTTGTTACTCTCATTTTGTATGAGGTTGTATTTATTTCTCTGTCTGCATTTTTTGACATTTTATTCTTTGTATTTTGGACTGTGTGTTCTTTCTCTGGGTTGACAGCTGTCAAGTGACATGTCCGGGTTGTGATCCATGTCGGCATCGCTCTGTAAGCTGTCATCTCCCCTCACTCTCCTCTCATCGCTCACAGCTGATCCAAATCATTAATCATTGTTACTTTTTGCCCGCTCATGTCACCCCACACTTGTCGCTACTTGTGTATTTGTTTCGGACCCTATTTAAGGGCAGGATTTTTTTTTCATAATTGCCAGTTTCTTCAGTAAGCCTGAGTTAGTTCTTCTGGGTTTCTCCTCCTGAGATGACTGTTGTGAAATGGCGCTATATAAATAAAGTTGAATTGAATTGAATTGAATTGAATTGAATTGAATTGAATTGAACTGAATTGAATTGAAGGAGAATGGCATCAATGGAGTTTCCCAGGATGCCGGTGACATCGACGCAGGAAAAATTATTGCAACAAGACTCAAACTGCATCAGCCTGGTAAGACTGTTACAAAACAGGATGGGTATGGGATAAAAACTGTGGCTGAAAAACAACAAACCGCTAAAATGTTTCAGACTGCAAATCATGTCAAGGTATTGTGGGATCCGACTATGAAACCTAAAGGCTTTTTTGGAGGTCATCTCAACATTAAGGAGCATTGTCTCTAAAACAGAACAAATATAACGACTATTGACAAATTCAAATCTTGACTAACTATGCCTCTCAGAAACCTGGTTAACTCCAACAACACCTCCAGCTGTTTTCAATGTACCAGGGTACAATACCAAAAAGATGGCAGGGGAGGAGGGGTCATATTTATGTAAAGGATGGTTATCAGTGTACACAACTTAACATTGCTGAAAATATGCTGGAATGTGTTGGAGTTAAAGTTGTACTGTCACCTGAAATGTCTTTTGCTTTGATTGTGATCTATCAACCTCCATCCTCTAAGGACACTTTCTTTAATTGTCTATCAAATGTACTGAAACAGTTTGGCAGCAAAGACTTAATCCTTGTGGGTGATTTCAACTTAAGCTGGCTTTGTAAACACGCAGACAGAAATTAAAAGACCTAATGAATAAGTTTCATATGGATCAGATGATCAGTAACCCACCTAGAATAACTTGTTCCTCTCAAACTCTCCTTGATTTGATTTTTACAAACAAACCTGACCGCAGAACAAAAAAAAAAAAAAATCTAATTACTGGCATGTCTGACCATAATCTCACTTTAGTAGTACGCAAATTATCAAAATCATGATACAAAAAGCCTACTGTTGGTGGAAAATATATCTGGTACATACCAAAGAAAAGCGTAGAATCCTTTGAAAATTAGTTACAGCACGTAAAGTGGACTGAAATAAATTGTGATACAAACCGTGCACAGACAGGCGAAAATATGATATCAACAATCAAAGAAATTATCTCATTATTGGTTTCAGGCCGACCCACTCAACAGAGACTGCATGTTGCTACTTTATTGAAACCATAAAAGAAAATCTGGATGGGGGGGTAGGAGCCATCTTTTAAGACTTGCGTAAAGCCTTTAATATGGTCAATTACTCAGTCCTTCTTTCTAAACTATCACGATATAAACTGTCCATGAATACCTTTAGCTGGTTCAAATCTTATCTATCTGGTCGCCCCCAGTGTGTGTGCATAAACAATACTGTATCCCAATCAAAGCCATGCACCATGGGAGGACCACAAGGTTCAATTTTAGGCCCACTGCTGTTTACTTTGTATATTAATGATTTGCCATCAGTATGTGAAAATGACGTATGCCAATGACAGTCATCTACACACATGGGAACAATGCCAAACAAGTGGCTGACAAGCTAATGATAGCAATAGAGAAAGTGTCAAAATGGCTTAATCAATCATGCCTCACTCTGAACGTACGAAAAACAGCTACCATGTACTTTACTAACAAACAAAATCATACACACCATCCCACTATAACTGTAAATGGGGCAAATATAGAAAATGTAACCGGGTTTAAGTATTTGGGTGTCACATTAGATCCCACACTCAGCTTTAAAAAGCACATAAAGCTAATGAGCCGCAGTCTAAAATATAACCTTGCAAACTTCTGTTGCATCAGAAACTCACTTAGTCTAAAAGGATCAAAAACCTTCCTGAATGCCATGATTCTGACACATTTCTCCTATTGCGTCTCTTGCTGGTCACAAGCAAACAGTACAACTCTGAAACCCTTGGAATCCCTGTATAAACAATCCATCAAAATTCTGGATAAGAAGACACAACAGTATCACCATTGTGGTATGCTTGCCAAAAACAAGATGTTAAGCTTTGAAAATATGATCATGTAGGCAAATACACGGTTGGTCTTGAAAATTATCCATGGTTCTGCACCCCTGCCCCTTAAGACTTTTGTGCACCTGACTTCTGAACAAAATACCAGAGTAACAAGGACTTCCTCTAGGTGGCATTGTTGCATCCCCCTACTTAAAACTGCTTTTAGACAATGAGCCTTCTCATACAAATCTATAATGGAATGGAACAAGCTCCCCACTGCTTCAAAGACCAGAACAAATTACAAGACTTTTACACAGACTGAAAAATAAATTTTAAGTCATCAAGCCTGCCAGCATTGACTCTCCCCTTAAATGGGACTTGAAATTGTACTCTTAAATTGTTTTTGTGTGCCGTCTCTCTTATCTTTTTCCCTTTGAAAGTTACTCCCTGCTTGTTTCAGGGTCAACAGTTTTCTGAAACCCAACTTGAATTGCCTTCTATATGTGCTGTTTTTATTTTAATATCTTTCTGCCTACCCCAGGGACTACAGATGGAAATTAGTGAGAACGCTTTAATCTGGTACAGAGCATCTTTACCCTGTGTTTAATGGTGTTTCTATACATTGTCCCTGACAAATAAACCGATAAACTAAACTAAATATAGATCTGACGACCCCACCGAGGACACAGTCCAAGGATGGATAATTTTTTCACACATAAGGAGTTTTTCAGAACTCCTTATACAAAGATACAGAATGATGATAATCAAATCAGTGGCGATAATGCACCTATGAGCTGGTTGCCAACCAGCAATGAAATCTAAAAGAAAAAGAAGAAGAAGAACTAAACTAAATTTGATGTGACTCCTCAGATGAAACTATCACCATGGGCAGAGCTACTTAGAAAAGAGTGGGTCACTCTCAACCGACTATGCTCTGGAGAAGGCTGGTTCAATGCCGATAGGTTTTGCTGGGGGCTACGCCATTCTCCAGCTGGCACATGTGGTGCGGCGCAATAGACAGCCCAGCATATACACGACTGTCCTGTCTTCAGCCCATGTGAGCATTTGGACTTAAACAAAGAAGATGGCTCCAGCTGCTGAATAACACTGCTTAGTGTCTCATACGCAAGAGGAAGAAGAAGAAGAAGAAGAAGATCCATGTTCCGCATTTAAAACTTGAGTTGCATAAGTATGTTAAGTATTCTCAACCAAATGACTTTAAGTATGAAACATTAAAAAAAGTTCATTCTTACTTCATACAAAAAACTTAAAGTAAAATTGATCATTGTGTAAAATGGTGCTTCATTATTTTATAGGATATTTATAGGTTCACTTTACTGCTACCACTGATGTGTAGCATTGAAAGGTTGAAAAAATTTGTTTTAAGTGTTAAGTGTGTTAAACGCTGTTAATAAATGTGCTTTGTTATCTGAAGCAAGTGTCTTTTCCTTTATTTTCTTCTCAGAGTACATCAGAATGCTTAATTTATGTGTTAACATCACTAAATTTTTCTTGGGGGGTGCCCCCAGATCCCCCTACAGGGGTTTAGTTTGTCACCTTTTTCATCCCTTCTGAGTTTGCAGGTATGATTTTAACTGCACTTTGAGAGTTCACACACCCGCATCCAATCACACCACATAATCTGCAATCACTTAACACGATTCGTAGGTGGGGGTGGAGGTGGGGGTCATCCTCCACCCCTGCTGCCCTCCTTCTGCCGGGGGATTGGGGCCTGGTGACCTGGTGACCTGGGACGACATGTTGTCGTCATCCCTGGGGTAGTACCGGTCTTTGTGCTGCCGGTGGATTTGTGTGGTGCTTTACATGTCAGGTGACATCTCTGAGCACTTGAGGTGGGTAAGCTGTTCATTTACTCGAGGCAGGTGTTGGTGGTGGTGGGCCACTTCTTTGGTCGCAGCTGCCCTGGAGTGGGCTGGCGGGAGGTGCGGCTGCTGGTCCGTGCAAGCAGCCTCTCCAGCTGCTGCTGGGCATTTGTGCACGTTGGTGCCCAGGAAGCACTGGGGGCAGGGTGGGTGGGGTGTCTTGCCCAGGGGCGTGGCAGTGGAGTGGTTGGGGGGGTAGGGTTTGGGCCACTGCCCCTCCAGTTGTTGGGCGGTCTGCTCTACCTCCTGAGCCACTGCTGCCCCAAATGTGAGTGAGTGTGAGAGCCAGTGTGAGAGTGGGTAAATGGTGGATGACGTTTGCTTGTGTGGTGCTTTTTTCTCATCTCTGGATGGCCGGGTCCTGCGGTCTGCCCATTTGCGGACGTGTTTGCGTGCTGATGACAGTGGGGCTGCCGCGCAGTGCCCTCACCTTCCTCGCCGTGGGTGGATTGGGGTTTGGTGCCTTGCTTGGAGGCGCTACGGTGTGCGGGCTGCCGGGGGGGGGGGGGGGGGGGGGGGCTGTCCTTCCATTTGGATGTCAGAAGCACTGTACCTGCACCATGGCCACCACAACTGTGAAATGTCAGTGAATGTGTAAGAGTGAGCATGAGAAAATGTGAATAAGTCTGAGGACAAATGACAGTGTGTACATGAGTGAGTGTGAGTGAGAGTGAACAAGTATGAGAGTGGTTGAGAGTGAATGAGTGAGTGTGAGTGATGGAGTGTGAGTGTAAGTGTGTGAAGGAGAAGGTGAGTGAGTGTGTGTGAGAGCATGAGGGTGTGAGTGTGAGAGTCAGTGTATGTACTGGTCAGGGGGTGCTGGACTGATAGGGGTGGTACCTCCTGGTCCCGTGGGCTCTGTCCCGGGGGGGGGGGGGGGTTGCCTCCCTTGTAGCTTCCTGCTCCTTGCTTTTGCCTCCCTTGGGAGTGCATACTTGTTGTTTCCCAGGGTGTGTGTCTGGGACGCTGGGGTGGGTGCAGGTCTGCTGTGTGTGTGTGGGGGGGGGGGGGGGTGCCCGGGAGGCCAGTGTCTGTTCTCTTACAGGTGTAGATATCAGGCTCATGATGAGACCTCTTCAGAAGCAGAAACAGTTTGTGTTTTGTTTGTTTATTTGTTTGTTTCAGCTGTGATAGTCTGTTTGTGTTTTCTGTATTTGTTCCTCCCTCTTCTTCTCCCCCACCACCCTTCCGACCACTTCAAGTCTTGTTGATTCCCTTTGATCCCCCCCAACACACACACATCAGGGCAATCATGAGTAAAACAATTTAAATAAAGTATTAATGTTACTATAAGAGGAGTGATTCCAAGGTTGTCATAGCCAGCAGTGGTGCTGGGGATAAGATCCCAGCACTCAAAAAATGCTTCTTATGGCGTGCATCTCAAATAGCTTCTGACAACCAAGTCCAACTCCTGGCCTGCTCGTGTGGCTTAGCTTCTAAGCCCAGTGGAACTGCTTCTACTGACAGGAGAAGGGGCGAAGGCGAGTCTCTGGTGCCTTCAAACCAGATGCTTCGGGTAGATGGGGCTCAACAAACTGGGAGGGTAGTCCAACTAAGGGAAGGAAAACCCTGATTTCAAACCTGTGCTGCCTTGCGGCATACCCGGTCAAGGGGAAGGCTTCTGGAGTCAACTCTGAGGTAAAATCCGGAGTCGCAGCCCCTAAGGCAGTCCGTCGTTGATTTAAACTTCGTTCTGGCAGCTCCTGCAATGATGCTGGTGCCAATCTGTAACAGCTGGATCAATCAGCTACGTGGAGAGGGGGGAAATGCTACATGGGCAACAGCCTGTCCTCCATATTACATTGCCCAGGCTAGCATCCAGCAACACTCACCAACACAAACTCACACCCTGCACCCTGGAGATGTCACTCCAGCTTTGCTTGCAGTGTTGACACAACACAGGGAACAACAGTTACCGGTTATAAGTCATTGCTCCATTGGCGTAGAGCTTGGCACCAGGGGTTGTTCCCAACGGTGGGAGGGATCCTTGGATCTCACTGGACAACTACTGCCCACCTCAAGCTGGGTAGTTCCCAGCCAGTAAGGTGCATGGGGATTAGGAAACATCCAAACAGCAAACTGCAATCATTGCACCAGGAAACAAAATAAAACAATGAAAGAAACCATCTCTGAAACTGGGATGTTGAAACGTTGGGACAATAATGACCGGTCTTTCTGAAAACCTTCATGACAACAGTGACTCCAGGAAAACAGTTGTCATAAATTGCAAGCTCAGAAGGCTGCATGTGGACATTGCCCCCCTTGAGGAAACACGCCTTGCTGACTCAGGAACACTGAAGGAGAAGGACTACACATTCTGCTGGCAGAAGAAAGGCTCTGAAGAGCCAAGGGAGAATGGAGTCGGCTTTGTAGTGACGAACAACCTGCTGAATATGGTAGAGCCAGGCAGCAACGGCACAGAGCATCTCCTCACTCTTCGCCTCATCACCACTGAAGGCCCAGTCACCCTTGTTAGCGTGTATGCCCCGACACTGTCTTCCACACTTCGGACACAAAGGATGAGTTCTACGAGAAGCTCGCATCCATCGTCGCAAGCATCCCCAGCAAGAAGCAGCATGTTCTCCTGGATGACTTCAATGCCAGAGTGGGTGCAGATCATGACTCGTGGCCCTCTTGCCTTGGACAGTTTGGTGTGGGCAAAATGAACGAGAACGGCCAATGACTGCTTGAGTTTTGCAGTTACCACGAATTGTGCATCGCCAACTCCTACTTCAGGACCAAGCCTCAGCACCCATGCTCAAAGCACTGACATCAACTAGATCTTATTCTGGTCAGGCGTGCTGCCATCAAGAACATCCTCCACACATGCTCTCATCAAAGTGCAGACTGTGACACAGATCACTCCCTGGTTTGCTGCAAGATCAGGCTAAGGACAATAATAAAGATATGTATAAGCCATGTTTATTGACATTCAAATCCATACAGCCAATCATGTACAGTAGAACGAAATTGTGTTTCTCTTATCAACAATGTTAATCACACACATACACTACCGTTCAAAAGTTTGGGGTCACCAAGACAATTATTTTGTGTTTTCCATGAAAAGTCACACTTATTTACCACCATGAGTTGTAAAATGAATAGAAAATATAGTCAAGACATTGACAAGGTTAGAAATAATGATTTGTATTTGAAATAATAATTTTTTCCTTCAAACTTTGCTTTCGTCAAAGAATCCTCCATTTGCAGCAATTACAGCATTGCAGACCTAACATGATTGCACATGGGTTTTCTAATCATCCATTAGCCTTCTGACGCAATGAGCAAACACATTGTACCATTAGAACACTGGAGTGATAGTTGCTGGAAATGGGCCTCTATACACCTATCTAGATATTGCACCAAAAACCAGACATTTGCAGCTAGAATAGTCATTTACCACATTAGCAATGTATAGAGTGTATTTCTGATTAGTTTAAAGTTATCTTCATTGAAAAAAAGTGCTTTTCTTTCAAAAATAAGGAAATTTCTAAGTGACCCCAAACTTTTGAACGGTAGTGTATATCAACTTTTTTTTTGCAGTGGAGAAAATCTTAAGCAGCTTCTGGATTCAGTAGAAAATGAACTTAAACAAATCAGTCAGTGGTTATCAGTCAGTCAATATTTCTATGATCCACTTCAACAGCAGAAGTCTCTATGCCAACTTTAATAACATTAAAGATTATTTACATCAGTTTAAAGAGCCGTTCAATATTGTGGCAATATCAGAGACGTGGCTCAGTGAAGAGAAAGGAGTGGATTTTACCATGGATGGCTATGAATTAAATTATATAAATAGTGAAAAAAGGAGGAGTTGCAATTTATGTTGACAAGAGCTTGAAATACAAGGTTGTTGAAAATCTGTCAGTAACTGTGGATGATTTATTTGAATGTATTACAATAGAAATCTGTCTGGACAATGTGAAGAATATAGTAGTGAGCTGTGGATATAGAACACCTGGAACAAACATTGACTTTTTTAAGGACTGGATGGAAAAAAATGTATGCAAAACTAACTCATAAAGTTATGTTCATCTGTGGGGATTTCAATATAGATCTGATGAATTCAAAACAACCTTAGTGCCACACTAATAGATGACATATTCACAAACATTATGGAAAATAATATCAGGAGTGGGCTTTTATTGAATGATATCAGTGACCACCTGCCGATTTTTGTTGTCTATCAATGTGATTATAGGAAGAAAAAGTATACCAAAAATATTAAATATAAAAGAATAAGAACCGAAGAATCAATGTATTTACTGACAAAGGAATTATTAATACAAGATTGGAAGATAGTTTATGATCAAAATGACATAAATAAAGCATATGATAATTTTTTACAAATATTTCAATCATTGTACAATAAAAACTGTCCTATAAAACAATACAGTGACAGACAACAACAAAAAAAAAAAACTATTCCTTGGGTCACCAAGGGGTTAATAAATGCATGTAAAAAGAAGAATACATTATATAAACAATTCATTAAATGCAGAACAGTGGAAGCTGAGATCAAATATAAAAGATATAAAAATAAGCTTACTACTATAATGAGGACCTGTAAGAAAGAATATTACAACAGAATATTAGAGGATAACAAAAATAACTTAAGAGGAATATGGCAAGTACTCAATGGGATTATTAGTAATCGACCTAAGAATGCTAATTATCCAGAATATTTTATTGAAAATGGCAATTTGATAAATAATATGGAGGATGTGGTCAGTGGTTTCAATAAATTGTTTGTAAACGGTGGTCCTGAATTAGCAAAATCAATAGCGACAACAGAAACAAACAACAGTGGTTCTGTAAATGAAATAGAAGATAGAAATCCAAACACAATCTTTTTGGGTGCAGTTACTGAAAAGGAAATTATCGAGACTGTGAGTAAATTTAAGAACAAAAAATCAACGGACTGGAATGAAATTGACATGACAATAGTGAAAAAAGTAATTGAAGGAATTGTTAAGCCACTCACCCACATCTGTAACCTATCATTTCAAACTGGTAAATTTCCAAACAAAATGAAAATAGCAAAAGTAATACCTCTATACAAAACAGGAGACAGTCATTGTTTCACAAATTACAGGCCAGTCTCTTTACTCTCACAATTCTCCAAAATACTTGAAAAAATCTTCACTAAGAAACTGGATGATTTCATTGAAAAACACAACCTCCTTACAGATAGCCAGTATGGTTTTAGAGCAGATAAATCTACATCTTTGGCACTGATCGAACTTATAGAAGAAATTACTAGTTGTATAGATTAAAAAAAAGGTTGCTGTAGGAGTATTTATAGATTTAAAGGAAGCTTTTGACACCACTGACCACAGAATACTACTAAGGAAACTGGAAAGGTATGGGATAAGAGGGGTAGGACTGAGTTGGGTGGAAAGTTATTTAAGTAACAGACAACAATTTGTACAAATTGGTGAGCACAAATCACCCTTCATGGACATCACTTGTGGTGTGCCCCAGGGGTCAGTTTTGGGACCCAAACTCTTTATTTTGTATATAAATGACATATGCCAAGTATCAAAAATTCTGAAATTTATTTTGTTTGCGGATGACACAAATATCCTTTGCACTGGTGAGAATTTGCAGCAGGTTTTAGAGGTGGTCACAACTGAAATGAAAAAGTTAACGCAGTGGTTCAACAAAAATGAATTATCTCTAAATCTAAAAAAAACAAAGATTATGATATTATGTATACACCCCGGCCACAAACTGTTTGAACTTCTATCTTCTGGTCGTCGTTACAGATCACTGAAGGTCAAAACCACCCGTCACAGGAACAGTTTCTTTCCTCAAGCCATCACTCTGATGAACTCCTAACATTCACCTAGTCCTACCTGTTTGCTGTACTCATGACTTTTCATCCATTCTTACATTGCACATAACTCTCACACTGCTTTTTACTTCATTCACATTATATCACTGAATCTGAGTCCACATTGAAATACTGTGTGATTGTATATTTTTTCATATATTTCTGCAAAGTGTGGTTAGTCCGAGTAAATAACTGCATATATTCCTGTATATATTTGCATCCTTTTATAGAAACGTGGACAGACTGTAATTTACTGTACATACTCTGTTTGTCATTGAATCCTTATTTAAATCCTTCACCTGAACAACGAGAGCAAGTTTTTAGCCAAAGTCAAATTCCTTGTATGTGTTGTGCATACTTGGCCAATAAAGCTGATTCTGATTCTGATTCTGATTGTTTGGAAATTATAAAATAAATCATGAAATAATGGTAACGATAGATGATACCAGAATAGAAACAGTACAGGAAAATAAGTTTCTGGGGGTGACGCTAGACAATAAAATCTGTTGGAAACCTCACATCAGTCACATCCGGGCCAAGTTGGCAAAATGTATAGGCATACTGGGGAAGACAAGACACATCTTGGACTATAAATCATTGGTCTTACTGTACAATTCACTGTTTCTACCTTATCTTAACTACTGTGTAGAAGTCTGGGGAAACATCTACAAGACCAACCTACAGTCAATATGCACATTACAAAAAGAGCTACAAGGATAATTAATAATGTAGGATATAGAGACCATACCAATTCGTTGTTTTTAAAGTCACATGTCATAAGGTTCATCGATTTAGTTAAATTTAAGACAGCACAAGTCATGTACAGGGCAATTAATAATCAACACCCAACTAATATACAAAAAATATTTAAAAAAAAGAGACAATGATCATAATTTGAGAGGAGACTTAAACTTTACAAAACCCAAGATACGAACAACCAAGAAAAGTCTGTGCATATCTGTCTGTGGGGTGGATTTGTGGAACAGTCTGGAGCCGGAACTGAAACTATGTACAAACAGAAATCAATTCAAAAAGAGGTATAAACATTATTTGCTGAAAGGATATATGTTAGAAGGGTAGTATTTATATGTACGATTCACTATGCTCACTCTGGGACACTCTGGGACACTATGTTATGGTGGGTGGGACAGCACTGTGTCTCTCTGTGTTGTTTGAGGCTGGTTTTGATGTATGGACATCAATGTATGTTAGGATGGATGGGTGTTAATGTTGATATGTAAAAATATACAGTAAATTGTTTACTTGGGGTCTTAAAGGTGGTAATTTGTATATAATTCACATGGGTGTATCTATGGAAAAGAGGAGATGGAATTAATAAGTGTTCACTTCTTCCTTCTCCCTTTCGAACACTGTATACTGTTACTTTATTGCATTTTTCATTTGTTTTGTTATACTTTTTTGTTCAAAATAAAGTGTCTATCTATCTATCTATCTATCTATCTATCTATCTAGTGGTTCACTGCCAATAAATTAAGATAAGATAAGATAAGATAAGCCTTTATTAGTCCCACAGTGGGGAAATTCCAGGATTGCAACAGCACAGGGATAGCAACACTCAGAGCAACAATCAAGAAGACAAGAAAAAACAAGAACAGCGAATATACGTACACTACCGTTCAAAAGTTTGGGGTCACTTAGAAATGTCCTTATTTTTGAAAGAAAAGCACTGTTTTTTTTAATGAAGATAACTTTAAACTAATCAGAAATACACTCTAATATCTAATATACATTGCTAATGTGGTAAATGACTGTTCTAGCTGCAAATGTCTGGTTTTTGGTGCAATATCTGCATAGGTGTATAGAGGCCCATTTCCAGCAACTATCACTCCAGTGTTCTCATGGTACAATGTGTTTGCTCATTGCATCAGAAGGCTAATGGATGATTAGAAAACCCTTGTGCAATTATGTTAGCACAGCTGAAAACAGTTTAGCTGGTTAGAGAAGCTATAAAACTGACCTTCCTTTGAGCAGGTTAGTATCTGGAAAAAATTATTATTTCAAATACAAATCATTATTTCTAACCTTGTCAATGTCTTGACTATATTTTCTATTCATTTTACAACTCATGGTGGTAAATAAGTGTGACTTTTCATGGAAAACACAAAATAATTGTCTGGGTGACCCCAAACTTTTGAACGGTAGTGTACATATGTACATATAAATATATAAATATATAAACACACAGTGCGGAGCATTGTAGCTAGATGGAATGAACAGCATAACGCGCATGCGCATGCAGCGACCGGCAGCTGGTGAAATAGTGCTTGTGCGTGTGTGTGTTTTTAATGTACTTTTATATGTTTTTATAAAATCCTCTGTGTCGTTTCTGCCTTGGAGTGTTTGTGGAATATATGGCGAAGGGCTCCCTGGTATCTACAACATGGATTTCCTTCCCTTTCTTGCACTGCTGCTATCTGTCCTCTGGCTCTTTGTCTCTGAAGTTAACGCGTTCGGCTCCATGGCGGGCAGAATGGCGGGCAGAATACATTATTCCAGGGACATGGTGCTGCACTTAAACACAGCTGATGCAGCGGCTGTGATTGAGCCTAAGCCGCAACTGCCGGACTTTATTTTGAGAGACGAACATAGTGGTGAAAAGAGAGACGGGAGAGGCGGCAGAAGGAAGCGTGGAAGGCGTGGAGGTGTGAAATTGCGCCTTAGGAGACGGCAGTTTGGAAACATTCCTCTTCCTTCAATAATTTTTGGGAACGTACAGTCTGTGAGAAACAAGGTGGATGAAATTCAAGGGAATGTACGTTACCAGAAGGACTTTAAGAACTGCTGCGTCATGGTCTTCACCGAATCTTGGCTTACTGCGCATGATTGAGATGCAGACCTGTGGATTGACAGCTTTGGAGCCCCGCTGCGCTCGGATCGGCAGGAAGAGGTAACGGGGAAATGTCAGGGGGGCGGAGTATGTTTATATATTAATAAGCAGTACTGCACATCTGTCACGGTCAGAGAGCACATCTGTACACCCGATGTGGAGCTGCTGTCTGTGTCACTACGCCCCTTTTATCTGCCTCGCAAGTTCCCCCAACTTTTCATCACAATTGTGTACATTCATCCGAGGGCAGACGCTGACTCCGCCTGCAGCACCATCTTTGATGTGATCCAGCAGCTGCAATCAATTTCTCCAGAGGCGCCAAACTTCATTCTTGGGGATTTTAACCATGTTTCTTTAAAGAAGACACTTAAAAACTTATCAGTATGTCTCCTGCCCAACCAGGCGAAAAAAGACATTGGACCTGTGCTATGGATCCATAGAGAGGGCCTATAAATCACTTCCCCTTCCTCCTTTAGGATCCTCAGATCACAACTGTGTACATTTGCTGCCCACATATAAAACTGCTCTCAGAAGAGGCAAGGTGGAGACCAGAGACATAGATGTGTGGACAGAAGATTCAGAGCACAGCATCCAGGAATGCTTTGACTGTACAGACTGGGAGATGTTCATAATGGCCTGCAGGGATGATTTGGACTCTCTGGTTGACCTCACATGCTCATACATGTCTTTCTGTAAAAATAAGATTGTTCCACGTAAACATGTCAAAATATATCACAACAACAAACCATGGGTTACAAAATCAGTTAAATCCTGCTTAAAGAGGAAAGCACTTGTCTTTAAACAGGGGTCTGTTTCTGAGCTACAGGTTGCCACAAAGGAGCTGAAGGCCGAAATTTTAAGAGCAAAACAGAATTATAAATCAGAGTTGGAAAGCAAGATGGCAACAAAGAAACTTGGTTCAGCCTGGGCCAGTATGAAAACTATTGCAGGCCTTCAGAGCACAGAGCGCAGTAATCGTGTCTTTTTAGATGGTTTTAATTCAGACACAGAGCTGGCTAATGCTCTTAATTGTTTTAATGGTCGTTTTGACTCCTTTGATTTCAGCACAAAAATCCAAGATTTGAAACAGAAACTCAAAGACAATCAGCACTTTAATATTGAGGTGCAGGATGTTAAAAGGGAGTTCTGTGCTGTAAAAGTGAACAAAAGTCAGGGCCCTGATAATATATGTGGGCGCTTGGTAAAGTCTTGTGCATGAACTGAGTCCTATATTTCATTACATTTTCAATAAGTCCTTACAGACACAACATGTGCCTAAGATCTGGAAAGAAGCCGTGGTTGTTCCCGTTCCAAAACCCAGCTGTCCTAAAACGGTAAAGGACTTTAGACCAGTTGCTTTGACTTCAATTTTAATGAAAATTTTTGAAAAACTGGTCAGATGTGAGGTCCTAAGGCAGACTGAACATGCATTGGATCCTCTGCAGTTTGCCTATAGGCCTCACAGAGGAGTGGAGGACGCCACTGTCACTTGGTTTAACATGCTTTTTACACATCTGGATTTTAATGGGACACATGCCAGACTTTTATTTGTGGACTTTTCTTCCTCCTTTAATACAATCCAACCTCATATCTTAGTTGAAAGGCTCCTGCAACAATCTGATTTGAGCAATAATCTAGTGGGTTGGATTCTGGATTTCTTAACCAACAGGACGCAGAGAGTAAGGGTCAATGGTACATTGTCTGACCTAAAGTGCTCTTCTACTGGCTCTCCTCAGGGGTGTGTGTTGTCACCACTACTCTTCATCCTGTACACAAACATTTGTCGGAGCAGACATGACAACAGACACATCAGAATCAGAATCAGCTTTATTGGCCAAGTATACACAACACATACAAGGAATTTGACTTTGGCTAAAAACTTGCTCTCGTTGTTCAGGTGGAGGATTTAAATAAGGATTCAATGACAACAGAGTATGTACAGTAAATTACAGTCTGTCCACGTTTCTATAAAAGGATGCAAATATATACAGGAATATATGCAGTTATTTACTCAGACTAACCACACTTTGCAGAAATATATGAAAAAATATACAGTCACACAGTATTTCAATGTGAACTCAGAATCAGTGATATAATATGAATGAAGTAAAAAGCAGTGTGAGAGTTATGTGCAATGTAATAATGGATGAAAAGTCATGAGTACAGCAACAGGTAGGACTAGGTGAATGTTAGGAGTTCATCAGAGTGATGGCTTGAGGAAAGAAACTGTTCCTGTGACGGGTGGTTTTGACCTTCAGTGATCTGTAACAACGACCAGAAGATAGAAGTTCAAACAGTTTGTGGCCGGGGTGTGATGGGTCAGCACAGATGTTTCCCGCCCGTTTCCTGGTTATGGACCGATATAAGTTCTCAATGGAGGGTAGGTCGGTACCAATGATCCTCTCCGCAGACTTAACGATCCGCTGCAGTCTGGTCTTGTCCTGTTTAGTGGCAGATCCAAACCAGACAGTGATGGAAAAGCAGAGGACAGATTGGATGATGGCGGTGTAGAAGACAACCAGCAGCTCCTGAGGCAAATCAAACTTCTTGAGCTGACGCAGAAAAAACAACCTCTGCTGTGCCTTTTTCTGGACAGTGTCTATATGGGAGGACCACTTCAGGTTCCGGGAGATTGTGGTACCCAGAAACTTGAAGGAGTCCACAGTGGATTCTGTGCTGTTGAGGATGGTGAGTGGGGGGAATGAAGGGGGGTGTCACCTGAAATCCACAGTCATCTCCACCGTTTTGGCTGGGTTAAGTTCAAGATGGTTCTGGCTGCACCAGAGGATCAGCTGCTCCACCTGCCTGTATGCAGACTCATCATCATCCCGGATCAAACCGATGACTATGGTGTCATCCGCAAACTTCAGGAGCTTCACCGAAGGGTCCTCTGAGGTGCAGTCATTGGAGTAAATTGGAGTAGAGGGAGAAGAGCAGTGGGGAAAGGACACATCCTTGGGGGGCGCCAGTACTAATTTTTCGGGAGCTGGATGTAAATCTCCCTAGCTTCACCTGTTGCCACCTGTCAGTCAGAAAGCTGGAGATCCACTGGCAGGTGGAGGGGGGCACCTTGAGCTGGAGGAGTTTCTGATGAAGAATGCCTGGGATGATGGCGTTGAACGCTGAGCTGAAGTCGACAAACAGGATCCTGGCGTACGTCCCTGGGGAGTCGAGGTGTTGCAGGATGTAGTGTAGTCCCATATTCACTGCATCATCCACTGACCTGTTTGACCGGTAGGCAAACTGCAGTGGGTCCATCAGGGGGCCTGTGATGACCTTCAGGTGGTTCAGCACCAATCTCTCCAAGGATTTCATGACCACAGAGGTCAGGGCAACAGGTCTGTAGTCGTTTAATCCTGTAACAGAGGGTTTCTTGGGAACTGGAATGATGATGGAGCGTTTGAAGCAGGAAGGCACTTCACGCAGCTCCAGTGATCTGTTAAAGATCCGGGTGAAGACGGGTGAACATTATAAAGTATGCTGATGACTCAGTTATTGTCAGTCTCCTCCAGGATGGTGAGAGTGTCCACGGCCCAGTAGTTGATGATTTTGTTCACTGGTGTGAGGATTCCTACCTGCAGCTGAATACAACAAAAACTAAAGATATGATTATTGACTTTAGGAGGAAAAATCCCAGGCACAAAGTCACCGTACTAAAAGGCCAGACCACCGAATGTGTACAATTGTACAAATATCTTGGGACGATTATTGATAGTAATTTAAACTTTGAAGAGAACTGTGAAAGGGTGTGCAAAAAGGGTCAGTAACATTTGCATTGCTTGAGAAAACTTGCACGCTTCCAAGTTGACCGAACCATAATGACAATGTTTTATCGGGCTTTTATTGAATCTGTTTTATCCTTTTCTTTAGTGTCATGGTTTGGTCAGATAAAACTGAAACAGAGGAAGTCCTTGGATCAGGTAGTTAGATGGTCCAGTCGTTTGCTTGGTGAGTAACAGCTGAGCCTGACATCCCTGTACACCAGACAAGTACAGAGGATTGCTACCTCCATTTTAAATGATGACTCCCACCCTTTGCACTGCCACTTTAAGCTTCTTCCCTCAAGACGGAGGTTTGCTGTCCCAAAAAGTAAAACCCAGCACTACAAAAACAGCTTTGTTCCTGCTGCTGTCAAAGAGTTGAACAAGCTGTAAAAATATATTGTACATAATTTAGGTATCTATTTATTAACTTCATTTTATATTTACTTATTTTTGTAGGATGTCACTTGGGTTCTAAGTATTTTATTGGGTTTTAGACGTTTGAGTTTTTAACCTCTTTGACTAGTTTTTAACCTTTAATATGACTCTTCTCTCTTACCTCTGGTTTCTCTCTCATCTCTTTGTCTTTTTATACCCTGATTGATGGAGCCTTGAGTATTTTTATCATGTTTATAGTCAGCTTCATGCGTGCCTGTGTTTGTGTCTATGTTGAATGTAATTTGTGGCTTGTAAATATGGATGTCACCAGACTGCAAAACAAATCTACCTACGGGTACAAATAAAGTAACCTGGACCTGAATAACCATCTACTTAGTTATCCTACATGGTATGATTATGTACCCATACATATTGTCACCCTCCGTAGTGACCGGTATTGTCCTAGTTGTATACCGGAGGGGATGATTGTGTAAGTCTATTGCGTCTTTTGCATTCAGTACTATTAGGTTGTCACGTTTTTTTGCTATCTCTGTGAGCAGCCCTACTTAGGTTATACAGTCTGACAGCCGTAGGGAGGAAGGATCCGTGAAACCTCTCGGTTGCGCACCTAGGATGATGTAGTCTGCTGCTAAATGAGCTCCTCAGTGCGTTCAGTATGTCCTGCATAGGGTGGGACATAAGGAAATTATCTATTTACCTTGGAAAAACAAAATGTATGATATTTGGAAACCACAAATTATATAATCACAGAAAAATTAAAATAAACAATGTTGAAATTGACAGTTTTTGAAACCAAGGTCCCAGGGGTCATTGTTGATAACAAACTAAACTGGAAATCACACTTAAATTATGTCAAAACTAAAATGTCTAAATCCATTGCCGTAGTGTATAAAGTTAAGGATCTCCTGTGTCAGAAATCTCTCTGCATTTTATATAATTCACTGACAGTTCCTTTTATGACATACTGTGTGGAGATCTGGGGAAACACGTATAAAACAAACACAAACTTAATCTTTTTACTACAGAAAAAAGCTGTATGCACTGTATCAAAGAAACCTTACCATGAACCAACAAATCCATTATTCATTCAATTACATACTCTTAAATTTAGAGATCTAGTAGATTATAATGTCATTCAAATCATGTACAAAGCAAATAATAACCAATTACCTGTTAATATTCAGAGACTGTTTAAAAAAAGGGAAAGCAAATATGAGCTAAGAGGTTACTCTGTTTTTAATAAGCCAAAGGTTAGAACAAATACAAAGTATCATTGCATGTCTGTCACTGGAGTTAAACTGTGGAACTGTTGCTCTGAAAACATTAAAACATGTTCAACTCTGAAGCAATTCAAAAAATTGTACAAAGATGAGAAAATCTCCCAGTATCTCACTGTAAATGCTGGGAGATAAATTTGTAATAACTTAAAGGTTGTTTTTTTTTTGTCTACTTGTTCTATTTGATTGTCTTTGTTAATTTTGGGTATGATTTAAATTTTTATGTTATTGATTTTAAAATTGAAACGGGGTTGGCACTATATAAACACTTTCGGTTGTTCTTTTGTGTGTTCTTATTGTATTGCATGTGTTTATTATTATTATTATTACCGAATAAATTCATTCATTCATTCATTCTATAGAATCAGAGGGGTCACTGCCATGCAAGGTACCACCACAAATTTCCCTCCTCTGTTCCATTATTGCTGAGTACCAAGCTGGACCACAGGAAGTTCCGCTTTTATATGGTCTTCGGCATGACCCGGCCGGGATTTGAACCCCGGCCTCCCGGGTGTGGGGCAGATGCTCTACCAACTGAGCCACCACTCCGGTTACAGCCGCTACTGCCAAAGAGAATCCACCTCTCAAAGAAACAAGGGAACACCCGCATTGATGTCAGCAAGATGTCTCAACCAGACCTTGTGGAAAAGTTTGCAGAGACCTTCGAGAAGGAAATGCAAGCCTTACAGCCCAGAGACTCTGCCACAGAGAAGTGGGAAGTACTGCGGGCCACCATGCACTGCACTGCCTTTGCTACCTTTGGGAAGAAGTCCTCCAAGTCTCATTACTGGTTTGAGGCCAAGTCCACAGAGATGACTCCCGTCATTGAAGCCAAGTGTGCCGCCTTCATCGAGTATAAGCAGTCACCCAGTGAGAAGAGCCTGCAGATTCTCAGGGCTGCCAGGAGCAAGGCTCAGCAGACAGCCGGGCATTGCACCAACGAATACTGGACAGAGCTCAGTGAAGACATCCAGACAGCTGCTGCTACAGGCAACATTAAAGGGACGTACAATGGTATCAAGAAGGCACTCAGACCAGTCCAGAGCAAAACAGCTCCCCTCAAATCTTCAACTGGGGTAGTAATTACAGACAATGGACAACAGATGGAGAGATGGGTGGAACACTACTCTGACTTCTACTCCAGACAGAACACAGTATCCCCAAAAGCTCTTGACACCATCAAGTGTATGCCAATCATAGAGGAGCTGGATGTAGGGCCAACCATAGAGGAACTCAGGAAGGCCATCAAAAGCTTGGCCTTAGGCAAAGCCCCAGGCAGCGACGGGTTTCCCCCAGACCTGATCAAACACTGCAAGACTACCCTTCTGCTCCCATCGCATGAGGTCCTCTGTCAGTGCTGGCAAGAAGGGGCTGTACCATAGGACATGAGGGATGCCAAGATCATCACCCTCAATCAGAACAAGGGCAAAAGAAGTGATTGCAACAATTATAGAGGCATCTCTCGACTCAGCATAATCAACAAAGTCTTTGCTCAGGTCATTTTGATCCACCTGCAGAAGCTGGCAGAACCCATCTACCCAGAGTCACAGTGTGGCTTTTGTGTCAAGAGATCAATGAAAGACATGGTCTTCTCCCTCTGTCAACTCCAGGAGAAGTGCAGATAACAGCAGATGCTCCGATATGTCACCTTCAATAAGACTGACGAGCTAGCGGCTATCTCCCGCTACGAGAGCGTCTTCAGAGAGATTAGCTTGATGTTGTTTACTGAGACATGGCTAACAGAACTAGCAACAGATGCTAACATAGAACTGGAGGGTTTCCACGCAATACGGGCAGACCGGACACCAGACAGTGGGAAGGCAAGGGGCGGAGGAGTGATAATGTATGTCAATAACAGCTGGTGCAGACCAGGACATATCACGGTTAAACAACAACACTGCAACAAAGACATGGAGTTGCTAGCTGTTAGCATGCAGCCTACCTATCTCCCGAGGGAATACTCACACGTGATCTGCATTGTAATTTATGCAAATCCGACGGCAAACGCGAGGACAGCGCGTGACGCCATTCACTTGGAAACTGGCAGGCTGCTGACACAACACCCAGATGCTCTCCTACTCATCTCAGGTGATTTCAACCCTATTTCACTGTCCCCCATTCTGCCCACATTCACCCAGTATGTCACATGCCACACTAGAGACAATAAAACACTGGACTTATTCTATGCAAACACTAAGGAGGCGTACACCTCATCACCACTCCCCCCAATCGGGAGATCGGATCACAACTTGGTTCATCTCCTGCCGGTGTACAAACCCCTAGTACACAGACAACCTCCGGTCATGCGCACGGTGAAGTTATGGTCTGAGGAGGCAATGGACGCTCTAAAGGACTGTTTTGAAACCACTGCCTGGGAGCAGCTCTGTGATCCACATGGTGAGGACATCCATGGCCTCACTCACACCATCACGGATTACATCAACTTCTGTGTGGACAACACCGTACCCACCAAGACCATATGGTGTTGCTCGGACAACAAACCCTGGATCAACCCTGAGATAAAAACACTTCTGAGAGAGAAGAAGAGGATCTTCAGGTCGAGGAACAGGGAGATGCTGAAGTCCGTACAAAGGGAGCTGAGGAGGAAGATCAGAGAGGGCAAGAACAGCATCAGGAAGAAGATGGAGGACAAGCTGCAACAGAGCGACATTGGCAGGGTCTGGAGAAACCTTAAAACCATCTCTGGGTTCCAGAATACCTCCTCCCAGGCCAAGGGGGGCAGGGAGTGGGCGAACAATCTGAACCTGTTTTTTAATAAACATGCTTGGCAATAAAGCTATTCTGATTCTGATTCTGAAATAGGTTTGACCAACCGCCCTCCACCCCGACTGCACAACAACCACTGCTGCCTCTAAAGTCATCGAGACCTGCTGTCCACACCCCACTCTACCAACACCCCCCCACTCCCAGCACACAGCCCCCCAACCTGACCCTCACCCAGGTGACGACGGAGCTGAGGAAGATCAAGGTGAGGAAGGCCTCGGGACCGGACGGCATCAGCGCGAAGCTGCTCAAGTCCTGCGCAGACCAGCTGTGTGGGATTGTGGAGCACATCTTCAACCTGAACCTGAAGCTGGGGAGGGTACCACAGTTGTGGAAAACACCTTGTGTGGTACCTGTACCAAAGACTTCCCACCCCAAAGACCTGAACAGCTACAGACCAGTGGCCCTGATATCTCACATGATGAAGACCCTGGAGAGACTGCTCCTTGCTCACCTCCGCCCCCTGGTGGGACCAGCGATGGATCCACTCCAGTTCACTTACCAGCATGGCATTGGGGTGGAAGATGCAGTGATCTTCCTCCTTCACCGTTCCCTGTTCCACCTGGAGAAGCTCGGGAACGCGGTGGGGATCATGTTCTTTGACTTCTCCAGTGCTTTCAACACCATCCAACCAATGATCCTGAAAGACAAGCTGCTGTGCGCAGGGGTGGACCAGCACCTGTCATCATGGATCCTGGACTACCTCACGAACCGGCCTCAGTTTGTGAGAACCCGGGACTGTGTGTCCGACATGATCATCGGTAGCACGGGGGACCCCCAGGGAACGGTTTTTGTTCCGTTCCTGTTCACCCTTTATACTGCGAACTTCTCACACAACACAACACACTGCCATCTACAGAAGTTCTCTGATGACTCTGTGATCGTCGGCCTCATCTCCAACGGAGATGAAGCTGAGTACAGAGAACTTATCCAGGACTTTGTGGACTGGTGCCATCGGAACTGCCTCCAGATCAACGCGAGGAAAACTAAGGAGCTGGTGGTGGACTGCTGCAGGCAAGGACAACCCCTCACCGCACCAGTAAACATACAGGGAACAGACATTGAGATGGTGACATCCTACAAGTACCTGGGTGTTCATCTGAACAATAAACTAGACTGGTCACACAATACCGACGCACTCTACAAGAAGGGACAGCACAGGCTGTTCCTACTGAGGAAGCTCAGGTCTTTTGGTGTACAAGGGGCACTGCTGAAGACATTCTATGACACGGTGGTGGCACCAGCCATCACTTTTGGAGTGGTCTGCTGGGGCAGTGGCATTACAGCAGCCGATAGGAAGAGACTGAACAAACTAATCAAGAAAGCTAGCTCTGTCCTGAGGCAACGCCTTGACCCAGTGGAGGAGATAGGAGAGAGAAGGATGGTGGCTAAACTGTCATTTCTGCTGAAGTCCGAGTCCCACCCTATGCAGGACATACTGAATGCACTGAGGAGCTCATTTAGCAGTAAGCTACATCATCCTAGGTGGCGACCGAGAGGTTTCACAGGTCCTTCCTACCTACGGCTATCAGACTGTATAATCTATGCAGGGCTGCTCACAGAAATAGCAAAAAAAACATGACAACCTAATAGTATTGAATGCAAAAGACACAACAGACTTTCACAAATGGTCCCCTCCAGCATACAACTAGGACAATATCAGTCACTACGGAGGGTGACAATATGTATGGGTACATATTCATACCATGTAGGGTAACTAAATAGATGGTTATGCTGTTTATTCCATCTAGCTACAATGCTCTGCACTGTGTATATATATTTATATATTTATGTGTACATATGTATATTCACTGCTCTTATTTTCTTATCTTCTTAATTATTGCTCTGAGTGTTGCTATCCCTGTGCTGTTGCAAGCCTGGAATTTCCCCATTGTGGGACTAATAAAGGCTTATCTTCATAGATCTCATCAAGGCATTCAACCTCGTCAGCAGAGACGGCCTGTTCAAAATTCTCCCAAAGATAGGCTGCCCACCAAAGCTGCAGAGCATGATCGAGTCTTTTCACTCAGACATGAAGGGGACTGTGCAGTTCAATGGGAGTTCCTCAAGCCCCTTCAGCATCTGCAGTGGCGTCAAACAAGGCTGCGTCCTTGCTCCCACACTCTTAGGATATTCTTCGCCGTTCTCCTAAAGCATGCCTTTGGCACTGCAACTGAAGGAATTTACCTACACATCAGGTCAGATGGCAGGCTGATCAACCTTGCCCGCCTCAGAGCCAAGACGAAGGTTTGTGAAATGTTCATCAGAGATATGCTGTTTGATGATGATGCAGCAATTGCAACACACACCCAACAGGAGCTGCAGACACTGATGGACTGCTTCTCACAGGACTGCAAGGATTTTGGACTCACCATTAGCCTGAAAAAGACCAATGTCCTGGGACAAGAAACTGAATCACCACCTGCCATCACCATCAATGACTTTGAACTTGACATTGTCCACCACTTCACCTACCTTGGCTCTACCATAACCAACAACCTCTCCCTTGACACAGAAATAGGAAGGAGGATCAGGAAGGCAGCTACAACATTTGCTCACCTCACAACCAGAGTGTGGACAAACCCTAAGTTGTCGGTAAAGACTAAGATGGCAGTGTATAATGCCTGTGTCATTAGCACACTGCTGTACGGCAGTGAGTCATGGACAGCATATGCCAGAAAGGAGAAGCGACTCAACACCTTCCATCTGCGAAGCATCCCCCGCATCCTGGGCATATCCTGGCGGGACAGTGTAACCAAAGCAGATGTCTTGAATCGCACGGGACTTCCCAGCATGTTCACTCTCCTCAGACAGCAAAGGCTATGCTGGCTAGGCCATGTCCACCGCATGGACGACAAGTGCATCCCAAAGGACATCCTGTATGGAGAACTGCCATTTGGGAGGAGATCCACTGGTCGCCCCCGCTCCGGTACAAAGATGTCTTTAAGAGAGACATTAAGGCCACTGACATCAACGCAGAGACCTAGGAGAGCCTAGCAGGTGACTGGGCAAAGTGGAAAGGGACCCTGAAGCAACATCTGAAATAAGGGGAGGAGAAAATGATGACCGCTGCGGCAGAAAAACGAGCACACAGGAAGGAAAGCAGCAGCTCCAACAGACCAGAGACTACACACAGGTGTGACCTTTGCGATAGAGACTGCCACTCCTTCATCAGTCTATTTAGCCACAGACGACGCTGCTTTAGGCGAGCAGACAACCAGAACTAGGATGCTTCACCCATGACCAACCCTGACCGATGGAGGTCTAAGAACAGGAAGTCTATAAATGCTATTCATATATAGTACACTGTGGCCACACAAGTGTATTACTGTACGCCTCACATCTCAGATAAGAACAAAGAACTGAGTCTACTTGGAGATAACAGGAGGATGTGAAAGTCTAGTCCTTGTTATGCAGGAGACGGCCTTGGGAGGATCCTTTGTGTGTCTAGAGACTGTGTAGAGGACCCTTTGTTGGCCAAGGACGAAGAGGGGGAGGCTGAAGGATTAAAGGGGAAATACATTGTGACTGGTGATGTTAATGCATGTGAATTGTGGGCTGTGAAAGCCTGGGAATAAAAGGAACGAGTTTGTCTGAGAGTTCCTTTTTTGCAACTTTGTTGATGATGGCGAATGTGTAATAAAACTGCCTTGAGACAAACCTTGCCTCGTCATTTCCACATTTCCACACTGGTGACCCAAGACGTAGCATGAGCACGCAGCAAGAAGAGAATTCCCTGGGGCCAGACTCATCAGGATACCCCAGCCAAGCCTCTGCCGTTACCGTCCAGCTACCGGACTTTTGGCAGAACAACCCACCCTCCTGGTTCCATTTGGTGGAGGCACAGTTTGCCCTCTGGAGGATAACGGTGGATGACACCAAATTCTACCATGTGGTTGCAAAGCTCGACAACCACATGGCTCAGCATGTGGAAAGCCTCTTGGAGCAGCCACCAGCCAGCAACAAGTACGGCGCGTTGAAGGCTGCACTCATCCAACACTCCACTCTCTCAGTCGAGGAGGGAGCAGAGAGACTCCTGGTGCTGACCGACTTGGGAGACTGCACGGCCATCGACTTGATGGAGAAAATGCTGAGGTTGAAGGGCACTGACGACGACAACTTCCTTTTCACCCACATTTTCCTCAGAACCCTCCCGTCAGCCATGAGAGCGGCCCTGGCCAGTTCTCCGTTGCTGGCTAAGCGGGACTTCCGCGCGCTGGCCCGGGAGGCGCACCGGATTCTCAACGCCAGCAAACAGCGCGCAGCCACCGCGGTAGCGACGGAGTTCGGCGCGACGGCCGGAGATGGCAGGGAGCCAGGGACGGCTGTAGCAGATCCACCGACTACGGCGGCAGCGGGGGCCAAGGATCGCAGAGGAGACACTCTCTGTTTCTACCATCGCTGCTTTGCAGAGAAGGCATGCAAATGCATACCACCGTGCCAGTTCAAGCGCTCGGGAAACGCCAAGACCGGGGATCGGTAGCAGTCGCGACCCTCGGGGAGGAGAACAAGCTGCTCTACTTAATGGATGCACGCTCGGGAGGCATTTCCTCGTGGACACAGGCTTCCAGTTGAGTTTCATCACGCCTTCCTATGCTGACCGGTTGGCAGGTTCCAGAGGTCCCGGGGTAGCAGCAGTGAACGGCTCGGAGATTAAGACCTTTGGTGAGAGGACTCTGCTTCTGTCTCTACACGGCCGTACATTTGAATGGACTTTTGTTATAGCAGCAGTTAATTTCAATATGTTGGGGGCTGATTTTTTGTGCTCACATGGTTTGTTGGTTGATCTTGCTAACAGGTGCCTGGTTAATGCACTTTCCTTTTATTCTATTCCCTGTACAGCACGAATGGCCCGGCCAACAGCACAAGCCAACATCACAGCTGCAAGTGATAAGTTCCACACACTGCTCACTCAGTTCCCAGCACTCACGGTTCTCACATTCTCGGCAGCCGTCGCTAAACACGGGGTGGAGCATTTTATTATCACCACCGGACCGCCCGTTTTTGCAAAAGCTCGGCACTGGGACGCAGCTAAACTGGCCATAGCGCGCGAGGAGTTTGCCAACCTGGAGAGGTTGGGCATCATCAGGCGTTCGAACAGCCCATGGGCATCCCCGCTACACATGGTCCCTAAGGCTGACGGCTCGTGGCGACCTTGCGGGAATTTCCGCAGGTTGAACAACGCCACAGCACATGACCGCTACCCAATCCCACATAACCAAGATTTTTCCGTTCATTTGGCAGGGGCGCGCGTTTTTTCTAAAATAGACTTGGTCCGCGGTTACCACCAAGTCCCAGTGCGCACTGAAGACATACCCAAAACAGTGGTGATAACTCCATTTGGCCTATTTGAGTTTTTACGCATACCATTCGGGCTTAAAGGGGCCGCACAGACGTTCCAACACATGATGGACACGGTGCTGTGCGATCTCCCTTTCGTGTTCGTCTACTTGGACGATATTTTGGTAGCCAGCGCGTCCGAAGACGAACACAAAAACCACCTCGCGGCAGTTTTCCGGAGGTTGGGAGAGCACGGTTTAATAATCAGCCCAGCAAAGTGTCAGTTCGGGGTGACGCAGATTGATTTTTTGGGGCATCCCGTCTCCCCCAAAGGAGCAGTTCCGCTCCCTGACAAGATGCGCGCGGTGACAGATTTTCCCCGACCACAAACAGTCAGAGCGTTACAGGAGTTTTTGGGAATGGTGAATTTTTATAACCGTTTCCTCCCCCACGCAGCGCAGCTCATGCAACCATTATACGCCGCACTCAAAAAACAAAAACCCGCGAATAAGATCGAATGGTCTCCGGAGCGAGAGCGAGCATTCTCGGAGGTCAAAGCAGCCCTGGCAAGCTGCGTTGTTGGCGCATCCAGACCCAACGGCCCGCATAGCGCTCACTGCTGACGCGTCAGATGTGGCCATAGGGGCGGTCGTGGAGCAGCATGTAGCCGGGGCTTGGCAACCGCTCGCCTTTTTCAGCAGGACTTTGCGCGATAGTGAACATAAATACAGCGCGTTCGACAGGGAGTTGTTAGCCCTCCACTTGGCCATTCGCCACTTTCAGTTCTGGCTGGAAGGACGCAGTTTCACCGCGTTCGTGGACCACAAGCCGTTAACTTTCGCGATGGACAAGGTTTCGGAACCGTGGTCAGGCCGGCAGCAGAGACAGCTGGCCGCAATCTCAGAGTTTACTACCGATATTCAGCATGTGGCAGGTAAGCTGAATGTAGTGGCAGACTGCCTCTCGCGCGCCGTGGCAGCCCCAGTCCGTGTAGGGATAGATTACACAGCCATGGCCGCGGAGCAGATTAGTGACGCAGATGTGTGCGCACTCCAGTCTGGACCAATAGGGTTAAGGCTGGAGAGCAGGGTGCTGCAAGACGGTATGCCCCCCCTTAATCTGCGATGTCTCCACGGGGCGACTGCATCCCATGGTACCGGCCGCGTGGTGCCGCCGCGTTTTTGACTCGATCCATTCTTTGGCGCACCCGGGAGTGCGCGCGTCAGTCAAAATGGTAGGAGAGAAATTTGTGTGGCCGAACCGAATGGGCAGCAGCCTGCATGGCGTGTCAACGTGCCAAGGTACACAGACACACGAGGGCTCCTTTGGAGCCATTTCACATCCCAGCTAAGAGGTTCCATCATGTTCACGTGGACCTCGTGGGCCCCCTTCCACCGTCACAGGGGTGCACACATCTTCTGACAATGGTGGACCGCACCACACGCTGGCCGGAAGTGGTTCCACTGGCATCAACCACAGCCGAGGAGGTGGTGCGCACTTTTTTAACAGCATGGGTGACGCGTTTTGGAGTTCCGTCGGACATTACGTCCGACAGAGGCCCTCAATTTGTTTCCGAACTTTGGTCAGCAATGGCCCACAGCCTGGGTGTAGCGATCCACCGCACAACCGCGTACAATCCACAGGCTAATGGGTTATGCGAACGTTTTCATAGGTCATTGAAAGCGGCTCTCAGAGCGTCACTGACGGATGCAAATTGAGTAGACAGGCTACCGTGGGTTTTATTGGGGTTGCGTTCCGCACCTAAAGAGGACTTAGAAGCCTCCCCGGCTGAGCTAGTTTTCGTGCAGCCACTTCGGCTGCCCGGGGAGTTTCTCCCAGATAATCCTGCGCCAGATAGCTCCCCGTCTCAGCTGTTGCAGCGTGGCACGGAATCGGGCACGCTACCTGGCTCCGTTCACCACAGTTTTCCGCGCGTCTTTGTGCCTAAAACTTTGAAAAATGCGGAGTTTGTTTTTGTCAGACACAATGCTCATCGCCCCCCGCTGCGACCACCTTATGATGGACCGTTCAGAGTGCTGGAAACAGGGGACAAGCATTTTTTGCTAGATTTGGGGGGCAGGAGGGAAAAGATTGGCATGAACAGACTCAAGCTCGCTTTTGTGGTGGCGGACGAGCAAGTGCTGTTGACCAGGGCTCCTCGGCGCGGTAGACCCCCTCGGGGAAATTCCCCAGAGCACCCACAGGGTCTGACAAAAGGTTTTCACCCCCAGACAGCAGCTCCCCAGCATGATGGCGCTGCGGAGGTGGTGAATCCTGGTTACAGGAGATACGGGAGAAGACTGAGACCCAGGCAGCACGTGGGCTGATGTGTATTGATTTTATCATGACATGCAGACTGTTATTCTGTTGTTCGATCTTAGATGTTTGGGGGGGGGTCATGTGGCCACACATGTGTATTACTGTACGCCTCACATCTCAGATAAGAACAAAGAACTGAGTCTACTTGGAGATAACAGGAGGATGTGAAAGTCTAGCCCTTGTTATGCAGGAGACGGCCTTGGGAGGATCCTTTGTGTGCCTAGAGACTGTGTAGAGGACCCTTTGTTGGCCAAGGACGAAGAGGGGGAGGCTGGAGGATTAAAGGGGAAATACATTGTGACTGGTGATGTTAATGCATGTGAATTGTGGGCTGTGAAAGCCTGGGTATAAAAGGAACGAGTTTGTCTGAGAGTTCCTTTTTTGCAACTTTGTTGATGATGGCGAATGTGTAATAAAACTGCCTTGAGACAAACCTTGCCTCGTCATTTATACATTTCCACAACATATCAAATATGAGCTCCTTTGGCAAAGTAAATCTGTTTGGCACAATAAGGAAAGCAGATATCTGTTCTGCTTCCCTCGCTGCTAGACAGGATGGGAAAAAACTGAAAGCTTCATCCTTCCATCCATCCTTCCATCCATCCATCTTCTACCGCTTAATCCTTTTCAGGTAGGGAGGGAGCTGGAACCTATCTCAGCGTCTTTGGGTGAAAAGCAGGGTCCACCCTGGACAGATCACCAGTCCATCACAGTGCCAACATAGAGAGACAACCATTCACTCTCACAGTCATACCTAAGGACAATTTAGAATCCCCAGTTCATGTCAATGAACCTAACCTACATGTCCTTGGCCTGTGGGGGGAAACCGGAGTACCCAAAGAAAACTCACACAGACACAGGGAGAACATGCAAATTCCCCACACAAGGGTTAACAATGGTCAGGGGTGGAATCAATCCCGTGACCTTCTTGCTGTGCTGCCACAGTGCTAACCACTGCAGCACCGAGCTGCCATAAAACATCATGACACTACAAAGTAAAAACTTTGTGTCACAACAAAATAAAACTGCCATGTCACTACAAAATAAAAGCATCATATCACTACAAAATAAAACCACGTCACTACAAAATAAACCAAAATCTGACTGAAAGAAATATCAAAACTTCTGTAAATAAATTTGAACTGTGGTGCACGTATGTGGGTTTCATATGCTTCACATGGATATTACTGTATGCTTATTGTATGCTTCACGTCTCAGAGGAACAAAAGGACTGAACCTCCTAGAGGTAACAGGAGGATGTGAAATCTGGCCTTTTGTATGCAAAGAGATGGCCTTGAGGGATTTCCTGACCACCAGGACTTTAGGTGGAGGCGAGAAGGCCTGGAGGGGGATGCATTGGATTTGGGATTAAAAGACAATGTGACTGTGTGCTTTGATGTCCAGGGGTATAAAAGGGACAGATGTTGGGGGATGCATTCTCTTACTGCTTTTGGATGTTGGAGAATGTGAATGTGAATAAAACTGGACTTGAGAAATAAACTCGGCCTCGTCCTTCCACATATCTCCACACTGGTGACCCTAAGACGTATCATGAGCGGAGACGATTCTTCCGAGCCAGACTCGTCAGGAGCCAACCAAACTAATGCAGCCACAGTTCAGCTACCGGACTTCTGGCAGAACAATCCGCGCTCCTGGTTTAACGCAGTCGAGGCACAGTTCCACCTCAGGAGGATTTCAGTAGACGCCACAAAGTTCTACCATGTGGTTGCAAAGCTGGACAACCACACAGCCCAGCGAGTGGAGAGCTTGATCAACCACCCGCCAGACAGCGACAAGTACAGCACGTTGAAGGCTGCACTCATCCGTTACTTTACCCCCTCGGTGGAGGGGCGAGCAGAGAGGCTCCTGGCGCTGACTGAATTTGAGGGCGACAGACCTGCAGACCTGATGGGGAAGATGTTGAGTTTGAGAGACTCCGAAGATGATAACTTCATTTTCACCCACCTTTTCCTCAGGACCCTACCGTCAGCGGTGAGACTGATCCTGGCCAGTTTACCTCTGCTGGCCCGACGAGACTACCACGAGCTGGGCCAGGAGGCGCAACGACTCGTCGACGCCAATAAACGGCGCATGGCCATGGCTGTGGCAGCGGAGCTGGGCGCAACGTCCAGAGATGGCAGGGGGCCAGAGGCTGCAGCACCAGACTCACCGACGACAACGACGGCAGGGGCCAGGAGACACGGAGCAGACAACGTCCTTTGCTTCTACCATCGCCGTTTCGCGGAGAGGGCACGCAAGTGCATTCCACCGTGCCATTTCAAGCGCACGGGAAACACCAAGAGAGAGGTGTTCTCCTCTCCCCTCGGAGAGGAGAACAAGCTGCTCTACTTGAGGGATGCGCGCTTGGGGAGGCATTTCCTCGTGGACACAGGCTCCCAGCTGAGTTTCATCACACCTTCCTACGCCGACCGGCTGGCGCCTTCCAGTGGTCCCGGGGTGTCAGTGGCGAACGGCTCGGCGATTAAGACGTTCGGTGAGAGGGCTCTGTTTCTGTCTTTACACGGCCGTACATTCGAGTGGACTTTCGTCATAGCTGCAGTCAATTTCAACATGTTAGGGGCTGATTTTTTGTGCACACATGGTTTGTTGGTTGATCTTGCTAACAGGCGCCTGGTTAATGCACTCTCCTTTTATTCTATTCCCTGTACAGCTCGAGTTGCCCCGCCAACAGCACAGACCAACGTCACAGCTGCAGGTGATAAGTTCCACACACTCCTCACTCAGTTTCCAGCACTCACAGTTCCAACATTTTCGGCAACTGTGGCTAAACACGGGGTGGGACATTTTGTTACTACCACCGGACCGCCTGTTTTTGCAAAAGCTCGGTGCTTGGATTCAGCTAAACTGACCATAGCGCGCGAGGAGTTTGCCAACCTGGAAAGGTTGGGCATCATCCGGCGTTCGAAGAGCCCATGGGCTTCACCGCTTCACATGGTCCCGAAAGCTGATGGCTCGTGGCGACCTTGCGGTGATTTCCGCAGGCTGAACAATGCTACAGTGCACGACCGCTACCCGATTCCGCACAGCAAAGATTTTTCAGTTCATTTGGCGGGGGCGCGCATTTTTTCTAAAATAGACTTGGTACGCGGTTACCACCAGGTCCCAGTGTATGCTGAGGACATACCCAAAACAGCGGTAATAACTCCTTTCGGGCTTTTCGAGTTTTTGCGCATGCCGTTTGGGCTTAAAGGCGCGGCGCAGACGTTCCAATGCATGATGGACGCGGTTTTGTGCGATCTCTCTTTCATGTTCGTCTACCTGGACGACATTTTGGTAGCCAACGTGTCCGAAGACGAACACGAAAACCACCTCACGGCAGTTTTCCGGAGGTTGGCAGAGCACGGGTTAATAATCAACCCAGCGAAGTGTCAGTTCGGGGTGACGCAGATTGATTTTTTGGGGCATCGCGTCTCCCCAGAAGGAGCGGTTCCTCTGCCTGACAAAGTGCACGTGGTAACAAATTTTCCCCAACCAAAGACAGTCAAAGCGTTACAGGAGTTTTTGGGAATGGTGAATTTTTCTAACCGTTTCCTCCCCCGCGCAGCGCAGCTCATGCAACCATTGTATGCTGCACTAAAAAAACAAAAACCCACAAATAAAGTCGAATGGTCTCCGGAGCGAGAGCGTGCATTCTCTGAAGTCAAAACAGCCCTGGCAAACGCTGCGTTGTTGGCACATCCGGTCCCAGCGGCCCGCATGGCGCTCACTACTGACGCGTCACATGTGGCCATGGGGCGGTCGTGGAACAGTATGTAGCCGGAGCCTGGCAACCGCTCGCATTTTTCAGCAAGACCCTGCGCGACAGCTAACGTAAATACAGCGCATTCGACAGGGAGTTGTTAGCTCTCCATTTGGCCATTCGCCACTTCCAGTTCTGGCTGGAAGGATGCCGTTTCACCGCGTCCGTTGACCACAAGCCGCTGACTTTCGCGATGGCCAAGATTTCAGAACCTTGGTCAGGCCGGCAGCAGAGACAGCTGGCCGCAATATTGGAGTTTACTACCGATATCCAGCATGTGGAGGGTAAACTTAATGTAGTGGCGGACTGCCTCTCACGCGCCGTGGCGGCTCCAGCCCGCGTAGAGGTAGATTCTGCAGCCATGGCCGCGGAGCGGGTTAGTGACGCGGAAGTGTGTGCGGCCCCGGTCCGCATGGGAATAGATTATGCAGCCATGGCCATGGAGCAGGTTAGCGACGCGGATGTGCGCATGCTCCAGTCTGGACCAACAGGGTTAAGGCTGGAGAACAGGGTGCTGCAAGACGGTATGCCCCCCCTAATCTGCGATGTTTCCACTGGGCGGCTGCCTCCTGTGGTTCCAGCTGCGTGGCGCCGCCGTGTTTTTGACTCGATCCATTCTCTGGCGCACCCGGGAGTGCGCGCTTCGGTCAAAATGGTAGGAGCGAAATTTGTATGGCCGAGCCTGCGCAAACAAGTTAGAGAGTGGGCGGCAGCCTGCATGGCTTGTCAGCGGGCCAAGGTTCATAGACACACGAGAGCTCCCTTGGAGCCGTTTCACATCCCAGCTAAAAGGTTTGATCATGTCCACGTGGACCTCGTAGGCCCCCTCCCGCCCTCACAAGGGTGCACACATCTTCTGACAATGGTTGACCGCACCACGCGCTGGCCGGAAGTGGTTCCGCTGTCGTCAACCACAGCCGAGGAGGTGGTGCGCGCATTTTTAACGACATGGGTAGCGCGTTTTGGAGTCCTGTCGAACATTACGTCCGACAGAGGCCCTCAATTTGTTTCCGAACTTTGGTCAGCGATGGCCCGCAGCCTGGGGGCAACGATCCACTGCACGACCGCGTACAACCCGCGGGCTAACGGGTTATGCAAACGTTTTCACAGGTCACTGAAGGCGGCTCTCAGAGCGTCGCTTACGGATGCAAATTGGGTGGACAAGCTACCATGGGTTTTATTGGGGTTGCGTTCTGCACCTAAAGAGGATTTAGAAGCCTCCCCAGCGGAGCTAGTGTTTGCACAGCCACTTCGGCTGGCCGGGGAATTTCTCCCAGATAACCCAGTGCCAGAGTGCTCCCCGGCTCAGCGGTTACAGAATAGCACGGGCCCGAGCACGCTATCTGGCCCCGTTCACCACAGTTTTCCGCGTGTTTTTGTGCCTAAGGCTTTAAAAAATGAGGAGTTTGTTTTTGTCAGACATGATGCCCATCGCCCAACCTTGCGACCACCTTATGATGGACCATTTAGAGTGCTGGAAACAGGGGATAAGCATTTTTTGCTAGATTTGGGGGACAGAAAGGAAATGATTGGCATAAACAGGCTCAAACCCGCTTTTGTGATGGCTGACAAAGCTGTGCAGTTGGCGAAGGCTCCTCGGCGTGGCAGACCCCCTAGAGAGCATTCACCAGAACACCCACAGAGATTGACTAACAGTTCTAATCCTCAGACAGCAGCTCCCCAGCAGGAGGGCGCCGCGGAGGTGGTAAAGGCTGCGTACAGCAAATACGGGAGAAGACTGAGGCCCAAGCAGCATGTGGACTGATGTGTAGTGATTTTATTATGGCATGCAATCTGTGGTTGTGTTGTTCCATCTTAGACGTTGGGGGGGGGGGGTTTATGTGGTGCACATATGTTTGTTTCATATGCTTCACATGGATATTACTGTATGCTTATTGTGTGCTTCACGTCTCAGAGGAACAAAAGGACTGAACCTTCTAGGGGTAACAGGAGGATGTGAAATCTGGCCTTTTGTATGCAAAGAGATGGCCTTGAAGGATTTCCTGACCACCAGGACTTTAGGTGGAGGCGAGAAGGCCTGGAGGGGGATGCATTGGATTTGGGATTAAAAGACAATGTGACTGTGTGCTTTGATGTCCAGGGGTATAAAAGGGACAGATGTTGGGGGATGCGTTCTCTTACTGCTTTTGGATGTTGGAGAATGTGAATGTGAATAAAACTGGACTTGAGAAATAAACTCGGCCTCGTCCTTCCACATATCTCCACAGAACCAAACTATGTGTCCGTCAAAGTGTTTTTGCACACACCTGCCAAACAATCAGAGAACAGTATTCTTTTTTTTTTTTTTTTTTTTTTTTTTTTTTTTTGTTACTTATTTGTACCCGTAGGTAGATTTGGTTTGCAGTCTGGTGACAAGCCACCGGCTGCCGGTCGCTGCGTGCGCGAGCGCCCTAAACCTACATGTTTTTGGTATGTGGGAGGAAACCGGAGAAATCCCGGAGTAAACCCACGCAACACGGGGAGAACATGCAAACTCCACACAGCTCACTGTTGGTCGGGGGCTGGGATCGAACCCACGATCTCATGATCCCCGCAATCCCCCGGCCGAGGGTAAACTGTGCTGCCACAGTGCTAAACCACTGCGCCACCGTGCAGCCCACGGTGGCACAGCCCATTCTACTGTCCTATGGTATACGTATATATCAGTTAGGTATATATATACGTATATACACATAACTACACTACCGTTCAAAAGTTTGGGGTCACCTCAGACAATTTTGTGTTTTCCATGAAAAGTCACACTTTTATTTACCACCATGAGTTGTAAAATGAATAGAAAATATAGTCAAGACATTGACAAGGTTAGAAATAATGATTTGTATTTGAAATAATAATTTTTTCCTTCAAACTTTGATTTCGTCAAAGAATCCTCCATTTGCAGCAATTACAGCATTGCAGACGTGACATGATTGCACAAGGGTTTTCTAATCATCCATTAGCCTTCTGACGCAATGAGCAAACACATTGTACCATTAGAACACTGGAGTGATAGTTGCTGGAAATGGGCCTCTATACACCTATGTAGATATTGCACCAAAAACCAGACATTGGCAGCTAGAATAGTCATTTACCACATTAGCAATGTATAGAGAGTATTTCTGATTAGTTTAAAGTTAACTTCATTGAAAAACAGTGCTTTTCTTTCAAAAATAAGGAAATTTCTAAGTGACCCCAAACTTTTGAACGGTAGTATATATCAGTTTTATGGATTATCATTAGCTTAGTCAGACCTTGTGAGCTCCGGTCAGACAGTCGATCTCCACCTCTGAGCAGGCCACACCATAACTGAAGTAGCTGAACGCTCGGCCGGTGTTTGTGCTGAAGTCGAAATCAAGGTCGGGAGTCCTGACAGGAAACAACAACAGGAATTAAAGCAGTCATTAAAACAACGGAACTTTTAAGTGAATGAGTGAACTCACTTGTAGAATCCATTAGCACTGAGACTAACCCTGTCCATGTACGCCGCTCTGACCTGCAACACAAAAATAATTGCAAAGACTGTTAATTTTAACTATTTTTCAAACTTCAGCTAAACCTCTCGCACCATGTGGTGTGACGTACTTCTACTTTCTGCGTTCACGTTTAAATAGCGTTGTTAGCCGGCCAGTTGACCTAGCTAACATTAACCTTTAGGATGTACACAGGGCAGTCACCTTGTTTTCTGGTAACTTTTCCAGACATCGGGTGTTTAAAAAAATTGCAACTGAGCATTAAAAACCAAGCTAGCGAGCTCAGTGCTACATGTAGCAGTTAAATGATTTAAGACACGGAAGTGTGAAAAGCAGAAGTACATCACACTACACTGAGCAACAGGAGTATGTGGGGGTGAAATTTTACTGATCTATGAGAAATAAATTGAAATTAAAGACATAAAACCTGCAGTTTTACCAGATGAAAGCTGCAAATTTATGATAACAAACTTAAAAGTCACGAGATAAAAGTCACAAATTTACCAGATGAAAACAATGAATTTGCAAGAACAAAAATAGCAAACTTACATGAAAAATGTTACTAATTTATAGGAAAAACATGAGATGAAACTTGCAAATTTATGAGAAATAAATGTGAATGTAAAATATAAAATCTGCAATTTTACCAGAGAAAAGTAACAAAATTTAAACTTGCGTTGACTGAAAAATTGCGCTTGTGAGTTTTACCCTTCTGAAACACGTCTATTGGTCACGTGATTATTGGGAAAAAAAATCAACACGCCCACTTCTCTTAAAAAAAAGTCTGATTTGCCATTGTAACTCTTCTGGGTTTGTTCCTCGACATGAAGAAAAGGACAATTAAAGTGAATTTGACCAAAATATGTTCCCCACAGCACACATATCGGTACAAAGTTGGCATTATGCCAGCGTCTAGCCAATGTCTTGCCAATGATCAAATGGCCTCTATAAAATGTATTCCTGATACAGTAAATTGGACCTTTAAGAAAAAACGCTACAAATCTAGGAGGGCAAATTTACAAATCTACACAATAAATCTAAAATGTATAAGGAAAAAAAATCTACAAAAAAATCTGCGATTGTTGCCTTAATTGATCGGGGGTGGCCTGGCTCACCCAGTCCTCCCACGTTCCTTTGGGATTCCCGATCCTGTACGGTTCCAGACGTTTGACCAGGGTCTGGCAGGCAATCTGGATGGCGGCCCCGTTGAGGTCGGAGGATACAGAGGCGGCGGTGGCACTGCTGTTGGGGACTGTGTTGGTGCTGGTCTCTGAGATGTGGATCTTAGAATGGGGGATGCCCAGAGCTCTGCTGGCAACCTGGAGACAAGTTCCATAAAAAGTCAACACTTATGTGCCACATGCCAAAAGACATGCATGTTAGGTTAATTGGCTGTTGAAAACTAAATTGTCCCTAGATATCTGTTTCCTATAGGCCCTTAGAATAGAGGGTTAGTATTAATGAAAGCGCTTTGAGTGGTCTTTGTGACTAGAAAAGCGCTATATAAGTGCAGGTTAGTTAGTTAGTTAGTTAGTTATGCTGATGATACTGTCTTTTTCTGAATGGATGACAGGTGTCTCCTTAAATTAACACCTGATGGTAAGGCCTTTTACAGCTGTCTGGCTACTCTACATGTACCAATGTGTTTGGGGCCCCTATTTCTGTAATGTGAAAGAGTTCCAATCCTTAAAATATGGGTAAAACAACCTTCTTTTGCTGTAGACATAAACCACATGTCAGGTTCCATTAAAAATTGTGCCTCTGGTAGGGACTCTAAAGATCCAAATGATGTATGGTTCAAAAGATGCTCATAATGGAACTGCCCCCCTACCCCCACCCCAAAAAAGCAATAACAATAACAAAGATCACCGTGCACAGTTTTTGGGTTACCAGGACAACACCCTGAAGCCTCTTTAACACATTTCTGGTGGCCGGGCCTTTATCCGTTGGTCCCAGTCAGGTACAACCTGAAGAAGTCACTGGGGAAAAAATTTGCCCTCCACTGAACTTACCACCAGTAAGAGGGGTTCCTTGGTGGTCTGACATCTATTGTCAATTCAATCCAATTCAATTCAAATTTATTTATATAGCGTCATTTCACAACAACAGTCATCTCATAGCACTTTCAACTGTAGGGGAAACCCCCACAGTTGCAGAAAAACCCCAGCAATCAGCCGATCCCCTGTGAGCAAGCGCTTGGCAATGGTGGAAAGGAAAAAATCCCTTTTAACAGGAAGAAACCTCCAGCAGAACCAGGCTCAGGGAGGGGCAGTCATCTGCTGTGACTGGCTGGGGGGTGAGGGGATAGAGAAGATAAAAAGAACAGACATGTAGAGAGCAAACAGCACGATGGGGACTCAATCTATGGGAGAGAACAAACAGATGTTAATGACCAGTAAAAAATAAATATTTCATTAAGAGTGAAGAAAGGAGTGAAGCCCAGAGCATGATTGGAGGTCCCCTGGCTGTCTAAACCTATTAGCAGCATAACTAAGGGAGGGTTCAGAGACACATGACCCTCCCTAATTGTAGGCTATATCAAAAAGGAAGGTTTTAACCCTATTCTTAAAAACAGAGATCGAGTCTGACTCCCGAATCCAGATTGGCAGCTGATTCCACAGGAGAGGAGCTTGATAACTGAAGGCTCTGCCTCCCATTGCACTTTTGGAGATGCTAGGTATTACAAGTAATCCTGCATTTTGGGAGCGTAGTGCTCTGTTAGGATAATATGGTAGCATCAGATCTTTTAAATAAAAAGGGGCCTTATTGTTTAGAGCTTTGTAAGTAAGAAGAAGGATTTTAAACTTAATTCTGTCACGCCGCGCCGCTCGTCAGCGGCGCCACCTGCACGCACACCTGCACATCATCAGCGGCGAGGGATTTAAGCCGCCTCGCCCTGGGCTTCGGCCTGAAGCCGTCAGACTTCACTCGCTGGATTGCTGTGAGTTACGTCTTACTCCCCAGCAAGCATCGCGGTAAGAAGCCCTTACCTTTTTCCCTTTCAAGTCTGCTCCCCTGTGCACAGGTGGATTTCCCGGCGGCGGACCTTTCCTCTCCGTCTCCATTCCCTCGCTGCTGCACCGGGCTCTCCAGGTTGCTGTCTACCGGACCTCGTCCTTGCTGTGCCAGCCACCTGCCCATTCCAAGTAAGCTCCTCTCCAACTTGTACATCTCCTGTGTTGGTGTGTGCCCGTCACCCTTCTCCCTGTGCTTTTCCCATAGGGTTGTCCGGCTGTACGGTCTCCTGCCTCCGTGCCCGAAGCAGACGCCACCACCAACACATTTACATCTCGCAGACACACATTCATACACCCTTGTTGTTAATAAAGCTATTTGAGCTACTCTGAGCCTGCGTGTGTGTCTCCTGAGCCGTGCATTATGTCAGTACGGCTTCAGCAGAGTGGCTCGGCAGATGGCGGGCTCGCACGCCGACTTACCACTCTCGAGGCTCGAGTGGACCAAATAGCTTATCAGCAACAGGTGATTCTAAACCAGTTGATTAGCATAACTAACCGATTGGACCGCTTGGACCCCCAACAGCCGTTCCCCCCGGCTCGTCAGGGTGGCGCGGCTCCTGCTGCTCCAGCGGCCGTCCAGCAGGCTCCGGGAGCACCGACTCGACTCACGCCCATTCCGACCCCCGCTCGCTTTAGCAGTAAGCTCGGCGGAGCGCGGGGGTTCATAATGCAGTGTGAGTCCGTGTTTCACCGTGTGCCCGGAGACTTTCCTTCAGATCATAGCCGAATTGGTTATATTGGGAACCTCCTAGAGGGGCGAGCATTAACCTGGACTTACGCCGTAATGGCGAGGCCCAGTTATGCCACCCTCACTTATGACCAGTTCGTGAGACGCTTCCTGGAGGTCTTTGATCACTCTCGTACCGAGACAGTCCAGGTCGATCGGCTTCTCAGCCTCCAGCAGGGAAACCGGTCGGCAGTGGACTATGCGATCGACTTCCGGGTAGCGGCGGAGGAATTGGGCTGGGATGAACGCTCATTCTGCGGCCTTTTCCTCCGCAGTCTCAACGATGATCTGAAGGATGAACTGGCTGGACGGGACATCCCGGAGACTCTAGCGGAGCTAACATCTCTAGCTATCAGTTTGGATAACAGGCTGTGCGAGCGCTCCTCGGGGAGGAAGCCGTCTTCTTCTCGCCCTCGTGGAGCCTCGTCGCGCCAGTTCCAAGCTCGCCCCCTGGCGACGCCGCCACCATCGCGCCCCGAGGAGTCGGAGCCGATGGTGACGGGCTGGACAAAGCTTTCCCCTGCGGAGAGACGACGCCGGCGTGAGTTGAATCTCTGCATGTATTGCGGGGATAGTCAACACATGGTGGAGCTTTGTCCACAGAAGCCAAACGGCGGGGTCCGCGAGTCACTGTAGGGGGCCTCGCGGACATCAATCGGTTAAGTCCCCTCACCCAATTGAAGCTGCCCGTCCGATTTTGTCACAACTCCACTGGGCATCTCACTCACGCACTGGTGGACTCGGGCGCGGAGAGCAGTTTTATTTCACAAAGCCTGGCAACCCGATTGGGCATCCGCTGCCAGGCACTAACTACTCCTCTCTCCCTGGTCAACCTCTCCCGTGCCTCCCTGGGGAGAGTAACACATCGGACCGTCCCCATTCCTGTTATCATCTCTGGGAACCACCGGGAGGAGATAACTTTCTACGTCCTTCCCAACTCTGTGTCGCCCGTCATCCTGGGGTACCCCTGGCTACGCCTCCACAACCCCGTCTTGGACTGGAAGTCCGCCAGGGTGTCGGCATGGAGCACATTTTGCATGAGCACCTGTTTACAGTCCGCTGCCTGCTCTCCGTCCTCTTCCCCAACACCTACGGACGCTGCGCCCCCGGACCTATCCCTGGTGCCATCGGAATTTCACGACCTGGGTATAGTATTCAGTAAGTCCAAGGCGATGTCTCTTCCTCCACACAGACCCTACGACTGTGCAATAAACATCCGCCAGGGGGCACCTTTACCCTCTGGGCGACTCTACAGCCTGTCGGCGCTGGAGAAGGAGACCATGAACGCCTATCTCAAGGAGTCGCTGAGTGCTGGGATTATCCGTCCCTCGTCATCACCATTGGGGGCAGGATTCTTCTTCGTGGGCAAGAAGGACGGTTCCCTCCGTCCTTGCATCGACTATCGCGCCCTAAACGACATTACGGAGAAGGATCGCTACACCCTGCCCCTCATGGATACCGCCTTCCACTCCCTCCAGGGGGCGACTTGGTTCACCAAGCTGGATCTACGCAGCGCATACCACCTCGTCCAGATCCGGGAGGGAGATGAGTGGAAGACAGCCTTCCGTACCCCGAACGGCCACTTCGAGTACCTGGTGATGCCGTTCGGGTTGACCAACGCTCCAGCCGTCTTTCAGCGCCTAATTAATGACGTCCTCCGGGATTTCATTGGCCTTTTTGTGTTTGTCTACCTGGATGACATCCTCATCTTCTCCAAATCCAGGGACGAGCACCGGGTCCATGTGAGGCGGGTCCTCCAAAGACTGCTGGAGAACCGGTTGTATGTGAAGGCCGAAAAGTGCGAATTCTACGCTAAGACAACATACTTCCTCGGGTTCATCATCTCCCACGACCAGGTGCTTCCGGACCCAGTGAAGGTGAAGGCGGTGGTGGAATGGCCCACACCTGCATCGAGAAAACAGGTGCAGCAATTCATTGGGTTTGCAAATTTCTACCGCCGCTTCGTCCCTAATTTTGGCACCATCGTCGGCCCGTTGACCCGCCTCACGTCCCCTAAGGTCCCATTCCAGTGGACCGAAAAAGGCCGCGGCTGCTTTTCAGGCGCTGAAGGCGGAGTTCTCCTCCTCCAGGGTCCTTAGCCAAGTCAACCCTGCGCTGCAGTGCATCGTGGAGGTGGACGCTTCGGACACAGGAGTGGGGGCGGTTCTATCCCAGCGGTCGCCAGATGATGGAGTCAAACGGCCCTGCGCCTTCTTCTCTCGGCGCTTGTCCCCGGTGGAACGGAATTACGACGTGGGGGACAGAGAGCTCCTCGCCATCAAGCTCGCGCTACAGGAGTGGCGTCACTGGCTAGAGGGGGCGGACCTGCCGTTCGTGGTCCTGACGGACCACAACAACTTGGAGTACCTGAGATCTGCCAAGCGTCTGAACGCCCGCCAGGCGCGCTGGTCCTTGTTCTTTGCCAGGTTCCGATTCACCATCACCTTCAGGCCTGGCTCCAAGAACGGCCTGCCCGACGCCCTCTCTAGGCAATTTGCCCCTGAGGAGTCGGAGGACACGGTCCACACCATCCTACCCAGGTCGTGCGTCGTGGGAGCCGTTACCTGGGACATTGAAAGCAAGATCCGGAAGGTGCAGGAAGTGGAACCTGACCCTGGCGGCGGACCGGAGGGGAGGCTGTTCATGCCATCCACGGTTCGGGGGAAGGTCATCCACTGGTTGCACACGTCCAAGCTCACCTGCCACCCTGGTTCCTCCCGGATGATCGACCTCCTCCAACGGTCCTTCTGGTGGCCAGGCCTGCGGAGGGACGCTGCCCGCTACGCCTGGGCCTGCCCAGTGTGCGCCACCAGCAAATCAGGTAATGCCCCTCCAGCGGGTTTGCTCCAGCCTCTGCCCGTCCCTGGCAGGCCCTGGTCGCATATCGCCCTGGATTTTGTCACCGGACTTCCAGTCTCAAACACCTTCGACACCGTCCTGACCATCGTGGACCGCTTCTCCAAGGCGGCACATTTCATCCCCCTACGAGGTCTTCCAACCGCCCTGGAGACGGCGGACCTCCTAATCCAGCACGTGGTCAGGCTGCACGGGATTCCGGTGGACGTGGTCTCGGACCGGGGGCCCCAATTTTCCTCAGAGGTTTGGAGGTCGTTCTGCAACGCCCTGGGAGCCAAGATGAGCCTCTCCTCCGGCCATTACCCCCAATCCAACGGGCAGTGTGAGCGGACCAACCAGGAGCTGGAGGCTGCGCTCCGCTGCGTCACGGCATCCAAACCAACGTCCTGGAGTAACCACCTCGCCTGGGTTGAATACGCCCACAACACCGCTCGCTCTTCTGCTACAGGGATGTCCCCCTTTAAGGCGTCCCTGGGCTATGACCCTCCGCTGTTCCCGGCGCAGGAGAGTGAGGTAACTGTCCCCTCAGTTCGGGCGCATCTCAGGCAGTTCCGCTCCATCTGGGCGTCAGCGCGCAATGCGCTTTTACGCACGGCGGAGCGCAACAGAGCCGTGGCGGACCGGCACAGAAGACCTGCCCCAGCGTACCGAGTTGGCCAGCGTGTCTACGTGTCGACCCAGGACGTGATTTTAAAGGGCGAGAGGAGGAAGCTGGCACAGCGTTTTATGGGCCCATACCCCATCACCAGGATTATCAACCCGGTGGCTGTGCGTGTAGCTATTCCCCCCCTCCCTCCGCATCCATCCCACCTTCCACGTATCCAAGATGAAGCTGGCAGTCTCCGACCCCCTTTGCCCTCCTCCTGCTGCGCAACCCGCGCCCCGGATGATTGATGGCCATCCGGCCTGGCCTGTCTCCTCCATCCTGGACTCCCGGCGCCGGGGTCGTGGGTTGCAGTACTTGGTGGACTGGGAGGGCTATGGGCCTGAACATCGGCAGTGGGTACCCTCGTCGTTTGTGTTGGACCCATCCCTCATTACTGAGTTCCACCGAGCGCACCCGGAGAAACCATCGCCAGGAGGCACTGCTAGAGGGGGGAGTACTGTCACGCACACCTGCACATCATCAGCGGCGAGGGATTTAAGCCGCCTCGCCCTGGGCTTCGGCCTGAAGCCGTCAGACTTCACTCGCTGGATTGCTGTGAGTTACGTCTTACTCCCCAGCAAGCATCGCGGTAAGAAGCCCTTACCTTTTTCCCTTTCAAGTCTGCTCCCCTGTGCACAGGTGGATTTCCCGGCGGCGGACCTTTCCTCTCCGTCTCCATTCCCTCGCTGCTCCGGGCTCTCCAGGTTGCTGTCTACCGGACCTCGTCCTTGCTGTGCCAGCCACCTGCCCATTCCAAGTAAGCTCCTCTCCAACTTGTACATCTCCTGTGTTGGTGTGTGCCCGTCACCCTTCTCCCTGTGCTTTTCCCATAGGGTTGTCCGGCTGTACGGTCTCCTGCCTCCGTGCCTGAAGCAGACGCCACCACCAACACATTTACATCTCGCAGACACACATTCATACACCCTTGTTGTTAATAAAGCTATTTGAGCTACTCTGAGCATGCGTGTGTGTCTCCTGAGCCGTGCATTATGTCAAATTCTAAACTCTATGGGAAGCCAATGAAGGGAGGCCAGAACCAGAGAGATATGATGTCTCTTTCTAGTACCTGTTAAAACTCTTGCTGCAGCATTTTGGATCAACTGAAGACCTTTTAAAGATGTTTTAGGACAACCTGATAATAAAGTTACAATAATCTAATCTCGAGCTAACAAAAGCATGGATCAGTTTCTCAGCATCACTCTGAGACAAGATGCTCCTAATCTTGGCAATATTACGCAAATGATAGAAGGCAGTCTTAGAAACAAATTTAATATGTGAATTGAAAGACAGATCTTGATCAGAAATAACTCCAAGGTTCCTCACAGAGCTATTAAGAGAAAGAGTAACCGCATCTAAATTAAAAGTTTGATTTGGGAAGGTATTTCTAAGGTTTTTTTGACCAACAAGAATGACTTCAGTCTTATCTGAATTTAATAGCAGGAAATTACAAGTCATCCAAGTTTTGATTTCCTTAAGACAGGCATCTAATTTGGCTAATTGATTACTATCATCTGGCTTTGTTGACGGATATAATTGTGTCATCTGCATAACAATGAAAATGTATACAGTGATTTCTAATAATGTTGCCTAACGGAAGCATATATAAACTAAAAAGAGTAAGGCCTAGCACAGATCCCTGTGGAACTCCATGACTGAGCTTTGAGTTGAAAGAAAACTCATTATTGACATGAACAAACTGGAACCTATCAGATAAATAAGATCTAAACCATCCATCCATCCATCCATCCATCTTCTTCCGCTTGATCCTTTTCGGGTCGCGGGGGGGCTGGAGCCTATCCCAGCATCTTTGGGCGAGAGGCAGGGTACACACTGGACAGATCACCAGTCCATCGCAGGGCTGACACAGAGAGACAGACAACCATTCACTCTCACATTCATACCTAAGGACAATTTAGAATCCCCAGTTTGATGCCAATTAACCTAACTTGCATGTTTTTGGCATATGGGAGGAAACCGAAGAAATCCCGGAGTAAACTCATGCAGACACGGGGAGAACATGCAAACTCCACACAGATCACTGTTGGTTGGGGGCTGGGATCGAACCCAGGATCCCCCGGCCAAGGGTGAGTTGCTGTGCTGCCGCAGTGCTAACCACTCCACCACCGCGCTGCCCTAGATCTAAACCACTGCAACGAAATTCCATTAAGTCCAACATAGTGTTCTAATCTATTAAGTAGAATATTCTGATCGATAGTATCAAAAGCTGCACTAAGGTCTAAAAGGACACGAACAGAAACTAGTCCATTATCACATGCAGTAAGGAGGTCATTAGTGACCTTCACTAAGGCTGTTTCAGTACTATGATGGATTCTAAACCCAGACTAAAACTCTTCAAGTAAACCATTTTCCTGCAGGTGGTCAAATAATTGCATAGCAACAACTCTTTCTAAGATTTTTGAAATGAAAGGGAGATTAGAGATTGGTCTATAGTTAGCTAAAACTCCTGGATCCAGCGTTGGCGTTTTGAGTAAGGGTTTAATTACAGCCGTTTTAAAAGCCTGCGGTACATGGCCTAAAGTTAATGAAGAATTGATTATTTGAAGAATAAAGCTACCAATAAATGGGAAGACTTCTTTAAATAACCTGGTAGGAATAAGATCTAAAAGACAAGTTGAAGGCGTGGTGGGGGGGTTTGCGTGCCCCAGTGATCCCAGAAGCTATGTTGTCTGGGGTAATTTGCCTCTGATAGGGTCACCCAAGACAAACTGGTCCTGGGTGAAGGGCCAGACTAAGAACGATCCAACAGACTCTCATGATAAATTCTAGATCAAGGATTCAGTGTACCCCGCCCGGTATGGGGTTACCGGGGCCCCACCCTGGAGCCAGGCCTGGGGAAGGGGCTCGAAGGCTAGCGTCTGGTGGCCGGGTTTCCACCCATGGGACACGGCCTGGCTTAGCCCGAAGGAGTTACATGGGTCCGCCCTCCAGTGGGCTCACCACCTGCAGGAGGGATCATGCGGGTCCGGTGCTATGTGGATTAGGTGGCGGTCAAAGGCGGAGACCTTGGCGGACTGATCCCAAGCTTTCTAAACTGGCTTTTGGTACGTGGAATGTCACCTCTCTGGTGGGGAAGGAGCCTGAGCTGGTGTACGAGGTTGAGAGATACCGGCTAGATATAGTCGGCCTCACCTCAACACACAGCTCCGGTTCCGGAACCAGTCTCCTGGAGAGGGGCTCGAGCTTGGCCTTTTCTGGAGTTGCCCCGGGCGAGAGGCGATGAGCAGGGGTGGGTATTCTTGTATCGCCCCACCTTGCTGCCTCTATATTGGAGTTTTCCCCGGTGGACGAAAGGGTTGCTTCCCTGCGCCTTCGGGTTGGGAAACGGGTCCTGACCATCATTTGTGCCTATGCACCCCAAATGATGTTTCAGAGTACCCATCCTTTTTGGAGTCTGTGACTGGGGTGCTGGAGGGTGCTCCTCTTGGAGACTCCATTGTCGTACTGGGGGACTTCAATGCACACGTGGGCAACGACAGTGAAACCTGGAGGGGGGTGATTGGGAGGAACGGCCTGCCCGATCTGAACCCGAGTGGTGTTCAGTTATTGGACTTCTGTGCTAACCACAGCCTGTCCATAACGAACACTATGTTCAAGCATAAGGGTGTCCATATGTGCACCTGGCACCAGGACACCCTAGGTCGCAGGTCGATGATCAATTTTGTTATTGTATCATCAGACCTGCAACCGTATGTATTGGACACCCGAGTAAAAAGAGGTGCAGAGCTGTCAAGTGATCACCACCTGGTGGTGAGTTGGATCCGATGGAAGGGGAGGAAGCCATTCAGACCTGGTAGACCCAAACGTATAGTGAGGGTGTGCTGGGAGCATCTGGCTGAGGCCCCTGTCCGGGAGGTCTTCAACTCCCACCTCCGGAAGAACTTCAACCACATTCCGAGGGAGTCTGGAGACATCAAGTCTGAATGGGCAATGTTCTCCACCTCTGTTGTTGAAGCGGCGGCCGCAGCTCTGGGCTGCCGCTTCAACAAAGCAAAGGTGGTGCTTCAACAAAGCAACAGAGCAAAGGTGGTCGGTGCATCTCGTGGTGGCAACCCCCGAACCAAGTGGTGGACACCAGTGGTGAGGGGGGGCATTAAGCTGAAGAAGGAGTCTTATCAAGCTTGGTTGGCTTGTGGGACTCCCGAAGCAGCTGAGGTGTACCGGCAGGCCAAGCAGAGTGCAGCTCGGGTGGTTGCTGAAGCAAAAACCCGGGTATGGGAGGAGTTCGGTGAGGCCATGGAACAAGACTTTCGGTCGGCCTCAAAGAGATTCTGGCAAACTGTCCGGCGGCTCAGGAGGGGAAAGCAGCTCCCCGTCCACACTGTGTATGGTGCGGATGGGACACTGTTGACTTCGACTGGGGATATCGTCGGGCGGTGGAAGGAATACTTCGAGGATCTCCTCAATCCCACTGATACGCATTCCACAGAGGAAGCAGGGTTTGGGGACGAGGGGGATGACTCGCCTATCACAGGGGCTGAGGTCGCCAAGGTGGTTAAAAATCTCCTTGGTGGCCGGGCCCCTGGGGTGGACGAGATTCGCCCTGAGTACCTCAAGGCCCTGGATGTTGTTGGGCTGTCATGGTTGACACGCCTCTACAACATTGCGTGGAGGTCGGGGGCAGTGCCTTTGGCATGGCAAACCGGGGTGGTGGTTCCTCTCTTCAAAAAAGGGGACCAGAGGGTGTGCTCCAACTTTAGAGGGATCACGCTCCTCAGCCTCCCTGGGAAGGTCTATGCCAAGGTACTGGAGAGGAGAGTCCGGCTGTTGGTCGAACCTCGGATTCAGGAGGAGCAATGTGGTTTTCGTCCTGGCCGTGGCACATCAGACCAGCTCTTTACCCTCTCGAGAATTCTTGAGGGTTCGTGGGAGTTTGCCCAACCAGTTTACATGTGTTTTGTGGACTTGGAGAAGGCATTTGACCGTGTCCCTCGTGGATTTTTGTGGGGGGTGCTTCGGGAGTATGGGGTATCGGGCTTGTTGTTACTAGCTATTCGGTCTCTGTACGACCGTTGTGAGAGTTTGGTTCGTATTGCCAACACTCGGTCGGACTCATTCCCAGTGAGAGTTGGACTCCGCCAGGGCTGCCCTCTGTCACCGATCCTGTTCATAATTTTTATGGACAGGATTTCTAGGCACAGCCAGGGAATGGAGGGTGTCATGCTTGGTGACCACAGGATCTCATCTCTGTTGTTTGCAGATGATGTTGTCCTGTTGGCTTCATCCAGCAATGACCTATAGCTCTTGCTGGGACGGTTTGCCGCTGAGCGTGAAGCGGCTGAGATGAGAATCAGCACCTCCAAGTCCGAGTCCATGGTCCTCAGCCGGAAAAAGGTGGATTGTCCTCTCCGGGTTGGGGACAAGCTCCTGCCCCAAGTGGAGGAGTTTAAGTATCTTGGGGTCTTGTTCACGAGTGAGGGGAAAATGGAGCGAGAGATCGACAGACGGATTGGAGCAGCATCTGCAGTGATGCGGACGTTGTACCGGTCTGTTGTGGTGAAGAAGGAGCTTAGTTCTAAGGCAAAGCTGTCAATTTTCCAGTCAATCTACGTTACTACTCTCACCTATGGTCACAAGCTTTGGGTAATGACCGAAAGAACGAGATCACGGATACAAGCGGCTGAAATGAGCTTTCTCCGTAGGATTGCTGGACTCACCCTCAGAGATAGGGTGAGGAGCTCAGTCATCCGGGAGAGGCTCAGAGTAGAACTGCTGCTCCTCCACATTGAAAGGAGTCATTTGAGGTGGTATGGGCATCTGATCAGGATGCCTCCTGGACGCCTCCCACTTAAATTAAATTAAATTAAATTAAATTAAAAATTAAAATTAAATTAAATTAAATCACCCTTATTGTCATTCAACTGTACAACCAATCATGTACAGTAGAACGAGATTGTGTTTTACCTATCTACTGTGTTAATCACACACACCCCAAGTGCAGAATCAGAGGGCCGCTACCATGCAAGGCGCCGCCACAAATTTCCCTCCTCCATTCCATTATTGCTGAGCACCAAGCTGGACGGCAGGAAGTTCCACTTTTATATGGTCTTCGGCATGACCCGGCTGGGATTTGAACCCCTGCCTCCCGGGTGTGGGGCAGATGCTCTACCAATTGAGCCATCACTCCGGTGGTGGCTCAATGTGGCTCAATTTTCAGTGCCTGAAACACTTGAGGTGTTTCAGGCACGTCCCACTGGGAGGAGACCCCGGGGCAGACCCAGGACTCGGTGGAGAGACTATGTCTCCCAGCTGGTCTGGGAACGCCTTGGTATCCCATCTGAAGAGCTGGAGCAGGTGGCTGGGGAGAGGGAAGTCTGGGCTTCTCTGCTTGAACTGCTGCCTCCGCGACCCGGACCTCCGGAAAAGCGGTTGAAGATGGATGGATGGATAAAAGGTCAGTTGGAGTAAACTCATCCAAACAAATATCAATTGAAGGAGTTGTAATAGTTACTGTATTTAAGTTAACGGTGGGAAGAATCTGATTTTATCTCTGATAGATGAAATTTTATTATTGAAAAAGTTCATAAAGTCCTGACTAGTAAGCTCTAAGGGAATGCTAGGATTGATAGAGTCCTGAGTCTTTGTCAGCCTGGCTACAGTGCTGAAAATGTTTCCATGTTTAATGTTGCAGCATTGCACCGAGACAAATTCCTAGTTTGTGTACTACATGAACAATGGCAATAAATCTCATTCTGATTCTGAAAAAAAAAGAAAAAAGAAAAAAAAAAGAAACCTTGGATTATTCTTGTTCTCTTCTATTAATGCAGAATAATAACTCATTCTAGCTTTTCTCAGAGATTTTTTATAAATTAAAAGATGATTTCTCCAAGCTAAATAGATTTCATCTGAATTAGTGGAGCGCCATTTTCTTTCTAATTGACGAGTCTTCTGTTTTAAGCTACGAGTTTCTGTGTTGAACCAAGAGGTTAGAAATCTCTGATTAGATTTTTTTCTTTTTTAAAGGGGCCACCAAGTCTAGAGTCTGATGCAGAGAAGCTGTAACATTACCTACTGTGGCACACATACAGTATTTTGATTGCACATGTATAGCACAGTGATTGAGATGCTTAAGACTGCATATGTATTTTGTAACCTCACGTCTTTGAAGGAACAATGTGTCTGGACCTCCTGGGGATAACAGCAGAAGGTGGAGGTGCCTTTGTTGAGCACTCTGAAAGGACTTCCTGACCTCCTGGGGTCAGGTGGAGGAAGAAAGGACTTGGGTGGAGAGTTATTGTCGATGGGGGATTTGCTGACAATGTGATTCTGTTCTTTGATGTCCCAAGTATAAAAGTGGGGGTTTGGGGTTGTTCGACCTCTTTTCTGTTTGAGAGATCGTTGGAGATGTGAGATGTTCAATAAATCTGAATTGAGAAATAAATTCAGCCTCTTCATTTCACGCTCTCCACATTGGTGACCTTAAGATGTGCAATGTCCGGAGATGATTCCCCTGAGCCAAGCTCGCCAGAGACCACTCGAGCAAACGCGGTCTCAGTCAAGCTACCAGAATTCTGGCAGAACGACCTGGACTCGTGGTTCCTCCTGGCCGAGGCACAGGTCGCGCTCGGGGGAATAACGCAGATGACACAAAATTCTACCACGTCATCGCCAAACTCGACAACCGCACAGCTCGACACGTGCGGAGCCTGGTGCAGCACCCGCCCGCTGGCGACAAATACAGCGGGTTGAAAGCTGCCCTCATCCAGCGTTTCACGCCCTCAGCCGAGGAGAAAGCTAGGAGGCTCCTAGCTCTGCACGACTTGGGAGGACGGAAGCCTGTCGACCTGATGGAAGACATGCTGCTGCTGAGAGGCACAGACAACGATGATTTCCTCTTCACACAGATCTTCCTGAGAACCCTGCCATCGCAGACGAGGGCGACCCTGGTGGGCACCCATTTTGTGACCCAGCGGGACTTCTGCGCGCTGGCCCGGGAGGCGCAGTGGATCCTCGACTCCAGCGAGGAGCATGCACTCACCGCAGCAGCGGCAGATCTCGGCATGGCGACCGGGAGCAGCGGTGAGCCAGAGACGACGGAAGCGGTCCCACCAACAATGGCGGCAGCGAAGTCCCGGCGCAGCGGAGGAGACGCCTTCTGTTTCTACCATCGTCGTTTCGCAGAGAGGGCGCACAAGTGTGTACCGCCGTGCCAGTTCAGGAGCTCGGGAAACGCCAGGACCGGGAGTCGTTAGCAGCGGCGGCCCTCGGCGAGCGGAACAAGCTGCTCTACCTGACGGATGCGCGCTCCGGGAGGCATTTTCTCGTGGACACGGGCGCCCAAGTGAGTTTCATCACCCCAACCTACGCTGACCGGCTGGCAGGCCCCCGTGGTGACGGAGCAACAGCGGCGAACGGCTCGAGCATTAAGACCTTCGGTGAAAGGACTCTGCTTCTGTCCTTGTACGGCCGCACATATGAATGGACTTTTATTGTAGCGGCGGTGAGTTTCAACATGTTAGGTGCTGATTTTCTGTGCTCACATGGGTTGTTAGTTGATCTTTCCAATAGACGCCTCGTTAATGCACTCTCTTTTTACTCCATTCCTTGTGCAGCTCGAGTGTCCCCGCCACCAGCACAGACCAATGTCGCCACAGCAGGCGATAAGTTTCCCGCACTCCTCACTCAGTTTCCACCACTCACAGTTCCCACTTTTTCGGCAACAGTTGCAAAACACGGGGTGGAGCACTTTATTACTACCACTGGCCCCCCCGTCTTTGCGAAAGCTCGGCGCTTGGATGCAGCTAAACTATCCATAGCGCGCGAGGAGTTCGCCAACCCGGAAAGGCTGGGCATCCTCTGCCGTTCAAACAGCCCATGGGCTTCCCCACTGCACATGGTCCCTAAAGCTGACGGCTCGTGGAGACCTTGCGGTGACTTCCGCAGGTTAAACAACGCCACAGCGCATGACCGCTACCCAATTCCACATATTCAGGATTTTTCAGTACATCTAGCGGGGGCGCGCATTTTTTCTAAAATAGACTTGGTCCGCGGCTATCATCAAGTCCCAGTGAGCGCTGAGGACATTCCCAAAACAGCGGTGATAACCCCGTTTGGACTTTTTGAGTTTTTACGCATGCCCTTTGGCCTTAAAGGCACCGCGCAAACCTTCCAGCGCATGATGGATGCCGTGTTACGCGATCTCCCTTTTGTGTTCGTCTACCTTGACGACATTTTGGTAGCCAGCACGTCCGAAGAGGAACACGAAAAACACCTCACAGCAGTTTTTCAGAGGTTGGGAGAGCACAGGTTAAAAATCAATCCAGCTAAGTGCCAGTTTGGGGTGGCGCAGATCGATTTTTTGGGGCACCGCGTCTCCCCAGAAGGGGCAGTTCCGCTACCGGACAAAGCGCGCGCAGTGGCAGATTTTCCCCAGCCACGAACAGTCAAAACACTACAGGAGTTTTGGGGAATGGTGAATTTTTATAACCGTTTCCTCCCCCACGCAGCGCAGCTCATGCAACCACTATATGCCGCGCTTAAAAAGCAAAAACCCTCCAATGCAATCGAATGGTCCCCGGAGCGGGACTGCGCATTCGCGGAGGTAAAAAAAGCCCTTGCAGACGCTGCGTTGCTAGCTCATCCAGACCCAACGGCCCGCATAGCGCTCACCACTGATGCGTCAGATTTGGCCATAGGGGCAGTTGTAGAGCAGCATGTTGCCGGGGTTTGGCAGCCGCTGGCCTTTTTCAGCAGATCCTTGCGCGAGGCAGAGCGAAAATACAGCGCGTTTGACAGGGAGCTGTTAGCGCTCCACTTAGCCATTCGCCACTTCCAATTCTGTCTAGAAGGTCGGCGTTTCACCGCGTTTATCGACCACAAACCGCTCACTTTTGTGATGGCCAAAATTTTGGAACCTTGGTCGGGCCAGCAGCAGAGGCAGCTGGCTGCAATTTCGGAATTTACTACTGATATTCAACACGTAGAGGGTAAACTCAATGTAGTGGCAGACTGCCTCTCTCGCGCGGTAACAGCACCAGTCCGCGCAGAGGTAGATTATACTACGGCAGCCGCAGAGCAAAATAGCAGCGCGGAAGCGCACGCAGCCCCAGTTCACGTGGGGATAGATTATGCAGCCATGGCGGCGGATCAGGGTAGCGATGCGGACGTGTGCGCGCTCCAGTCTGGACCAACAGGGTTAAGGCTGGAGAGCAGGAGCCTGCAAAATGGTATGCCCCCCCTAGTCTGTGATGTCTCTACTGGGCGACCGCGTCCAGTAGTGCCGGCCACTTGGCGCAGCCGCGTTTTTGACCCGATTCACTCCCTGGCACACCCGGGGGTGTGCGCGTCTGTGAAAATGGTAGCAGAAAAGTTTGTTTGGCCGAGCCTGCGCAAGCACGTGAAAGAGTGGGCAAGAGCCTGTATGGCTTGCCAGCGGGCCAAAATTCACAAGCACACAAAAGCCCCCTTAGAGCCGTTTCACATCCCGGCCAAGAGGTTTGATCATGTGCATGTCGACCTCGTGGGCCCCCTACCGTCGTCGCAGGGGTTCACACATCTTTTGACAATGGTGGATCGAACCACGCGCTGGCCGGAGGTGGTCCCACTGGCATCAACCACGGCTGCAGAGGTGGCCCGCGCATTTTTGACGGCTTGGATAGCGCATTTCGGGGTTCCGTCGGATATTACGTCCGACAGGGGACCTCAATTTGTTTCTGAGCTTTGGTCAGCGATGACCCACAGCTTAGGTGTGACAATTCACCGCACTACCGCTTACCACCCCCAGGCTAATGGTTTATGCGAGCATTTTCATAGATCATTGAAGGCAGCCCTCAGAGCGTCGCTTACGGATGCAAATTGGGTAAACAGACTACCATGGGGTTGCGTTCTGCGCCGAAAGAGGACTTAAAAGCCTCCCCAGCGGAGTTGGTTTTTGCGCAGCCTCTCCGGCTGCCAGGGGAGTTTCTGCCAGATCATCTGGCACCAGGGTGTCCCCCTGCTCAGTGGTCATTGATCGGCACGGGGGCAGACATGCTTCCGGGCCCCGTTCATCACACTTTTCCGCGTGTTTTTGTACCCAAATCTTTAAAAAAAATGCCGAGTTCGTTTTTGTCAGGCACGAGGCTCTGCGCCCAACCCTGCGCCCACCTTACGATGGCCCATATAGGGTGCTGGAAACAGGTGATAAGCATTTTGTGCTAGATTTGGGGGACAGGAGTGAAACAGTTAGTATAGACAGACTAAAGCCTGCTTTTGTGATGAACGACGAGTCTGTACGAGTGGCGAGGGCCCCTCGACGTGGCAGACCCCCCAGGGAGCATGCCCCGGAGCCCCCACGGGGATCAGCTAACAGTTCTCATCCTCAGTTAGCAGATTCACTGCAAGATGGCGCCGCAGGAGCTGCGAAGCCCACTTTCAGCAAGTTTGGAAGACGTTTGAAGCCCAGACGGCATATGGACTGATGTTGTGGTTTTATCATGTTGTGTGGACTATGTTGTATTGTTTCATTCTTCGACGTTTGGGGGGGGGGGGGTTATGTGGCACACATATTTTGACTGCATATGTATAGCACAGTGATTGAGATGCTTAAGACTGCATATGTATTTTGTAACCTCACGTCTTTGAAGGAACAATGTGTCTGGACCTCCTGGGGATAACAGCAGGAGGTGGAGGTGCCTTTGGTGAGGACTCTGAAAAGACTTCCTGACCTCCTGGGGTCAGGTGGAGGAAGAAAGGACTTGGGGGGAGAGTTATTGTCGATGGGGGATTTGCTGACAATGTGATTCTGTTCTTTGATGTCCCAAGTATAAAAGTGGGGGTTTGGGGTTGTTCGACCTCTTTTCTGTTTGAGAGATTGTTGGAGATGTGAGATGTTCAATAAATCTGAATTGAGAAATAAATTCAGCCTCTTCATTTCACGCTCTCCACACCTACCATGTCATCAATTACAGAAGGAGCAAGCTGTCTATAGCTTATTTCCGTTGTGTTGACACATGGCATAGAAGAAACAATCTGCATAAATTTGGTAACAACATCATCTGAGAGGCATCTACTGTCGTAATATTTTTCTTTAGGAGCCAAATAGTCAGAAATAGCAAAATCAAAGGTTAACAGACAATGGTCTGACAGTACAGGGTTATGAGGAGACACTACAAGATTTTCTATTTCTATGCCATATGTCAGAACAAGGTCCAACGTATGGTGGAGATAATGGGTAGAATTTCCTACTTTCTGAGAAAACCCCATCAAGTCTAATATTGAATTAAATGCCAAATTAAGGCAATCACTATCTACATCTACATGTATGTTAAAGTCCCCTACTATAATTATTCCCCTTCTATAATTAATCAACTCCCAACTAATAACCCTAACCCTAACAAAAAATATTCAAAAAAGAGACAATGATCATAATTTGAGAGGAGACTTAAACTTTACAAAACCCAAGATATGAACAACCAAGAAAAGTCTGTGCATATCTGTCTGTGGGGTGGATTTGTGGAACAGTCTGGAGCCGGAACTGAAACTATATACAAACAGAAATCAATTCAAAAAGAGGTACAAACATTATCTGCTGAAAGGATATATGTTAGAAGGGTAGTATTTATATGTACGATTCACTATGCTCACTCTGGGACACTATAGAATGGTGGGTGGGACAGCACTGTGTATATCTGTGTTGTTTGAGGCTGGTTTTGATGTATGGTCATCAATGTATGCTAGGATGGATGGGTGTTAATGTTGATATTGTGGAGCATGTAAATGAAGAGGCAGATTTATTTCAGGCGATTTATTACACACACACTTGTCAAGCACAGAACAGACTGAACACTTCAGCAGAAATTCCTCTCTTAAGTTTCATGGAATTTACATCACACACAGCATGACATTTGCATCACACTGCATTCAACCCCCTCATCCTTGACTCCTTCCTGCTATCTCACCAGGAATCCCCTGCCCTTTGTTCTCCCAAGCTTATCCACTGTCTCCTGTCTAAGATGCTAGACAATCTGGCTCTCCCAAGGTGCTACACATCGCTACACATCACCCCCCCACCCCCAGCATCTTAGATAGGACAATAGAATAACAGTCCACATGCTGTGATAGAACAATTGAACATCAGTCCACATGCTGCTTGGGCTTCCGTCTCCTCCCGTATCTGCTGTAACTGGGATTTACCGCCTCCGTGGCGCTGCTGTGCCGGGGGGTGGGGGGCACTTCGGTCTGTGCGTGGGGCTGCTCTGGTGAATCGTTTCCCTGGGGAGCTCTCCGTGTGGGTCTTCCACGCCGAGGGGCCTTAGCCAACAGCACTTGCTCGTCCGCCACAACGAAAGCGGGTTTGAATCTGTCTATGCCAATTTTTTCTCTCCTACCCCCAAGTCTAGCAAAAAATGCTTATCCCCTGTTTCCAGCACTCTGAACGGTCCATCATAGGGTGGGCGCAATGGAGGGCGGTGGGTGTCGTGACTGACAAACACGAACTCCGCGCTCTTCAAAGTTTTAGGCACGAAAGCACATGGAAAACTGTGGTGGGCAGGGCCCGGCAGCTTGCCTGTGTTTGCGCTACGCTGCAAAAGATGAGATGGGGAGCTGCCCGGCACAGGATTATCTGGTAGAAATTCCCCGGGCAGCAGTAGTGGCTGCGCAAAAACGAGCTCTGCCGGGGAAGCTCCCAGATCCTCTTTCGGCGCGGAGCGCAACCCCAATAAGACCCATGGCAACCTGTCTACCCAATTTGCATCCGTCAATGAAGCCCTGAGTGCTGCTTTCAGTGATCTATGAAAACGCTCGCATAACCCATTGGCCTGTGGGTTGTACGCAGTTGTGCGGTGAATTGTAACACCCAGGCTGCGGGCCATCGCAGACCAGAGTTCGGAAACAAATTGAGGGCCCCTGTCAGACGTAATGTCCGACGGGACTCCAAAACACGCCACCCATGCTGTTAAAAAAGTGTGCTCTACCTCCGCGGACGTGGTTGCCACCAGCGGGACTGCTTCTGGCCAGCGCATGGTGTGGTCCACCATTGTCAGGAGGTGCGTGCACCCCTGTGATGGCGGGAGGGGGCCCACAAGGTCCACGTGAACATGGTCGAACCTCTTAGCAGGAATACGAAACGGCTCCAAGGGAGTCTTCGTGTGTCTGTGTACCTTGGCTCGTTGGCACGCCACGCAGGCTGCAGCCCACTCTTTCACTTGTTTGCGTAGGCTCGGCCACACAAACTTCTCTCCCACCATTTTGACCGATGCGTGCACTCCTGGGTGCGCCAGAGTGTGAACCGACTCAAACATGCGGTGACGCCACGCGGCCGGGACCACCAGACGCGGGCGACCCGTGGAGACATCGCAGATTGGGGGGGGGGGGCCGCCATCCTGCAGCACCCTGCTCTCCAGCCTTAACCCTGTTGGTCCAGACTGGAGTGCGCGCACGTCTGCATCGCTAATCTGCTCCGCGGCCATGGCTGCGTAATCTATCCCCACGCAGACCAGGGCCACTACGGCACGCGAGAGGCAGTCCGCCACTACATTCAGTTTACCAGACACATGCTGAATATCGGTAGTAAACTCTGAGATCGTGGCCAGCTGTCTCTGCTGCCGGCCCGACCACGGTTCTGAAACCTTGGCCCACGAACGTGGTGAAGCTGCGCCCTTCCAGCCAGAACTGGAAGTGGCGTATGGCCAGGTGAAGGGCCAGCAACTCTCTGTCGAACACGCTGTATTTATGTTCGCTGTTGCGCAAAGTTCTGCTGAAAAAAAGCGAGCGGCTGCCAAGCCCCGGCGACGCGTTGTTCCACGACAGTCCCTATGGCCACGTCTGAAGCTTCAGTGGTGAGCGCTATGCGGGCCGCCGGGTCTGGATGCGCCAGCAATGCGGCGTTAGCCAGGGCTGCTTTAACTTCCGAGAACGCCGGCTCTCGATCCGGGGTCCATTCGACCCTATCTGCGGGTTTCTGTTTCTTGAGCACGGCGTATAATGGTGGCATGAGTTGCGCCACGTGGGGAAGGAAACGGTTATAAAAGTTCACCATTCCCAAAAATTCCTGCAGCGCACTGACCGTCTGCAGCCGGGGAAAATCCGCCACAGCGTGCATTTTGTCGGGCAGCGGAATCGCTCCTTCAGGAGAGACGCGGTGCCCCAAAAAATCAATCTCTGTCACGCAGAACTGGTATTTCGCCGGGTTGATTATTAACCCGTGCTCCTCCAACTTCCGGAAAACCGTTGTGAGGTGGGTTTCGTGTTCATCTTCGGACGCACTGGCTACCAGGATATCGTCCAGGCAGACGAACACGAACAGGAGATGGCGCAGCACTGCATCCATCATGCGCTGGAACATCTGTGCTGCTCCTTTTAACCCGAATGGCATGCGCAGGAACTCGAATAAACCGAACAGAGTTATGACTGCTGTTTTGGGTATGTCCTCAGTGCGCACTGGGACCTGGTGGTAACTGCGGACCAGGTCTATTTTGGAAAAAATGCGTGCTCCGGCAAGGTGAACGGAAAAATCCTGTATGTGGGGAATTGGGTAGCGGTCGTGTGCTATGGCGTTGTTCAACCTGCGGAAATCCCCGCACGGTCGCCACAAACCCTCAGCCTTAGGGACCATGTGTAGCGGGGATGCCCATGGGCTGTTCAAGTGCCTGATGATGCCCAACCTTTCCAGGTTGGCGAACTCCTCGCGCGCTATGGCCAGTTTAGCTGCGTCCAAGCACCGAGGTCTTGCAAAAACGGGCGGCCCGGTGGTGGTGATAAAGTGCTCCACCCCATGTTTAGCGATGGCCGCCGAAAACGTCGGGACCGTGAGTGCTGGGAACTGAGTGAGCAGTGTGTGGAACTTACTGCCTGTAGCTGTGATGTTGGCTTGTGCTGTTGGCTGGGTCACTCGAGCTATACAGGGGAGAGAGTCAAAGGACAGTGCATTAACCAGGCACCTGTTAGCAACATCAACCAATAAACCATGTGCACGCAGAAAATCAGCCCCCAGTATATGGTAATTCAGTGCTGCTACGACAAAACTCCACTCACATGTACGGCCGTGTAGAGATAAGAGCAGAGTCCTCTCACAAAAGGTCTTAATATCCAAGCCGTTTGCTGCCAACATCTCGGGGCCGCTAGGTCCTGCCAGCCGGTCAGCATAGGTCGGCCGGATGAAGCTCTTCTGGGTTCCGGTGTCCACAAGGAAACGCCTCCCCGAGCGTGCGTCCATCAAGTAGAGCAGCTTGTTCTCTTCCCCGAGGGTGGCAGCTGCTACCGACCCCCGGCCTTGGTGTTTCCCGAGCACTTGAATTGGCACGGGGGCACACATCTGCGTGCGTTCTCTCCGAAGCGGCGATGGTAGAAACAGAGCGTGTCTCTCTGGCGCTCCTTGGCCCCCGCTGCCGCTACCATCGGTGGCTCCTCGCCTCCTCTGGTCGTCTCGCTGGGCTCCGCCGCTGCCGCGTTGACTGTGATCGCCCTGGTGGTGACGATGATCCGGTCTGCCTCCTGGGCTAGCGCACAGTAGTCCCGCGCGGCCAGCAATGGTGAATTGGCTAGGGCCGCTCTCGCCGCTGTCGGAAGGTTCCGGAGGAAGAGGTGGGCAAACAGAAAGTGCCCGTCGTCCATGCGCATTAACGCCAGCATCTTCTCCATCAGGTCTACGGCCGAACCATCTCCTAACTCGGTCCACGTCAGGAGCCTCTCTGCTCTCTCACAGTCCGAGAGCGTGTAGTGCTGGATGAGCACAGCCTTGAGTGCCTCATATCTGTTGCCGGCTGGTGGCTCATCGAGGAGGCCCGCTACCTGTTGAGCTGTGCGGGCGTCGAGCGCTGCGACCACATGGTAGAATTTGGTGTCATCTGCCGTTACTCCCCGGAGGGCGAACTGAGCCTCGGTGAGGTGGAACCAAGAGCGCAGGTTGTGCTGCCAGAAATCCGGTAGCTTGACTGAAACCGCACACGCGTGGCTGGGGGTTCCAGTCCGGGCTGTCTGTGGGATGGCTGCCGCCTCGCTGTAGCTTCCTGACCGGGCCGGCTCCGGGGATCTTGCCTCGTGTTCCATAATACGTCTTGGGTCACCAGTGTGGAGCGTGTAAATGAAGAGGCAGATTTATTTCAGGCGATTTATTACACACACACTTGTCAAGCACAGAACAGACTGAACACTTCAGCAGAAACTCCTCTCTTAAGTTTCATGGAATTTACATCACACACAACATGACATTTGCATCACACTGCATTCAACCCCCTCATCCTTGACTCCTTCCTGCTATCTCACCAGGAATCCCCTGCTCTTTGTTCTCCCAAGCTTATCCACTGTCTCCTGTCTGAGATGCTAGACAATCTGGCTCTCCCAAGGTGCTACACATCGCTATAATACATACAAAATACAGTTAATTGTTTACTTGGGGTCTTAAATGTGGTTATTTGTATATAATTCACATGAATGTATTTATGGAAAAGAGGAGATGAAATTAATAAGTGTTCACTTCTTCCTTCTCCCTTTCGAACACTGTATACTGTTACTTTATTGCATTTGTCATTTGTTTTGTTTTTGTTATACTTTTTTGTTTGAAATAAAGTATCTATCTATCTATCTATCTATCTAATTATTCTATCGGATTTCAGCACTAAATCAGCTAAGAATTTGGCAAATTCGGTTAAAAACTCTGAGTAGATTGATGGAGGACGATAAACTACGGCAAATAAAATTGGGTTTAGCCTAAAATTGCTAAAATGCCCAATACTAAGGACCAGGCCCTCAAAGGAATAATAATGTGTTTTTTGCTTAACAATAACTAGTAATTTGGAATGGTAAATTGTTGCTACTCCTCCTCCATGACCAGAACTTCTGGGATTTTGACAGTTTAAATAACCAGAGGGAGTTGATTAATTTAAACCAACATAATCCTCTTGTCCTAACCAAGTCTCTGTAAGGGAAATTAAATCAATCTGATGATCAATTAACAGATCATGGACTAACAGAGACTTGGGAGTTAGAGACCTAATATTTAACAAGCCACATTTAATTTTTAAATTTTGAGGAGGAACAGAGGCCAAATCATTCAATTTAGAGGCTTCATGTTTAATTTGAGTTTTACCAACTTTTTGTTTAATCACTTTGGGATACTTATACATTATATATATTTTTTTTTTACTTTGGAGGGAGCAGACAGTGATTCTCTGATGGGGAAGACAGGGGCTAAGTTGAGGGGTGGCAGATGAAGAGGAGCTGCAGAGAGGCGTGTAAGACTGCGACTCTGCTTCCTGGTCCCAACTCTGAGTTGTCAATGTTTTGGAAATTTGGATAAAAATGATGCCAGATTGTCAAGAATGAAGCTAGTGTGCAAGGTTAAATGCTGCTGGATAGATCTGGAACAACCCAGAGAAGGGTTAGACCTGGTTTGAAAGGCCAGAAGTATGCATTAAGATGTGTCCTGCAAGATCGAGCCAGTATCTTTCAACCTTGCAAGCTGTTATGACCCAGTTTCTGTGAAAAGACCAGATTGTCTATTTCTGTTTCAACCCATTTTCTGGCCAAGGCCAGATTTGCATATTCAGCCTGTGATCTCCAAGTCCGTTTCAACCCTTATGCCAACGTGGACTGAACTAGTCGTTTTCGCCCTTCGGCAAGGTAGACAGACACCTCCAAAGTCTCTTCTGCACACAGACAAGGCAGACATACACCTATATCCCAGGCTGGGATTTGAACCCATGACACTGTGATCTCAAAACCTCTCACTCTTATCACTGAGCAAAAGAGGAATTCCTCTTTTGCCCATCATGGCTGATGGGTTCTAAGATGGCGGCAGTGGCATTGAGTGGTCTGGTTGGCTCCACTCACATGCAGAAATATACTAAATATACTGCCTTTAATCCCATCTACCTAATTATTAAGATATCCTTTTGGATTTTAAGCATTTTATCGCATGTTATTTTGAAATAGTGCGGTAAAAACAAGAGAAACCATGATCACTACAACACCGGTTTGTATCTTCTCGCCTGCGGCCTACTACTACTGGTGCCTGTTTTATCCATCTGCGACACACCGGTGAAGGTGGCCGTCAAAGTGCAACATCGCATGGATTATATTATCGAGGATCCACTTGGTATTCTATCAGAAAAACAACGGCTGAACTGGTTAGGATATGGCTACGCTGCAATCTTTGCACATGTTCTTTATGATGGCCGAGCTCAGATTTTTAAGCCATCGCGCAAAACTACCGATACAAGCAGACGAACAATCAACTGGCACACACGGCATATAGCCCAAACTCTACTACTGCTGTTACTTCTAGCAGGGGACGTTCATCTCAACCCTGGACCTATGTATTAACAAGCGATTTCTGCAACCATGCAAATCTCCACCCCGAGCATGGAGTTTTTGACTCCAAGGCCATTAGAATCGCCAATTGGTCCCCTTCAACCAACATCATTATCCCCGCAACTTAACCGGGATTTGGTGCCGGGTGTCATCTGTGGAACCCCTGCAGACGCTGCCTGTGATGGTTGACTGGCCGAAGAGGAGTTCCGTCAGAGGGTTTTGGAGGAAAAAGCATGGCTGGATGATCGGCCACGTTCCACCACCGCTGCTGGAGATGGCGTGTTGAACCGTCTGGGCTCTGGCGCTCCAGCTGCGAGGCGACCGGTGTTGCATCCCGGAGGAATGCCGATGAAAATGTTATCCAGTGATTCCTGCTTACTTGCAGGGTTGGAAGAATCCAGGGTCGTTGCCTCTGTCACTGGGGTGAGTCCTGAGGTTCGCATTCATGTATTATCAGACAGTAATCACACTGACTCACCTGGGACAGAACGTAAACAACAACGGAATCCCGCGAGGGACAAAAGGACCTCCTATCAACGCGCATCGTCAAAACAGAGAGAGCACAAGCTCTTCCAAATGGTAAACCACGCACAAGTTATCTGGAACCCAGAATCCAAATCTAAAGGTTTGCTAGGAGGTCATCTAAATATTAGAAGCATATTACCAAAAATGGATCAGATACGGAATATGCTTATTGAGTCTAATTTGGATTTTCTATGTATCTCTGAAAGTTGGTTGAATTGTAATGTATCAAATGATCTAGTCAGTATACCAGGATATTTATGTTATAGAAATGACAGAACCTCAAGCAAAGGAGGGGGTGTCCTAATTTATATAAGGGAATGTCTGAAATGTGTCGAACTTGAACTGAATATAAATTTGGAATGCCTGGGACTTAATGTAATTCTATCACCAAATATGAATTTTAACATTGTTATAGTCTATAATCCCCCATCTCATGGTGCTGAGTTTTACAATGAATTCAAGAGTCTTCTTTCCATCTGTGATAAATGTAATGAATGTATTGTATTCAGTGATTTTAACATTAATTAAGCTTCTGTGTGAACAAATCCGTTCCCACCAAGACCATACGGCGTCACTCAAACAACAAACCCTGGATCAACCCTGAGATAAAAACACTTCTGAGAGAGAAGAAGAGGATCTTCAGGTCGGGGAACAGGGAGATGCTGAAGTCCGTACAGAGGGAGCTGAGGAGAAAGATCAGAGAAGGCAAGGACAGCTTCAGGAAGAAGATGGAGGACAAGCTGCAACACAGCGACATCAGCGGGGTCTGGAGAAACCTCAAAACCATCTCGGGGCTCCAGAATACCTCCCCCCAGGCCACGGGGGGCAGGGAGTGGGCGAACAACCTGAATCTGTTTTTCAATAGATTTGACCAACCGCCCTCCCCCCTGTCTGCACAACAACCACTGCTGCCTCTAAAGAAATCAAGTCCTGCTGCCCACTCCCCACTCCACCAACACCCCCCCACTTCCAACACACAGCCCCCCATCCTGACCCTGACCGAGACCCAGGTGAGGACGGAGCTGAGGAAGATCAAAGCGAGGAAGGCGTCGGGACCGGACGGCATCAGCGCAAAGCTCCTCAAGTCCTGTGCAGACCAGCTGTGTGGGATTGTGACGTATATCTTCAACATGAGCCTGAAACTGGGGAGGGTACCACAGCTGTGGAAAACATCTTGTGTGGTACCTGTACCAAAAACTTCCCACCCCAAAGACCTGAACAGCTACAGACCGGTGGCCTTGACGTCCCACTTGATGAAGACCCTGGAGAGACTGCTCCTTGCTCACCTCCACCCCCTGGTGGAACCAGCGATGGATCCACTCCAGTTCGCCTACCAGCATGGCATTGGGGTGGAGGATGCGGTGATCTTCCTCCTTCACCGTTCTCTGTCCCACCTGGAGAAGCCCGGGAATATGGTGAGGATCATGTTCTTTGACTTCTCCAGTGCTTTCAACACCATCCAACCGATGATCCTGAAGGACAAGCTGCTGCGAGCAAGGGTGGACCAGCACCTGTCATCATGGATCCTGGACTACCTCACGAACCGGCCTCAGTTTGTAAGAACCCGGGACTGTGTGTCCGACACGATCATCAGTAGCACGGGGGCCCCCCAGGGAACGGTGCTGGCTCCCTTCCTGTTCACTCTTTATACTGCAGACTTCTCACACAACACAACACACTGCCATCTACAGAAGTTCTCTGATGACTCTGCGATTGTTGGCCTCATCTCCAATGGAGATGAAACTGAGTACAGAGGGCTTATCCAGGACTTCGTGGACTGGTGCCATCGGAACTGCCTCCAGATCAACGCGAGGAAAACTAAGGAGCTGGTGGTGGACTGCCGCAGGCATGGGCAGCCCCTCACAGCACCAGTAAATATACAGGGAACAGGCATCGAGATGGTGACATCCTATAAGTACCTGGGTGTTCATCTGAACAATAAACTAGACTGGTCACACAATACTGACGCACTCTACAAGAAGGGACAGCGCAGGCTGTTCCTGCTGAGGAGACTCAGGTCTTTCGGTGTACAAGGGGTGCTGCTGAAGTCATTCTATGACACGGTGGTGGCATCAGCCATCACTTTTGGAGTGGTCTGCTGGGGCAGTGGCATTACTGCAGCCGATAGGAAGAGACTGAACAAACTGATTAAGAAAGCTAGCTCTGTCCTGGGGCAGCGCCTTGATCCGATGGAGGAGATAGGAGAGAGAAGGACGGTGGCTAAACTGTCATCTCTGCTGGAGTCCGAGTTCCACCCTATGCAGGACATACTGGATGCACTGAGGAGCTCATTTAGCAGCAGACTACATCATCCCAGGTGCACAACCGAGAGGTTTCGTAGGTCCTTCCTACCAACGGCTGTCAGACTGTACAACCTAAGCAGGGCTGCTCGCAGAGATAGCAAAAAGACGTAACAAACTAATAGTTTTTTGAATGCAAAAGATGCAATAGACTTACACAATGGTCCCCTCCGGCATACAACTAGGAACATACCGGTCGCTATGGAGGGTGAGAATATGTATGGGCACATAATCATACCATGTAGGATAACTAAGTAGACGGTTATGCTGTTTCATCCCATCTAGCAACAATGCTCTGCACTGTGTGTGTTTATATATTTACATATTTATTCCATCTAGCTACAATGCTCCGCACTGTGTTTTTATATATCTACATATTATTCCATCTAGCTACATTGCTCCGCACTGTGTGTGTTTATATACTTGCATATTTATTCCACCTAGCTGCAATGCTCCGTACTGTGGGTGTTTATATATTTACATATTTATTCCATCTAGCTACAATGCTCTGCACTGTGTGTTCACACTGGCTTTTCCCTGCACTGTGTGTTCATATACTCATATATTTATTCCATCCAGCTACAATGCTCTGCACTGTGTGTCTGTGTGTGTGTGTGTATATATTTATTTTATAGTAATATGTACATATGTATATTAGCCGCTCTTGCTTGCTTGTTTTTTTCTTGCCTTCTGATTGTTGCTCTGAGTGTTGCTATCCCTGTGCTGTTGCAATCCTGGAATTTCCCCGTTGTGGGACTAATAAAGGCTTATCTTATCTTATCTTATCTTATCTTATCTTATCTTAATTGGATGGATAAAAGTACCAAAGGCAAATTGAAATCAGCTACGGGGAAATTTAGATATGTACAATTGATTGATAAACCCACCCATATCACAAGGACATCTGAAACTCGTATTGACTTGATTTTCACTAATAGGCCAGAGAGAGTCATAAAAACATATAATTTGATTACTGGACTTTCAGATCACAACATGACGCTGGTTGTAAGAAAGCTATCAAAACAACGTCTTGTCCACCATATTAAAAATGAATATCAATCTAGGTTCACAACAGGTATTTCTAAATCAAACATGGCTCACTTTGAACAGGACTTAATGAATGCAAATTGGGAGAATGTAACCAAAGTGTTGAACTTAAAGAGTAGTGTCAGTAATTTTATGTCAACCTTAAGCAGCTTAGTAAATACACAAGAACCTGGAAAAGCAGACCTAAGAAATGCTCCCTCCCATGGTTTAATAAGGACATTCTTCAGCTTATGAAAAAGAGAGATCTTGCTCTCAAAAGGTGTCTGGTCACTAAAACCAACACTGACCATTTCATTTTCACTAGTCTAAGGAACGAAGTGGTGTCTGAGCTTCAGAAAGCTAAGACTAATTACTTCCTTAGACTGATTGAGGAGGCCAGTGGGAGCAGTTCTAAACTCTGGCAACACATTAATAGATTAACAAATTCGAGTAAACAAAAGCATTCAAAAATAAGTAGTCTCAAGGTAGATGATAACCTCATTGATAGTAATGAGTCCATGGCCAATGTCTTCAACTGTTTTTTCACTGAATCCGTTCATAAATTGGCAAGTTAGTTTAGACCACCTGGGTTATCCTCTAAGGAACATGTTAATGTTCACAACAGTTTTTGCATTAAAGAAGTATCCAGTGATGCAATTAAAGAGATTATTGGGAAAAGGAATAACTCTATGGCAAAGGATGTTGAAAACTTAAATGCTGCCTTAATTAAGAAACACCAGAATAGTCTGTTGGAGCCTACTACTCATTTAGTTAACTTGTCAATAAAGACAAATACCTTTCCAGAGAATTGGAAGACAGCAGTAATTACCCCGGTCTATAAGTCGGGAGACAAGGACTTAGCAAGCAACTACAGGCCGATTGCCATATTGCCCGTAGTCTCAAAAATTTTGGAGAAGATTGTTGCTGATCAATTGATAGAACATTTAGAGTCCAACCAACTACTTTACTCACAGCAATTTGGGTTTAGACCTAAGTATTCCACAGAAACAGCTAACTGTTATTTTATTGAGAAGGTCAAGGCTTTATTGGTTAAGGGGCATGTTGTGGGGACCGTGTTTCTGGATCTAAAAAAAGGCCTTTGACACGGTAAACCACACAGTCCTATTGTCAAAGTTAAAAGACCTCAAGATTTCAACTGAGGCAATACAGTGGTTTAGGTCATACCTGGAGGGGAGAGAACAATGTGTCAAGGTCAATGGGGAGAAATCTGGGCTGCTCACAAATAACATGGGAGTACCACAAGGATCTATACTAGGGCCATTGTTATTCACAATATACATCAACGACTTGCCCGATAGTTGCTCAGGTGCCAACTGCCAGATGTATGCTGATGACACCGTAATCTATCTGTCTGCCAAAACGGCTAGCATGGCAGCTGAGCACCTGACCCAGGTTTTACGGAACATCTCTAAATGGCTTGTGTTGTCGCATTTAACCTTGAATGTCAAAAAAACTGTTGCTATGTGTATCTCTATTAGAATCAGGCCCATGAATGATGTTTTTGATGTTAAAATTGGAAATGAGGTGCTTACTGAAGTGAATGAGGTCAAGTATTTAGGGATCATTCTAGACAGGAACCTGCGATTCGACAAGCAGGTGCATTACATTTGTAAGAAGGTCAAACCCAATTTAAATTGCTTCCGTCTCATTAGAAGGGATTTGTCATTCAGAACTGCTCATACATATATGCACGCGATGATTCTTTCACATATGTCATACTGTATCACATCTTGGTTTCAAACATCTCAAATTACACTAAAACCCATAACTGCAATATATAAACAGGCTATAAAAATCTTGGACCACAAACCAATGCGGTGGCATCACTGTGGTATTTTAGCCAAGCACAATCTTCTTACTTTTGAAAATTTTATTATCTTCTGTAATATCAGACTGGTTTTTAAATGTTTATACAATCTTGTTTCACCTCCTTTCTCTGGTTTGGTGGCTAGACGCTCGAGCTCTAGCAGAGCATGCACACGAGCTTCCATCAACGGTGACTGCATTGTCACCATGTCTAGAACTTCATTTGGTCAGTCTGCTTTCTCCGTAAAAGGGGCAAACTTATGGAACTCTCTGCCATTTCACTTAAAATTGGAGACAAATGCCAACCTCTTCAACAGAGGCGCTAAAGATTGGCTAAAATCCCACCAGCAATGTGTGCATGTCTAGTCGGAATTGTGTTTTTTGTGATCATCGATCTCTTGCTCTATTTATAATTTGTAATTTATTTGTAATTTTAATTAACTTGTAAATTTTGTTTGTACAGCCTAATTTATGACCTATATAAGCCACCTATGGACTGGTGTTGAGAATTAGCACTTGTGCTATATACACCTATGCAAAACATCTTGTCTCTCCTTGTGATTGTACTAATGTAATTTGTTATGTCCATATTAAATAAAAGAAAGAAAGAAAGGATAGTAGCGGAGGTGTACCCTAAGGTGTCAGGGACTGCACTACTGACTAATTTCTTATGGAGGAGGGATCCATAATACAAGCTAACGTCCTTCCAGAATGTTGACTGTCCACACTGCACTGCCAAGGGCTCTTTGGCCAGAGTACAGTGACCAGGCCTTCACTCTTTGGACCCAGTCAGGTACAACCCACTGAAGTCACCATGGTGCTTCCCCACACAGACTCACCACCGACTGAAGGAATTCTTTTGTGGTCCGACAGCTACTGTCAGCTGTCTGGAAAGAATCCAGGGCATGATGTTGAGATATACCAGCTATCTTGTTTGAAATGTCAGAGGTGATGAGCAGGTGTATTTCAAAGGTACAGCCCAAAGAAGTCACCTTGGTCTGCCTCCTATGGTCTCAACACCAATAGAAGGGATTATGGGAGTCCTTGGTTGGCCACTGTGGACTGTAAATACTCTGGAAGGAATGTGGAAACAGTTTCTTAAGGAGAGGTTAGACCCTGAAAGTGATGATCAGCAGGTGTATCAACCCAGTTGCCTTTATGATGGGGATTTCCTCAGTAGACAAGAGGGTTGTTCTTTGGGTCAGAGAATGGATCCTGACTATTGTTTGTGTCTGTGAGCCAAATGATAGCTCAGAGTACCCAACATTTTTGGAAAGTTGTCCTACTGGGGGACTTCAATGGCCTACGACAGCAAAACCTTGAGGGAGCATGACTGAGACAAGTGTGCAAATAAAAATCCAGATGTAGAACTTTCAGTTTCTTTAAACAGGCCCATTAGAGTCCTGTACCTGGACCATCTTGGTGTGGAGTCCCTGTCCCATCTCTGTCCCTCCATGAGTCAACAGCACAGAGCCATCGGTGTATATGTGAACCAGAGCTCCGGCCTGAAAAAATAAGGATCCTTTAATGAAAGAAAACCACCACATATACCACTACACCACCAACATTCTGCAGCTATATCATACCTGGTTGAGGAAGATGGTATTGAAGCTAACGCAGAATTTAGTGGGAACCACAGCGAGGCCTCGTTTGGTCCAGCGGTTCTCTCTGAGAAACAGCAGTTTTGTTAGCCAAGACAGCTTTTATGTTATGGGATGACCTGAACTTTTTTTCTTACCTGTTGTAGAGGTTTATGGCAGCTCTCTGTTGATCGTATCCAGATCGTAACAGACACTCATCCCAGCAGCGGTCCAGCGTGAGCCTCTCCAGGATCTGGTTGTAGGGCGTAGAATCTCCTTCCACATACAGGTTCAAGCGACGTACCTGCAGGAGGAATGGGATGCTGACTGGACAACAGTCGTCCAACAATGGGGTAGTCATGATGCTAGCATTTTAAACATTTTAAGAAATTGCTAATTTGTTAAAAATTCATGGGAAATCTGGACAAGCAAAGACATGTCATCAAAATGTGATGATGTGTGTGAGAGAAGCTGAAGAATAGCAAACTTTTTGTCTTTCTGTCCGTTAGACAATCCTAAGATAAGATAAGTCTTTATTAGGAACATAAGACAATCCTAACCACAAACCTCCTCAGGTGACTTCCCCAGCCTCTGAGCCACATCGGTGATCCAGCTTTCAGCCACCATCATTCCCTGTGGCCCACCAAAGCCCCTGAAAGCTGTGTTGGACGGCAGGTTGGTGCGGCACAAGAAGCCCTGACCACGGATGTTCTGGATGCTGTATGAATTCTCCATGTGGAACAGAGCTCGCAGCATGATCTACGGGACAGACAGCTAACATTAGAATGTCATCAGCATAAAGTAGCGTTCAGGTCACTAATAATCATCCAATAATCTGGTCCTCACAGCATAAGATAGGTCCATGGAGTTTCCAGAGTTACTGTAGTAGGACACGTCCAGAGCCACCACCTTACCGCTATTCAGGAACCCGACCTGGCGGATGAAGTTATTAATAATAATTTAACGAGGGACAACAAGAGAATAATGGACACAATCAGGGGCCAGTCATTCATTTTTCGGTTCATTTTTTTTTTTTTGGCTAGATGTTCCAACGTCTAGCTAACATCTTGCTAATGTACAAATGACCTCTACAAGATGTAGTCCCAATGTAAACTTGCTGACATTGGCTGAATGCATGTGATATCTAAATGTGTTTTTGTGGTTGTTAAAAATCATCAAAAAGATTCATTTTTTCATCATTTCATAAAAAAGAGTGTACAGTGACACTCCAGCAGGGGGCGCTCTGACCTTGTATTTTCCGTAGAATGGATGTCTTCCTCCAGTGATCAGCATGTCCTCGTCTCTGTCCAGCATGCACCGGACTGGCCTTTTCAGCCTGGGAGACCGTCACATTACAAATGAGCCAACTTCACATGAATGTTTAACATGTTTTTCCAAAAAAATTTGATGGTTTTACGGACTTGTTTGCTGCTACGGCAACCACAGTAGACAACATCATGGTCCTGGACTCCTTCCCTCCAAAACCTCCCCCCATCCTCTTGACCCGGACCAGGATCCTGTTAGAAGGGACCCCCAAGGCCTTCGACACCAGATACTGGAACAGGAAAAAAATAGATGATTAGGAACTAGTATTAATACATTAATCTTGTGGTGTTATCTGCATTTTAGAGTAAAGCTACTTGTGTTTTACATTCTAGTTACTTATGTTTTTAGTAGTGGTGCCACTTTAATTGTAATTAATAGTGGTTGATTGTGATTAATCACATCAAGGGAGTTAATCGTGATTAAAAATATGAGGCATGATATGACACCATGTAATTAATCGTGATTAATGAGATGTACTTTTTTCATAAATTTGTGACATTTTTGCAAATTTGTAACTTTTTTCTCACAAATTTGTGACTTTTTCCCTTTAAATTTTCAACTTATTTTCTTTATATTTACTTTTTTTTGTAAATTTGCCACTTTTTTCATGAATTTGTGATTTTTTTTCTCATGAATTATTTACTTTTTTCTGTAAATTTTCAACTTTTTTTCCCTGTAAATTAAATTTTGGAAAAAAGTGGCAAGTTTACAAAAGTCTCTTCAGGATTTCGAGATATTGCAATTGTGTCAATTCACACGAAATGAGCCAATCAGCACAACTATTGCACGACCTTGCAACTTTGGCCAATCACCTCAACTTTCCTGCAATTTTGGCCAGTCCTTATCAACTTCCACCAATTCTGCCAATCAAATTTTTCCCTGAGTAGCACTCAAATGCTCAGTCAAACCAATCAAATGTGTCTCTACATCTTGCTCACGTCCCTGCTTACAGTAAGTATTAACCAAATACATCAGCAAAAAACTGTGTGATTTAAAAAAAACACTCGCCCAGGAGGTTTCCCACACCGTCCCTTCCTCCGTCTCCCCTGGCCTGCCGGTGGACGTCTCCCCACATCTCTGTCCTGACCGTGTATATGAAGTGCCGGGTTTGTGTTGAAAAATGTCCGCCATCCTGAAAATCACCCCGTTGCGGGAGCATGCATAAGGAGAGACTCCGTAAAACCACAAACAAACGAACAAATCTAACACTACAGCCAGTGTTTGAACATGTTATCCGTCTTTAGAGGTAAAATCATTACTAAATCAGGTCAATGAGCTTTAAAGCTGTGAAACTCCAGTCTGGACATGGACCAACGTGCCCCTCCCCCCCACCAGTAGGACTTCTGGTAAATGAAAGATGAGTATCTGATGAGACAGGTGTGTGTCGAGACACGCAGCAGAGAGACAGACAGACCAACAGGTAGGAGTCAGGCATGGCAAGAGAGAGAATATTGTCTGTAATTTTTTTCAGAAAAACACAGACTTTGATACAGAGCAACAGAATGAATTATTTATTTTTCCTCTGTGCTCGGTACTGAGTGGTTAGGGACTGCTGCAGTTAGGGAGTTTTCAAATGAAGGTGCTGCCATAATTACCAAATCTCTACTCTTTAACATGCATTCAGTGCAATTTAGCTGTTGTAATGGATATTGTGTTAAAGTCTGTATTTGCACAAAAGAGTTTTTCTGTGTAGCAGGAGTTTCTGCTTCATTTACAAATCACTGTTTAATAGGAAAGTTTTTACAATCCTGTGCGTTTCTTGTGGTGTTATAGAATATCATTACAGTAAACTATGGGAAAAAGCATCTGCTTTAAAATTTGTAATTCTTCCCACAACTTTTAGTGCAAAAAAAACTCAAAACACTGCAACTTTTATCGCAACTTCTTAAAAAAAAAAAAAAAAAAAAAAAAAACTCATGAAAATTCAGGCTTTTTGGGCCACAACAATCATAAAAACGTCCCACAAAATCCTGGAGGGACTGACAGTTACAGTACCAAGTACAGTGTATGTTTTATAGTATAGTTACCTGAATTCTACTGTGCATGCAGTTACTTCCATTTTAAAGTCCAGTCACCTGTATTTTAGAGTCCATTTACCTGAGTTTTGGTGGTATTCTGGGTAGAAACGTAAAGCTCCATTTCTCCGTCCTCTCCTTTAGGAATGGCCACGGTGGCATTGGTCTCCAGGTAAAAATGTTCCTGACCCCCCATGTGGATCTCACCTGAGGGACCATCCATAATAAGTGATAATCCATAATCAGTGATAGTCAGTAGTGAAGATGGATGAACAAAAATGGTGAGTGTCACTGCTTTGGTCTTACCCTCCAGGACATGGTCGGCCTGTTTAAACCCCGCCTCCAGGTCACCCCTCTGGAGGGTGGTGACTGGCTGGTAGAAGGACTGAGCAGCAATGGCCTCCTGTTAATCAGATCAATGATAACCAATGACGTTAGAGATTCAGGAGGTAGGAGGTTGTTGCTGATTTTAACTATGGGAACAGAAATTTGTGGGTGTGTATTCTGCTGTCTCTGATTGGTCCACAGCAGCTCAGGAGTGTATCACCTGGATGGTAATGATGGCCGGCAGTTCTTCGTACTCCACCCTGACGGCTTTGGCGGCTCTCTGAGCTTGACTCTGAGTGTCAGCCATCACAGCGCCTATGATGTGACCCACGCAGGTGACCTGTACACAGGAACTGCACGTCAATGGAACGGGACATCTGACAGAGCCGTCCGATTGAACGGATTAACGGTAACTCACCTGATCATCAGCAAGCACAGTCTCGTCAGAATTGACGGGTCCTGTGATGTTGCTGCCGGGAATGTCACTGGCGAACAGGAAGGAGACGACGCCGGGAACACGTTCCGCTGCCGACACATCTATAGAGCTGAGAAACACACAGACACATACATGTTAGATTCTACAGGTGTGTATCATAGGTGTGTATCATATCCAGTGTTGGGCAAGTTACTAAAAAATAGTAACTAGTTACAGTTACTAGTTACTTCTTTTTAAAAGTAACTGAGTTACTTAACCATTACTGCATGATTAAAGTAACTAGTTACTTGGAAAAGTAACTTTCACGTTACTTTTAGATGCTTACTTAAATCATCTTGCACACACAGCAAGATAATTTAATTAATGGATTACATTAGAGGCTTATTAAAGTCAGGCTGAAAACAGACTGTTTCTGACAGAACTTTTAGAACGTGTTCAGTCTGCTTTATTCTGCCTAGAGAGCTCTGATTGTGGGAAAAAAATGCCAGTAATTTCTTCATTTTGGAGTGAGAAGTAGGGTTTGTGGTGTGAGAGAGAGGGAAAAGGAGTGAGAATCACTCCAAAAGAGTGAGTTGGCAACTCTGCATTAAGCTGTCGTTTCTTAGCTTTATGATATGGATTTAATCTGATGTGCAGTGATCCAAAGAACATGTTCATTAATCACGGTCCAAATGTCTGCTGTGACAGAGACATGATCCAGTCCCTGAAATTCCTTTTGGAGATCAAACCCATTCTGAATAATCTTTATCCAGGTAGCAGGTAAATGGGTTTTAACTTCAGTGGATCACAGTCTCAGCTGTCTGAAGGGAAATGACTGTTATCAGATCTTCATTCTGTAACGACGTATCTGGCAATGTGTTCGTTTAATTCTTGCTGGGTCACACACTGTCCAGATGCATACCTGTGCTTGAAATCCAGCCGTGGCTGTTCAGATAGCGTAAATCCACTACACTGTAATGTTAGCAAAGCATAGCACTAGCTTTGTAGGACCTTGTTGCTGTTCTTAGGCGCTTCTGAAGATCGCAGTCAGTCTGAGCCACTCTTTAGCTTGCAACCCACCAATATGCTTTTGTCCTGAACCGTGACCAAGGAAAAATATTCTATTTCCACAAAAAAAAAAGTAGCTTCATCTTTTCCTCCGCTCAGTAGTGACCAGGCTCTCTGCAACAGGTCACGTTGATTGACGGCTGCATCAGCTATGTAGGGTCAGTTTGTCTTTATTTGTGCTAAAAATATCTATCCATATTAATAAAACAACTAATGCATCTGATAAAATTTCAGTAACTGTAACACCTTAACGCCTGGTGACTGGACTCTGTACAAGCGGGCCAGAAACATGCTGACGAAGGAGATCAGGCTTGCTAAGAGGAGCTACAGTGTGAAGTTACAAAAAAACTTCTCAGCCAACAACTCTGCTTCTGTCTGGAGAGGCCTGCAGAATATCACCAACTACAGGAGACCATCCCCCCACCCTGTGGAAAACCTCCAGCTGGCTAACGACCTAAACAGCTTTTACTGCAGGTTTGAAAAGAACCTACAGTTCTCACCTCCCACCCACACAAAAGGATTATCTGCAGCCCCAGGAACTCCATCCCTCCTCCACTCTGACCTCCCACCAGCACTAACGATCTGTGAAGAGGAGGTGCGCCGGGTCTTTCAGAGACAAAAGATCAAGAAGGCTGCAGGACCTGATGGTGTGTCTCCGTCCTGCCTGAGAGTCTGCTCCAACGAGTTGGCCCCCATCTTCACCCGGATCTTTAACAGATCACTGGAGCTGTGTGAAGTGCCTTCCTGCTTCAAACGCTCCATCATCATTCCAGTTCCCAAGAAACCCTCTGTTACAGGATTAAACGACTACAGACCTGTTGCCCTGACCTCTGTGGTCATGAAATCCTTGGAGAGTTTGGTGCTGAACCACCTGAAGGTCATCACAGGCCCCCTGATGGACCCACTGCAGTTTGCCTACCGGTCAAACAGATCAGTGGATGATGCAGTGAATATGGGACTACACTACATCCTGCAACACCTCGACTCCCCAGGGACGTACGCCAGGATCCTGTTTGTCGACTTCAGCTCAGCGTTCAACACCATCATCCCAGGCATTCTTCATCAGAAACTCCTCCAGCTCAAGGTGCCCCCCTCCACCTGCCAGTGGATCTCCAGCTTTCTGACTGACAGGTGGCAACAGGTGAAGCTAGGGAGATTTACATCCAGCTCCCGAAAAATTAGTACTGGCGCCCCCCAAGGATGTGTCCTTTCCCCACTGCTCTTCTCCCTCTACTCCAACGATTGCACCTCAGAGGACCCTTCGGTGAAGCTCCTGAAGTTTGCGGATGACACCACAGTCATCGGTTTGATCCGGGATGATGATGAGTCTGCATACAGGTGGGAGGGGGAGCAGCTGATCCTCTGGTGCAACCAGAACCATCTTGAACCTAACCCAGCCAAAACAGTGGTGATGACTGTGGATTTCAGGCGACACCCCCCTTCATTCCCCCCACTCACCATCCTCAACAGCACAGTGTCCACTGTGGACTCCTTCAAGTTTCTGGGTACCACAATCTCCCGGAACCTGAAGTGGTCCTCCCATATAGACACTGTCCGGAAAAAGACCCAGCAGAGGTTGTTTTTTCTGCGTCAGCTCAAGAAGTTTGATTTGCCTCAGGAGCTGCTGGTTGTCTTCTACACCGCCATCATCCAATCTGTCCTCTGCTTTTCCATCACTGTCTGGTTTGGATCTGCCACTAAACAGGACAAGACCAGACTGCAGCGGATCATTAAGTCTGCGGAGAGGATCATTGGTACTGACCTACCCTCCATTGAGAACTTATATCGGTCCATAACCAGGAAACGGGCGGGAAACATCTGTGCTGACCCATCACACCCCGGCCACAAACTGTTTGAACTTCTATCTTCTGGTCGTCGTTACAGATCACTGAAGGTCAAAACCACCCGTCACAGGAACAGTTTCTTTCCTCAAGCCATCACTCTGATGAACTCCTAACATTCACCTAGTCCTACCTGTTGCTGTACTCATGACTTTTCATCCATTATTACATTGCACATAACTCTCACACTGCTTTTTACTTCATTCACATTATATCACTGAATCTGAGTTCACATTGAAATACTGTGTGACTGTATATTTTTTCATATATTTCTGCAAAGTGTGGTTAGTCTGAGTAAATAACTGCATATATTCCTGTATATATTTGCATCCTTTTATAGAAACGTGGACAGACTGTAATTTACTGTACATACTCTGTTGTCATTGAATCCTTATTTAAATCCTCCACCTGAACAACGAGAGCAAGTTTTTAGCCAAAGTCAAATTCCTTGTATGTGTTGTGCATACTTGGCCAATAAAGCTGATTCTGATTGCTGAATTTTTAAACAGTAACTTCGTTACACAGCATGTTACTGCAAAAGTAGTGGCATTACAGTAATTACTCCCAACACTGATCATATCACGGGTGAGTATCACAGGTGTATATCATAGGTGTGTATCATACCACAGGTGTATTTCACATCACAAGTGTGTATCACATCATATCATATCATACCCTGCTGAGGAGACTCAGGTCTTTTGGTGTACAAGGGGCGCTGCTGAAGTCATTCTATGACACGGTGGTGGCATCAGCCATCACTTTTGGAGTGGTCTGCTGGGGCAGTGGCATTACTGCAGCTGATAGGAAGAGACTGAACAAACTGATTAAGAAAGCTAGCTCTGTCCTGGGGCAGCGCCTTGATCCGATGGAGGAGATAGGAGAGAGAAGGACGGTGGCTAAACTGTCATCTCTGCTGGAGTCCGAGTTCCACCCTATGCAGGACATACTGGATGCACTGAGGAGCTCATTTAGCAGCAGACTACATCATCCCAGGTGCACAACCGAGAGGTTTCGTAGGTCCTTCCTACCAACGGCTGTCAGACTGTACAACCTAAGCAGGGCTGCTCGCAGAGATAGCAAAAAGACGTAACAAACTAATAGTTTTTTTGAATGCAAAAGATGCAATAGACTTACACAATGGTCCTCTCCGGCATACGACTAGGAACATACCGGTCGCTATGGAGGGTGAGAATATGTATGGGCACATAATCATACCATGTAGGATAACTAAGTAGACGGTTATGCTGTTTCATCCCACCTAGCAACAATGCTCTGCACTGTGTGTGTTTATATATTTACATATTTATTCCATCTAGCTACATTGCTCCGCACTGTGTGTGTTTATATACTTGCATATTTATTCCACCTAGCTGCAATGCTCTGCACTGTGTGTCTGTGTGTGTGTATATATATATTTTATAGTAATATGTACATATGTATATTAGCTGCTCTTGCTTGCTTGTTTTTTTTCTTGCCTTCTGATTGTTGCTCTGAGTGTTGCTATCCCTGTGCTGTTGCAATCCTGGAATTTCCCCGTTGTGGGACTAATAAAGGCTTATCTTATCTTATCTTATCTTATCACAAGTGTTCATCATATTACAGGTGTGTATCACAGTGTTTCCTCTGGCTTAAAGAGCTTGGCACGGTGACAACATATTTTTCCGGGGGGGGGGGGGGGGGAGGGCAGAAAACACATGACACTATTGTAAAAGGAATATGTTAATTACAGTGTGTCACGATGGCCCTCACGGACCATCACAAGACGCCACAGTCACCAATGAGCTTTGCAGTGATGTTTTATTAATGGTGAGGAATGAACAAACACAGGATACATACAATGACAGGGTGACATCTGAGCCGGGGAGCACCCGATGCGCCAGACGAACAATAGTGAAGGTGAAGTCTTAAGGGAACGTACCTTACGAGACGACAACGTTAACAGGCGGGTAACAGATTCCCAAGTCCGTTAACAACGATGAGCAAGGAAAACAGGAACATAACGGAGCATAACAGAGACTGCCGCACTGGAGAACATTCAGCACCAGCTTTTATCTCTGGGAGCTGATGACCCCAATGCGGCGCAGCTGCTCAAGATGACAGCAGCGCAGCAGCTGACTTTGACAGCAGGGAGCTCCCCCGGGCGCCTTCACAATAAGAGCCCGAGGAGCTAGAAGGAATCCTCTGCTGCCAAAGCCAGGGAAATATGATACAAGACCCGAGTGTGGACAGAACCGACACTCGGGCTATGACAGTATCTCCCCCTCGAGGCTGAGCTCTGAGCGGCCTGAGTAACACCCAAGCCCCCACCCCACCCCCCCAGGGTGGGTGGATGGGGCGCTGGCAGGAGGGAGAGAGACAAAAAAGAACAGGCAAATAACAGGACTAACAAGGCAATAGAGGCAGGGAGAAAAAAAAAACATACTCCCTTGAATGTGGGTGACAAGAACAGAATCAAAATAGGCAGTACACATATTGGCAAAAAAAACCCCAAATTGACATAAGGTGGAGGGAAAAGAACCACCAAACACAGAAACAAAGTAGTGAGCCACAAATCAACCCCCCCCCCCCCCGCACACCCCAACAGTCTCACAGACATAGTCAGAACCCCGGGGAGGGTGCAGTCCTGACCCTGAGGGATGGGGGCAAAAAGTTTGGGGGGGTCGTCCGGCATCAAGAGGCCACAGAACCGGGAGGGGAAAGGAGAACAGTTCGGGCGGCCTACCCCGGTCCCATGCTCGGAAGCAAAGAGTTTCAGGCGGCCGGACCAGGTCGCCACACAGGGAGTCTAAGAAGTCGGGGGGCCGGCCCAGAGAACCAAACCAGCGAGACAGTCTTCAGGCGGCCGCACCGCACCGCCAGCCCACCAGAACCGTTGGGAAGAAGCAGCCGGCGGTCTCGCTGAAAAGGGGAGAGACGAGGGAGAACCGGGCGGAGCGTTCGGGACCCCAACGGCCCCAGGTGGAGATGGGTAGCGCTCCTCAGGGGGGCGAGGAGGATGGCGATGGTGAAGAGGGAAATGAGGCTGTCCAGCATCTGGTGGCCGGGGATCTGCAGCTCCCTCACCGAATCCAGGACCTGCTGGTGCTGCACCCACGTCGGACCCCGATTGGGCCTCCGGAACCGAAACCACGGTGGACCCCGATTGGGCCTCTGGAACCGAACCCGCGACGGACCCCGACTGGGTCGGCGTGGCACCAGACTCGACCTCCAACCCCGAAACCGGAACCTCTGGCGCAGCAGGCGAGAGCAGCCCCTCACCGGCGACCCTGGGAGAAGGCTCAACAGAAAGAGAAAAACCGGGATCAGGATCACCGGCAGCGCCAGAACCCGGCGAGATGAGCTCGGACGCAGCGGGCGGCTGCACCCGGCTCATCTCCCCTTGAGACAGGTAAAAATGCTCTAAGAGGTGAAACAGAAAGATAAAACAGAGCACTTGCCTGAACTTGGGTTCTGACGCTGTCCAGGACTGCGAAGATCCGGGTTCAGATGTCAGGAGGTCGTCCTCAGACTCCCACTCAGCTGCGTCGGGCTCCGCAGCTGGCGTGATGGTGTGCGCAGCTTGAGAGTCCTCCGGCACCGATGTCCACGCCGATGGCCCGCACGGCGTGGTGGCAGGAGAACCTCGACCCGCTGGACCGGACCGCTCCTCCATGGAACCCCGGGGACGCTTCCTCATCGGCGAAGGCTCCACGCTGCAGTCTGCTCTCCTCCTCCGCCCACGGCATGGCTGCGGAACCAGAACCAGGCTCTCCAGAACCGCAGGCCCCCTCCTCATCCAGCGACGTTGGCCTGGCGTCGAGGACCGCTCAGCGGAGGGAGACACAGAGGAAGCAGGGTTAATACTTTCATCCACAGCAGGTGGAGGGAGCTCGGGGGGCTGCATACCCCGAACTCCACCCCCAGGAGTCAGACAAGGCAAAACAATATCGAAATGAGAGAAATTATCATGCACTTGCCTTTCTCCTGAGGGTAAGATGGTTCCCGCTGTGGGGGACGTCGTTCCTCCCTTTCCCCGCTGGATGGCGACAGAGGGCCCTCTGTGAAGACGAGGTGAGGCCACTCGAGGTGGTTCCGGGATGGGACTCGCCGAAACGGAGCTCCCGAGACATGCAGCAGCCAGGATAGGCGACGAGGAGGAGGGGGAGACAGCCGGGGTCAGTCGGGCATGGAGCGCTGATGGGACAGCAGGCGAAGGCCCGGAAAAAGACGAGGCTGCGGGGATTCCCCTCTGACGAGGCACATGAGTGACAGCTGTGTGGTGGGTTGAGCCCTTGCAGCGACCCGGAACTGGATCCAGACGGGATTTCAGCTGAGGATTCTGCTGAGGAGAGCCCGTGACGTTACGCCAACGTCGTCGGCGGCCCCCGGACGGCGCATACTCCTGGTTCCTCTCCGGGACGGGGACGGAACAACGGCGCGGGGAGCGTGGATGCTTTCTCCCCTGCTTCCTGCTCCTCTCCTCCAGCCCACGAAGCGACTCGCGTTGGGCGGCGAGTTCCTCCCACCTCGCCATCACCTCCGGGTGATCGTCAAACTCGAGGGGGAGATTAAGCAGAAATTCCTCAGCGTAGTCCAAATGTCTAACCTGTCGCTGGGAGCGTCCCACAGCGTAGCGGAAGAGATGGTGTTATCAATATTCTCCAGAGCTTCCGCTAGCTGCCTGCCCAGGCGCCGGCCGCGGCTCCTGGATGACGTCATACTCCCAGCTGCAGACACTCAGACAGGTAGGAACAGACAATCCAATACAGCAAAACTGCACGGTGAAAGGCGTCTCGTACTACGCCTCCTCTCCGGGCGTTTGGCGGCAGTCTACTGTCACGATGGCCCTCACGGACCATCACAAGACGCCACAGTCACCAGTGAGCTTTGCAGTGATGTTTTATTAATGGTGAGGAATGAACAAACACAGGATACATACAATGACAGGGTGACGTCTGAGCCGGGGAGCACCCGATGCGCCAGACGAACAATAGTGAAGGTGAAGTCTTAAGGGAACGTACCTTACGAGACGACAACGTTAACAGGCGGGTAACAGATTCCCAAGTCCGTTAACAATGATGAGCAAGGAAAACAGGAACATAACGGAGCATAACAGAGACTGCCGCACTGGAGAACATTCAGCTCCAGCTTTTATCTCTGGGAGCTGATGACCCCAATGCGGCGCAGCTGCTGAAGGTGACAGCAGCGCAGCAGCTGACTTTGACAGCACGGAGCTCCCCCGGACGCCTTCACAATAAGAGCCCGAGGAGCAAGAAGGAATCCTCTGCTGCCAAAGCCAGGGAAATATGATACAAGACCCGAGTGTGGACAGAACCGACACTCGGGCTATGACACAGTGTGCCAATGCAAAGCATTGGAACCCTATATTACTATCTCAAAATTTATTCCAGCTTATTTTTCTCATTCCATTTTCAAGTTTCTGCTGATTGTGGGTTTGTATCTCCTCTTAAAGCTTTGAGAAAAACTATTTTAGATTTTTTGCTCAAAGTCCAAAATATTAATGAAAGACCAGAAAATTTTACACATTGAAAATGAATGGAGGTTTCGAAGAAAAACCCAAGATTTCAGAGGCCTCTATTTCAGCCATGTTTTGTCCTACAAACTTCATTTTTATTTTGAAATGTAGGAAATTTTGTCCATCTATCCATCCATCTTCTACTGCTTTTCCGGAAGGGCCAGGTAATGGAGGCAGCAGTTCAAGCACAGAAGCCCAGACTTCCCTCTCCCCAGCCACCTGCTCCAGCATTTCAGAGGGGACACCAAGGTGTTCAGAATCAGAATCAGAATCAGACTCAGATTTATTGCCATTGTTCATGTAGTACACAAACTAGGAATTTGTCTCGGTGCAATGCTGCAACATTAAACATGATAAGATAAAAGAATAAAAAACTATACATGCAATAAGTGTAGAATAAGAATGAGTAATACTAGTCAAAGCAGTTTTTAAATATATTAGCGAGCAGCAGATATTGTGGAGTACCACATAGTGCAGTCGGTAGTGCAAAAGAAAACAGTGATAATTGTAATGAGACCGGTTGAGCTGCTGTACGTAGTGCACGAGAGTCAATAAGTCACTTAGTGTTCAGCAGTCTGATGGCAGAGGGGAAGAAGCTGTTCATGTGCCGGGAGGTTTTAGTCTGAATGGACCGAAGTCTTCTACCTGAGGGGAGGGGGGCAAACAGTACGTGACCAGGGTGTGAAGGATCGGCTATGATCCGGCCTGCACGCCTCCGGGTCCTGGAGATGTACAGGTCCTGGAGAGATGGGAGCTTGCAGCCGATCACCTTCTCAGCAGTGCGCACGACGCGCTGCAGCCTTAGTCTGTCCCTGGCAGTGGCTCCTGCGTACCACACGGTTATGGAGGTGGTGAGGATGGACTTGATGATGGCTGTGTAGAACTGCACTAACATCTTGGTGGGTAGCTTGAGCTTCCTCAGCTGCCGCAGGAAGAACATCCTCTGCTGGGCCTTTTTGATGAGGGAGCTGATGGTCGGCTCCCATTTGAGGTCCTGGGTGATGGTGGTGCCCAAGAAGCGGAAGGAATCTGCAGTGGTGATGGGAGAGCCTGTGAGGGTGAGGAGGGGCAGAGGGGTTGTGACTTTCCTGAAGTCCACAATCATCTCCACTGTCTTCAGAGCGTTCAGCTGCAAGTAGTTGTGGCTGCACCAGGATGCCAGCTGGGCCACCCCTCTCCTGTAGACGGACTCGTCGCCGTTGGAGATGAGCCCGATGAGGGTGGTGTCGTCCACAAACTTGATCAGTTTAACAGACTGGTGGCTGGAGGTGCAGGAGTTGGTATAAAGGGAGAAGAGTAGGTGGGAAAGTACACAGCCCTGAGGTGATCCGGTGCTGATGCTGACAGAGTCTGAGACAGTCTTCCCCAGCCGCACATGCTGCCTCCGGTCCGTCAGGAAGTCGGTGATCCACCTGCAGAGGGAGTCAGGCACGCCGAGCAGGGACAGCTTGTCCTGGAGCAGAGCGGGGCGGATGGTGTTGAATGCAGAGCTGAAGTCCACAAACAGGATCCTGGTGTAGGTTCCCGAGGAGTCCAGGTGCTGCAGGATGGAGTGGAGGGCCAGGTTGACTGCGTCATCCACAGACCTGTTGGCTCGGTAGGCAAACTGCAGTGGGTCCAGGAGGGGAGTGGTGATGGACTTGAGGTGGGGCAGGACCAGGCGCTCAAAGGACTTCATGACTACAGAGGTGAGTGCTACAGGTCTGTAGTCATTAAGTCCAGTGATCCGTGGCTTCTTGGGGACAGGGATGATGGTGGAGGATTTGAGGCAGGTCGGCACGTGGCATAGCTTAAGGGAGGTGTTAAAAATGTCTGTGAAGACAGGAGCCAGCTCTTTCGCACAGTGTCTCAGGGTGGAGGGAGACACGCTGTCCGGTCCGGGGGCCTTGCGCGGGTTCAGTCTGTAGAATTGTCTATGCACATCCTGCTCACTGATGACAAGGGCAGGGGGGGGAGGGGGACCGCTTTTGATGAAGTAGGGACCGAGGAGGCAGTGGAGCTGGGGGGAGGGGGGAGTTGGACCAGTGAAGCTGAGGAGAAGCTGGAAACGCGCATGGAAATAACTGACTGGGGCATGTTTAAAGGAGCCACGCATGATCTGGATGAGTACACGGACACTGTGAACTCATATATCAACTTTTGTGAGGAGAGCATTCTTCCATCGCGCACCAGGGTGAGTTACTCTAATGATAAGCCCTGGTTCACTGCTAAGCTCAGACAGATCAGGAAGGAGAAGGAAGCAGCGTTGAAAAGTGGAGACAGGGACTGTTACAGGGAGGTTAAATATTGGTTTAGCAGAGAGCTGAGGAGAGCTAAATCTGTGTATTCTGAGAGACTCCAGCAGCAGTTCACTGCTAATGACTCGGCTTCTGTGTGGAGAGGACTGAGGCAAATCACCAACTATCGGCCTCAGGCTTCTAAAGGTCAGGATGACAAAGACCTTTGTCAAAGACTGTCCCAACATTATGCCCGTTTTGACACCTCGTCAGCTGGTCACCTTCTCAGACCAAGTGGGAGACATAGTCTCTCCAGCGAGTCCTGGGTCTGCCCCGGGGCCTCCCCCCAGTAGGACATGCCCAAAACACCTCAAGTGGGAGGCATCCAGGCGGCATCTTGATCAGATGCCCAAACCACCTCAACTGGCACCTTTCAACGTGGAGGAGCAGCAGTTCTACTATGAGCCGCTCCTTGATGACTGAGCTCCTCACCCTATCTCTAAGGGTGAGTCCAGCAATCCTACGAAGAAAGCTCATTTCAGCCACTTGTATCCACGATCTAATTCTTTCGGTCATTACCAAAAGTCTGTGACCATAGGTGAGGGTAGGAAGGTAGATTGACCGGTAAATCGACAGCTTTGCCTTAGAGCTCAGCTCCCTCTTCACTACAATGGACCAGTACAATGTCCACATCACTACAGATGCTGCTCCGATCCGTCTGTCAATCTCTCGCGCCATTCTCCCCTCACTCATGAATAAGACTCCGAGATACTAAAACTCCTCCAATTGGGGCAGGAGCATGTCCCCAACCCGTAGAGGACAATCCACTTTTTTCCAGCAGAGGACCATGGACTCAAAATTTGAGGTGCTGATTCTCATCCCAGCCGGTTCACACTCCACAGCAAACTGTCCCAGTAAGACTGTAGGTAATTGCTGGATGAAGCCAACAGGACAACATCATCTGCAAACAACAGAGATGAGATCCTGTGGTCACCAAGAATGACACCCTCCATTCCCTGGCTGCACCTAGAAATCCTGTCCATAAAAATTATGAACATGATTGGTGACAAAGGGCAGCCCTGGCGGAGTCCATCTCTCACTGGGAATGAGTCCAACCGAGTGTTGGCAATACGAACCAAACTCTCACAATTGTCATATAGAGACTGAATAGCTCGTAACAACAAGCTCGATACCCCATACTCCTGAAGCACCCCCCACAAAAAACCACGAGGGACGCGGTCAAATGCCTTCTCCAAGTCCACAAAACACATGTAAACTGGTTGGGCAAACTCCCACAAACCCTCGAGGATTCTTGAGAGGGTAAACAGTTGGTCCGATGTGCCACAGCCAGGACGAAAACCACATTGCTCATCCCAAATCCGATCCGAGGTTTAACCAACAGCCGGACTCTCCTCTCCAGTACCTTGGCATAGACCTTCCCAGGGAGGCTGAGGAGTGTGAGCCCTCTAAAATTGGAGCACACCCTCGAGTCCCCTTTTTTGAAGAGAGGAACCACCACCTCGGTTTGCTATGCCAAAGGCACTGTCCTTGACCTCCACACAATGTTGCAGAAGCAAGTCAGCCATGACAGCCCTACAACATTCAGGGCCTTGAGGTACTCAGGGTGACTCTCGTCCACCCCCGGGGCCCCGGACACCAAGGAGCTCTTTAACCACCTTGGCAACCTCAGCCCCTGTGATGGGCGAGTCATCCCCCTCATCCACAAGCTCTGCTTCCTCTGTGGAAGGCGTGTTAGTGAGATTGATGAGATCCTCGAGATCTTCCTTGCACCACCCGATGATATCCCCAGTTGATGTCAGCAGCGCCCCATCAGCACCACACACAGTGTGGACAGGGAGCTGTTTCCCCCTCCTGAGCTGCCGGACAGTTTGTCAGAATCTCTTCGAGGCCGACTGAAAGTCTTTTTCCATGGCTTCACCAAACTCCTCCCACACCCGAGTTTTTGTGTCAGCAACCACCCGAGCTGCATTCAGCTTGGCCTGCTGGTACACCTCAGCTGCTTCGGAAGTCCCACAAGCAAATCAAGCTTGATAGGACTCCTTCAGCTGAATGGCCCCCCTCACCACTGGTGTCCACCACTTGGTTCGGGTGATGCCGCCAAAGTCCATAGGCCATAGTCCTGTTTATCATTATGTTTTCATGGTCATGTTTGTGTTTGTTTATGTCTGTCTGGAATCAGGCCCTGGTCTTGTTTTCAGTTCATGTTTTCTCTTTTATCGTGTTTTTGGTTTTGTCTGGGTGTTTGTCACGGTTGTGTTTGATTTTGGATGAGTTGTATTTTTGTAGCTATGTTATGTTTATTCCTGTCATGCTTTTACTTTGGGCTTTTGTTTGGACAGTGTCTTTTGTTTACTTCTTGCTAGTATAAAGCATCTTCCATTCAGCCTCAATCTTATGTTGTTAATTATTCATAGCTGTTTTTGATTTCTGATTGTTCTCAGGTGGTATTAATTTTCTACACTATATAGACTTGCCACACACTGCTATCTGTGCGGTGATCTACTGTGATATCATATGGAGTCATGCCAAGTCAAGTTATGTAAGTCAAGTCTGGTCACATCTAGTTTCTTATTTAACTCTTGTTTAGAATTTAGTTTTTTGTTAATAAATCATGCCAAAGAGGAGAAAGCCTGCATATGGGTTCTGTTCTTTACCCTGGAGAGGAAATCATAACACAAATATGTAAAAAAAATATTTGCAAATGTTTGCAGAGATCCGCAAATGTGTGGACAGACCCACAAATATGTGCACAGATCCACAAATATGTAAAAAAAAAATATATGCAAATGCATGCACTGATCCACAGACATGTAAAAAAAAAATATGCAAATGCGTGCACTGATCCACAATTATGTAAAAAAATTTGCAAATGTGTACACAGAATCACAAATATGTTAAAAGATCCAGAAATGTGTAAAAACAATTTTGTATTTGTGCACTTAGATAAAAATGGCTTGAAAAGACGACAGCTGTGTCTCAATAGGTTGCCAAAGTACACGTGACTTTTGCAACACTTTGGGCATGTCTGATCTGCAAATATGTAGACAGCACCACAAATGCCAGTAAGCTGGGTTTTTGTTTCCCTGTGCTCAGGCTGACAGGCTGCCTGCTTAGACTGTGCACAAAAGCTATTGCTATCCTTTACCACCACACCCATCGTGCCATCCTACAGTCGGACTGAAAGCAAAAAACACTGCTGCCGCCGCTATTTGCCTGAGCAGTGTCACATGTACCTCTCTAGTGGGGAAGGAGCCTGAGCTGGTGTACGAGGTTGACAGATACTGGCTAGATATAGTCGGCCTCACCTCAACACACAGCTCCAGTTCTGGAACCAGTCTCCTGGAGAGGGGCTGGAGCTTGGCCTTTTCTGGAGTTGCCCCGGGCAGGAGTGGGTATTCTTGTATCGCCCCACCTTGCTGCCTCTATATTGGAGTTTACCCCGGTGGATGAAAGGGTTGCTTCCATGTGCCTTCGGGTTGGGAAATGGGTCCTGACCATCATTTGTGCCTATGCACCAAATTATGTTTCAGAGTACCCATCCTTTTTGGAGTCTGTGACTGGGGTGCTGGAGGGTGCTCCTCTTGGTGACTCCATTGTCCTACAGGGGACTTCAATGTGCACGTGGGCAACGACAGTGAAACCTGGAGGGGGGTGATTGGGAGGAACAGCCTGCCCAATCTGAACCCGAGTGGTGTTCAGTTATTGGACTTCTGTGCTAACCACAGTTTGTCCATAACGAACACCATGTTCAAGCATTAGGGTATCCATATGTGCACCTGGCACCAGGACACCCTAGGGCACAGGTCGATGATCGATTTTGTTATTGTGTCATCAGACCTGCGACCGTATGTCTTGGACAGTCGGGTAAAGAGAGGTGCAGAGCTGTCACCTGATCACCACCTGGTGGTGAGTTGGATCCGATGGCAGGGGAGGAAACCATTCAGACCTGGTAGACCCAAACGTATAATGAGGGTGTGCTCGGAACGCCTGGCTGAGGCCCCTGTCCGGGAGGTCTTCAACTCCCTGAAGAAGAACTTCAGGGAGTTCTTCCTTCTGAAGAACTTCAATCACATTCCGAGGGAGTCTGGAGACATGGAGTCTGAATGGGCCATGTTCTCCACCTCTGTTGTTGAAGCGGCGGCCCAGAGTTGCGGCCGCAAGGTGGTCGGTGCATCTCGTGGTGGCAACCCCCGAACCAAGTGGTGGACACCAGTGGTGAGGGCGGCCATTAAGCTGAAGAAGGAGTCGTATCAAGCTTGGTTGGCTTGTGGGACTCCTGAAGCAGCTGAGGTGTACTGGCAGGCAAAGCGCAGCTCGGGTGGTTGCTGAAGCAAAAACCAAGGTATGAGAGGAGTTCGGTGAGGCCTTGGAACAAGACTTTCAGTCGGCCTCGAAGAGACTCTGGCAAACTGTCCGGTGGCTCAGGAGGGGAAAGCAGCTCCCTGTCCACACTGTTTATGGTGCGGATGGGGCACTGTTGACTTCAACTGGGGATATCGTCGGGCGGTGGAAGGAATACTTCGAGAATCTCCTCAATCCCACTGATACGCATTCCACAGAGGAAGCAGGGTTTGTGGACGAGGGGGATGACTCGCCTATCACAGGGGCTGAGGTCGCCAAGGTGATTAAAAATCTCTTTGGTGGTCGGGCCCCGGGGGTGGATGAGATTTGCCCTGAGTACCTCAAGACCCTGGATGTTGTTGGGCTGTCATGGTTGACACACCTCTGCAACATTGCATGGAGGTTGGGGGCAGTGCCTTTGGCGTGGCAAACCGGGATCGTGGTTCGTCTCTTCAAAAGAGGGGACCGGAGGGTGTGCTCCAACTTTAGAGGGATCACACTCCTCAGCCTCCCTGGGAAGGTCTATGCCAAGGTACTGGAGAGGAGAGTCCAGCCGTTGGTCGAACCTCGGATTCAGGAGGAGCAATGTGGTTTTCTTCCTGGCTGTGGCACATCGGACCAGCTCTTTACCCTGTCGAGAATTCTCGAGGGTTCGTGGGAGTTTGCCCAAACGGTTTACATGTGTTTTGTGGACTTGAAGAAGGCATTGGACCGCGTCCCTCGTAGTTTTTTTGTGGGGGGTGCTTCGGGGGTATGGGGTATCGGGCTTGTTGTTACGAGCTATTCGGTCTCTGTACGACCGTTGTGAGAGTTTGGTTCGTATTGCCAACACTTGGTCGGACTCATTCCAGTGAGAGTTGGACTCCGCCAGGGCTGCCTTTTGTCACCGATCCTGTTCATAATTTTTATGGACAGGATTTCTAGGCGCAGCCAGGGAATGGAGGGTGTCATGCTTGGTGACCACAGGATCTCATCTCTGTTGTTTGCAGATGATGTTGTCCTGTTGGCTTCATCCAGCAATGACCTACAGCTCTTGCTGGGACGGTTTGCCACTGAGTGTGAAGCGGCTGGGATAAGAATCAGCACCTCCAAGTCTAAGTCCATGGTCCTCAGCCGGAAAAAGGTGGATTGTCCTCTCTGGGGTGGGGACAGGCTCCTGCCCCAAGTGGAGGAGTTTTATCTTGGAGTCTTTTTCACGAGTGAGGGGAAAGTAGAGCGAGAGATTGACAGACGGATTGGAGCAGCATCTGCAGTGATGCGGACATTGTACCAGTCTGTTGTGGTGAAGAGGGAGCTTAGTTCTAAGGCAAAGCTGTCAATTTACTAGTCAATCCACGTTCCTACTCTCACCTATGGTCACGAGCTTTGGGTAATGACCGAAAGAACGAGATTGCGGATACAAGCGGCTGAAATGAGCTTTCTCCGTAGGATTTCTGGACTCACCCTCAGAGATAGGGTGAAGAGCTCAGTCATCCGGGAGAGGCTCAGAGTAGAACCGCTGCTCCTCCACATTGAAAGGAGTCAGTTGAGGTGGTATGGGCATCTGATTAGGATGCCTCCTGGACACCTCCCACTTGAGGTGTTTCGGGCACGTCCCACTGGGAGGAGACCCAGGACTCGGTGGAGAGACTATGTCTCCCAGCTGGTTTGGGAACCCCTTGGTATCCTCTCTGACAAGCTGGAGCAGGTGGCTGGGGAGAGGGAAGTCTGGGCTTCTCTACTTGAACTGCTGCCTCCGCGACCCGGACCTCCGGAAAAGCGGTAGAAGATGGATGGATGGATGGAGCGTCACATGTAGACGAAGAGTGCTACTGCTGACTAGTAGTAAAGGATAGCAATAGCTCCTGAGCACAGTCTAAAGGTGAGTTCACACCAAATGCGAACAGGAAAATTTTTCGCACGGCACGATTACATTATAACTCAATATAAACACGCAAACAGACATGAATTCCCCTTCTGAGTGAGACGCAGACAGGCGAAGTTGCCTTTAAAACTTCTGCAGCTGTGTTCAACCTGCTGTGGAAATTCCCAAAATGATGTCATGCCTATGTTTACACTATCCGACCGGGGGCTCACCTGAAAATGTTGTCTCGGGCCTCCAAAACTTCACAAGATGATGGGTGTTTACGTTGCTAGTTTGCTAGCACATCTGTGGCAGGAAACCATGGGTAAATAACTCCGAAATCCCAGTTCAGCTGAAGAACTCCCAGTCCTCCTGTCTCCAGGTGAGTGAGTCAAATTTACAAAACAGTTTACTCTGCAATAGTGATACCTTAACTCCGGTGATGGCAGAATCTCAAAGCTAGCAGCTACGTAGCTAGCTAGCCTCGGATGTGAACGCACCACTGCGCAAGTTTGCGTGTACTCGCCTCTTCCCATTCACTTTGTATGGATTCGCACTGCCCGTTCACATTTGGTGTGAATGCACCTTAAGGCAGAAAGGAACAAAGCCCTTCAGGAAGTCTGTCAGCCTGAGCTCATCCATCCATCCATTCATCTTCTACGGCTTTGCCAGAGGTCCAGGTTGCAGAGGTAGCAGTTCAAGCAGAGAAGCCCAGACTTCTCGCTCCCCAGCAATCTTCTCCAGCTATTCAGAGAGGATACCAAGGCGTTCCCAGACCAACTGGGAGATATAGTCTCTCCAGCAAGTCCTTGGTCTTCCACGGGGTCTCCTCCCAGGGGGACGTGCCCGAAACACATCAAGTGGGAGGCGTCCAGGAGGCATCCTGATCAGATGTCCAAGTCACCTCAGCTGGCTTCTGTCAATGTGGAGGAGCAGTAGTTAAACTCTGAGCCTCTCCTGGATGACTGAGTTCCTCACCCTATCTCTCAGGGTGAGTCCAGCAATCCTGCAAAGAAAGCTCATTTCAGCCACTTGTATCCGTGATCTCATTCTTTCGGTCATTGCCTAAAGCAATGGATGAAGCCAACAGGACAACGTCATCTGCAAACAACAGAGATGAGATCCTGTGGTCACCAAGCATGACACCTTCCGTTCACTGGCTGCACCTACAAATCCTGTCCATAAAAATTGTGAACAGGATCGGTGACAAAGGGCAGCCCTGGCAGAGTCCAACTCTCACTTGGAATGAATCCGATCAAGTGTTGGCAATACGAACCAAACTCTCACAACGGTCCAACAGAGACTGGATAGCTCGTAAGAACAAGCCCATTACCCCATACTCTCGAAGCACTCCCCCCACAAAAAACCATGAGGGATGCGGTAGAATGCCTTCTCCAAGTCCACAAAACACATGTAAACTAGTTGGCAAAACTCTCATGAACCCTTGAGGATTCTCAGGAGGGTAAAGAGTTGGTCCGGCATGCCACGGCAAGGACGAAAACCACATTGCTCCTCTTGAATCCAAGGTTGGACCAATGGCTGGACTCTCCTCTCCAGTACCTTGGCATACAGTGGTATGAAAAAGTTTTTGACCACTTCCTGATTTCTCATATTTTTGTATGTTTTTTATACTTAAATGTTTCAGATCATCAAACAAATTTAAATATCAGACAAAGATAACATAAGTAAACACAAAATGCAGTTTTTAAATGAAGGTGTTTATTATTAAGGGAAAAAAATTCCAAACATACATGGCCCTGTGTGAAAAAGTGATTGCCCCCTAAACCTAATAATTGGTTGGGCCACCCTTAGCAGCAACAACTGCAATCAACCATTTGTGATAACTGGTAATGACTCTGTTACAGCACTGTGGAGGAAATTTGGCCCACTCATCTTCACAGAATTGTTGCAAATAAGCCACATTGGAGGGTTTTTGAGCATGAACCGCCTTTTAAAGGTCATGCCACAGCATCTCTATTGGATTCAGGTCAGGACTTTGACTAGGCCACTCCAAAGTCTTCACTTTGATTTTCTTAAGCCATTCAGAGGTGGACTTGCTGGTGTGTTGTGGATCATTGCCCTGCTGCAGAACCCAAGTGCACCTCAGCTTGAGGTCACAAACAGATGGCCGGACATTCTCCTTTAGGATTTTTTGGTCGGCAGCAGAATTCATGGTTCCATTTACCACAGCAAGTCTTCCAGGTCCTGAAGCAACAAAACAGCCCCAGACCATCATACTACCACCACCGTATTTTACTGTTGGTCTGATGTTCGTATTCTGAAATGCTGCGTTACTTTTACGCAGGATGTAATGGGGCACACACCTTCCAAAAAGTTCAACTTTTGTCTCGCCAATCAACAGAGTATTTTTTCAAAAGTCTTGGGGATCATCAAGATGTTTTCTGGCAAAACTGAAATGAGCCTTTATGTTCTTTTTGCTCAGCAGTGGTTTTCGTCTGGGAACTCTGCCATGCAGACCATTTTTGCCCACTCTTTACTGAGGCAAGTGAGGACTGCAGTTCTTTGGATGTTGTTGTGGGGTCGTTTGTGACCTCTTGGATGAGTTGTTGCTTTGCTCTTGGGGTAATTTTGGTTGGCCAGCCACTCCTGGGAAGGTTCATCACTGTTTCATGTTGTCGCCATTTGTGGATAATGGCTGTCACTGTGATTCGCTGGAGTCCCAAAGCTTTTGAAATGGTGCTATAACCTTTTCCAGACTGATAGATCTCAATTACTTTGTTTCTCATTTGTTCCTGAATTTCTTTGGATCTCAGCATGATGTCGAGCTTTTGAGGATCTTTTGCTCTGCTTCACTAAGTCAGTCAGGTCCTATTTAAGTGATTTCTTGATTGAGAACAGGTGTGGCAGTAATCAGGCTTGGGTGTGGATAGAGAAATTGAACTCAGCTTTCCAAAGATGTGATAAACCGCCGTTCATTTATATTTTAACAGGTGGGCAATCACTTCATCACAGAGCGACATGTAGGTTTGGATTTTTTTTTTTTACCCTTAATAATAAACACCTTCATTTAAAAAATGCATTTTGTGTTTACTTGTGTTATCTTAGTCTAATATTTAAATTTGTTTGATGATCTGAAAAATTTAAGTGTGACAAACATACAAAATATGAGAAATCAGGAAGTGGGCAAACAATTTTTCACACCACTGTAGACCTTCCCAGGGAGGCTGAGGAGTGTGATCCCTCTAAAGTTGGAGCACACCCTCTGGTCCCCTTTCTTGAAGAGGGGAGCAACCACCTCAGTTTGCCATGCCAAAAGCACTGTTCCCGACCTCCACGTAATGTTGCAGAGGCGTGTCAGCCATGACAGCCCTACAACATTCAGGGCCTTGAGGTAATCAGGGCAAATCTTGTCCACCCCTGTGGCCAGGCCGCCAAGAAGCTTTTTAACCACCTTGGCAACCTCAGCCCCTGTGATGGGCGAGTCATCCCCCTCGTCCACAAGCTCTGCTTCCTCTGTGGAAGGCATGTCAGTGGGATTGAGGAGATCCTCGAAGTCTTCCTTCCACCGCTTTGCAATATCCCCAGTCGAAGTCAGCAGCACCCCATCCGCACCATACACAATGTGAAAGGGAGCAGCTTTACCCTCCTGAGCTGCTGGATAGTTTTCCAGATTCTCTTCGAGGCCAATCGAAAGTCTTGTTGCATGGTCTCAATGAACTCCTCCCACACCCGAGTTTTTGCTTCAGCAATCACCCGAGCTGCACTCCGCTTGGCCTGCCGGTACACCTCAGCTGCTTCGGGAATCCCACAAGCCACAGAAACTTAATAGGACTCCTTCTTCAGCTTAATGGCCCCCTCACCACTGGTGTCCACCACTTAGTTTGGGGGTTGCCACCACGAGATGCACTGACGACCTTGCAGCCACAGCCCTGGGCAGCTGCTTCAACAATGGAGGTGGAGAACATGGCCCATTCAGACTCCATGTCTTCAGACTCCCTCAGAATGTGGTCGGAATTCTTCTGGAGGTGAGAGTTGAAGACCTCCCAGACAGAGGCCTCAGCCAGACTTTTTCAGCACACTCTCACTATATGTTTAGACCTACCATCTTAATGGCATCCTCCCCTGCCATCAGATCAAACTCACCACCAGGTGGTGATCAGTTGACAGCTCTGCACCTCTCTTTACCAGAGTGTCCAAGACATACAGGCAGGTCTGATGACATGATAACAAAATTAATCATTGACCTGCAACCTAGGGTGTCCTGGTGTCAGGAGCACATATGGACATCCTTATGCTTGAACATGGTGTTCATTATGGACAAACTGTGGTTAGCACAGAAGTCCAATAACTGAACACCACTCGGATTCAGATCAGGCAGGCCGTTTCTCCCAATCACCCCCCTTCAGGTTTCACTCTCATTGCCCACGTGCACATTGAAGTCCCCTGTAGGAAAATGGAGCCTCCAAGAGAAGCACCCTCCAGAACCCTAGTCAGATACTCCAAAAAGGGTCGGTATTCTGAACCATCATTTGGTGCATAGGCACAAATGATGGTCAGGACCTGTTTCCCAACCTGAAGGTGCAGGGAAACAACATTTTCACCCAGCTGGGAAAAATCCAATATTGATGCAGCAAGGTGGAGGGATACAAGAATACCCACCCCTGCTCGTCACCTCCCCCCCGGGGCAACTCCAGAGTAGGCCAAGCTCCAGCCCCTCTCCAGGAGACTGGTTCCAGAACCAGAGCTGTGTGTAGAGGTGAGGCTGACTATATCTATCCAGTATCGCTCAACCTCATGCACCAGCTCAAGCTCCTACCCTACCAGACAGGTGACATTCCACGTCCCAAAAGCCAGTTTTGGAAGCCGGGGATCAGACCGTCAAGGTCTCCGCCTTCGACCGCCACCTGATCCACATAGCATCAGACCCACATGGTCCCTCCAGTAGGTAGTGAGCCCACTGGAGGGCAGACCCATTTAACTCCTTCGGGCTGAGCCCGGCCGGGTCCCATGGACAGAAACCTGTCCACCAGGCTATAGCCATCAAGTCCCCCACCCCCAGGCCTTGCTCCAGGGTGGGGCCCCAGTAACCCCATACCGGGCGTGGTACACTGAATCCTTGTTTGAGCATTCATCATGAGAGTCTATTGGATCAGTGTTAGGCTGGTCCTTCACCCTGGACCAGTTTATCTTGGGTGACCCTACCAGAGGCAAATTGCCCCGGAAAACATAGCTCCTGGGATCACTCGGGCACGCAAACCCCCTACAACAATAACGTGAGAATCCATGAGGGGCTCAATTTTTATCCAATTAAACAATTTTCTTATTGACCATAACATTTTCGAAAAATTTCAGTCTGGTTTTAGGACTAAAGGCAGTACTGAGACAGCCCTTTTAAAAATCGTTAATGATATCAGGTGTAATATGGACTCCCACAAGCTTTCATTCCTGGTGCTGCTGGATCTCAGTGTTGCCTTTGATGGACTATATAACTACATTTTATGAGCAGACTCAGGCGGCACGGTGGCAGAGTGGTTAGCACTGCGGCAGCACAGCAACTCATCCTTGGCCAGGGGATCATGGGTTCGATCCCAGCCCCCGACCAGCAGTGATCTGTGTGGAGTTTGCATGTTCTCCCCGTGTCTGCGTGGGTTTACACCGGGATTTCTCCGGTTTCCTCCCACATGCCAAAAAACATGCAAGTTAGGTTAATTGGAATCAAACTGGGGATTCTAAATTGTCCTTAGGTATGACTGTGAGAGTGAATGGTTGTCTGTCTCTCTGTGTTGGCCCTGCGATACACTGGCGATCTGTCCAGGGTGTACCCTGCCTCTCGCCCAAAGATGCTGGGATAGGCTCCAGCCCCCCTGCGACCCGAAAAGGATTAAGCGGAGAAGATGAATGAATGAATGAGACTCAAGCACCTGGTGGGGCCTCTCAGGTACTGTTCTTGAATGGTTTCATTTCTACCTCACATCATCATCATCATCATCATCATCATCATCATCATCATCATCATAGCAGTCTGTCGTGGGCGACAATGACTGTTTCATTTAGGTATGATCAGATTCCTCCACGCAGCTCTGTCCTTAGCCTTCTGCTGCCAGGAACTCCTGTCTATGTCCAACTTCTTCAAGTTTCGTTTTACAGTGTCTTTAAATCTGAGCCTTGGTCTACCCTGATTGCGTTTGCCCTTGCATAACTGTGAGTAGAGTAACTGCCGAGGGAGACGCTGGTGGTCCATCCTCTCAACATGTCCGAGCCATCTCAGGTTCATTTGTATTAGCATGTCCTCCATTGATGGTAGACCAGCTCGTTTCAGCACTTCTGTGTTGGTTATCTTGTCTTTCCATGAGATGTTCATTATGGCTTGAAGGTGTTTCATCATGTATGCGTGGAGTTTCTTCACCTGCACTCTGTAGACAGTCCAAGTTTCAGCACCGTACAATAGAGTAGCCAGTACTGTCACTCTGTACACTTTGCATTTCACACGGATTGACACATGTCGATTGTTCCACAGTCTCTCCCTCAAGTTTCCAAACACAGTGCTCGCTCTTCCCATTCTGAGAGATAGTTCATCCTCCAGCCTAGCATTCTCTGAAACAGTACTCCCTAGATACTTGAAAGTCTTGCACTTGACTAGTGGCTCTGAACCAATGCTGATCTCTTCTGGTAGTGATGTTGATAATTGGAACTTTGGTGGTTGATAAAAGCACTCTGTCTTCTTGATGTTGATTTGGAGGCTGAATTGGCTAGCTACCCTTGCAAATTTCTCCACTAAAGATTGCATATCTTCCACGCTGTGTGCAACTAGAGCACTGTCGTCAGCAAAGAGCATTTCTCTCACTGTCTTTATCGATGTCTTACTCTTGGCTTTAAACTGTGCCACATTGAACAAGTCTGCTTCTTTCCTTGTTTGAATGTATACTCCTTCTGAAGTGTCTTTGAAGGCCACCTCAAGCATGGCTGCCAGATATAGCGAGAAGAGTGTAGGTGCCAGCACACACCCTTGTTTCACCCCGTTGCTTATTGAAAAGTCTTAAGATACTGAACCACTCATTGCCACGTTTGCTTGCATACCTGTATGGAGTGCCTCGATCAGGCTGACACACTTCTCTGTACAACCATATTTCTTGAGTACCTGCCAAAGTCCTTGTCGCGAAACAGTATCAAAGGCTTTACTGAAGTCTATGAAGACTACATAAAGCAGCATGTTCTGTTCGATACACTTTTCTTGAACCTGTTTCAAGCAAAAAATAATGTCCATTGTGCTTCTTCCACTTCTAAAGCCGCACTGGGTTTCCAGTAGTACATTCTGCGAGATGTGTTCACTGAGTCTGTTAAGTAGTACACATGAGAGAATCTTACCAACAGTGGCTAGTAGTGATATACCTTGGTAATTTCCACAATCCTTCCTGTCACCTTTCTTGAACAAAGGCACAATGCTTGCATCCTTCAAGTCTTGAGGTACTTTCTGGGCATCCCATATCTCTTGGATGAGCTTGTGCAGGCAGTTGGTCAGCTGAACACCACCAAATTTCCACACTTCTGCTGGAATTCCATCCCTTCCTGGAGCTTTACCATCCTGTGTTGTCCTGATAGCTGCCATTATTTCATCAAAATTTGGTGGTTCATCCAGACTTGATACAGCTGGTCGCTGCACTAGAGCTTCTTTAGCCTCTTCAGTGAGATCTCCAGGGTTGTTTAGTAGTTGGTCAAAGTGGTCTGTAAATCTGTCCAGCATATTGTCTTTCTCCTGCAAAACTGTTTCACCATCCATAGCCTTTAGTTGGATCAATCCTCTTGGTTTAGGGCCGTAGATTTCTCTCAAACCTGTGAAGAATGTTTTCATGTCCTTCCTGTCTGCTGCAGTTTGAACTTCCTCCGCTTTTTCATCCCACCAGTTGGACTTCATCTCTCTGGTGTACTTCTGTAGCTCACTCTGAGCCTTTGAGTATTCCTTCTTCTTCAACCTTGTGTTACACTGTAGGTTTTCCTGCCTAGCTGTATTCCTCGCTTCTAGTAGTTTCTTCAGGTGTTCATCATGCTCATCAAACCAATCTTGATGTTTCCTCTCAGGGTAGCCTAAGACATCACTCGCAGTCTGATACACCGTATCCTTCAGTGTTGCCCATTTCTCTTCTATGTCATTCTCTGAGTTGTTGCTGTCCCAGTCTTTCAAGTTTCCATCCATTTCCTGTGTAAGTTCTTCCTGCTTCTTTTGGCCTTTCAGTGCACTAGTGTTTAGCTTCCGTGGTGGCTTCGCACCCGTCCTGCAGTGCTGTTTTCGTCTCCAAATCCTTAATCTAGATCTCAGCATAACATAATCAGTGCCACAGTCCGCGCCTCTCATTGCTCTGGTGTCCAATACATCCCTTCTGTCTCTCTGCCTGACTATGATGTAGTCTAATAAGTGCCAGTGCTTGGATCTTGGGTGCATCCATGTCTTCTTGTGTGTGTCCTTTTGCTTAAATAGTGTTGGTTATCACAAGGTTGTACTCTGAACATAGTGCAAGTAGAAGTTCTCCATTAGCATTGCACTTGCCTACTCCATGACTGCCTAGCACTCCTTTCCATTTCTCGGTGTCCGAACCAACTCTGGCATTAAAATCTCCAATGATGGAGATGGTCAATGGTCTTGGGCCTTCTTATCTATCTGAGCTGCTTTTATCTTATGAGCCCTCACGGACCCTGAGTCTTCTTCTTCTTTTAGATTTGATTGGCGGTTGGCAATGAGCTTATAGGTGCATTACCGCCACGTACTTCACTCTATATCATCATTGCTAAGTCAAGTCCAGTAGCTCTGCTCGGATTATTTGGCTTTATCAAGCTTATTGACTGGACTGCACCAAGGAGATCATGAGTTGACAGTCTAGATTTGCACTGGTTGTTGGAAGTTTAATCACTTTATTTATAACTCAAGAAATCTCTCAGTTCCCAAAGTCAAGACCAAGACCTTTGGTGAAGCCTCCTTTCATTATTATGGTCCTCATCTGTGGAACAGCCTGCCAGAGAGCCTTAGGACCGAAGAGTCAATAGATTTTTTTAAGAACAGGCTCAAAACCCACCTTTTTAAATTTGGCTTTAAACAAACCTTTTTAACTATTATTGAAGTAGTCATTTATGTTAAATTGTTTAATGTTCTTCTTAGCTCCATTTGCTTTTAGATTTTCTCATCTCTTTTTATTTTGATGTGTTCTTAGCTCAGTTTATCAATATGGGTTTTTAGTTACATTTGTTTTATGTGTCCTTAGTTTTATCTTGTGTTTTATGAGTTTTTGCTCCAGTGTTTCCTCAATAGAGCCCCTCCCGCCGGATACTGCTTGGCCCATCTGCAGGGGTGTTGGTCTTGTGGGTCATTCTAGCTTGGGTGGGTGGGGGCTTTATGCCATTGCCACTGACACGAATCCCGACTTTTTCCTCCTTTTTTGCATGTTTGCTGCTCTTTCTACAGTGCAAAAAGGTCATCAGAATCAGAATCAGAATCAGCTTTATTGGCCAAGTATGCACAACACATACAAGGAAATTGACTTTGGCTAAAAACTTGCTCTCGTTGTTCAGGTGGAGGATTTAAATAAGATTTAAATAAGGATTCAATGACAAGAGAGTATGTACAATAAATTACAGTCTGTCCACGTTTCTATAAAAGGATGCAAATATATACAGGAATATATGCAGTTATTTACTCAGACTATCCACACTTTGCAGAAATATATGAAAAAATATACAGTCACACAGTATTTCAATGTGAACTCAGATTCAGTGATATAATGTGAATGAAGTAAAAAGCAGTGTGAGAGTTATGTGCAATGTAAGAATGGATGAAAAGTCATGAGTACAGCAACAGGTAGGACTAGGTGAATGTTAGGAGTTCATCAGAGTGATGGCTTGAGGAAAGAAACTGTTCCTGTGACGGGTGGTTTTGACTTGCAACAGGATAATGACCCAAAACACACAGCTAAAAACACCCAAGAATGGCTAAGAGCAAAACATTGGACTATTCTAGAGTGGCCTTCTATGAGCCCTGATCTAAATCCTTTTGAACATCTGTGGAAGGAGCTGAAACATGCCGTCTGGAGAAGGCACCCTTCAAACCTGAGACAGCTGGAGCAGTTTGCTCATGAGGAGTGGACCAAAATACCTGCTGAGAGGTGCAGAAGTCTCATTGACAATTACAGAAATCGTTTGATTGCAGTGATTGTCTCAAAAGGTTGTGCAACAAAATATTAAGTTTAGGGTACTGTAGAGGAGCTTGAAATAACGAGGCGATGTGATTCATAAACCAAAGTTTATTATCAGCTCCTCTAACAAGTCTCATCTAGGTGCAGCAGCAGAAGAAGTAAGAGAGCGAACACCTTTGGCTCTACGAACTTATACTTGCACATAGCAAAAGACATGCATATCAAAAGCTGACATCCCTCATTATCTTAATCCCCCCATTGTCTTCGTACTCCTCCTCCTGGCCCTGGGGGGTCAGGGCAGCCCATCTGGTCTCCACCGCAATGCCTTGGATGCTCTTTAATCCTCACTGGCGGTTGAGACTCTTTGTCCTGTTCTTAGGTGTGAAGTCGCCTTACATATGTAATCACCAAACACTCTCACATGCTTAAACATATGTTGGTTATGGAATATATGATTAATATAGACCACAGCCCCCCCCCCCAAACGACTAAGAAAAGGACAATAGAAAAATTCACAGTTTAAGATAATTATTATGACATACTAACTGCTACACCTCTTGCCACAGAAGAAACTTTCCAGCAGCCATGCTCCTAAGAGAGTTCATAACAGCATAGTAAAATCACAAGTCAGTCCTAAACTGTTACAGCACAATTAGTGAACAACTGTTGGGTAGTTTGCATCAGTCCTGTGCTGTCTGGGTTTCAATCTTCTCCTGAATCTGCTGTGGGTCCGCTTGGGTGTCCTGCTGGGACCTTCCTGTAAGGAATCTGCAGCTTGGGAAGGAGAGTGATTATTTGTTCCCTGCAGGGGGGCTGAGTCTTTTCTCTTGGGGGGTCTACCCCGCCGAGGTGCTCTCGCCAACCGTGCAGGCTCGTCTCTCAACAAGAAGGCAGGTTTAAGTCTGTCAATGCTGACTGTTTCTTTTCTATCCCCAAAATCAAGCACAAAGTGTTTATCACCAGGTTCCAGCACTCTGAATGGCCCATCGTATGGTGGGCGGAAAGTTGGTTTTAAAGCTTCTTGCCTAACAAAAACAAATTCAGCGTTTTTCAAAGCTTGGGGGACAAAAACCCGTGGAAAAGAGTGATGTGCCGGCCCGGGGAGAGAGTCCGGTCCGTTGCTGCCTAAAAACCTCGGGGCTGGAAAATGCCCTGGCTCTGGGTTCTCTGGTAAAAATTCACCTGGGAGCCTGAGAGGTTGTGCAAAAACTAATTCTGCTGGAGAGGCGTCTAGATCCTCTTTGGGCGCAGCACGCAACCCCAATAAAACCCAGGGAAGTTTTTTTACCCAATTTGTATCCGTTAGTGAGGCTTTGAGGGCGGCCTTTAAAGATTTGTGAAAACGCTCGCATAACCCATTAGCCTGAGGGTCTGCTGGACATGGCTGACCAAAGCTCCGAGACAAATTGAGGCCCCCTATCGGACGTGATGTCCGATGGGACGCCGAAACTTGCCACCCAGTTTGTCAAAAAAACGCGAGCGACTTCCTCTGCTGTGGTTGACGCCAGAGGGACTGCCTCTGGCCAGCGCGTGGTGCGGTCTATCATTGTTAGCAGGTGTGTGAAACCTTGGGAGGAAGGTAGTGGCCCCACAAGGTCGACATGAATGTGGTCGAACCTTCTAGCAGGGATTCAAAAAGGCTCCAGAGGGGCTTTTGTGTGTTTGTGTACTTTGGCGCGCTGACAAGAAATGCAAGTCTTTGCCCATTCTTTTACGTTTTTGCGCAGGCCAGACCACACAAACATTTCGGCGACCATTTTAACTGAGTGCGCGAGGGAGTGAATCGAGTCGAAAATACGGCGGCGCCATGCAGCTGGAACTAACGGGCGAGGTCAGCCGGTTGAGATGTCGCATATTAGGGGGGGGCACGCCGTCGCGTAGACCCCTTTTCTCCAGCCTTAACCTTGTTGGTCCAGACAGGAGTGCGCGCACGTCCGCGTCACTACTTTATTCCTCTGCCATGGCTGCATAATCTATCCCCGCATGGATTGGGGCCGCGTATGTGTCCGCGCTGGTGAAGAGTTCCGCGGCTGAGGTAATATAATCTGTCTCCTCGCGTTCTGGCGATGTCACAGCGCGAGAGAGGCAGTCTACTACCACGTTAAGTTTGCCTGACACATGTCAAATGTCTGTGGTGAACTCTGAAATCGCAGCTAGCTGTCTTTGTTGCCTGCCTGACCACGGTTCGGAAATTTTAGCCATAGCAAAGGTGAGCAGTTTGTGGTCTACAAAAGCCGTAAAACGCCGCCCCTCTAACCAAAACTGGAAGTGGCGGATGGATAAATGGAGCGCTAGTAGCTCTCTGTCAAAAGTGCTGTATTTACGCTCAGTTTGGTTTAGCGATTTGCTGAAGAATGCCAAAGGTTGCCAGATTCCGCCGACGTGTTGTTCTACAACTGCCCCTATTGCCAGGTCCGAAGCGTCTGTGGTTAGCGCAATGCGGGCCGAGGGATCGGGGTGAACCAACAATGTGGCATTAGCTAGGGCGCTTTTTACTTCCACGAAGGCGCGTTCGCGCTCCGGGGTCCATTCGACCGCGTTTGAAGGTTTTTGTATTCTGAGCACGTCATATAGGGGCTGCATGAGCTGAGCTGCGTGGGGGAGGAAGCGGTTGTAAAAATTAACCATGCCCAAAAATTCCTGCAGCGATTTGACCGTTTGTGGCCGTGGGAAACTTTTTACTGCGTGAACTTTGTCTGGAAGTGGGACTGCCCCCTTCGGAGAAACTCTGTGTCCTAAAAAATCAATTTGTGACACGCCGAATTTGCATTTGGCTGGATTGATTATTAACCCGTGCTCTTCTAGTCTCTGAAAAACCATAGTGAGATGCTGCTCGTGTTCTTCCTCAGACGAGCTGGCTACCAGCATATCGTCGAGGTAGACGAACACGAAAGGGAGGTCATGTAATACCGCGTCCATCATCCGCTGAAAGGTTTGAGCAGCGCCTTTGAGGCCGAAAGGCATCCGCAAAAATTCAAAAAGACCGAAGGGGGTTATTACAGCTGTTTTAGGAATGTCCTCTGCTCGAACTGGGACTTGATGATAACCGCGGACCAGGTCTTTTTTTGAAAAAATGCGCGCACCCGCCAGATGTAGTGAAAAATCTTGAATGTGAGGAATTGGGTAGTGGTCATGCGCTGTCGCATTGTTTAATCTGCGGTAATTGCCGCACGGTCTCCAAGAACCGTCGGATTTCGGAACCATGTGAAGTGGTGAGGCCCAGGGGCTTTTCGAGCGTCTGATAATGCCTAATTTTTCAAGGGTGGTGAACTCGTCCCGAGCTATGGCGAGCTTGGTCGCGTCTAAGCGCCGAGCTTTGGCAAATACGGGTGGGCCCGTTGTGGGAATAAAGTGTTCGACCCCGTGCTTAGCCACTGTGGCTGAGAATTTTGGAATTGTGAGTGCTGGAAATTGGGTGAGGAGTTGATCAAACTTACCTCCTGCTGTGGTGACGCTGGCCTGCACGGGTGGTGGAGAAAGTCGGGCTGAGCAGGGAATAGAAGCAAAGGACAGTGCATTAACCAAGCGCCTGTTCACTAGATCAACTAATAACCCATGTGCACACAAAAAATCTGCGCCCAACAAGTTGAAACTCACCGCCGCTACAACAAATGTCCATCTGTAGTTGCGGCCGTGGATGCAGAGGTGCAGGCTCTTTTCGCCAAAAGTGTCGATGGTGGAGCCGTTGGCTGCCACCGCTCCATTGCCCCAGGTGCCCATGGCCCGGTCTGCTTGGGAGGGCATGACAAAACTTAGTTGAGCTCCCGTGTCGATAAGGAACCGCTTGCCGGTGTGTCCGTCCGTCACATATAAAAGCTTGCTTTTTTCGCCAAGAACCGCCGCTGTTAACGGCTCTCGGCTACGGCGTTTTCCCGAAATTGTGAATTTGCAGGGGGGAACGCATTTGTAAGCCTTCTCGGCGAAGCGGTGGTGGTAATAACAAACGTCGCTCCGTCTGTTACGTCCTGGCCGTGCCGCTGTCAGCGCGGGCTGATTCTGCTCGGTGATTTGTGGCTCCTCGTGGCTCCGGACATCAGCGTTGAGGTCCGCGGATGCTGCTGTGGGTGTCTGCTCCTTGCAGGCGTTGACGAGCCGTTGAGCTTCGTCAGCCAGCGTGCGGAAGTCTTGCAGGGTGCTGCATCGCATGTTGGCCAGCGTCCCTCTCATGTGTGGCGGCAGCGTACTGAGGAATATGAAATGGAAGAGGAAGTTGTCATTGTCCTCTTCTTTAAGTTGCAGCAAGTCCTCCATGAGGGCCTTGGGTCTGCCTCTTCTGTGGCCGTAGACCGCCAGGATCCTCTCGGCTCTCTCCTCGGCTGAGGGGACGTAATTTGCCACGATGGTCGCTTTCAGTTCTTTATATTTGTCCTGGGCCGGCGGCCGTTGGATTATGCTCCGTGCACATCTCGAAGTGGCGGCGTCGAGTTTGGCGACGATGTGATAGAATTTTGTATCGTCAGCCGTGATGCCCGCAAGTGCAAACTGGGCTTCAGCTTGCTGAAACCACGAGGCGGAGTCTTCCTGCCAGAAGTCCGGCAGGTTGACGGTGACGGCGTTTGTGTGGACCGTCACTGATGTGTCCGCAGGGTGAGAGTGCCTTGCTTCGGCTCTCTCAGCGGCGCTGGTGCTCGGTTGAGCCCTCTCTATCACTTCTGCCGTGGGGGAATGTCGTCCATCTGTTCCCCTGTCTGCATGGGCGCCGGCGTCTGCCTGGGTCGCCACAGATGAGTCGATCGCGGGGGAATGCCTCTGGTCCATCCTCGCGTCAGGGTCACCAGTGTAGAGGAGCTTGAAATAACAAGGCGATGTGATTCATAAACCAAAGTTTATTATCAGCTCCTCTAACAAGTCTCATCTAGGTGCAGCAGCAGAAGAAGTAAGAGAGCGAACACCTTCGGCTCTACGAACTTATACTTGCACATAACAAAAGACATGCATATCAAAAGCTGACATCCCTCATTATCTTAATCCCCCCATTGTCTTCGTACTCCTCCTCCTGGCCCTGGGGGGTCAGGGCAGCCCATCTGGTCTCCACCGCAGTGCCTTGGATGCTCTTTAATCCTCACTGGCGGTTGAGACTCTTTGTCCTGTTCTGAGGTGTGAAGTCGCCTTACATATGTAATCACCAAACACTCTCACATGCTTAAACATATGTTGGTTATGGAATATATGATTAATATAGACCACAGGTACCATCATTTTTGGCCTGTTTCATGAGTTTGTTTTTTAAAGTAATTCTGTTGAACCACAATTCAAAAGCATTGTCTGATTTTCACTGGTTAATTTTCATAGAATTTTCATTTATTACCACTTTTGTCAGATTCAAGTGATTTCTGTGACCATTGTGGGTTTTTCTTTCATTAACAGAGGGGTACCAACAATTTTGTCCGTGTGTATAAACAACTCGTGGTGTGGAGACATACAGACTGGTTACAAGCACAGTTCGCCTGATGTGGAGTTTTTACTGCTGAGATGCCGTCCCCATTATCTACCAAGGGAATTTACTGTTTGTGGCCGCTGTTTACATTCACCCGCAAAACAACTACACAGAAGCACTAAGCAAACTCCATGACGTCATCAGCACAGTAGAGAGGACCCATCCCGATGCTGTTTTTATTGTTGCTGGTGACTTTAACCAGTGCAATCTACAGACTGCACTCCCCAAATAATACCAGCATGTGGACATTCCCACCCATAATAAAAGCACACTTGATCATGTTTATCCAACATACAGAGTGGCACCCCGCCCCCACTTTGGGCAGTCAGATCACACCTCCCTGTTTATGTACCCAGCCTACAGACAAAAGCTGAAAAAAACAAACCCTGTTATGAAGCAAATTAAACGCTGGACTCCAGAGGCTGAGAGCACCCTGTAAGACTGCTTTGCCTGTAAAGACTGGAATGTGTTTAAAGCTGCAGCCACCCAGGAGGACTCTTCTGTAAACATACAGGAATATGCTGAGTATGTGATTGGATACATCAACACGTGTGTTGATACCATCGTACCCACCATACAAGTCAGGAGGTTCCCCAACCAGAAGCCCTGGATCAACAGTCAGGTACATCAGATGCTGCGTGCTCACTCTCTTGCATTTAAATCAGGCAGTGAGGTTGAGCACAAAGCTGCAAAGTATGGACTGAGGAAGGCTATAACAGCAGCCAAGAGGCAGTACAGGGAGAAGCTGGACAGCCTCAGCTCCACTCCTGACCAAGGGCACATGTGGCAAGGCCTGCAACACATCACAGAACAACAGCAGCACCACAAGCTCCACAGACAGCCTGCCGGACGATCTCAACATCTTTTACACCAGCTTTCAGACTACCAGCTACAGTGCAGAGAGGAGACATACACCCACGCACCCTCCCCTCCACTAACAGTTTCACCAGGCCAGGTAAACAAAGCACAGAGGAATATCAACCCTGCAAGGCAGCAGGACCAGACAACATCCCTGGGCGGGCCCTCAGAGCATGCGCTGCCAAGCTAACTGATGTTCTCACATCCATCTTCAACCTCCTCAACCAGAACATCTTCCCCTCCTGCTTCAAAACCACAAGCATCACCCCTATCCCCAAAAGGAGCCCGCCGACCTGTCTGAATGATTAAAGACCAGTAGCACTTACTCCAATCATTATGAAGTGCTTCAAGAGAGTGGTGCTGCCCCCATTCAGGACAGCATACCGGATATCCTGGACCCCTGCAGTACGTCTACCGGCCCAAGAAGTCCATCTCAGATGCCATCGCTGCAGCACTCCATTATTCTTTCTCGCACCTGGAAGATAAAGACTCCTCCATTAGGATGCTCTTTATCGACTACAGCTCCTCCTTCAACACAGTCATCCCCCACAAACTCACCAACAAACTGTCTTCACTTGGCCTGCACACCACACTCTGCGACTGGCTACTGGACTTTCTGACTGGCAGGCCTCAGACTGTCAGGATGGGTAACCTGACCTAAGCCTTCACTTGGCCTGCACCCCATCCTCTGTGACTGGCTACTGGACTTTCTAACTGGCAGGCTCCAGTCTGTCAGAATGGGTAACTGGACCTCAGCCAGCATCATCACAAACACAGGTGTCCCACAAGGTTGTGTTCTCAGCCCCATCCTCTGTAGCCTCTTCACTCATGACTGTGTTGCCTCCAACAAGGACAATATCATCCTAAAGTTTGCGGATGACACAGCAGTGATAGGACACATCACTGGTGATGACAAAGCATCCTACAGGAGGGAGGTGGCCAACCTGGTGTCATGGTGTGAGGACAACAACTCACCCTCAACACGGACAAGACAAAGGAGATGATAGTGGACATGAGGAAGAGGAGGAGGAGACCCCATCAGCCGCTGTTCATCTGGGAGCTTGAGGTGGAGAGGGTGAGCAACTTTAAATACCTGGTCATCCACATGAGCTAGGAGCTCAACAGCGACTGTACTTTCTGAAGAGGCTGAAGAAGTTTGGCATGTCCCCCAGGATCCTCAACAACTTCTACAGCTGCATCATAGAGAGCATCCTGACCAACTGCATCACTGCATGGTACAGCAGCACTACTGCCCTGTACCGCAAACGCCTGCAGAGTGTGGTGAAGAGAGTGGAGAAGATCGCCAGGACTCCACTCACCTCTCTGCAGAGCATCTACCAGCGCAGAGTCCAAAGGAGAGCTGACACCATCCTCCAGGACCCCACCCACCCCCAGCACAGAATATTCACACTTCTACCCTAAGGTCGAAGGTACAGAAGTGTGAAATGCAGGACAACCAGACTGAAAATCTCCTTCTTTCGCACTGCCATCAGACTGCTGGACAAAAAAAATAAACTCCCAAAACTCTGCAACACAGCTTTGCAAATAAGAACTTACACATCGGTTGCTATATTTGCACATTTCTCATTTGTACAGTGTACATAGTCTCACCCTGTCTGATGTCCAGATGAACTCTGCTGCTAATTATCATGTACAGTCTACTGGTATTATCATTACAGAGAAATTCACACACTGGATGCTAATTTGTAATTTGTCTACTGCCCATTTGCACACTGCTCATTTGCACACTGTACATAGGCTTATGCCATCTCAGGTTCATATCATCTCTGATATCAATATACCACTGTCCACTATAGTCACCCAGGGAATTTCAAATTTCATTCTTCTTGTTTCCTCTAGTTATTCTGTGGTTTGGTTCTGTGTTATTACCTTATTAGTATTGTTGTGTACCTATTACCTTGGCATTCATTCTGAGAGCAGAGTAAGAATTTCATTGCTCAGGAAATGTTGCATTTCTTAACTGTGCACATGATAATAAACCCTTTGAATCTTGAATCTTGCCTACAGCTGTTGTGTGGGACTCAGCCTGTCCTAGTTGAGGTGGCCTCTATTGCACACCCAATGGTTACGGCCTGTGTGGCCTTCTGGTGTGTGTGTGTGGGGGGGGGGCTCCACAGGATGGTTGCTCCTTCACACGGTGCCTCGGTGCCGAGCAATGTCTCTTTTATTTTATATGTCTGTAAAAGAAGTAGGGGGTAGTGTATGTACGTGTGTGTGTGTGTGTGTGTGTGTGTGTGTGTGTGTGTGTGTGTGCGTGTGTGTGTTTATGGGAGGGTTTGAAAGGGTGGGATGTATCGTTTAAATATATGTAACTAAATTTTGTCTACTATTTTTATCTATGTAAAACACTTTGCACAGCATCCAATGTTTGAAAAGTGCTATACAAATAAAGTTTGATGGATTGATTCACATATCTTGGAAGTATGATGAGTAAAGACAATGGTACTGGCAAAGATATCAAATCTAGATTGGCCAAAGCCCATAACTGATTCTCAAAGCTCAGCAACATCTGGAAATCTAAGCAATATACAGCAGTCTCAAGCTGAAACTTAAGATCTAAAACAGCAACGTTAAAACAATGTTATTATATGGTTCTGAGTTCTGATGCGCTGTAGAGAAGGATATGCATGTTATGATGTGGCGCACGAGTGGAGAGCCGTGCTCGTGTTTTCAGTTTATTTCAGATTTTCTGGACCTTCCTCATCTCGGTTTTATTTTATATTTGAATGTGGTTTTGTGTGCATTCTGTTATTTGAGTTAGTTTCTTTTTATGTAAGTCTCTGTTCCTGGTTTAGTTATTTTGTGTTTTATATCGTGCGTCCTTGACCCTCCAGTTTTGTATTCTGAATATCATCTGCCCTTCTAGACATGAGCCTACCTTTTACCTTTGCCTTTAGTTCTCTTTTTGTAATGTAGTAGTTTTGCATTTGCATCTCTTGTTTTTGTATTTATCTTGGCCTCACCTTTTGTATTCCCTGGTCCGTTTCTCATTTGGTTATTACTTCATATTTCTTCTTCTTCTTCATTTAGATTTGATTTGTGGTTGGCAACCAGTTTACAGGTGCATTACCGCCACATACTTCACTCTATATCATCACTCTATCTGGTAAGGAGCTCCCAAATCACATCTTCTTCTTTTAGATTTGCATTACTGCCACCTACCGGAATATGTTGTATCACTCTATATAGATATACATAACTGTTCTTGTCACCACATCCCCCTGTGCTTTTATTTTGACAGCGTGTTTTGTTTACTTCCCCTTTAGTTCTAGTTCGAGAGCTGTCACAGCTGTCAGTTGTTGGTCTAATCATTCTCGCTCATGTTGTCCACACTTCTAATCACCCACACCTGTATCCAATAGTTCTTTTCCTTTTCACCCTATTTAGGGACAGCTGCAACACTACTCGTTGCAGCGTCCTTCTGAGTGTTTCGACGGGTGTGGTCCATCTTAGCTTAAGCTTCTTTATTCCCTTTAATCCTGGTGTTCCCTTATGCTCCAGCCTAGTCCCATCCAGGCTGCTCTCCCGCTTTCTCTAGACGTGAGACCTGTCTTCTCTGGCATTCCCACACGCCTACCTGATCCTCCTCCTGTTCGTGTTGTGTGTAAGTTTTTGTCTTTGTGTATTTCGTGCTTTTTGTTATTAAACGTCTTTGCAACTCACACTCCAGCATTTGGGTCTTTGTCCTGCCCCGAAGGGCGATTTATGACAGAAGAATGCTGCCAGACTTGACCCAGCTGCTGTGAGTTGCCCCCCCCCCCCCGCCCCCACCTGTTTTTGTGTGTTTTCGGAGGGAGAGTTGTCAGCATGCCAGGGGCTCCACCAGCAGAGGGAGGTTTGGGGTTGGAGGCCCTAGCAGGGATGAACAATGGGTGGCACAGTTCATCCAGGATTTTGTCACTGAAGCTCTCACCTCTCAAACGTCTAAGGAGGTCCTGAAGAATGTGAAGTTGGCAGCAGTGATTGTGGAGGCGCATCCCGGTCTGAGGAATTACCCCAGGTATGTGGAGCTCCTGACAACCGTCTCCACCCTCCAAATGACATTTCGCGGGCTGGTAAGAGGCTCACCCCCTCCTGTACCTGTGCCGATGAGAAAGCGTCCCCTGGTACAGACGCCCTCAGCCTTTCACCACTCACCAGTTTTGGGACGGCGTCCTCCAGCGTCTCCCTCCATCCCACACCATTCACCATCTGTTCCTGAGCCGACGAGAGAGCATCCCCTGTAACAGACACGCCCAGCCTCTCGCCGCCACTCAGCTGCATCCCGTTAGAAAAACACAGCAGAAGCCTCCTCGTTTTTTCAGAGTTCTTTTCCTTTGGCTGTCCTGTCAGTCCCCTCCTCCTTGTCTGTTGCTGATGTCCCCTTCTCCTCCACAGCATCACCTCCTGCTTCTGAGTATCTTGCTGTCAGCATGCCTGCAGGGCCGGTTCATCTATTTTCTACAGTGGGGCCCATGCCCACTGAAGCCATGGAGAGGAATTCACCCGGGCCTTCTGCAGCAGCTATGATTACACCATAGGAATTAAGGCAAGTACATTTTCATTCTCTAAAACCTGATGATTTAATGCTTTGTCTTATTCCCGGTGGGAGAGCTCAGGAGCAACCGCACACTTTGGCTGAGCTCTCACCACCTGCTGCTGCAGTTATTCATGTCTCCTCACCTGCTTCTCTGGTGTCGTCCTCTGTGTTTCCTGTGTGTCCACCTGTCCTGAGGGGGAGCCACTGGACGACGGAGGGGCCTGCCGTTTGGGAGGGTCCCGTTCCTGACCCGTAGCCATGACCTGGATGGGAGAAGAGCGCCCCCTGTGTCCCAGAACCTGTGCCGACAAGCGAGTGTCCCCTGGTTTCGGCATCGCAGGACCCAGCATCATCAGTGAGACGATCCCCAGCATCAGCCACCATGTCTGGGGTTCCACCTTCTTCAGCCGTTTCATCTGGGGTGCTGGCGGCATAAGCAGCCACTCCTGGAATTCCACCAGTACCAGCCGCCATGACTGTGGTTCCACCAGATTCACCCGCCATCATGCCTGCTGCAAGGACTGCCGCAGCAGAGTCGCCGGAGTCCTGGACGGCGGTGGAGCTCGAGCGAAAACAAGTTCTATGTTCTGTCTCTACACTATCAGTTCTAGAGAAATCTTATCTTGTTCATGGTTGGAGAATCAGCTGCAGATGCCCTCTGCTCCTGACTTCTCCTTGCCGGACTCCACTGCTGCCTGTAATTGTGTTCCGGTGTTTGTCTCTTCCTCCCCTTCTGAGGTGGTCGCATCGGGGATGGATTCCCAAATGGAGGGACTCGTGACACCCCTGCCGGATTCATCAGAGTCCTGGATGGTGGTGGAGTTCAAGTTAAGGCAAGTCCTCTTTTTTGTTTTCACATTATCAGTTTTAGAGAGGTCTTGCTTTGCTCTTGGTGAAGAGAACCAGTTGAAGCCACCAAATGCTTCTCAGTTTTCCTCATCAGGCTCCACTGCTGCCGGTGATGTTGACCCAATGTTTGTTTCTTCTTCCCTGTGTGAGTCCTCCTCTGGTTCCACCAATGGTCATCAGTCCACTGTGTCTGGTTCCGCTGATGGTCATCATCCTTCGCCTGAGGTCACCGAGGGTCCCCTGCCCTCACCTGAGGTCACCGATGGTCCTCCGCCTTCACCTGAGGTCGTTGAGGGTCCTTTGCCTTCACCTGAGGTCACCAAGGGTCCTCCGCCTTCACCTGGGGTCACCGAAGGTCCTCTGCATTCGCCTGAGGTCACCAAGGGTCCTCCGCCTTCGCCTGAGGACACTGAGGGCCTTCCACCTTCGCCTGAGATCGTCGAGGGTCGTCCGCCTTCACCTGAGGTCATTGAGGGTCTTTTGCCTTCGCCTGAGGTCACCGAGGGTCCTCCGCCTTAGCCTGAGGTCACCGAGGGTCCTCCGCCTTCACCTGAGGTCATTGAGGGTCTTTTGCCTTCGCCTGAGGTCACTGAGGGTCCCCTGCCCTCACCTGAGGTCACTGAGGGTCCTCTGCCTTCACCTGAGGTCGTTGAGGGTCCTCCACCTTCACCTGAGGTCGTTGAGGGTCCTTTGCCTTCACCTGAGGTCACCAAGGGTCCTCCGCCTTCACCTGGGGTCACCAAAGGTCCTCTGCATTCGCCTGAGGTCACCAAGGGTCCTCCGCCTTCGCCTGAGGACACTGAGGGCCTTCCACCTTCGCCTGAGATCATCGAGGGTCCTCCGCCTTCACCTGAGGTCATTGAGGGTCTTTTGCCTTCGCCTGAGGTCACCGAGGGTCCTCCACCTTAGCCTGAGGTCACCGAGGGTCCTCCGCCTTCACCTGAGGTCATTGAGGGTCTTTTGCCTTCGCCTGAGGTCACCGAGGGTCCTCCGCCTTAGCCTGAGGTCACTGAGGGTCCCCTGCCCTCACCTGAGGTCACCAAGGGTCCTCTGCCTTCACCCTAGGTCGCTGAGGGTTCACCACCTTCACCTGAGGTCGTTGAGGGTCCTTTGCCTTCACCTGAGGTCACCAAGGGTCCTCCGCCTTCACCTGGGGTCACCGAAGGTCCTCTGCATTCGCCTGAGGTCACCAAGGGTCGTCCGCCTTCGCCTGAGGACACTGAGGGCCTTCCACCTTCGCCTGAGATCGTCGAGGGTCGTCCGCCTTCACCTGAGGTCATTGAGGGTCTTTTGCCTTCGCCTGAGGTCACCGATGGTCCTCCACCTTCACCTGAGGTCATTGAGGGTCCTCCTCCTTCGCCTGAGGACATTGAGGGTCTTCTACCTTCGCCTGAGGTCGTCAAGGGTCCTCCGCCTTCACCTTAGGTCACCACTGAGCAGCCATCTTCACAGCCTGATTCCCTCGCTGGTCAGCCATCCTCTTTGTCTCGTTCCCCTGCAGACCAGTCATTTCCTTTGTCTGGTTTCCTTGCTGGTCAGCTGTCATTGCCATCTGGCTTCGCCGTTGGCCAGCAATCATCGTCAGGGGTCAACTCCCCGTAGCATTTGTTCCATATCATCCACGCTGCAGTCGCTGCAGTCCATTGGGGGCACAGGTTCCAGCTTCCGCCTCCAGGAGGGGGCGCATCGTGCCCCGCAGCATATTGGCTCATTGATGTTGGGAGACCACCTGATGGACTGCGCCCCTTGTTTGGGTGGTTCATGAAATCTGAGAGACCACCCGACGGACTACACCCTCTGCTAAGGTCGCCCAGGAACTCTTGGGGGCCACCTGAACTGCCTTACTTCTTAACCCGGTGGTCCTGAGTTCTGCTGACACCTTTTCTATTCTGTTTGTGGGTCATGAAGTGAGTGTTTTGTTTCGGTCCCTCCTAGCCTGGGTTCCCCCACCGCCCTCCCTGGCAGGACTATTTTTATATTCCTGTTGGGGGAGGGGTGTTTTTGTGTTTTCTTCTTCTTTTTGGTATTACATTGGGGTGTTGGGGGGGGGGGGCTCTGTCATGATGTGGAGCACGGGTGGAGAACCGTGCTCGTGTTTTCGGTTTATTTCTGATTATTTTCTGAACCTTCCTCATCTCGGTTTTATTTTGTATTTGAATATGGTTTTGTGTATATTTTGTTATTTGAGTAAGTCTCTGTTCCTGGTTTAGTTCTTATTTTGTCTTTTATATCGTGCGTCCTTGACCCTCCAGTTTTGTATTCTGAATATCATCTGCCCTTCTAGACATGAGCCTACCTTTTACCTTTGCCTTTAGTTCTCTTTTTGTAATGTAGTAGTTTTGTATTTGCATCTCTTGTTCTTGTATTTATCTTGTCCTCACCTTTTGTATTCCCTGGTCCGTTTCTCATTTGGTTATTACTTCATAGTTATAGCTATTCTTGTTGCCACATCCTCCTGTGCTTTTATTTTGACAGCGTGTTTAATTTACTTCCCCTTTAGCTCTAGTTCACGGGTTGTCACAGCTGTCAGTTGTTGGTCTAATCATTCTCGCTCATGTTGCCCACACTTGTAATCACCCACACCTGTATTCAATTGTTCTTTTCCTTTTTACCCTGTTTTATGATGGCTGCAACACGACTCATTGGAGCGTCCTTCTGAGTGTTTTGACGGGTGTGCTCCCTCTTAGCTTAAGTTTCTTTATTCCCTTTAATCCCTGTCATTCCGTACGCCCCAGCCTGGTCCCGCCCAGGCTGCTCTCCCGCTTTCTCTAAACGTGAGCCCCGTCTTCCCTGGTGTTCCCACTCGCCTACCTGATCCTCCTCCTGTTCCTGTTGTGTGTAAGTTTTTGTCTTTGTGTATTTTGTGCTTTTTGTTATTAAACGTCTTTGCAACTCACAGTCCAGCGTTCAGGTTTTCGTCTTGCCCTGAAGGGCGATTTATGACAATGCAAAAGGTCCATCCTTTCATAACAGCTGTCTCAGCAAGATCTGTAGTATATTTTTGCCATAGAAGATCTCCAATGATGACTTATAAAATAAGACCAAATGCAATAACAGTCACAGAGATCAGAAAGAGAAGACTCAGTTGGTTGGGCCACACACTCCGCATGCAGAAAGACCTCATACCAAGAGTAGCACTAAACTGGAAACCATCAGGAAAGAGGAAGCCTGGAAGACCCAGAATAACATGGCAAGGAACAACTGAGAAAGAGCTGAAGGTGTCATGTTCACTGCACGAACTGCGCAGCAAACATAGGAAATGGCAGCGAGCCCAAAATGCAGAGCAAGTAACATGTTTATTTACAATGGGTGAAATGTACAATTAGTCCAAAAAACAGTCACAAAAAGGGAAGATGCCCCGCTACAAACCAGGTCAGAATACAGGGGTGCCTCACACGCTCAAACAGGCTGGAGCGGAGAAAGAGGCACAGGGAAAGACTTACAACGGTGTCGGAGCGGAAAGGCTCTGAGGGAACAACGCGATTCAGTCCAGGGAGTAAACCAACACAAGCGAGACTGGATGTCCAGGGTTGACATTACCAAGCTGCCACATCGGCTGGTCTCGTAGGCTTGCTACTAATACACTATAGCCACTCGT